>JAROOJ010000031.1:3137500-4337500 GCA_030578275.1 Meda fulgida
TGCTCAAGTCATGTTTTCAGTTCGCATGGAGAGACAGGATCAGAAATGACCTCAGTTACATTCTTATATAGCAGGTCAACAACTACTGTCGCATGAATGTCTAATTTTATTTTTTATAGAAACAGCTGAGACAGGGACAGAGTACTTTCCAACCTGTGAGTATAAAGTCTTCCTCTGACAGTATTGACAATAAGAGCTGCATTCAACACACGTTTAATAAATGACGCAGATAAATAACTAACAGAGACATGACGCTCTTCTGACCCGTTTCACAAGCAGATGTTTTCTCAGATTATCATCGGTCACATAATAGGAACATTTTCTGCATGCAATTCCATGACTAACAGAAATCAATGCACTTTTAAGCAGCTCTCTCCTTCTAATGGAGATGTTTTAGTCTTGCAAATGACATGGAGTGTGTTGAAGCTTTTCCAGTGTCACATTCATCGCTCTCTGAGTTGAGGGAAGATTTGTGCCAGCAACACACTTACACACGCAAACACTGCAATTTACCTTTGCAATGTGAAATGTGTAATTTTAAACAGTGGTAATTTCAAGACCTTCAGACTAACCACTCCCAAAATGACTCAATCCCTGCAGTTCATGTTTAGATATCTTCAAATTCATGCTTGTTAATCACATTATTAGTAATGTATACAGCAGAAACTACCCAATCAGGGTTATTCTTGTCAACTGAAACTAAAAACATCAAAAAAACATCTTTGTTACTTGAAATAAAATAAACATTAGCTGAAATAAACCATAAAAAACTTAAGTAAATATTATGTAAACAAGATTTCTCAGTTTAATTTATCTTGATGTAGGCTACTAAAATAACCAAAACTGAAATAAAAACTACATAGACCTGTTTTGACTACTACAAAATGTACCTATGATTGAAGGCACATGGTGAATCTTTTGTCCCTCTAGAGGTTAAAAAACAAAACTGCATGTATTTTGCAGAAGAACATTGTTGTGGTTGTGCTTCGGCTCTGAGCGGATGAATACGATTCTCCTGCTGCTCATAAACATTCACTGCTAGAGATATAACCAGTTTAGATAAAAGATCTCAAACTGAAGCTGAAGAGTTACTGTAGTTTTACTCATAGACACGCTACTATGCAGCACACACACACACACACACACACACACACGCACGCACACACACACACACACACACACACACACACACACACACACACAAGTAACCTAATTATGGATATGACGAGACATGTATGCTATTTCCCTCTGAAAAACATCCTGTCAGGTCGAAATATAAACACTGTTATAATAAGCTTACGATAGTGAATCAGGGTAAGACAAAAACATGTTTTGGAAGACGGTTGATGATGTATTGAGTCATTATTTAAATTGTATTCATTTTAAATCAAAAAAGTTACATAGTGTAGGCTACCTTTAAAATGAAAAAGGTAATGAAAAAAAAGTCATACAAATAGGCCAGTAATAAAATAACACTGCAGATATTCTCCACTGGTTTTATAATGTCTACATAACAATGTGCGAATGTCAGATCAGCACTGGTTATGCAAGAGCATCAGATGAGTTTCATTTTTCAACAATCACACATTATTTGATGTGTTCTCAGTAGAGTTGTGTTTGCGTCAGCTCCACAGGTCTGCGGGCAGAACAGTATATGTTCAGCATGTTCATTATATTATTGACAGCAGGAATGATGTGAGGAGTGATTGATGTGTGTGATATAACACAAGAGCTTGAACTGATGAGTGATGTCACTTCCTCCCGTGGTTGTCAGTCAGTGCAGGTTTACATGACAAGACACACGGTGTAAATGCAGACTATGGGTTTACGTTCTCAGACAAATACCTTTTTACTGCTATGATCAATTTAAAAACCCTCTTAAATATAATGAGATCTGCATCTAACCTCCTCTTTTATTTGGCTATTGCGCTTGCAATCTAGTTATTTGCACGGAATGATTAATATTAATGAAGGCTCATGCATAAAAAAAATTAGCTCCTAAACTGGGTCAGCCTCCTTTCATTGGAAAAACTGGACGCCTGAGCCCATGAAGAACGGGTCAATATCTCTCCGTCAGGGCATTGAAACGCTGATCTTTCTTGCAGATACAAAATACTAAAAATATATTTGCTGTTCAACAACCCAACTATGACGACTTCCGCTTCTGAGAACCCCGGAAATGTGAAAATGGTCCATTTGTTTATTTCACACACATAAGCTGACAAATAAAGTCACAGTTTGTAATACATATAGTTCTTTATATATAATTAGTTGTGGACATAGTCTGTCTTTATCGTCTTTTTTTAATCATATGTTGAAGGATTGCGGCTTGCATGAGCTGATTCACAGCGCCATCTAGTGTTCACTCGCAGAAGTGGATCACATCAGAGATGCTTTCTTTCAGGATCAACAACCTCCTTCACAATTCATTCTATACAAATAAAGAAATGAAATAAATACAAAATAAAGTATAACAAAATCACAAACATTTATTCTTAAAAAAGACAATAACTCTAGATATAGCTTTTGTTGAATTAAGTTATATTGCAATAGATACCACAATTTATCAAATAAAGAATTTCAGATGCACTGCAACTGTCTGGTTATGTGTCAAAGGTGAAGGTGTACTTACAGTAGTTTTGTTACTGGTTTAAAGACGATGTATATTTTTAGAACTGACCTCTGGTTTCTATGCTCTTCCAGCTGTAGAGTCAGGAGCGCATTGATGGCCTTCCTCAGATGCCATTTACTGATACACACATCTCTGTCGAGCAAAGGTCACCAAGAGCGCCAATGCAAGAGTCACATAAACAATGACCACTCAAATGTATCCTTCTCTAAATATACAAACTTTAAGAGCATAAATAACTGTGTTTTGCTGCATGGGGTGAAACGAGTAACATGCAGTACATCGGACTCGAATAAAGATAAGTGCATTATACAATAACTTGCCAAATCAGCTTGTGCATTACATGATCACTTTAATGTCTCTAATTAGTAGCATAGTAACATAATTACACATATCACAGCTGGAAAAGATGTTAGACACAAACAGAAAAAAATTCAAAACCTCATTGGATAGTTGGCATCCGTTTGATTAGGTCTAATACTGTACATGTAAGTGATTTGCTATACGATGGACGATTTATTGGTGTTGTGCCTTATTGCAATTCTATGTTTGTTTGATTGTTAGAGTTATATGCTTTTTATGTATTGCACTTTGGTCCATTTTTTTGGTTTTGAAAGTGCTTTATAAATCAAATCTGAGATGAGTTGAGTTGAGTTAACGATAATGCATTAATTAACATGAACGATGACCAATATATTTTTTTTACAACATTTATAAAATTTTGTTTAACCACAATTGTTTAGTGTTTGTGTTAGTTCACTGTGCGTTAACTAAAGTTAGCAGATACAAGTTTTGAATTCAAGAATGTATTAGTGTTGAAATTAACGTTATCTGTGGTATTGCTCATTGTTAGTTCATGTTATTTAATGTTAACAAATGGAATCTTACTGTAAAGTGTTGCCATATAATCCAAATAAATGTTTAGTGTAGAATTCTATTTCTGAATGGACAATTAAAGAGAAAAGTCTCCTGCAATAATGAAGCGATCAGCTAATTGTTCTTGGGTGTTAGTCAGTCCTGAAATTAGAGCCATTTAAAAGGGTTAGTTCACTTCAGAATTTAAATTTCCTGATAATTTACTCTCCCCATGTCATCCAAGATGTTCATGTATTTCTTTCTTCAGTCAAAAAGAAATTAAGGTTTTTGAGGAAAACGTTCCAGGATATACTGTATATATCCTCCATATAGTGACTTCAACGGGGTCCAACGGGTTGAAGGTCCAAATGTGAGTTTCAGTGCAGCTTCAAAGTCTCGACACGATCCTAGCCGAGGAATAAGAAGCATTCGGACATTTTATAATTGAATATCCCCATTGAAGTGACTATATGGAGAAAAATCCTGGAATGTTTTTCTCAAAAACCTCTTGGATGACGTGGGGGAGAGTGAATTATCAGGAAATTTTAATTCTGAAGTGAACTACTCCTTTAATGATAACTTCTAATTTCACATGCTTGTGTAAAAGCGTGGCTCTATAAGAGATCCTTCAGATGATGTATACGTTTATATCTCAATACAACGAGGTGAGAGTCAAACGAAATGCACCAAACTATCTTCACACTCTCTAGGCACAGTTAATTTATACGTCTGGCAGGTCAGTTTATAATCACATCCAGCATTATTGTCCCAGTACTCTGATCCTGTGACCCGGAAGCGGATGGCAAACTGCAGCACGGCTCCGGGGGTCATGATGAACGGAGGGACAGGCAGATGAAAACGAAACACATCAGACTCCGGATCAGACCCGTGTCTGTGGACAGTGGAGATCCAGCTCGCTTTACTTTCCGCACGGCTTTTCCAGTCTGTGAACGAGTAGATCACCGTCACCTCTTTCTCATACGCCAGATTCAGCACCTGCACAGTTCCTATGATCCCCAGCTCGGAGTAAAACATCTGCTCCAGGGAAACTCTCTGCTGGATCAAGCGCTCGAGGAATCCAGGCTCGGCACTTATATTATCAGGGAAGGCTGGTTGGAAGTAAGGAAGCTCCAGCTCCAGCTTTTTTCTGGATGCGAGCTCAGAACTGGCCAGAAGTCTTGTGATGACGTGGACCGGCACTCGCGGATCCTCGCTGGCCGTGAAGAACTTCACATCCTCCAGCTCAAGCCCTAGGGAGTCCACGAAGCGGACCTGCATGTTCCTGCACGAGTGCTCGTCTGTGGAGGACGAGAGGGATTTGGCACGTCTCCTCATGATGGGCTTCGGCTCCGGCTCGCAGGATAGCTCGCGGCGGCCCACGTAACACTGAGCAGGACCTGGGTTTGGGCTCGGGGGTCGTATTGCCACCGGGGTCCTGTGTGGAAATGAGTTGGAGATGTACTGAAGGTGAAAGCTCTTGACAGGTCTAAATGTTTCATTAAAAACGCTTGTGAACTGCAAGGCAGGTCCAGATCCATGCGGATGAGACTCCATTCTCACTGAGCTTACTATGAGCAAAAGGAAAATACGTAAGAAGATGTTCAATACACAAATTATGTAGTGTCATACATAAGTCACAGGTGAAAATATATGAGTGTTGCTGTATTTGCCGAGTAGCAGATTTCTGGAACGTAAATATTTTTTAGGCATTTCTGCAAATTATTGACCACTCTTTTTTGACAACTATAAAGTGTACAAATACGGAATTCTGTTTTATAATTTAAAATTTCAGTTACACTTTATAACTACATAACTACATTTAAGTACTGAGTAATATTAACTTAAGTAACTACATGTCCTTACTATACGGTTAGGACTAGGCTTTGGTTTGGTTAAGGGTTAGTTTAATGTAATTATGCATAATTTAAAGTTATTTCTATAGTAACTACAACATGTAAGATATGTAACAATGGTACTGTAAAATAAAATGTTACCATTATCACTCTAGACTATTATCACTCCCTCACAAACTACATTTCCCATTACTCACTGCCCGGACTCATCATCACTGATTGCATTCACCTGTGTCTCATTACCCTGTTAGTCTCAGCCTATTTATACCATGTTTACTCATTCACTCACTGCGAAGTTTTGTATGTTGTTGCGCTGCATTTCTGAGCATTTTCCCTGGTTTCATGTCTCTTGGTTTTTGGATTTCTTGCCTGTTCCTTGGATTACTCTTTTGCCTCTGACCCCTGCCTGTTTTGGTTTTTTGTTTGTTTGTTTGTTTGGACTGCCTACCTGTGTTTTGACCTATTGCCTGTATATTGGATTGGATACTTGTCTGGATTGCCCCTTAATAAAGACTGCATTTGGATCTCCACCTTCATTTCTCGGAGCAGATCGTGACAGACAACTTAGCCGAACATGGATCCAGCAGCCAAGAACAACTGACCACTATGGATCTAGGAGGTATTTTCCAGAACCCACTGAGCAATCTTTGTTTGATTTTTTCAATATGATCGCAGCATGAATTATGTGGAGGAGTTCCTTTTTTATAGTCACCTCATTCCTGGTGACAATGCTATGCTGGATATTAGCTTAATTTTACCAGAGGAAGACCCCAGCTGGACCCTGGCACAGTATATCGACTTTGTCCTGCAGTTTTGTGGATCTACCTTCAGTGTAGGGGAGGTGGAGAAGGATGTTACCACGACCGCCATGCCAGAGAATCTTCACGTCATGCCACCCATCAGGCCCACGACCGGATTGATCTCTGGACTTCCCAGACTAATGTACATCGTGATTGATCCACCGCTCATGTCAGCACGGATGGCCAAAAATATCACCCAAATGGGGTGTCGTCCTGCCAAAACCACCGTTCCAGAGTCTCATTCCGTCGAGGTCCCTGCCAGACCCGCGCTCCACGTCAGCCCTGCCGAGCCTGCATTTCACGTCATGCCGGCCAAGTCTGCATTTCACGTCATGCCGGCCAAGTCTGCATTTCACGTCATGCCGGCCAAGTCTGCATTTCACGTCATGCCGGCCAAGTCTGCATTTCACGTCATGCCGGCCAAGTCTGCATTTCACGTCATGCCGGCCAAGTCTGCATTTCACGTCATGACGGCCAAGTCTGCATTTCACGTCATGCCGGCCAAGTCTGAGTATCTTCACGTCATGCCTGGTCAGCCTGATCTTCACGTCATGCCTGTTCAGTCTGATCTTCACGCCGAGCCTGCACTTCACGTCAGTCCTGCCAAGCCTGAGCTGCTTCACGTCAATCCTGCCTAACCTGCACTTCACGTCAGTCCTGCCAAGCCTACGCATCACGTCACAGCCACCGATCCAGAGACTGTTCACTTCACGTTTGCCGAACCAGAGACTGTTCACTTCACGTCTGCCAAGCCAGTGTCTCCGGACAAGATGGCCGCCGCCGAGCCAGTGTCTCCGGACAAGATGGCCGCCGCCGAGCCAGTGTCTCCGGACAAGATGGCTGCCGCCGAGCCAGTGTCTCCGGACAAGATGGCCGCCACCGAGCCAGTGTCTCCGGACAAGATGGCCACCGCCACGTCGCCTGATCCCTCAGCAGAGATGGCCGCCGTCACGCCTGAACCTGAGCCCTCAGCAAACATGGCCGCCGCAATGCTGTCTGTTCCTAAGCCGGTGTCTGTTCCTGAGCCGGTGTCTGTTCTCTTTGTTCCTGAGCCGGTGTCTGTTCCTGAGCCGGTGTCTGTTTCTGAGCCACGGTCTGTTCCAGCTCATAACCTCATAGCTGCCCCCGAGAAGATAATTGGGGGGAGGCAGTAGGTCCCTGGAGGGGATCATGGAGGCCGTGCCGCCATGGCCGCCCAAAGGGTCTGGTCCCGCCCTGGCCACCTGAACTGTCTGGTTCTCCCTGGCCACCTGAACTGTCTGGTTCTCCCTGGTCACCTGAAATGCCTGGTCCTCCCTGGCCACCTGAACTGCCTGTTCCTCCCTGGCCACCTGAACTGCCCGTTCCTCCCTGGCCACCTGAACTGCCCGGTCCACCCTGGCCACCTATGTAACGGTCACCAGCTGGAGTGCCCTTAAGAGCCACCAGAGGGCACTCCACACCAGACTATTATCACTCCCTCACAAACTACATTTCCCATAACTCACTGCCTGGACTCATCATCACTGATTGCATTCACCTGTGTCTCATTACCCTGTTAGTCTCAGCCTATTTATACCATGTTTACTCATTCACTCACTGCAAAGTTTTGTATGTTGTTGCACTGCATTTCCGAGCATTTTCCATGGTTTCATTGTGCTATGTTCACCTGATACTAAAGCCAAAAAACATAAATGCGTAGGGGAGAGCGGGGCACAACCTAACACTTTTTGACTTTCTCAGTTTGTGTAAATTCACTTAGGGTTCAGAGTATTTATTTTTTTCAACATTAATTTCACAGTCTAGTACAATTATGTGGATTTACCCCCAAAGAATAGAAGTGAAATGTGACAACATGCCCCATAGATTTGTAGTATGACCAGCATATGACAATTAAAATGTAATCTGATCTAATAAAAAAATATACAAGACAAACTAAAATATTTTGTCAATAAAATCCAATTATTAACTTTTTAATATAAAATAATGCGTTTTTTTATAATTAAAAATAAAGTACATTTTTAGTTTGGCAGCAAACACACTGCAAAACACGGCTATACAGCATAGTTAAAAACATAGGCTAATAATAATTTATAATTTCTGAACATTGACTCTCTGTCTCTATTCACTTTTTTCCTCAATATAATTCATAAAAGTATAGAATAGAATATAGTAGTAATAGGGGCCCCACCAACTGTGATTTAAACCCGGCTTGTGTCTTCTGCTGGTTAGATCAGCATGAAAGAGCTAGCCTACTATCTCAACTGTTAAATAACAGATTTAAGATTAAAATGATATCAGATTTGTCTGATTTTAAATATACACAAAAAAACAGAGATGAAAAATTATCTTCAGTAAGAAATTTACTTTTGCTATCCAATAAATGTTCAGTGATAGCCTATCTTCCAAACATTAACTTTAATTTTGAGGCATTTTTTTATAGTGTTGATATGGCAACTATAGCCTACTCTAAGTTTCGTCATGCTAGCATGTATGTAAAGTTATAAAACCATGTGTGTAACAATGAGCCTATTTCTGATTTAGGTAGCCTATGCAAAGTTGAGGTCTCTTTCAAGCGATACAATAATCAAGATGTTCAATGCAAATCTCTAGATCTGGCAACAGATTCTTACCTCAATTACGCCAACTTTACGAAGAACGACCTAAAAAAGATGAATAAACACACAACAAATTATAATTCTAAGGTGGAAAAGACCTCTTCACCCAGAGTGTCTTTAATAAAATACGCAGAGATCAAGCACCTTTGACATTTAACTGATCCCATAGGAGTAGTCGAAACTACACCAACGATTATTATTATTAGACCACTGTACATGCGATATGACATTCTCACGTCCTGCATGTAGGATATAAACAATGCATAGCGCTAACACGTCAATCTCCATTCACGAAACTAGAACTAGGCTATAATAGCAGTCTATATCACCGGCGTTTAGGGTTGTATTTTTGTCGCGTCATTCGTTTACTGACCCACAGTATATTTACAGTAACCTATCGTGTAGACTACAGCGACCCTGAGCCTGTGACACTGTATAACTACATTTCCCACACAACAATGCGCCCTTCAGCATCCTCACATCTGGAAAACACGCCTGCGTAAAATCATCATTCACAGGATTCAGATTAGGCTATTAACCGCATATCGATTAGTGCACGAGACAGAATCGAGAACGCCTAATTTGACCGATGAATCTCATTAGACTCAGGCTGATCCGGTTGTTGTGCTGAATTATTTACGAGAGAACGGGACAGATGCACAGAGGATTAAAGGGACAGTGAGTAAACATCACATGAACGAGAAAAAAATGGACGAGCCTTCAAATCAAAAGACTCCGTGGCTTTAATACACGAGAATTCATCCGTTTAGGAGAGTGATGGGGACAGTCTTAAAGGAGAGCACTGTGCACAACAGTCAGAATAAGCTTCTTTCTTCAGATAGAACAAAAACTAAAGCTTTGGGACACACACCAAGGTAAGAAGAATAAATAACTGTTAATTAAATTCAGGTCATATTTTATTTACCTGCCAGATCATCTATTTATGATGAAATAACTTGGATAAGTGGTAAAACATTTTTTTTTTATTGAAAGCAAGAAGACCACAAATGTGCCTT
The DNA here is from genome assembly GCA_030578275.1 of Meda fulgida. Classification (NCBI taxonomy): domain Eukaryota; kingdom Metazoa; phylum Chordata; class Actinopteri; order Cypriniformes; family Leuciscidae; genus Meda; species Meda fulgida. The sequence continues at coordinate 3,147,251 of JAROOJ010000031.1, forward strand.
TGCATCCACCACCGAATAGTGGCATCAGCCTGTCATCTGAACCTGTAAGTATTTGTGTATATAATAATTATATAATGATATAATAATAATTCTATTTACTGCAATTTGATGCAATTAAATTCACCACACACTTTTTTGTAGTGTGTAAATAGAGCTATTTGTGAATGTAAAAGGTCTGCAAAGTGCAGATAAACTGAGTTAGGCTATTAGTCAGTTGACTAATCAGTAATCATATATTATTATAATCGTGCATTTATTTGGTTTCATGTTTCATCTGTCTTGTTGATACTGGACTTCTGCAATACACCCACTTATGTCATAAATTACATACTCCAGTTAACCCGTATAATAACTCTGTTGCTGAGTGGAATCGCAGCTGGATTTGTCCTCGGCGCGATGTTAGCACTGGCTCACACTGGCCCGACAGTGGAAAAGTGGCTACAAAGAAAACCGATTCTGAACTGAAACGAGTCGTCAGTAATTCCAGTCTCACTTCCTGCTGAATCTGCGGAGGTTTGTCACAGATTTGCATAATGTCAGTCTATGTTCTTCATCGGCTGCCGTGAACAACGTCTACTTTGACCCTCAAACACTGTAGTTTATCTGAGACTGGAAGGAGTTTGGTTCGTGTTGTTCATGTGGAGAAGACGCTGTTTTCTGCTGACAAAGCAAATCCACTTTGGCCCTGTTAACAGCTGGTATTAAGAAACATTTTTGTCAATCGCATTACATGGGTCGACACTAAATACAGGTGTAAACGGGGTGAAAAACGTTTTAAGCTTGTTGACTTTCAGCCACTTCCAGAGGTAGTTGAAAACGCATTCGACCGGATTGCTTTCAAAGTGTAAACGCTCATGTGTTCAAACAGCCACAAAAGACCGTCTTCTCTCCGCCTACTGACCGAATGCGTAAACATTATGGGAAGTGCACTAGCCTTTTGTTGGCTGGAGACACAAGTTTGGTTTGAAGATGAAAAACGTACCAAGCACAATGTTCTCTCACCATTCCTGATTTCGAACACACACTCAGCGTGTCAGAGTAGAAACGAAAGCTGATGTTCTCCGTGTGTTTTTCCGTCGTCTCTGGTCGCCTGTTCATGTGTGAATTGCCCATTAGATCGAAAGATCTGAAAAAAAAACAACAACATACATTTACCCGCCCATAGACTCTCCTCTTGAAGAAATCAGGACAGAAGAGAAATTAAAGAAATTAAAACACCAGATGTAAACAGGAATGTGTCTCCCTCGTCTACTTGTGATCCGATTGACCAAAACGCTTCTTAATACCAGGTGTAAACAGGGCCATTGATACACTTCTAAAGGATGAGATTGCTACGGTAAAACTGACACCATCAATACTGTCCGTGTCACTGTGTATCAAGTGCTGAAATTCAGATATAATGATGGGCGTTTGGTTTCCAACCCAAGCTGTAGAGGTAGACCAATCACAACAGACTATCTGACCAATCAGAGCAGAGCAGGCTCTCGGAAAGGCGGGGTTTAGACACTGTATTTGGATCTGTATTTGGGGCACTTTAATAGAACATACCAGTAGATACTAAACGCATCATGTGAAGTATACGTTTTTTTTCCCCTTTTTGTCTACAGGACTCTCAGCAAAGGTTCAGAAGGACAAGACCTGACAAAAAGTTGATCATGGCGAACACCACAAACAGGTTAGATATGGTACATAGATCAATAAATGTTGTATTTTACAGTCTACATGTTACTAGAATTAATTATTATAATAAGACAAGAACTAGTGGTTCAACGGACCACAAAACTCACGGTTCGGATCATGTTACGGTTTTTGAGTCACGGATCGGATCATTTTTTCCGATCAGCAAGAAAAATTAACATTTTGGAGATGGGTAATTTTGCTTTCCATTTATTACTTAAAGGACAACTCCGGCGCAAAATGAACCTTTGGTCTAATTACACATTGGTACATAGTCAACCGTTCTCTTGAGATTTGTTTTCAAGATTATCGAATGTAAAGAGTTTTATCTCTAAAAACTATTTAGCTTATAACGCTAGTATAGGGCATAGAGTAATGAAAATAAAAATCGCTAGATAAGACCACTAACAAGGCTCAAAATAGCCCCACACTAACACAGTAGCATAATGAGGGTCCCTACCTGCAAACTGAAGCATTGAGAACGTTGTAAGTGTACAGACAGTTTAATAAGAAGATATTTAATAAAGACAGTCCACTTCGCCTCGACCAGTCGAATCATGAACGCCGAGCGTTTATCACTATTGTGCAGAGGAAGTCTGTATAAATTTCCGGATTGTAGCGTTTCATTTTCTTATCGCTGCCGGGAAAAGCTCGAACACAAACCATTTAATATGTACACGTAGCCTACTGTTCGCTCACCTTATCACAACTTCTGGCTCGTTCACATCTCACCAGCGCACTTGGCTCGGCATTCATGATTCGACTGGTCGAGACTGTTTTCCAAAGATGGCTCCTGCCTGTATAAGCGAAGTGGACTATCTTTATAAAATATCTTCTTATTAAACTGTCTGTACACTTTCAACGTTCTCAATGCTTCGGTTTGCATGTAGGGACCCTCATTTATGCTACCGTGTTACTTTTGGGCTATTTTGAGCCTTGTTAGTGGTATTAACTAGCGATTTTTATTTTCATTACTCTATGCCCTATATACTAGCTTCATAAGCTAAGCAGTTTTTAGAAATAAAACTCTTTACATTCGATAATCATGAAAACAAATCTCAGAGAACGGTTGACTATGTACCAATGTGTAATTAGACCAAAGGTTCATTTTGCGGCGGAGTTGTCCTTTAAAACACACTTTAAGTAGGTACTCCAATACCACATTAAATACTACTAGCCTAAGTAATAAAGTTCAGACATTATTAAAGGCAAGTGAACAGTCAGTAAAAAATAAGAACAAATACACAAATAAATAAACACAATACAACAATGTTACAAATAAAGTAAGGTCTAACTGTAGTATTCATTTTAGGTACAGAAATTAAATAATTAAATGTAAAATAACACTATGTTCACTGTATACATTAAATATAGATTAAATCTGTGTTTTTACATTCTAACATGTCTAACATTAATGACGTATACAACAGCAGGTGTTTATAGGCTACTGTCACTTTAAGACCGAATGCACGGATTCATTATAATGATGCACCTGCTTCTCTTGTTCTCTTTCTCTTGAGACATAACCGACTGTAATTACGAAAATACTTGCCGAGACTGGTATTATGACATAATTTTTGCATAAATTTGTCCATCCAATTGCAAGATGACGCGAAAGAAAAATCAATTCGGAGTTTGTGCACTCTCTGAAAGTACCGAATTAAATTCTCTTTTGCCTCTTCTAGCACCGGAATGGTTTAACATCTACTGAATGTGTAATCTAGTAAGATAAAACACGTGGAAATTATAAACTTTCAGACTATGGCGGTTAAACTTTAAATTAAGTGTGTACGGATCACGGATCAACAACAGTCCTTTTAACCCCTAACAAGAACATGTACATTATTCATGTCAATACATGAACACTTTAAAACAAAGTGTGTCCATATGTTATATCATTTTCTAAGACTTGACTTTTGGTTTCTCAAGGCAACACAACACCAAGATCAGATCTCATGCGGCTTCCAAAAATGGACAAGAGGAGAGGCAACAAAAACAAAACAGCAATGGTGCAAAAGAGATTGTCAATGTTGGCAGCGGTAAAAGCTCAAGCGTACGGCCTGTAAGAGTGCAGAGAGAAGACGAAAATGAAGGCTGTACGCTGCAAAGTAAACCCAGAGAAGAGGACAGCGCCAGTGACCTCTCCGATTCTGAACGATATTCCGTGATTCCCGCTGAAGTCTCTCCGCCTGACCTCGACCTGCGAGCAGAAGTCATCGATCCGTCAGACTTTCAGACATCCAGACCTGCACAGGACAAGATCAGAGGATCCTATCCAGATTTCTTACCTCCTCCTTTCAATTCCTGGAGTCTGAAGCAGTTAGCAGTGTACTTCAACACCGACGGCAAGAGCGTTCCTCGGCCCAAGCCCGTCGGGAAGCTCGAGAGATACTTGGACCGGCTACTGCAGATTGAATGGCATCAGATCCAAAGTGTCCAAGAAGACAGTAGCAAATTCAACACCCCAATGCCTAAAGTTCACCACTCGTCTTCTCATCTCAGCCTCAGCTCTCCTAAATGTATCCTCCAGTGTCAGCGCGCGTTCCCGTTAGCGCTACTCTCCTCTTTAGCCACCCGCCAGCTTTCCAGCTGCACTTGTCCACAATGCCAGAACCAGTATCTCATCTTGAACGGATCATGCCGCTCTCATGCCTTCCATCACCACCCACTCCTGGAGAAGAAGCCGAAACGCAGCAGCAGTGAAAGCAGAGCTCATCCGATGGAGTCGAGACACAGATCCCGGGAGCACAGACTCAGTGATCCTCTGAGCGAGAGCAGCCACTGGAGGCGCATGCAGGCCGTCGGGAACATTCGCAATCCGTCCGGATTCACCAGCGATCCTGAGCGGGCCACAGTGGAGAAGAGGAGGCCGGGGGAAAGGAGTCGCTCGTGCGCTGGCGTCAGGGAGATCGGCTTTACGGCACGGGGACGCAGTGAACACTGGAAGAGCTGCGATCAAACACTGCCCTGTGCTGCACCTTCAGAGGGTTTACAGACATCCAAACACTCTGCAACTGGTCGACTGACCCGGAAGCAGAAACACGTCGGATTTGTCACAGTGTAACTGGCCGGGAAAACTCTTTCTGTAAAATGAATGAATTTCAATGCATTTGATAAGACAATATCAAACCAGGTTATGTATTTTCTGTGAAATGTGTGCAATGACATTTACTGTAGGCAACTGATAACTGTTATTTTAGTGAATGTATGAAGTCAGTTCATCACATATATGGACTTGACGGTTTGCAAACAGAGAGTTTTCTTCATTTCCAACAGTATTGATTTATCATTTAAAACCTTATAGTGAGATGTTTTGCTTTAATGATTGTAAATGATATTTGGTGTTTTTTTTTTTATCTAATGCAATGACACTTGGTCTCATTCTCTTATCGTGCATACACACAGATTTGTGTACAAACCTTGTCATGAACAAATCATGATTCATTAAATAACTTTTGTTCTAAATTTATGAAAAATTTTGGAACAACTAAAATCACACGTACGCAAAAATCGCATACTCTGGGTGGTCTTACACTATGTATATACATATTTCATCTCAAATATATTTCATCACAAACACACAGACTAACCTTCCCATCACAGAAAACTTTCTGCATTTTTACAGTTTAAAAAAACATAACTTAGTATGATTTATAAGCTGAAAAAATGTCCCCACAAGGACAAGGATTTAGGATATTGGTGTGGACTCTGCTATTCTTTTATATTTAAGAATGATATTTATAACTACATCTTTATCTTATTGTTCTCGCTGTGAGCGGGCCTTTAAGCCTCTTAAGTTCAGCACAATCATTTTGTCTTTTTATGACAGCATTATTTAAAAAATGAAGTTTAAGATGTGTTTTTGTAACCCTATACACATGCTGTACCCCATGTTTATTTTTTTATCTTATTTTTAGTAATTGTTCTTTTATTGTTGCTGTGTAATAGCAATATATACAGGCCTACATTAATTTCCCTGCAGCAAATTTAATCAGCAATACTTGTATGTCTGCAGATTATACAGATTATTCTGTTACAGTAATTTATCTAATGTTAAGATTCACTTTTAACATTGAAACACACCATTACCCTCAACTCGACTGTACCAGTGAGCAAAACATCAGACCTCTTACATCGTATAACTTATTATTTTTCCTTATGTCTAATTCAAAAGTTGAATGTGATGGCAATAAATAAAACATCTTTGTAATGCTCCTCTTGCCATCGGAGGAGTTTGTAATAGCCGTATTCAAAGTAATTCCAGATGTTTTGGGAACAGATTCATTTCTTACCATCACTACTGCTACAATATAAGTTAATATCATCTACTTGTATAAATCATATTTTCATTTAGGGAAGAAGTTGTCACAAGGTCGGCATGGCATTGATGGTCAATGCTTGTTCAGTGTTTGAATTCTGAATACCTAGTTCAAAATTGTTTAAAATGAACTTCCTCTTTACTAAAATTCAAAAGAACTGTTAAAAGCACTGAAATGCGTTCAGACAAGACTCATGCTACCTTTTCCATTTAGTTTTTTCCCCCTTCAAAATATTTTGTGATTCATGATTATTCTATTATTCTACTGTTTTAATGTTGTTTTACAGTTTATTAAAATTTCTTGGTTCATAAACAGTGTTCTGTTGTTGTGAGAACAGAGGCCATCATAATGAAAAGGTTATTCATTTACATGTATGATGTGATGGATGTGTCTAATGTTTCATGAATGTAAAAGATTTTGATTGTTAAAAAAAAAGAAGAAAAGAAACTGTGATTATAGTCTGGTCATAGATTTAGTTATTTTTCGACACTATTTTAGCTAATTATTTTTTTTACATTTTCACTGATGTATAAAATAAAATAACAAAACAAAGAGTTATCCATTATGAATAGTAGGCTAATATTAAGTTATAATATCAATGTTAATAAATAGGACTACTTCTGATTTTATGGGGGGAAATGTACTGAGCTGAATTGAAAACTTGTTTTGTTTTTGGTAATGACGCTTAAATAGCTTTTTTTGGTGTCCCTCGCACCAAGTCAATTGCTCTACTCATTGTTAATTTCAAATGTCAGTAGGATTTATGTTAATGGAATGAATGTTAATTGTTGTTACTTGCAAAATATTAATAACAAATAAAAAAAAAAGCTTTTTTAGCGAACACAAAGGTTTACTGAAATGATTATCGAAAGCTTGCATAAATTTGCTGAATTCGTAACCTTATACTTACATAACCTTTACATACTACTCTTCCTAGCAATTTTCCCTATATCTTTATTTTCTGACAAAAATGTTAAGAATATGTGGTTTGTCAACCGCCAGTTAAAGAAGAAGAAGAATGTTAGTATGCGGTTCCGAATTCCGCGGCTAGCAGGGCGGAACTGAAATTGAGCAGAGATTGTTTCCGTCATCAGCCGAGCCTATTTTTCCAGCGCACAATATACAGAATTACCAAGCATGGACGAGAGTGCACAGCAAATATTGGAGAATTTGACTGAAGTAGAGGTTGCTGCAGAAGACATACTTGCTGACAAACAACAGGTACGTATGAATTAATATGTTGTAGTCGAATGTATTAGGAGAAGAAATGTCGCTGAAATAGGCTAAATTAATTAATTGTCGCTTAAATATTGACAGATTGTGGATCTGGATTTGCGGAGAAACAGAAATCGAGAAGCAATCAACGCTTTACGAAATCATTCCTCAAACGGCAAGTCCCAAATATTGTTCATATTATTATTATAACTACATGCGGTATTTGTCTGTCAGAAAATGAGATCTTATTGTTATCCGACAGTCCATCTTATTTTATTTGTTGCATTTGCATTTATATGATCAGTTTTTGTTGGCTTAGCAGCGTCATCTGTTACATATGTTTATAAAATAGGGTTACATGTATTTCTGTAGTTTGTACACAATTAGTGTCTGTATTTGATAAGCATTACATATGTTATGAAATATACCACATGATGATTTATAGTGTAAGTGTATATATTAATTTGTTAAATTGTTGAAGTTTCATAAGATTATCTTATATTTATTTAATAGGAATAGTCTTCATTTTAAACCAAGAAGAGAAAGTTATCATGACCCTAATCCCCAAACACATTTGACCTATTTTATATGGTACAAGAGCCCTGTAAGATGGTACAATATAAAAACTCAACGCTGCCCTACCTAATATTATCTGCACCGTAATATTATTTAAACAGTTTATTGCTATTAGCCTCTGAACATGACAATAATCTATAATCCAATCTAATCTAGACAATGTTAAGGTGTGTTTTGGAAATATGTTCATCAAATTCCCTCAAGAGAGCGCCAGATCCATGATCCTTAAAGGTGAGCATGCCCTCTTTTAACCATATTTCTGTCTTAATACATCCTCTGTGTTTACTTTGCCTCTTGCTGCTATTTGTGCTCAACAGACCAAGAAAACCTTGACAAGGAAATAACCGACCTCCGCAAACGACTAAAAGCAAAAGTAAATCGTCTCAATGAGTTACAAGGTAGAGTTGCCTTACATCCTGATTCATTGACACTTTGGCATAGGGGTGTGAGATATATATTTTGTCTAAGATGATATCATAATTGTTGTTTTATTGATGTGCAATCTGACATTATTGAGTCCCTAACTTCTCAAAAAACAAACAAAAAACACACCTAGAGAGTGGTAAGGTTAGGCTACTGCGTGATTTACTCTGTTAAAATGCCGTAAAAATGCGTCCTGTATGAGTATTTGTTTTTTAGGATATATTGATATATCAAATGTTCTACAAATCGCTACAAATTAACTTTTGTGCCTGAAGCAATACGTTTATGTAATAAACTTAGGTGATTTAAAAAAAAAGTATTTATTTATTTTCTCTATTTATGTATTTGAATGTATGTCCTAAGTGTTTTATGTGAGGCACCATGGAAGCTTAAACTAAATTAAACCTTGGACAAGTTCAGTCGATCACAGCGAACATCTGCCGCAGACCCAGAGAGTCATAAATATAAAACCGCTTCACTAAAACAGTATTTTCAGCCACACAGTATAAGTATTTCTGTTACAATAATTTAACTTATAGAAGAACTGATAAAAGTTGATAGTTAGTATATAAACACTGTCTATGGCACTTCAAATAAAGCTTGTATCAAATACAACGTTACACTACTAGGTGTCGACAAGTGACTGTTAAAAATGTATTTGTCATTTAATCATTCATTCAAAAACACTGATTCATCCAGTAATGAAACAAGTGAAGGATATCGAATCCATTGAATCAGTCATTCAAACCAAATTTTTCAAATAGTTCATATAAATTAAAGCATTTTAAATAGACAGCAGCAAAAACTATTTGACAGAACCTCCAGTAAATTACTAGTTTTTGTTTAGTTGTCTGTTCAGAATTGTGATATCTATTTGAAAATAAAAAAAAATATTATTCTCAATTTACCCAGAATCGCGCAGCTCTATACAATAGTTTAATAAGCAAATAAGTGACTTACATTTTGGACACAATATTGCCTTTTTTTTCTCTATTTGGCAGACAAAGATAGCTCCAAACAAAGCCACGGCAGAACTGTTTTGCATCTCTGAGCAACACAGCGGTTTCATTGCTGAATGAATTACTGTAGTCTATTTGAACAAATCGATTGAATTAATGACTGTGATCTGCCGCCAACTGGCAGTTGTACTTTTATATTTAAAGTATATTTTTTCTACAAAGCTCTATTGTGTCTTATTATTCTAATTTAATTTGACTAAGTGCAATAATTTGACATTCTAAATGATGCATAGGCTTCATTTAATTATAGAAAAAAGTGCCTGTTATAAAGACACCAGCACTATATCGTCCGATCATCGTTATGGAAAAAATCCCAGAAAATGAAAAAAGATATATACAGTATATATATATTTTTGGCAATATCGCACACCCTACTTTGCACACATAAAACCTTCATCTTTAGGTCAGAGTGTAGTAAATATCTGCTTTATAAATTGAACTGACAGGGTCAATAATGTGTCTGGTGACTGTCATGGAATATTATTAGACGTGAGCATCTGATATTGTGTTTCTTCCACAGGGAAGCCTGCGCTGACAGGATATAATCTTGCTCCTCTGAGCAATGATGAGATGAAGGTAATCCACAGCCTCATGCAGAGATGATGTTCCTCAGGCTGTCTTCATTTCTTCTGTAGTAAACAAACCAGCGTGACTTTACTGACTCCGCAGAAGACCAATGCAAGTGTTTCTCTTCTTTCTTTCTGTTTTTGGTATCAGACTCACACAGTCATCGTTCACTTTGTGTTTAAAAGCCTTGCGTATGTTTTGTGGAATGAGAAACAAAACTGAACTGTTGAAGATTCAAATTCAGTACTTGGCAGTGTCTGAAACCCCTTTAACATGCTTGTTTATGGTGTCATTTTATGATATACATTGAAATTGTATTGTTTACTCAATAAACTCAACGTTTCATCACTTTTTTTTGCGTTCATTTCAAGTTCAGTGCGCTGTTTCCTCATGCTGTAAACATGGGATAATGATTGCTTAGACCACTTAAATACTATAAGTATATCAGCAGTTAGCCAAGAGCTCTTCCGGTTGGTGTTTCCACAGCATGAAGGTAAGATCTTACAGATTTATGAATGAACTGCTCGTTTTAAAATCTCCACAGTCTCCTGACATATGTTATAACATCCGCTTCCGACGTTACAGCACTCATGATAACTTTTAACTCTACAATAAGTAAATCCACTTCACCAGCTGATTACTCTTCGACAGTTCTGCCATAGAGATATACAGAGCGACCGCAAAAGTAAACTTCAAAGAAAAAACTCTATAGATGGCTGTGCGCTTGTTTCTCTGTATGAGCTCTATACTCTCTTAAAAAATAAAGGTTCTTTATTGGCATTTATGGTTCTATGAGGAACCTTTAACAGCCATGGAGCCATTCTGTTGCACGAAAGGTTTTTTATCGTGGAAAAAGATTATTAAAGCCCCCCTGTGTTAAATCAAGTTTTTAATGTTGTTTATATGTCTCTGTGGTGTAGTCTCTGTGTGCGTGTAGAGTTACATTCAAGCTATTTTTAAGGCATGAAGAATTTTTTTCAAGGAAAAAACATTTAAATGTCATTTTAGTGATCAAAGATGAGTTTAAGATTATTAAAATGTTCTTCACACTAAGAAAAGAGAAATGAAAATGGTTCTCTTAAGAACTCTTCCCTGAAAGGTTCTTCTGAAATGGTAATTTTATGACATTGCTTGTGGAACCCTTTTAAGAGTGTAGTTTGAGGTCTATAGCCTTGGAAAATGGAAAATTCCTAAAAAAAGGAAACCAAGCTCAATGACCAATATAGTCAAAACACCTGGTTTACTAAATCGCTATGGAATAAAACTGAAGACCTCACACATTAGTAAAGTGATTATGAACCTTATTAAACATCTCCCTTACCCTCAAGTAGTTTGAAGATTCTGACTCTAGGTGGCAGTGTTTCTTTAGTCTTTATCGTGTGTTGATGGTTGTTGCAGTGTGCTTGTATTAGCAGTGATCATTTACTGGACAGCTGGTTACTGTAAAACTCTCCACTCGGTTGTTATGAAATGATCTAGAAAAAGTGGAATGAGAAAGGGGTCACAGTTTAGCAGTACTAAATCAATAAAAAGTTTGGTTAGTTTAAATGTGATGGTTTGCCAGGTTGCGTGCAGTGGTACAGTCCTGGATGCCATCCAGTGTGATGAATTTATGAGTCAGAATGAGGTGGGAAACAGAAGTCTGTTCTCACTTATATAATCTCCAAAACAAGACATTCCACTAGAGGAGAACGACATGTGAAAACACATTCATTCAACAGGTTCATGACATACAGTTATGCAAAGCCGACCTCATTTTATGTGCAGAAATACTGCGGTGATGTTTAATGGACAGAGGAAGGCCAAGAACAAATCATCTCTCGTGCCGTGCGTACAGTCATAATGATCGAATGCCATCAAGTTTGCACAGAGATGAGTCAAAGCTGAAGCTGTCTGTTCCAGCTTTATTCGTGCCCCATTATTACAAACATATAATTTCAATACTGCACTTCCCAGAGGCAGGGACGTGCACAGGGGGGTTGCTCAGGTTGCCCGGGCAACTGCCCATATGCCCTTCTCGACTCGCGTTGCCCTTCCGAGAAAAAAAAAAATCGTAGCTACAATGGATGCAGAATTTCACGTAGGCCTAGATAAGAATAAATAAATAATCGCAAGACCTCATTCACTTCCATTCGGGCACCGAAAGTGAAAGTCAGTAGGGGAAGGGCAAACTCTGTTTACGTGGCTGCAGCGCTGCACGTCAGTCGATTCTGTTCCCTACCGGAATTCCTGTTCCCTTTACGCAATCATACTACAAATCATGCGTAGTTGCACAGTTACCTATACGAATACGAGCAAGAAGCACAACTGAATGTACGGGAAGCCAAAAGGTTAAAAAAGGATTGTGTTTTTTTCCGAAATCTAAAGTTTTTTTTTTTCATCTGTCAATTCAATCCAGATTATTTATTTTCAAATAAAAAAATTAAATAATAATAATAAAAACAATAATATGAGGAACTCTTTTTCTCATGTGTATTTTGGTGACATTTAATATATTGTTAATACATTTTCTATACTGTTTACAAAGTTGTATATCATAAACCTGCCATCTCTGACTTTTGCAATCTTTATAAATAATAATAAGATCATGAGGCATTGAGTTTGGACATAAACACAGTCAGATAAGGCAATTTGTATGGGCAAAATTCAACTGAATATATTCAGACATAATACAAAAACTGTGAACAAGTGCAAGATTAATTCAATTGACAGAAATATTACTGGAGTGTGAGAACCATTTTATTATGCTGCAGTGTAGCAAGACATATATTGTGTGTATATATATATTAATAAATAGGGGAGAGCAGGGGCGAAAGTAACATTTTTCAGAAAAACATCATTTTAAAAGATGATGGTTTAGACAGAGATACATTTTTGATGTGGTCAGTCACTCACAAGTGTGGTCTATCAATACCAGGTGGTATTTTGTAAAAATGTAGAACAACTTAATTATAGTTTCACTTTGAACATAAGACTGCTCATGTTACTTTCGACCCCGTCAGTTGGGACGAAAGTAACAGATGTGGGTCAAAAGTAACAACAATATACAAGCTAGATTTTTTTGCTAGATCTTTTTTTTTTATTGTTTTTTTAGCCTAAATATACCTGAGTGACCTTGTTATATAACTGCAAACATATTTTGGCCTTTATCTTTGAAAAAGATAAAATAGCAAAATAGGTAATTTACATTTTCATTGTAAATTTCAGTTCAATCAGATGTTTCAAAAGTAACTGTTTTAATAATTTTTTATGTCAATCCATTTTATAAAATGTTTTTTCAACATGAAAAATATGAAAATTAAATTAAATAAGCATAACATAACTTCTCAACATAATGTAACTATATGTTTTCACTGCAGCGGGACAAAAGTAACAAGAGTTACTTTCGTCCCGACAGGAACTCCTGACATTTAAACCCGATTTACTTTTATACTGAAAAACTCTGACAAGGTTGCTCTGACCTTTTTTCAGGTCGGAGCAACTGCCCCTCAAAATTCCTGTGCACGTCCCTGCCCAGAGGGCAACTTTTAATAAAACCCACAAAAATGTACTGTCTGTGACTCAACATCTATTCTAGACCCAAATCATGAATAGCTGGAGGCAAATTTGCAGCTTTCAATTAAATTATATGGATGGTATTTCTAAACAAGATGGCAGTATTTCTGTCTTATAGTAAATGTTTTTTTTTTCTGCAGCATTTATTATTAGTTTCAATTTATGAGTTGAATCCTGTTGCTTTTGGCTGCTGAATTTTGCAATCTCCTTGTGAGAGCAGGAGCAGACTGTAGTCAACAGTTCTGTCAAAACTTTGACAAGTAAATTACAAATCAATTCATCATCTTCCATTCAGCTTATGTTGGACTCTCTTCAGCGGTTCAAAGCTCGACAGCTCCCTGCCTGTCTGATGTGCTTGAGAAATCCCTTCTTTTATCAAGCATTTAAAATTCAGGACAAACTAATTGTTCTATAAATTCACTATGTGGCCAAAGATATGTGGACACCAGCAGGCCAGGCGAATTCATTCTAGCAGCTGAATCTTACGCTGGAAAAAATGATTTCTTTCTCAGTATTATTGTCTTGGTTTCCAGTACAAATACCTGGACATTCTTAGATTAAAAATAAGTACGCGAGAAGCAAAATGACATATATATATATATATATATATATAAACAACAAACAAAACAAGCCTTATCTATCAAAATTAAGTGACTTTAAGCTTAAAACAAGAAAAATGTCTACCAATGGGGTAAGAAAAATTAACTTGTTTTCTCTTCAAATTAGGTTTATTTTGCTGACCCCATTGGCAATTATTTTTGCCTTGTTTTAAGCATAAACTCACTTAATTTTAATCATAAAATCAAGCTTTAATATCTTAAAGGCACCATGAAATAAAAATTGAAATTTTATGCAAAAAACGTTTATGCAATATTGGCAATTATTATAAATTAATTATCTATGTGTATTATTATTATTATTATTAATTCATGTTCCTCATAATCTTGAATCAGAATAACTTCCTCTTTCAGCGTCTCTTCTCTTCTCTGATGACAAGGCGAAGCAACCTGTCACTCACATGAGATCCACCAATAGCAAACCACAACCATCCAATCATCCAATCAATTCCCCACAGACAAGATCAAGCCCCGCCCACATTTGCTCTTGTTCCAGAAGCGGTTTCACTCAGATATACGTTACAATAGAGAAGAAAAAACTAGCGTTTTTCTGGCGAAAAGACTTCTGTTTTAAACAAACTTTAAAATCCCCCTGTATTCAATAATTGTATCCCTTAAAACTCACCTTTGATCACCAAAATAACAAAATAATTTCCTTGGGAACATTTTTTCGTCATGCCTTAAAATGTATTAAATGTAACTTGTCACGCTTGCTTCATTTAGTATACGCGGTTCTATGAATATGCAAATGAGCCCCGCCTCCACTCACTCACTCAGAGATCCACTGGTTGATGATCACACGTTGATCTGATTGGTTACAAGGTAGTTTGTGACGTCAGAAACACCAGCGATTTCAAACCGTGTTTTTGAGACCGTCTTTGGTTCACTGCAGTTTTAATAAGAAAATACTCAACAATGCTGTCGACTTGTGAATTTACACATGGTTTGTCTTAAAGCATATTAGAAACAGCACATAGATATATAAACAATATTAAAAACTTGATTTTTACCAAAGGGGGACTTTAAATGATTTTGGTTTTATATCTTGATAATGATATTGAAATGGTGCACATTGCAATGACATTCTAGAGAATCATGTGCTTACAACTTTGTTAAAACGTTTTCAGAAGAGTTTTTGTTCCAGTACGACAATGTTCAGGCCCGGGGTGGGGAATCGGGAGAATTCCCGGTGGGCCGCTTCACTTTTGGGCCGGTCGAGGATTTTTTTATTTAATTTTTTACCATTTGTCAGGTTAGTCTATCTTCTCTTAAATTAGGCGACACACGTTCCGCATTCTGACACCGCAGCGCGCAGCCTCGTAGGTTGTACCATGTGAAGGAGTTCTCAAGCTTGATCTGTCTATAAGCAACGACTGAAACCAGTGCACTGCTTAGGCGGCTACTGATGCTGACTGTATTTGGTACTATTCGCAATTTAACTATAAACTACTGTTACTTGAACTGTTAACATTAGTTCAATATGCCTCTATGTGGAAGAGTGGGATACATTTCAAATGCTTTCTTTCTTTCTGATTTTGTCAATTTATCAACCTATCCTTGTGGAATAGTGGAATATTTTTTGTTAACTTCTCAGCTTAAGTGAATTATTATTTAACCTTTACATTATTTGTTGAACCATGGTATTAATAAAAACCTACACAATAGTAAGAAGCTGAACTGTAGCTTCATTTATCCAATTTCCACCACCATGTAAAAAGTGGGCCGGTCTTGGGCCTGAAACTTCCGGGGCTGAAAATTGGCCCCACTCCGGCCCTGACAATGTCCCTGTGCACAAACTGTAAGGTCCATCAAGAAATGGTGTGTGTGGTGTGAAGAGCTTGACTGGTCTGACTGAACACCTTTGGGATTAATAGAAACGGTGAGGTCAGGCAGTGTTGTTGAGACCTGGCTCAACATCACTGCCTTAAATTCCCAAAATTCAATTCAAAACTTAAATTCCCACAGCCCTGTTCCAACATCTAGTGGCAAGCCGTCCCAGAAGAAGAAGCAGATGACATTAACCAGCGTACATACCACTAAAACACTGAGGCTAATTATTTGTGGTAGTATGAAGAAAACTATTGCATGTTTCCCTTAAGATTAATCATAAATCAAGACGTGGATCTGCACCTTCTCAAGCGAGAATAGACCACTAGTGTGTTTCTACTCAAACGCTTTGCATTTCAGGTTATTGGCTTGTCTTGTGCTGTCAAGCTATTTGGAATGGCAGTATTTAGTTTTAAAACACCACGAAGAATGCAGATTACCAGACAGTGACCTCCGTCTTGAATGCATCATAGGTGATCTGAATGTGAGAGTCCTAAATCAAAACTTGGATGACATTCTAATAACACGATACAGCCTCAGAATAAAGCCTTGAGTTATGATGAAAGGATTATGCATGAAAACAGTTCTATAACGTTTTCTTCACGCTAGACTGAAAATGAGATGAAAATTAAATTGCATTTCAACATTGGTATGCATCTAATAGGTCTCAAAAATCACAGTTCACGTTGCGGGGATGGACATGGATTTGAACCTTCTGTTTTGATTGTATTTCTTTAGCCTGCAACTCATGCAAATCTTGAAGGACCACCATCCTGGCATTCATATGTGCAAACAGGAGGCTTTGCATATTTTTGGAAGTAATTAAAAAAAGTGATTTCTTGTGTGAAACAGTTATTGTCATTCTCCTCATTATTCTTGAAGAACAAGAAAGATAGCAAGCAACGAAATTAAGGAAATAACACCCAGCCACTGGCTTTCATGAAGAATGCCACTCCGGTCTGCGCTGGTTTCTGGCAGAAGTTTTATAGTGTTGCGGTAGTTTAAATGCTTTTCACCTCAGTGTGAGGGCTTGTAAAATTGTAGGATGATATGTTTATTGTGGATGTGTAAACGTAGGTCTTGGCTAGTCTTTATAAAACACTTAAACACTTTTGCCCCTTGGTTGCCCCTCAGTGGTATTTACAGCTGCTAGATCGCTTCTCACTAGAGTTCCCTTTTCAAATGCCACAGTCCAAATACTCTTGGAGCCTGAGGTGAATACCTTGTTATTCGTCCGCACCCGCCCGACAACACTTAAATATCCTTCCTGCTGAGAGCTTTTGCTGTTTTCACTGTGCCATGGTACTGGAGACATTAATGTTCAACATGCAATAGCCTATAGCAGTGTTTTTCAAATGGCGGACCGCGGGACAGAATCGCGCCATTTTACGGTTTCTACAGATTAAAGTTTGCAACTCGCGTCAAAACATCAGAGCTGTACACACCACAGGCACTCAGGGTTGTTTATGGTAATGATCTTTTGAAGCTATAATATATTTATCTAGAGCCAAAACTGCTTAATTCAAGCCCTTTCCGCTCCGTGTGTGTTGCTTCTCTCTCCCTTGCTGAAAACAGTGCCGCATTAAGAGCTGTAGACCCGCGTAATTTTAACAACAGTAGCAAAAACACGGTAAACAGCAAATATACTTTCACTAAAACACTGCAGAAAACGAGAAAGCAGCGAATATTATTATTTTGATCTGTCAAACAGACTCTGACCTTTTAACTAAACCAGGTTTAATTTATATGGTGTTTATTTTTCCCATATTTAGCATTATTAATCAGCATTTAAAGAGCATTTCATAATAATGTTAGAATTTGGAAAATGATTTAGAGAGAGATTTAGATAACTTTTAAATTAATTGTTAACTTTGTTTTGTCCCCATGAGTTTTGATTATCAGATTATGTACATTGTTTGCTTTAAGCGAAATATAAAAATGGTCCATATTTTTCTAAAGAGGTAAACCCTGTATGAGTCCCAAGGCCTTCTATGTGCCATATACACATAGCTGTCTAAATGTAAAATAAAATACAAAAATAGCCTATGAAAACATCTGATCTAACCTTTTTATATTCATATCCAGTTGAGAGAAATATTAACTTTTTTTTGGTACATTTTGGTAAATATTCTTAGAAGATTCTCATCTTTGATGACTATTTTGATTGTTTAGGTTTTTTTATTTTACAAAGTATACATTTGAAATGTATAACTGTTCTAAAACGGTGTTGTCTGGACATCCACATATATAGGAAATATAGAGACCAGACCTCTTAGAGCTTTAATTGAATACCCCTGCAATATCGTGTTTATGGTGTATTTACTGTCTCTGTACTGTACTGACTCTGTGATAATTGTGTGTGTGAACTCTTTTCAGAGAAACCAAACACAAATGCCATCAGAAGACTATGTGGTGATGGCATGTACTCTACTACCAACCAACTGGGACAACTCTTTTGAAAACTCTGCAATAACCTTTTGATTTTCTTCGTATGCTGTGTGCCATTGTCTTTTGACCTGTAGGATGTGGTTCTTACAGAAACCTAGTTTGAGCATCAGATAACCATTGTCTGAACATCTGATATATAAAGGGCCTTTCCCACCGAGAAACGATTAATTGCTTTTAGCTCATTCACTCCTGCACTATTTTTAGCTGGAAGTAAACTCACAGTTGTAGTACCTGGTATTCATTTTAGGTAACACTTTAGTTTAAGGTCCAATTCTGTTATTAGCACTTTCTAAGGAGACCATCGATATTATATTTCTGAAAGTAATAGTTATACCCTAGTATTGTAATAGTAGGTTTGGACAAAGACACTCACATTTTTACTAGTACTCGTACACAGTAAAATATATTTAAACAGTATGAGATGATAGAATAACAAGAATTGTCAAAATTTACCACACAATAGCCTCTATGCAGGAACGCAGCAGATGTATTTCCAGTAGAATCTCAGCCAGCGTCTTTACTTCCGCATAGCGCGTTCTACAGCTAAGTGTACTAGCGGCAAAACTTTAATAAAATTTATTTTCTCAGAAACGGAGACAACTATTTTAGAAACTGATTCGCTAGTCGGATTTTGCATATGAGAGAATACTCACCCTCAAAGTTGTTGATGTAGCTCGAAATATATAATTTAAAGCCCTTCTCTATCTTACTCTTATGTGTGACAGAAAATGCCTCACAATATTGTTAACATCATCCACGTTAACCGCGGGAAGTTCTTGTAAACAGCGAGTGTAATTTGCCATTATTTCCACCTAATGCAAAAACGGCTTCCGACGCAGCACCGCATGTAACTGGCCAGGCTGAGACAAAACGCGGAAGCGATCGTGCATAGAGCCTATGTACTTTGGCGAATTGGAGGGTAATTCGTTCTCATTTGCATATGTAATCCCTCTCTAGCTCGTTGGACTCAGAGCCGTTAAATCGGCTCTGGTTGGACTATAATAAGAGGTGGCTATCCTGAGTTCTATCTATCTATATCTAACTATAAAATCAAATAAGCGAGGTTTCACTAATAAACTTATCAGTGCTTAATTGTGTGTTTGTAATTACTAAATTATTGTATGAAATACTTTTCCCAGTTAAATCACTATCAAATCACGACTTTGATGTGAGATTGAGGACTCTGCCGATCGATTGCTCCTGTCTGCCTGCTGTGAGTTTGTTTGCGTCGAGGCTGTAAGCTCTAACGTTAAGCCTCGTATTAGCTTTGTATTTCTTTCTGTTTTGAACCATCATTTACTATCATTTCTAGTTGTTTATATTACTAAATACAGTTTACCCACCATAATTTGTGTTCCGAAGATGAACGAAAGTCTTACGGGGTTGGAACAACATGAGGGTGAGTAGCTAATTACTGACAGAATTTTCATTTTTGGGTGAACTAACCCTTTAAACCAAGTAATAGCCTACTCTTTTCTCAATTCACTTAAAATATCTTAAAAAGTCAGTAACCACCACTGTTTTATAAACAAATATAACAGATTTACTTAGAAAAAATAGGTCAGAAATTAAATGTCTTGACAAAATCACTTTTCAATTCACAGATGCATTCAAAACATAAGGGCCCAAGAAAATAAAATAGCCGGTAAAAACCTAGCTTAATTGGAAATACCCTTAAAATGTTCAAATGATGCAGGCCTGAATGTAGCTCGAGTGCGTTGTAGCCAACGAAATGGCTGCTTCACCACACAGGCCAAACAAAATAATGGTATTACTGAATGTGTATGTAACCTCACGCACACAGGATCAAAGGCGTAAGCATCAGGAAAAAAGACGAGAGGATTCGCGATGAAGACGGTTGAAGAGAAGAGTCACATGGTTGACGATCTGGGCAAAGTCCACCACCCGGTAACGCTATCAGGGTCTTTGATCATCATCGTCGTCGGTCTCACATTCCACACAGGCTTAACTAATCGAGGTCGCTGGCCGCTAGCTTGTTGGTAGTCTGTGCAGAAACACTTAACCAATCAGCTGCTAACTTAAACTTATGTCTGTTTTCGTGTGATGAGTAGGCCACTAGTTACATTAACAGTAACTGTTTTTTTTTTCTTCAGCAAACCACACGCGTTACTCTCTCACGTCGGTGCTCTCCTCCTCACTTCCTTGTCCACTGCAATTGGCTCATACGCAAACTTTCAGAAATGAAATAAATTCACAAAACATTTGTGTATTTCGTTCTTACTATTTTTTCAGGCATCTTTAAAGCATTTTCACATATTTCAACAGGGTTACACATACTTTCATGATCTCTTAATGCTCCATGCCGGGTATGTTTAGGGTTGGGCTTCATGCCTATTTTATTCTAATAGTCGTATTCACATCGTACAAATTCATATGAAATCATCGCCTCGTATAGTTACGTTTTCCTGTGAGATCAGGTTGAAATGTAACAATGACTTTTGCTGATGTGTGATATTTTTGTTTTGAGTTTTTGTTGAGCATCAGTCAAGTCCAAACAGCATTTTACAGAACTATGCCATTTACTGACACACCTTGGAAAGTAATGAAATGGATTGGGTCTTTTTCTGTGTAAGTCAGTGTGAAGTCAAGTCACTTCTACAGTGCTTTATACAATACAGATAGTTTAAAAGCAGCTTTGCAGTAATAAAGAGGAAAATACCAGAATCAGGAATGCAAACTTTACCAAATATGAGGAAAGATTCAAATTTTGCTGTAAAAAAAGACAGTGTCATTATTCAGCTTAATTCAGCTCTATGTAAAGTTCATCAATTATAAAATGAGTTTATTTCAGATTTAAGCAGCTCTACAGAAGATTATAGTGTCGTGATTCACTTTGAGTCAGATCAACGTTGATTCGTTCCATTCAATAAACAGTGTCAATGTAGCTAAATTTGTCAATTATGAAACAAAGTCGATTGAGCTACAAAGCCATAGTATGCAGGCTGGAAGCTTGCTACAGACAGTTTAGTGAGTGTAGTAATACAATCTGAAATACTTTTTCAGGGGATTGGCTTGACACCATCTCAAAAAGTGGTTAATTTCCTTCTCTCCTATTGAAACATTTCTCACTATGATAAATCAGAGCAGAAACAAAAGGACCACGCTTTAAGAAAGAAGGGGATTTCAGACATATCACAGTCCAGACATGAACTTTCATCATCCATATAAGCACCACTGCGGAAAATGTGATGCCTGTTTGAAAGTTCATATTAGTAAAAAGTCAAAAGATGTTTTGACAGCTTAGTTACACCACAAAACAAAAACCTCCAAACTAACAAGCTGAAGAAAATGAAACAAGAAATGGGATGAAGCAGGAAAATAACAATTAGGGGAAATAATGTTAACCTTTCCCGTCCAGTTATAGGAAAACACAGCTGGAACTGCATAATAGAGACTGCAACTCTTCAAACAATTTTAATATTTCCCAGACCTGCATGATCTCCTTGGATATCCTTATTGGCAATGGCATTCTCATTACAAACTGAGCTGTGCTGTAAGACTTTGTGGATACACACAAAGACCTGAGGAAGCCTGTACAGTCCCTTCTGAGCATTACAATGATCATGCTTAATGGCTCTCAGGATTTATGAACTATGTTTTAAAATGGCAAATTAAGTTGGGGTAAGGGTAAACAAATTTGGTTTGCCATCTGTAAAGAATAGACTCTATTATCAACTGTGTTGCTTTTCATCACTGTTCACTTCATTAAGCAGAGAAACTCCCACACGGTGGAAAGTGGGAATAGACCTACAGTCAAGTCAAGTCTGGTGTGTCCTAACTCTACAGAAACATAAATTGTAACTCTCTCCTATTTATTCCTGCTGTGATGAACAACCAACCTGGGAGGATTTTTTCACTCAAGCCCCTGCAAGCAAAAATACCATTTTAAACTTCTGGCTGCGGGACATCAGCCTGTCTCGCTCTGAACGCCTAACTCTAGACCTAATGAAATTAACTCTTGAAGTTAGAGATTGCTATTATTCAAAAAAATTAAAAAAAGTTATGCACCTCACAAGTAAATAATGAATTATAAAGAACAGGTTGACATTGCACTTTAATGCGTTGTGTTTTGAAATGCGTTCCTGTCTTTTTTCCAAGAGTCTGCAGTAAGTCACAAAGTAAAGGCATTTTACCTGCACCTGTATGTCAAAAAAATCCTCCAATGTATTTTGTCATATTAACGTTAGTATTGTTCTGGTATGAAACATCTGAGGTCTAAATCATTGTATCTGTCTGTGTGTGTTAAGCTCTTCGGGGTCACTGCTGGATCACTGTCTGTGTGTGTTGAGCTCTCCGGGGTCACTGCCGGATCGCTGTCTGTGTGTGTTGAGCTCTCCGGGGTCACTGCCGGATCGCTGTCTGTGTGTGTTGAGCTCTCCGGGGTCACTGCCGGATGGCTGTCTGTGTGTGTTGAGCTCTTCGGGGTCACGGCCGGATGGCTGTCTGTGTGTGTTGAGCTCTCCGGGGTCACTGCCGGATCGCTGTCTGTGTGTGTCGAGCTCTCCGGGGTCACTGCCGGATGGCTGTCTGTGTGTGTTGAGCTCTTCGGGGTCACTGCCGGATCGCTGTCTGTGTGTGTTGATCTCTTCGGGGTCACTGCCGGATCACTGTCTGTGTGTGTTGAGCTCTCCGGGGTCACTGCCGGATGGCTGTCTGTGTGTGTTGAGCTCTCCGGGGTCACTGCTGGATCGCTGTCTGTGTGTGTTGATCTCTTCGGGGTCACTGCCGGATGGCTGTCTGTGTTTGTTGAGCTCTTCGGGGTCACTGCCGGATCGCTGTCTGTGTGTGTTGATCTCTTCGGGGTCACTGCCGGATCGCTGTCTGTGTGTGTTGAGCTCTCCGGGGTCACTGCCGGATGGCTGTCTGTGTGTGTTGAGCTCTCCGGGGTCACTGCCGGATGGCTGTCTGTGTGTGTTGAGCTCTCCGGGGTCACTGCTGGATCGCTGTCTGTGTGTGTTGATCTCTTCGGGGTCACTGCCGGATGGCTGTCTGTGTGTGTTGATCTCTTCGGGGTCACTGCCGGATGGCTGTCTGTGTGTGTTGAGCTCTCCGGGGTCACTGCCGGATCGCTGTCTGTGTGTGTTGAGCTCTTCGGGGTCACTGCCGGATCGCTGTCTGTGTGTGTTGAGCTCTCCGGGGTCACTGCCTGATCGCAGTCTGTGTGTGTTGAGCTCTTCGGGGTCACTGCCGGATGTGTGTTGAGCTCTTCGGGGTCACTGCCGGATCGCTGTCTGTGTGTGTTGATCTCTCCGGGGTCACTGCCGGATCGCTGTCTGTGTGTGTTGATCTCTCCGGGGTCACTGCCGGATGGCTGTCTGTGTGTGTTGAGCTCTCCGGGGTCACTGCCGGATGGCTGTCTGTGTGTGTTGAGCTCTTCGGGGTCACTGCCGGATCGCTGTCTGTGTGTGTTGAGCTCTTCGGGGTCACTGCCGGATGGCTGTCTGTGTGTGTTGAGCTCTCCGGGGTCACTGCCGGATGGCTGTCTGTGTGTGTTGAGCTCTCCGGGGTCACTGCCGGATCGCTGTCTGTGTGTGTTGAGCTCTTCGGGGTCACTGCCGGATGGCTGTCTGTGTGTGTTGAGCTCTTCGGGGTCACTGCCGGATCGCTGTCTGTGTGTGTTGAGCTCTTCGGGGTCACTGCCGGATGGCTGTCTGTGTGTGTTGAGCTCTCCGGGGTCACTGCCGGATGGCTGTCTGTGTGTGTTGAGCTCTCCGGGGTCACTGCCGGATCGCTGTCTGTGTGTGTTGATCTCTTCGGGGTCACTGCCGGATGGCTGTCTGTGTGTGTTGAGCTCTTCGGGGTCACTGCCGGATCGCTGTCTGTGTGTGTTGAGCTCTTCGGGGTCACTGCCGGATGGCTGTCTGTGTGTGTTGAGCTCTCGGGGTCACTGCCGGATCGCTGTCTGTGTGTGTTGAGCTCTTCGGGGTCACTGCCGGATGGCTGTCTGTGTGTGTTGAGCTCTCGGGGTCACTGCCGGATCGCTGTCTGTGTGTGTTGAGCTCTTCGGGGTCACTGCCGGATCGCTGTCTGTGTGTGTTGAGCTCTCCGGGGTCACTGCCTGATCGCAGTCTGTGTGTGTTGAGCTCTTCGGGGTCACTGCCGGATGTGTGTTGAGCTCTTCGGGGTCACTGCCGGATCGCTGGCTGCTGCTCAGTGTTTTGACCGACTCTGTTTGATAGGCACTTCAATAAATCCTGAATGTAAATATTCACATCAGGTGACGTTCATACACATTTTAGGTCAAACTATTTCCAACATTTGTATGTTCCATTTGTATGTTATCAAATAATATATATATATATATATATATATATATATATATATAAATTGTACGTTTTTATGAATAGTTCGGGCACACACACACACACATTGTCAATGTTGAAAACATATTTCATATTTTTGTAGAAACTATAGTATATTTTTTTCAGTATTCTTTGGTAATTGAAAAGTTAGAACGAACTGTTTTTTATTTATATAACTTTAATGCAATTTTGATCAATGTAATGCATAACATTATTATTACAGTATATATGTATGGTGTGAAGGGGATTGAGAAATGACTGGAGTCAGGTTCATTCTCACATTGCCTGAGAAGTACCATGAAGCTGTCTAAATCTCAGATGATGTCATAATTTCCTCTTTCATTCTTGATATTCATAAATCATACGTACACTTAAAACATTTTGCAAACCTGGACCCTGCTAACTTTGACCTGTAAAACATACACCTTGAGCTCCCACAACATTGTGTTTTTTGGATGTCAATGCGGAATGTTTAAATTACCAACTCAATTCTTGTAGATTTTGGTTCTCATGAGCAAAACATTCCTCATTTACTGTGGAAGAGGATTTATTATTTAGGCACTCAAGTCTAGGAAGAGAGACGCCTTTGCTAACCTCAACGGTTCCTCGACCTTTTAAGGATTTAAAAGAAAAAATATCTTTTGGCCTAACAATTGTTTTGAAGGTATTACAGCAGTGCATGTGCGAATAGTTCTGGTTTTAACAGATTCTCAGATGCACACGGCTAAACATTTCTATTCTATATACATATATAAATACAAATATATATACTATTAATTTATTTAAAACCAATTTAATTTAGGGAAAAATTTGCAAGAAATTTGTTGGTAAAAACCTTTTTAAACCTATAATTGTAAACCTTTAAATGAATTTTAAAACCTAAATTATATAATTATAGCAGATTTTTAGATTTTAACAATAACATTTAACTTAGCATTATAATTTAAGTAAATTAATTATTATACTAAACAATTTAGGACCTGAGTGGCATATTGTTACTCGCAGTGATATTTTTTCATTTAAAGCTGCAGTCGGCAAGTCTGGCAGATTGAGTGGATTTAGGCAAAATTTTGAATGTTTACAACTCTCATGCCCCTCCCCCACTATCAACAAATACCCTCCCACCAGGTTCGTGCTCGTGAGTGTGTGTGCACCACGAACCTGAAGAGAACCTGCCCAACGTTAGCTATCCATACCAACACATTTGGGCAAACATACTTAGATTACTAACATAACACTAAGAAATAAAGTAACTGATTGATAAAGCACAATAATCTGTCAAGAAGAAATGTTGCAAGCTCTGCATCCAGCTTGAACCCAATTAAATCACGTAAATCTCTCCACCTTTCAAATGCCGATCCGATGTTGATCCTGGTTTTATTACGGGCACGGTCACTTTCTTTCTTTACTTCTTTCTTTTCAGCTGGTGTTCTCTTTTCCTGTGTTGTTTTTACCTCCTATCTCTTGAGGTTAACTGAGGAATTGGAATCTTTTCCGCCATCACTCTTCGTTGCGAACTTCAAGCGTGTGCATGTGATTGTAACGTGCGCGAGGGGTGGCGTGTGCATGACCTGTGATTTACAGTCAGATCTCACACCCCCGTGCGCTGATTGGACCCGATGAACCGGGAGCGGTGGATTTTTGCAAAACAAATAACACGCTCCAGGTGGAGTTAGAAGCTCGGGTTTTTTTCTAAAACCACTTTATGTTGTTCTGTCGGATTATAGTGTCGATTTCACTGAATATGATAAAAAAAAATGTTGCCGACGGCAGCTTTAATGTTTATTGTAATTCATGGGGTCATTACTTTTATTAAAGCCTATAGGCTAATTTAATAGTTAATTAATAGTTTTAATTGATAGGCAATTAATAGTTTTACTGACATGTCTTCAGTTACAAAATCAGCAATTTAATATGTATAGGCCTCTACACATTAGTTACAGGCCGGAAAGTACTGCGTAATTAAAGCGATTTTACAGCGTAACCTTTGGTAATTATAGTGTACCTATAACGCACTTACAATATAAGTATAAGGGAACAATATTATAAGTTTGGGGGATAAAGGGGTAACAACCAGGTGAATTAAAAAAAAATTATAGTGTAAGTATTATAGAACTATGGGGTACTTATTCTACTATTATTGAAATAACGGTGAACCAGTACATACTGTATAGGCTTTTTAAAAATTACAGGGTACATATCTATGCATTTATACAGTAATCTTTCGAACAAAAGTGCACTGAAAACTAAAACTATTGCAACTTTTGCTTAAATATTGGGGAAAGATACCCCCCTGTTCCATGTTACAGGGTAAGTGTGACATTGCGGGCCGTAAATTAAATTGGTGCTTGTTACCCTCTTGTTCCATGTAGTTCAATACAAATGCATACGATCTAATATAACTGACTCAGAAACCTTTATTTATTATACAAGCACCACTTAACCTGTAACCATGAAACAAGATACATTTCCCAGTATTTTAAAAAAATTGCAATAGTCTTAGCTTTTCTTGCCTTGAAACATGGTAGCCCAAACTTAAACATCTGCACTTTTGCTAAAAAAATATTATATATATATATATATATATATATATATATATATAATGATATGACAAAAGTAATTTCAAAAATAACTGTTGAATTAATTATAAATGTTGTGCTACAACAAATAAATTACTAAATGTTTCTATTTATTTCCATTAATAATACATTGGGAGATGCATCATTATATATCATAATTCAAACATAAATCCACACTTTTCTAAAGGGGGGAATCATAAGACTCTTCCCCTTCCATAAATAACAATACAAACTTTTAACGTTTTTTTGTTGTTGTTTTGTTTATGAACATTTATTTATGTTTGTTTGTTTGTTTGACATATTCTGGACATATTACACATTATAAATGACACTCATTTGTGTTATAAGAGGAAATTTCCAAATACGTTGTTTTCTGCAGATGTCATGGCAAGCCAAAACAGTGTGCAGTAATTAATGTTTTTGTAAAATGAGTTGAATCAATGCCAGAATCTTGGCTCAGTTGACAGTCCAAAAAAAATAATTAAAAAAAATAAAATCATGATTGAGTGTGCTACATATTATAAAAGTAAAGTAAGTGAATAACATTGGCCTGACATCTACTTTATTCTGTCATGCTGTTTCAAATCTGAACATGCTCGATATCATCAATGCCTGTTTCAACCATGACCCAGAAGCACTGGAATGTTCATCTTTATTAATTATCGTATTCTCTTTTCCCTGGCTGCAGAGCAACACATCTGCACATGTTGCATATAGTGACAAACAGAACCTCGAGGAATGCACAAGCTTACTATTTATATTTCCTAGTCTGTGCAGTCTGCCTGAATGTCCTGAAATCATGACCTGTTTGTCTGTTTCTGGAGATGCTCAGACCCGTCACACAACATGCAGTCGATAAAGCCTGAGATGCGCAAGTTTACGGACAAGCCATTCACAAGAGGTGTGCTTGAAAGAAGAGAAAGATCTGAATGATTGGATCTGATATTTATTATAGGCTATGTAACATTTGTTCAATGTTAAACTCAATGACCTGTTAATTGGGCTTTGATTGTGAATGAAAGGAACCACACCAACATGTGTTTTATTGGTTTATGTTAAACACATTTTATATCATGCTTCCTCACTCAACAGCTGCGAATCATATTTCAGGAGAGCAAGCGCTAAATCTGTGAGACCTGTAAGACCACGAGCCAACAAAATCACAAACAGCCAAATGCAACAGATGCAGCTCAGCGTTTGATCCTGGCTACACATGTTGACAAGAGTTATTAGAATCTGCAGTTTAATATGTTAAAGGTGATGTGCGTTATTTGCGTAGTGACCAGACTGAAAGGGATTTAGCAGCATTGTCTCAACTCAATCAACACACAACCTTTGACAATCGTGTTTGTTGCTGCTAAAGGCAAAGAAATCACACACTTCACATAGAAAAGACTTCACCCAGTAACAGGGAACGTTCTGGCAATGTTCTCTCAAAGTTATGAACAAATGTTTTTCTAGTAGCAGTAATTATACATCGTTCATGGAATGTTTTTCTGAAATGTTTTAATTGGATGTTCGTCTAACATTTTTTTTTAAATGTTGCTACATATTTCAAAATTTTCTGGGAACATTCAAAAGTAACGTTCCCACAATGTTTCAAAATGATAAAATGAAAAATCCCATAAACATTTTTGTATGAGATTATTGCTGTTTGAATCACCTGATGACATTAGGGAAAAAACATTTAATCAGTGACTGTAAACATTTAAAAATGTCAAGTTTATTTGCTGCCTCAAATTGTTTAGTAAAATCAAAGGATCAAAGGGCTCAAAAGAAAGAACAGAGCCTCTGCTTTTAATGCCTTCATGCATTCCTTTTTTATCAACGTTTAAACGTGGGTAAGTTTCATTAAAAAAGCAAAAAAATTTGCAAAACACTGAGAAAATTGCGTTTTTGTCAAAGACTGCGCAGTTCAGATTCAGAACGATGATCAAAACACAGATGAAGTAGATCGAGTCCATCAACACTCACAGCTTCACAGTCCTGTAGCTCGCCCAGGGTCGTCGTTTCATTCAGTAACATCAGGCATCTGCTTACGAATGACCAGAGAATGTCTAATACGGCGAGAACTTGCACTCTCAGTAACTTCCGGCTTCTGAACTGGTTGCAGTTCCACTCTGGTTCCATATGAGGGCGAGTGCAGAATGAACGGAGGTCTATGGAGCTACACCCCTCAAAATCCACTTTTCTCAGGATATCATTTTTGTCTAGTAATTTGAATGTTGTATTCGAAAGGAGATGCAAAGAAATTACACATTGCTGGGTGTTAGAGTCACTTATTTGCTTTAAAATGTCAATGACTTCATACACATCGTACGACCAGAGATACTGCTTCACGGCAGTCCTTCAGTCACTTTGGTGCTTTGGCGCTCTGCACTTTCTTTTTTCTCGAGGCATCGACAACACAGCTGACACAGGTAAATACACGTGCTAGAAGAGTTAAGTCTGCCTTAACATTCTGGTCCCGCTTCGAATGCCACGATGACATAAAGCGGTATCTCTGGTCGTAATTGGTTCATTAGCAGAATGCTAGCGTGTTATGGTTCAACTTTTGACCTTTAACCCATGTTGAACTTGCAAAACCTACAATCAAATCTGAGATTTCTCAACGGCAATCGGGTGAAAGAGACAAATTTAGCCGTCTAGCTCCATAGACTCCCATTCATTTTGCACTCGGACGATCGCCCCCAGTGGAACTCTGGTACAACCAAAATTCGGTACAATAGGACTTAATAGGGAGTGGCCAGGCTGTCCGTAGACGGGCTCTGGAATGATATTCTTTGTTTTTGCTTCTTCTTCGCCGACGTTTTGATCAAGAGATTCAGTACTCTTTCAGAAGATGCCGAATAGCACCCCCTACCATATAACAGTGAAAACACGGAAAGGTGGATAACTCCATCAATGACTACGAAGCGGAAATATCCGTCAATGGTGGGAGAGTAAATGAAGGAAATCAAGACTATAAAACGTGAGTACAAATGACAGTAAGTGTTGTGACATGCTAACTGAATGGAAATATACATGTTGAAATGATGAAATGATTCCTGTGGCAAGCAGGCCGGGGCCGAGAGAGGACCAGGCCTGGACTATTTATGTTGTGTTTTATTCTGTTTAAAAGTAGCTGTTGTCTGTGTCGTCTGTTGTCGCTTTGTTTATTTTTGGATTCAACTTTAGTTGTTTCATTGTTTCAATTCCATTTTAGAGTGTTTCACAACATCCACAATTCAGAAGATAACCTAGAGTCATGTGTGCAGTTGTTTACTTTAATTGTAGAGCATTAACCACAAGTCTTGAAAACTTGCCAGGCAGTATTTAATCAAACCGTTCTTACTGGAAACAAAACAACAGGTGTATTCTGTGCCAAGTGCCAGGCCTTTTTAAGCTTTCAAAGTAGCAAACATAAATTTAATCCAAAACAATTCAATTGTATACAATCGTGTCTTGTATATTTCACCAGAAACTATTTATTAATAGCAATTTTGAATTCTGTCAAATGCAGTATTATGTGTTATATCTCAAACAGCTCAAACTGTTTTCATGAGTCAAAACCACAACCCGCTCATTTTGAGGAAAATGTGTAAACTGAATGTTTTGGTGAAAACATAGTTTTTGATTGTTCGAACGTTGAGGTTAACATGAGGTTTCTGTTTTACCTGTGTTAGGGGCCTTTTACACGACACCATTTTCAAATCAAAACAGAATTGTTTATATGTGTTTTGGCTGTTCATTTACAATGCAACAGTGTTTTGTGGGCCTGGAAATGCAAACTTTTGTAAATGGGTTTCAAAGTGCACATTTTTGAGAATTGTTCTTTTTTTTTTGAGAATTTTTTATTTTGGGGGCCTGGAAATGCAAGTTTTTGAAATCGATACCGTTACTCCATGTAAACTACAAAAATGTGAATTTGTGAAAATGGTGATGTCACGCTCATGCGCATCACGCCTTCAGTTTACAGGCGCATACTGTTTTTTTACAAAGGTGCATCGCCAACTACTGGCCTGGCAGCAGAATACAGCCTTTTTAATCGTTTTCGACAAGCATCTTAGCATCTTTTGACAACGTCTGTAAATTGAAATAACATGCAGCTTGAAACTACACTAACAGATGTATTGGCAATTAATATTTCTCTTGAAAAAAAAGAACACTTGAGCTTTGTGTTGTTTTGTGCAATCAGACTAAATCAATCAGCTAAACATTTCCTCTCATTGGGATCAGTGTAAAATTGTTTTTGAAATTGTTGCCATTTCCATTAGATCACTTCTTCTTTCTTCACCTTCACTTGTTAGCTGGATGAAATAAATTCCTGGCAAATAAATCCTCATGAGGGCAATAGTTTATTTGACTTTTCTTACAGAACATCTGATAGATTAATGTATCCCACAGTTTGGCATACTGAATCACAGCTATTTCCAAATCAGAGGGGAAACCAATGCAATATGTATCACTTTTAATACAATTTGGCATGAGACCAAACCCACCAAGTCTTACCTCTGACCTCACAGCAGTGTGCTGAAAAAACTAGACAGGCGCTTTAATAACATTCTGGGTTTAAAACTGCTATTTATTTTGACTAAAAGCAATGTCCTGCATGCTGAAATCTGAGAAATGTTCAGTTTTATGCAAATTTAAGCCCAATATCCACAGAATTTTACATTTTAGTCAATAGTTACAAGCATACAGATTGAACTACATTTAGGGACAGAAAAACTGTTTAAGGGTAAGAAAAACAAACTTAATTCAAGATTAAGTTGACAAGTCTCAAAAAACAAGTCTTATTAGTTTATACAATATTAATTTTTTTCAAGCTCATGACTATCCATTGTTGTATGAAGCACTACACCAACATGAAGCAATAACAGTGATTGGTCTGTTATATCGTGACTACAGTTTGGCCTGACAATACATTTCGGGCCGGCTATTATTTTGGCTTTCTGTTGTGGGTGTATAACACTTAATAATCGCACAAACTGAGCTGGGCGGCTATATCTGCCATAACTGCATCATGTTAAAAAATTACTGTGCTACACTCAATGTGAACAACTGCTATATGCTTGAATTCCTCTGCAGAAAAATGCATCTGAACACATGGGAACATTTTATGGACTGTGAACAAACCCTGCAGCAACTCTTCGCAGAAGCATGTCTTATTCTTTGGTGAATGAATGTCATCTTGAGTTGAACTTTATTTGACCTGTTGTATAGGCAGATGAGGGGACGGGAGTACTTATTGGTTAAAAATATGTTTGAAAGAACAGGTGGAGCTCAAGATGAGATGTTTTTCTCATGTTCTCATGGTCCCACTGAGCACAAATGAATCCATATTTGCATTATATTATGTGAGAGTCTCCCCTCTGTGACTGAAATGGACTGTGAATTTGGCCGATGTTCTCCACTGTCTGATGAATGGTATATGAGCTGATCCATCAAAAAGGCAATAATGATATTAATTTTTAATGTGCACTGCAAAAAACAAAACAAAAAAAGATAGTAACACTTTATTTCAATAGTTCACTCAAGATATTCTATACTTACTGTGTATATATACTATACTATAACTATAAATAACTTTGCAACATCAAGTTATTCTAACCTGAACCCTAACCTGACAGTCTACTAATACTATACATGTTGCAAACTTACTTTTAGCTAGTAGGATGTCTAAAGTGGACTACTGAAAAAGTGTAACAAATTATTTTTGTCTTGTTTTCCAGTACAAATATCAATAACACTTTATTTCAGTGTTACATACGTTCCATAGTAATAACAGTAAATTATGCGTAATTACATGCATCTTACCCCTAAACCAAACTCTAGTCCTAACACTTTAGTATGTTAGTATATTGTTCATTATTTTTACTCTGTACTTAAATGTATAATTACACTTTAACAAGGACACCTTAAAATAAAGTGTAACCTAAACATTCTTAAATACTAGTACTTGAGAAGCAAAGTGAACTAAAGATATAATATGAAAAAAATTATCAAAATAATGTGATTTTATGCTTAAAATAAGAACAAATATCAGTCAGTGGAGAAAAATAATCCACAGAGAAAATAGTTTTTCCTGTATTTTTCGGACTCCACTGGCAGATATTTGTTCTGATTGTAAGCATAAACAAAATTTTATCTTCCTTTTTTTTTGAAAACAAGACTTAATTTCTTAAGTAATTTTGTTTCAAATGTAACTTGAGGAAGAATAACTTTTTTCAATGTGATTGAAGCGATTCACACCAGCAACACCTGATATGAATCTTTCAGCATGGTATCAAGAATATGACAATTATATGACAAGTGGAATGCTTTTTGGACAACATTTTGAGATTTTTTTTTTAAACCTCTAATAAATCAGAAAGATTGTGTCACGTGACTTTTCAGGTGACCTGTTAATGTACTGTTGATACTCAATAAAAACATCAACTTGTGACAGAACTGCCAAAATGTTACCTTTTTAAAATACAATTTTGTCTTTTATCACCAAACAAATGCATTGCTTGTTTTTACAGATGAGAATGTGCTCTGTTTAAACGATTAGTTTGTAGCTTTGTCATGCTCTGCTGATAAAAATGTGCCAATGAACCAAAGTCAGCCTTAAAATGCAGTAAGACATCCTGAAGGGACACATCACAGGCAGGAAAAATGTGGAGTTTCCCTGTGAGAATTTCTGCAATCAGATTTCTTAAGTGATTTTCTGTTCTGTTCAGATTTTTTAAATGAACAGACTTGGGCAGACTTGGACATTCCGGGAGATTTTAACTAATTTGCGGTACAACTAGTCGATCAGGAGTGGCTCAACAGGTAGATCTATAGATAAACTCATCTTTCAGGCATTTGACCGACCAGGTTGACACTTCAGCGTGAGAAATCGGGGGTGTGGCGTGTGAGCATGTGAAACCAATCAAATGCGTGTGTCTCACAGCCAATGCGTGAGAGTAGGCAGCTCTGTCACATTTGTGGTAGTTTCTGTCATTTTATAATTAATGTTTTTGAATATTTGTCCAGGGGTAATGAACCTGTTTCCACCATCCTTGCACTAAAATATTTTATATAGAGGTCAGGAGTAATTGTGGGGTCGCCAGCAGGGGACAGTGTCAAGTCAAGTGTATTTATATAGCGCTTTTCACAATCTAAATTGCATCGAAGCAGCTTCAGAGTATCAATCAAATAACATAACAATGTTTGTTTCTTAGTGGAAAAAACATCCACGTTTGGTACGGCTGATCAATGGTATTAATGCTTGGTTAATTAATTTGAATATCCCCAACTGAGCAAGCCAAAGGCAACAGTGGCAAGGAACCGAAAAACTCCATCAAGTGACCTACTGGTGTCCTAAAACTCCATCAGGTGACAATGGAGAGAAAAAAAAAAACCTTGGGAGAACCCAGGCTCAGTCGGGGGCCAGTTCTCCTCTGGCGTTTATGAACTAGAGGCCGGATTTACAGTAACTGTAATTTGATACAGAATTTTGTTTTATTTTATCACTTCAGGGTGGGTCTGCGAACCGGAATCACAACGTTTTATCTGTAGAGTGGGAAAGGGATCCTCCATAGGGAGAGGCTAGTTGGCACTTCAGCACTGCGTTGTCATTGGGTCCAGGCAAAGCTCCTAGTCAGATCTGGATACGGCCTGGATCCGGTAGGCTGCGGGAAAACCTCGGGATAAACAAAGACACTAAAATTAGCGTAGATGCCATTCTTCTTATGATGTTACGAGTACATCAGGATTTAAGGGAAGTGTTCCCAGTTCCGGCTGACCTAATCTATGCGGCCTAACATTGAATTATAGAAGTCTATAATGTATTATGTGTATGCTAGGTCAAAGAGATGTGTTTTTAGTCTAGCTTTGAACTGACAGAGTGTGTCTGCTTCCCGGACAATGGTAGGAAGACTGTTCCAAAGTTTTGGTGCTAAATAGGAAAAGGATCTACCGCCAGCAGTCGATTTTGATATTCTAGGTATTATCAACTGGTCCGAATTTTGAGATCGGAAAAGACGTGAAGGACTATAATGCGTTAAGAGCTTGCTCAAGTACTGCGGAGCTAAACCATTTAGCTTTGTAAGTAATCAACAATATTTTAAAATTTATGCGATGTTTAATAGGCAGCCAATGCATTGTTGACAGAACCGGGCTAATATGGTCATATTTCCTGGTTCTAGTAAGAACTCGCGCTGCAGCGTTTTGGACCAGCTGTAGTTTATTTATTAAGCGTGCAGGGCAACCACCCAGTAGAGCATTACAATAATCTAGTCTTGATGTCATGAAAGCATGAACTAATTGTTCCACATTTGTTAATGAGAGCATTTGTCGTAATTTAGATATATTTTTAAGATGGAAAAATGCGGTTTTATAGATACTAGACACGTGACTTTCAAATGAAAGATTGCTATCAAAGAGCAAACCCAGGTTCCTAACCGACGACGAAGACTTAATAGAGCAGCCATCAACTGTTAGACAGTGTTCTAGGTTATTACGTGTGGAAGTTTTTTGTCCAAATATTAGAATCTCTGTTTTTTCAGAGTTTAGTAGTAGGAAATTACTAGTCATCCAATTTTTTATATCAGCTATGCATTCCATTAATTTTGTAAATTGGTAAGTTTCTTTAGGTTTTGAAGAAATATACAGCTGAGTATCATCGGCATAACAGTGAAAGCTAATTCCATGTTTCCTAATGATATCTCCTAATGGTAGCATGTACAGAGTGAACAGCAGCAGTCCTAGTACATAGCCTTGTGGTACGCCATACTGAACTTGTGATCGATAAGACATCTCTTCATTTACTGCTACAAACTGATAACGGCCAGATAAGTATGATTTAAACCATGCTAGTGCGATTCCACTAATGCCAACATAGTTTTCTAGTCTATTTAAAAGAATGTTGTGGTCAATTGTGTCAAATGTAGCACTAAGATCAAGTAACACTAATAGAGAGCTACAACCACGATCGGATGATAAAAGTAAATCATTTGTAACTCTAATGAGAGCTCTCTCCGTACTATGGTGCGGTCTAAATCCTGACTGAAAATCCTCGCAGATATCATTTCTTTCAAGAAAGGAACACAGTTGTGAGTATACTGCTTTTTCTAATATCTTTGATAGAAAAGGCAGATTTGAGATCGGCCTGTAATTGACTAATTCTGATCAAGTTGCGTTTTTTTAACAAGCGGTTTTATCATAGCCAGCTTAAAGGTTTTTGGTACGTATCCTAGAGACAAAGATGAATTAATGATATTAAGAAGAGGATCTATGATCTCTGGAAGCATCTCTTTCAATAGCTTAGTCGGTATAGGGTCTAACATACAAGTTGTCGATTTAGCTGAATTAACGAGTTTGCAGAATTCTTCCTCTCCTATAGCAACAAATGAATACAATTTTTCCTCAGGGAGACTACAATGCACTCCCTGATGCGATACTGTAGTAGACGGTTGCATAGTTATAATTTTGTCCCTGATATTATCAATCTTATAAGTGAAGAAGTTCATAAATTCATTACTGTGTTGCCCGGAAACTTCTGTGCTTGAAGCTTTCTTTTTCGTTAGGTTTAGCCACTGTTTCAAATACCTAGGATTATGTTTATTTCCTTCTAATAGGGTTGAAAAATAAGCAGATCTAGCAGCTTTTAAAGCCTCTCTGTAAGCAATCGAGCTCTCTTTCCATGAAATGCGAAATACCTCTAGTTTTGTTTTCTTCCAGTTGCGCTCCATTTTTCTGGCTGCTCTCTTAAGGGCCTGAGTGTGCTCGTTGTACCACGGCGTTGGACTATTTTCTTTAATCTTCTTTAAGCGCAACGGAGCAACTGCGTCTAAAGTGATGGAAAAAGAGAGTTAAAAGTTTCTGTTGCAATATAAAGTTCTTCTAAGCTATCCGGGATGCTGAGATGATGAAACTGATTAGGAAGAATATTGATAAAGCAATCTTTAGTGGCAGAAGTTATAGGTCTAACATATTTATAACACGGAGTCGGCTTTGCAGCCTTGGCTAAATGTAATTTACATGAGATTAGATAATGGTCTGAGATGTCATCGCTCTGCTGCAGAATTTCAACGGCATCAACATCTATTCCATGTGATAGTATTAGATCTAGAGTATGATTACGACAATGAGTGGGTCCTGATAAGTGTTGTCTAACTCCAATTGAGTTTACAATGTCTTTAAGTGCCAATCCCAATGCATCTTTTTCATTATCTACATGTATATTAAAATCACCAACAATTAGTCGTTTATCGTTAGCCAATACTAATTCTGATAGAAAGTCCAGAAATTCTTTGATAAAATCTTTATGGTGCCCTGGTGGCCTGTATACAGTAGCCAGCAGAATTCTCAAACGTGATTTATCGTTTACACTATATATTTTTACATTAAGCACCAACACTTCAAAAGAAGTATATTTAAAAATTAATTTCTTAGTGGTTTTGAAAATATTACTATAAATTACAGCAACACCTCCCCCTTTGCGTTTTAGACGAGGTTCATGTTTATAACAGTAATCTTGTGGGGTTGACTCATTTAAAGTAATGTAATCGTTTGGTTTTAGCCAGGTTTCTGTCAAACACAGCACATCTAGATTATAATCTGAAATCATATCATTAACTATGAGCGATTTTGAAGTAAGGGATCGAATATTCAGCAACCCAAGCTTTATCATTTGCTCATCTGTATTATATCTGTTTTTTATTTGTTGAACATCAATTCAATTTTTTACCTGACGTTTTTTGGATTTCCAAATTCGGGGAACAGCCACAGTCTCTATATGATGATATCTAGGTGAAAGAGGCTCTATGTGATGGGATTTATCTGACCTTGGTGACGCGAGGCCGCTAGCAGACGGTCGGTTTAGCCAGTCTGTCTACTCCCTGACCTGAGCCCCAGATTGTCATGTTTTAGCTCTAAGACTATGTGCCATATTTCTAGAGAGAAGAGCAGCACCATCCCAGGAGGGATGAACACCATCTCTTTTCAACAGGTCAGGCTTGCCCCAAAAACTTTTCCAATTGTCTGTGAATTCTACATTATTCAACGGACACCACTTAGACAACCAACCATTGAGTGAGGCCAATCTGCTAACTATCTCATCACTCTTGCGAACAGGAAGGGGGCCAGAGCAAATTACAGTGCCTGATATCGTACTTGCGAGTTTACACACCTCTTTAATATTCATTTTGGTGATCTCCGACTGGCGGAGTCGAACATCATTAGTGCCGACATGAATAATGATCTTAGAGAATTTACGATTAGCATTAGCCAGCACTTTTTAATTTGCTTTGATGTCAGGCGCTCTGGCTCCCGGCAAACATGTGACTATGGTGGCTGGTGTCTCTATTTTCACGTTCCGTGTGATCGAATCACCAATTACCAGGGCACAATCAACAGAATTCTCAGTGGGTGTTTCACTGAGTGGGGCAAATCGATTTGTTATGGTAATCGGAACGGAAGAGTGTTTTTTTTAATCCGCGACTAGAGCGATCTCTCACGGTCACCCATCTGCCCTGCTGCGTGGGCTCTACTTCAGCCGGAACTGAATCATGTACAGACTTCACTATGCTAGGCGTATCCAAAATAGTATCTAAAGCTCTAGTACTATCCTTACTATCCTCAATTAAAGATTGGATGCATGTCTCTAGCTCTGAAATCTTCTCCGTCAGCCTGACTGTCTCCTTGCATTTATCACAAATAAATCCTATATTGCCATCGGAGAAGGTTATACTAAATATATGACATGTGACAGGTGACAACAACAGGACAAGACATTACTCACCGTTTGTGTTGACTGATTCTTACTTACTTGGGCTTTTATGTGGAACCAGACGATAGGCTTAAATGTTTCCCTGCTTGACTGTTAAAAGCAGACAGTTGGCTTTCCAGTGGGAGGGGCGAGACGTGCAGACAACCGCCATATTTGGCGTTATGGGTTCCCTTTCAAGAGGTCTCTCCTATTGCGTAAGTAGCTTACGCTATGGGAAAATTCCTTTTCTCGAGAATATTGAAGCATTTTTTCAAAACGCAGTGTAGCTGCACAGCATAGAAGATGAGCGAAGCTCTGTCATTGACTGTGTCTGCGACACTTGCTCGAACCTATGGCGAGACGGCTCACCAGACCAATCAGGACGCGCAGACCAATCAGGGCAACTCGCGCCCTGACGCGTCAGAGCCCACCAAGATGGGCGTGGCCAAGGGCTATATATTGCGCCCATCAGCCATCAGAGACTTTAGATTTAATCTCCTTCAGCGAACCACCACTTCGCTGAAACTCTGGATTATTGGAGCCTTCGCCACCGTCGAACAGCATCCAGCAGGACCAGCTCTGAGGACGCCGGCTTCATCTTGCCGCCTTCATCGCTGTTTTGCTG
This sequence comes from Meda fulgida, assembly GCA_030578275.1. Classification (NCBI taxonomy): domain Eukaryota; kingdom Metazoa; phylum Chordata; class Actinopteri; order Cypriniformes; family Leuciscidae; genus Meda; species Meda fulgida. Next base: position 3,186,740 of record JAROOJ010000031.1, read on the forward strand.
AGCCACCCGGCGTGCCAGTATCCTTTTTTGCCTTGTGTTTGCCGCCGCGTCACTCACTAAAAAGCAAAACTTCCACGTGGGCGTTGTTTCAAATGCCGCGCACCAACTGCGCCTCCTGCAGAGGCCCTCTCGTTGGCGGAGATCGGCACATTCTCTGCGCTTCCTGCCTGGGCCGTGACCATGCAGAGGTCGCACTCGCCAGGGGCGTCTGCCCCGAGTGCGACATGATGGATCTCGCCACGCTGCGGACTCGCCTCGCTGTCTTCAACGAGGACAACCCCGCTACTTCCGCTCTTTCTCCACCTTTGATTGAGCCACGCAAGAAGAAGCGCCGTTCTCAAAGGCTGCCTGAGCGGACGGAGACCAGCGATGTCAAGCCGGGCCAGTCCCCGCGTGCCTTGCTCTCTCTGGATGATTCACCCTCGCCTGTCCAGTTCACTCAGGCAGACCAGCGCCCCTGACATGCCCCCACGGAAGAAATTTTTTAAAAATAACCCCTGAAATGATGACTTCTGGTGAATACTGTATGCTATCATACATTATAGCATATTATAATACAACTTATTAGGCCTATATATTTATAGAATAACAAAGTAGGCCTAATCAATATACAAGACTGAAGCAGATAGATATATAAAGGCTATCATGATCATTTTGCCAACAATGAACCATGGATTTTTGTTTAGTTTGTTGTTGTTGATACTTTATTGATCCTTTGCAGGAAATTATATTGTCACGTCAGCTTTAACACTCAAGAACAATACATAATCCAAAAAAAAATTATAATATAAATTATCTATTCAGTAACAGATGCGTATTCAGTACAGAATATTCAATAACAAAATTAATGTAGTATATTCAGTAACGTGAATATTCATAACACATTAAACATTCTGATGGCCGCTGGTACAAAGGACTTCCTGGTGCGTTCGGACTTGCACTTTAGTGCAATCAATCTATGGCTGAAGGTGCTATTGTTGATCACCCAAGAGCATGGATTGGATGTAAGGAATTGTCCATGATTGATTTTAGCTTAGAGAGCATTTTTATTTTTTTTAAATGACCTCAGCCTTCTTAGAAAATAAAGTCGGCTTTGACCCTTCTTATACACTGTCTCCATGTGGCTCGCCCAGTCCAGCTTATCATCAAACTGCACACCGAGATATCTGTGACTGGAGACCATCTCCACTTCACTGCCCTGGATGGCGATTTGGATTAACGGTGTCTTCTTCCTCCTCCTAAAATCCACAACCATCTCCTTTGTTTTTAAGATGTTAAGTTGGAGATGGTTGTGGTCGCTCCAACCCAGAAACTCCTTAATAGTTCTCCTGTACTCCTCCTCCTCGCCTCCTTTAATTAGGCCAACAACTACCGTATCGTCTGAAAATTTCTGGAGGAAGCAACGGCCAATATTGTACTGGAAGTCTGCTGTATAGATAGTAAACAGTAACGGGGCCAGAACGGTTCCTTGCGGCACCCCCGTATTACTCAGAATAGTATTAGAGACACTATTCTGCAGACGCACGTACTGTGGTCTACTGGATAAATAGTTCATACACCACTGGACCAATGTTGAATCCAGCTGCATCCTCCTCATCTTCTCACACAACAGTCGGGGCTGGATCGTATTGAAGGCGCTTGAGAAGTCAAAAAATGTGAACCTCACAGATGGATCAGGAGTGTCCAGATGTGCATAAGTTCTTTGTAGCATGTAAATAAGGGCATCATCCACACCCATGTTGGACTGGTATGCAAACTGCAACGTATCCAAGTAATTTGACATACAGGCCTTGATGTAAGAAAGGACCTGTCTCTTGAACGTCTTCATGATATGTGAGGTGAGTGCTACAGGTCTGTAATCGTTATGGTTAGATGGATATCTCTTCTTTGGAATTGGAGTCAAACAAGATGTTTTCCACAGTTTCGGGAGTTTATAATACGTTTTATTTTTAACTTAAAAATTCAAAACTCATCGGCTTAGACTGCATTTGAAGATAAATAAACACAACAGTTTTCTGCAGCCTTGTGTGAACTTATTCAATAGAATTAGACTTCTAGAATGTTCTTTCCAGTGCTAAAAATAATATTTTTAATTTAATTAGACAACATTTTAAGGAAGTGTAGTGCAAATATCTTTATATAATTATACTTCCATTATAGTTAACTTTATTTCCAGTGCAAAACAATAATACATTAAAAAAACAGATAATAAAGAAAATATAAAATATTGCACTCAAATACTGCATTCAAGCAATACAACACCTGTTGTATGTAACTCTATACTTTTGTGCTCTTTTCTTTTTCGCCGGCTGCTCGGAGGTAGTCATTTTTATATTAACATTTACATTTGTTGTCACTTGTCATCATCATTGCTACGATATGTGACTCACAATGACTAACGACCAATTGAAAGGGCATTCTCTGATGATGTTCCAAGATGTTAAAAACGCTATGCGTCTGATCATAGACAAACAGGGGGAGAAATTAGTATCTACCGCACCGTCAGGTTTTTTTCTTATCATAGACTAGTCATGGATTTGCACTAAATTGATTCTCAAAAATACGAAACAAAGTGTGTTCCGTATCAGTTCAATACGGAACAAGACTTTTATGTGTCAAATACGGGACGATTCCGTATTATACGGAACGGTTGGCAACCCTAGTACTACCATTCGGCCTATCATTGGCTCCCCGTACATTCACGAAATGTATGGATGCAGCACTTGCCTCCCTGAGACAGCGGGGAGTGAGAATACTGAACTACCTCGACGATTGGCTAGTTGTTGAAAAGGCTCCTCTGTTACTAGACCAATCACACCCTTCAACGTCATCAAAGATTACGGGCGAAGGAGGAAAAGCAGGGGCACCGAGCAGATGCAATGAATGCGAGCTGTTCCAAGATGACTCCACTTTAGCGTACATTTTTTGGCAGCATCTGAATATTACTGTTGTAATATAGTGTGCGTGAACAGAAAGTAAGTGCTTTTTGTCCGTTTTTTTCCTCAGAATATGCTGATCGTTCATGCCGCGATTCCGATTTATCTAGCGCCAAAGGAATCTGTGTTATCTGCATTATTTAAGTAATACTGCCGTTATGTTATACATTTCTCAATATCCATAATAGCTGCTGCAAGTAATTCGTGCAATTTACATTAAAATATGGCAATGTGTTGGAATATTTAGTGATTTATGAGTAGGCCTATATGATATTGATTTAAAGGTGTTCAGTCACCGTAAATGCGCTAAGGGCGCCATCTTGCGGGTTTACACAGAATGTCAGTTCTATTTGTTTCCTTATAATTGTATTAAGGGCTCAAAGTTATTGTTATCCATACGTGTAAAGATCATTGTCTTATAATATCACTTATATATGTTAAAGTATATTTATGTAAGTCACTCATTTAAGTTTATAATTGTATTTGTTTCAGAACCACACCTGTTACCATTGAAATTATCATCAGTAAATTCTGTCGAAGAAATTTGGAGTCTGCAGAGTGAATTCATTGGCATTTGAAGTCATTACACAGTTCTGATCAACTGTCTGCAGGGGTTCGAAACAACCCAAACTAACGTAAACTTAAACATCAATTATAATTGGTCCTTCGAGATTCGGATTCGAATTACTCCAGAAGAATGACATTCCGGCCTGAGCCTCCTGTCGTCCGTCCCAGACGACACTTGAAGCCACCAGCATACTTTGCAGACTTTCAATTACCTGCATATTCTAAGGAAGATGAAGATGTTTCTGAACTTGCGTCACTGTCTGCAGAACGTGAGTCTCGTGTCTCTACCCCAATAAGTCAACATTCTCACTTCAGTGACCTGGAGATACAAGATGAATGGCAAGATACACTGGGAGACTCACACAGAGAGAATGAAGAGCTGCAGAAAAGACCGTCTACATGGAAGGACATGCAAAGAGAGAATGATGAGCTTCGTAGCTGCATTCAACACCAGCCAGAGATTTTATCTGCATTACAGGGTCTGAAATCAGAGAATGCCATCATGAAACTTGAGATTCAGCAGCTAGCCACAAATGTGGCCACCTCATGCAAAACAGTGCCCCCATCGCCAGCTCCCCGTTTCCATGTGCCAGAAACAAGCTGCAGCCAGCCAGTATTCACCACCCTCGTCAGAGATTCCCATGAATATCCTTCTGCACCGATAAGACAGATTACTGAGCAGGTGAGGGACTGCACTCTATCACCTGTGCAGGCTAACCAGCCTCAAACAACATTCTACCGTAAGCCTACTCCGAGTCTCGGTACGCATTCATATGCACAACCATACCAGTATGCTGAACCCATTCATTACCATGAAAAGGCTTCTAGAGATAACTATCATCCTCACATGGGTGTCAGTGAGTCATATCCTACACATCGCTCTGAACATATACAACAAACCGCACCGCCATGTTTCCAAGAGAAGACCTACACGGGACCCAAGCCTTCTATACCCAGATTGACGACATCAGATCCTAGAGAGTTTTCAAGGTTGCGCATGGCATTAGAAAACCCCCTCCCTTTTGACGCCACTGAACGATTCAAGTATCAGATCCTCATAGATAATTTGCAGTTAGAGGAAGCGCTGCTAGTGGCGGATTCTAATGGCAATTCAGCACACCCATATACAGATACTTTGCAAGCCCTTATCAAGATGTATGGGCAGCCGCACAAGCTGGTTCTGCAGAACATCGCTCAAGTCATGGACGGCCCAAACATCAGAACTGGAGACGTAAAGGTTTTTAAGTTGTTTGCACTCTGTGTGCGTTCATTGGTGAGCATGTTAGAACAACTGGGGCCTGAGGGGACTGTCGAACTAGACTGTGGGTCACATGTATCAAGGCTTCAATGCAAACTCCCTCATAAGCTGAGGACAAGCTTCAAGAGATACATACACCCATTACGAGTAACCATACCTACTCTCATTGATTTCTCTTACTGGTTAGAGTATGAGCTTCAAGTACAAGATGAGGGCTCCAGGATGACTAGTCTCCCATCGGAATTCAGCAGCAGGAAAAGAGAGGGCCGCCATGACCCAAGATCCACTAGGAAACCAACCTCTATACTGCTGGGCACAGAGAAACCTATGAGTAAGAGTGAAACATGGGCACCTGCCCGAGAGGGAACATCTAAATTGACCAGATTTAAAGGAATATCTCAAGCATATTGCCCTTAATGTGACAGTGACACAACCACTTTCTGAATGGATGTGCCAATTTCAAGGAGCTATCCAAAGAACAGAAGGAAAGCTGGATTTGTAAGAACAATCGATGCTGGTGCTGCGGACGTAGTCAACATGCCTCCAAATGTAACCTGAAAACCTCTTGTAAGACATGCAACAGGAAGCATCTATTCATACTGCATGAGGTAAATGAATGGTCTGTGGATACAACGGAGAAAGACACAAAAGAAAGCTCTTGCTTGGTTAACACTACCAACGACATCCTGTATGTAGATCGTCCGGTATACAGCCGCAAGGTTCTCCTTAAGGTGAGCAAAGTTGTTATCACCAATGATGACAAATCAATTGAGGCGTACGCTGTGTTAGACGATGGGTCCGAGAGGACCATACTGCTTCACACAGCAGCACAGCAGCTAGACCTTAAGGGACAGCCTGAGGACCTTATACTACAAACAGTGAGGTAAGACCAACAGGTTCTTCATGGGGCGGCAGTCTCATTTATGGTGTCTCCAGTCAATAATCGACACAAGAAATTCCCTACTCGATGTGCCTTTACAGCCGAAAGGCTTGGTCTTGCTGAGCAGACTTACACTGTTGCATCTCTTCAAAAGAGGTACCGACATTTAGCTGGATTGTCGCTGCAGCAACTAGATAGAGTACAGCCTGTACTGTTGATTGGCTCAGACTGCCCACACCTAGTTACCCCCATTGAGCCTGTCCTACTAGGTCCACCAGATGGACCTGCTGCCGTTAGAACTCAGTTAGGCTGGACACTTCAAGGCCCTACACATGAAGTCAAAGTGGGCCCAACTCTCATCAGTGCCTCTTTACTGCTATCTCACCCAATTCTGAGCTGTTTGTTCAAGTAGAAAAGCTATGGAAGATGGATGTCATCCCTTATCAGAGTGAGAAATTGGTGACGCGGTCAAAACTTGATCAGGAGGCCATCAAACTCCTTCAAGAGAGAACAGTAAGAGTTAATGTGGATGGGGTCATGCGGTATGCTACGCCGCTCCTTCGAGTCCAAAACATGCCAACTTTGCACATGCCTAAAGTATTTGTACTGCCGCAGCTAAGGAACATTGAGCGAAAGCTAATAACGTCCCCTGAACAAGCCCAGGCTTACAGAACCGAGGTTGAAAGGCTTAAGAATGCTGGCTATGTAGAGAAACTGCGACCATGTGAAGTAGATGGCACACAAGAATCATGGTACATTCCCCACCATATGACCCATCATAATGGCAAAAATTGTGTTGTTTACAACTGCTCATTCCAGTACGAGGGCCAGAATTTGAACGAGGCTGCTTCTTCCAGGTTCCACTTTAAGCCCTACCCTGTTAGCGGTGTTACTTCGCTTCTGGGAACGCTCCACAGCCATAAGCAGCGACATCCGAGGAATGTTTCATCAGGTGAGGCTGCTCCCTGAAGACAAATCATTACTTCGTTTCTGTGGAGAGACATGGCATTAAAGCAAGCACCAGATGTTTATCAGTGGCGGGGCTTCCTTTCGGCACTACATGTAGCCCCTGTTGTGCCACGTTTGCCCTGGAGAAACACGTGCTAGACCACAGTCAACCAGGTGACCAGATGAGGGAAGTTATCGAGAAGTAATTTTATGTTGACAATTGCCTGGACAGTCTCACCACCAAAGGTGCTGCTAAAGAACTTGTACTGGTGATACTGGTGCAACGCTTATGTGGTAAAAAGCGTGATTGGGACGACCCACAGCTGCCAGAGGATCTGAGAAATTTGGAGTCTGCAGAGTGAATTCATTGGCATTTGATGTCATTACACAGTTCTGATCGACTGTCTGCAGGGGTTAGAAACAACCCGAACTAGCGTAAACTTAAATATCAATTATACTACTTTTAGCGCAATCAGAGGCTCAGTTAGTAACTCACAGATCTTGGATCATCAGCCATCTAGAATGCCTGGGTCTAAGGATCAATTTCTCAAAGAGCTCACTATCTCCCAGCCAGAATATCACCTTTCTGGGTATAGTGATAGACTCAATGCTCACTATTCAGCGCCTTGCAGCTTCGTTCAATTCCAGAGAATGCTGGGTCTTATGGCTTCAGCATCAGCAGTGCTACAGCTCGGGCTGTTACACATGCGCCCTCTCCAACGTTGCCTAAAAAGCTGTGTTCCAGCTCACGCGTGGAACTCGGAACACTTCCTGATCAAGGCGAACCACAGCTGCATCAAAGCCGTGACACCATGGAAAGGGTACCAGTACCAGTGGTACCAGTCTGGCGTGAGTTTGAACGTCGACCTCTTCGCCTCCGAAGACAACGCTCAAGATTTTTTCTCAAAAAACACAGACGCACTCGCCCACGAATGGCCGAATTGCCCGCTGTATGCTTTTCCCCCGGTCGCGATGCTGCCAGGGAGAGAAAAAGTGCAGTGCTTGTGATAGTCCCTCTCTGGAGAACCCAGATATGGTTCTCCGAGTTGACACAAATGCTGAAATCAGCCCCATGTCCGATTCCGCTGAGGACAAGTCTCCTTGGGCAGCCCAACGGGACGATATTACATCCCCGTCCCGACTTATGGGCCCTTCATGCATGGCCCCTCAACGGGCCAGAAATGGAAGTGTTCTCTGGCTGGTGTGCTACTAAAAGCCTGAATCCACACTCTTGCGAGATACAGAGAGTACTCACCTTTTTACAAGAGCTTTTGGACGCAGGTCACACCCCCTCCACGCTCAAAGTATACGTAGCGGCCTTAACAACGTCGCACGATCCTGTGGCCGGACAATCAGTGGGAAGAAACGTCTCGGTTACATATGGTAGCCCTCGTTCCCTGAGGGAGGGAACGGAGACGTAGGTCATGACTGACCAAATAGGAATCTCGCTAGCCAAGCCTGAGAAGCTGGCCGCCCCGGCGGGCGGAAGCAGATGTGGCGACGGGACCTACGTCTCCGTTCCCTCCCTCAGGGAACGAGGGTTACCATATGTAACCGAGACGTTCCCTATCGGTCAGTCACTACAACGTAGGTCATGACTGACCAAATAGGAATCCCTACCAAAGCGCCACAGCTGCTGCACCCCATCCAGCGCCCCCGTGCAAGCCTCTACATCTTCTTGCCTGGAAGGACGATAGGAGGAGGCCTACACAGAGAGTTTGACACTGTTGTTCCGTGGTAACCCATACAGTGACATATTGGATAACACTGGGAAAGCGTGCCTTTTCTGTTTAGGAAGGAACGCTGCGGAAGCCACTTCTTCAAAGAGTTACCTGGAAATACATATGGACTAACCCGAAGGCTGTACTGCATATGAAATAATGGGTGACTTAGCCCAAGGGAAAGCCACGGGCTTCCGATAGGAGCAGCCGTGGAATATATACACATATGGGATCCCCGTAGGGTCACACATATGGAACCCAGCCCAGATCCGGTTCTCAAGGATTCAGCGGATAAGGGCCTGGCGCCGGACGCTCCGCCAAGTCCAGGCCGAGGGGTTTTGGAGGACTCGACAGGTTTTTCACTCTGGAGCAATAAGGGTGCACAGTAGGGTGCAGCAAGCCGACAGAGCCAGACCTCTCAGTGCTTCTACCCGTTTAGGGTGAGAACACTGGAGGAGACCGGCTCTACACGTAGGCTATAGTATCTAGCGAACGTGTTAGGTGTCGCCCAGCCCGCAGCTCTACAGATATCTGTTAGCGAGGAGCCACATGCCAGCGCCCAGGAGGATGGAACGCCTCTCGTAGAGTGTGCATGCAACCTAAGCGGGCAGGGCACGCCTTGTGCTTGGTAAGCCAAGGCGATGGCATCCACTATCCAGTGGGCCAACCTCTGCTTGGAGACAGCCTTTCCCTTCTGCTGGCCTCCGTAACAGACAAAGAGCTGATCTGAGGTCCTGATGCTTTGAGTTCTGTCCACGTACATATGCAGAGCGCGAACGGGACAGAGCAAAGCCAGGGCTGGGTCTGCCTCCTCCAAAGGCAGCGCTTGCAGGTTCACTACCTGGTCTTTGAAGGGAGTGGTAGGAACCTTAGGCACATAGCCAGGCCGGGGTCTTAGTACCACGTGGCCGTCACCCGGCCCGAACTCTAGGCACGATTCGTCGACCGAAAATGCATGCAGGTCTCCTACCCTCTTGACAGAGGCCAATGCAACCAGTAGCAAAGTCTTCATGGAAAGAAGCTTTAAGTCTACTGACTGCAGAGGCTCAAAGGGAACATCCTGAAGTGCTCGAAGCACCAGGGAAAGATCCCAAGAGGGTATGGAGGGGGGTCGTGGAGGATTTAATCGTCTCGCCCCCCTAAGAAACCTGACGACCAGGTCGTGCTTTCCAACTGTTTTGCCATCTATGTGGTCATGATAGGCAGAAATAGCGGCAGCATGCACTTTGAGGGTGGAAGGGGACAGTCTACCACCAGCCCCTGCTGCAAGAAGGAAAGCACAGACCCTATCGAACATCTTCGGGGGTCTTCTCGGCGAGAAGAACACCACTCGACGAACAGGTTCCACTAAAGGGCGTAAACACGTCTCGTGAACGGCGCCCGTGCTGAAGTGATGGTGTTAAGTACCTCTGGGGGTAAGTCACCTAGAACCTCCGCGTCCCGAGGGACCAGACATGGAGTTTCCAGAGGTCTGGGCGCGGGTGCCACAGGGTGCCCCGTCTCTGAGTCAGAAGGTCCTTCCTCAGAGGAATGAGCCAGGGAGGGACTGTCGCGAGGAGCATGAGTTCCGGGAACCAAGTCCGGGTGGGCCAATAGGGAGCCACCAGAAGGACCTGCTCCTCGTCCTCCCTAACTTTGCACAATGTCTGTGCAAGTAGGCTCACTGGGGGAAACGCATATTTGCGGAGGCCCCGGGGCCAGCTGTGTGCCAGTGCGTTCATGCGGAGTGTTCCCTCTGTCAGGGAGTAAAACAGCTGGGAGTGGGAGGTCTCTGAGGAGGCAAACAGGTCTACCTGAGCCTCTCCGAACTCTCTCCAGATCAGCTGAACCACCTGGGGGTTGAGTCGCCACTCTCCCGGAAGCACAGCTAGTGATAGCTCGTCGGCCACACGGTTGAGCACACCGGGGACATACATGGCTCGAAGCGACCTCAGATGCTTCTGACTCCAGAGGAGGAGATGGCGGGCGAGTTGCGACATGCGACGGGAGCGTAGACCACCTTGTCGGTTGATGTACGCAACGGTCGCAGTGTTGTCCATGCGGACCAGTACGTCCCTACCCCGTAGCGGCCTTTTCAAGCGGCTCAGAGCGAGATGTACTGCTAGCAACTCGAGGCAATTGATGTCCCAATGCAGTTGGGGAGCCGTCCATACCCCTGACACTGCATGCCCGTTGTACGTGGCACCCCAGCCGGTGGCAGAGGCATCTGTGAATACCACAGCATGCCTGGAGACCTGTTCCAAGGGGACTCCTGCCCGAAGGAACGAAAGGTCTGACGGCAGGCCGGTGTGATTGCCTCCCGGTGAGTGCCGTGATGCCACGCCCATCTCGGGACTCGGTCGTGAAGCGGTGTGAAGCGGTGCTGAAGTGCTGAAGCGGTCTCATATGAAGCAAGCCGAGCGGGGTTACCGCTGCTGCCGCTGCCATATGCCCCAGGAGCCTCTGAAAAATTTCAGTGGGACCGCCGTCCTGCCTTTGAACGTGTTCAAGCAGTTCAGCACCGACTGAACACGCTGCTCTGTGAGGGATTCGGTCTGAGCGACCGAATCCAACTCCATACCGAGAAAAGAGATCCTCTGCACAGGGGAGAGTTTGCTCTTTTCAAAGTTGACCTGAAGACCCAACTGGCTGAGGTGCCTGAGCACGAGGTCCCGGTGTTGAAGCTGATCTCGAGAGTGTGCTAGTATGAGCCAGTCGTCGAGATAGTTGAGGATGCGAACGCCCTGTTCTCTCATGGGAACAAGGGCCCCCTCCGTGACTTTCGTGAAGACACGGGGGGACAGGGACAGCCCGAAGGGTAGGACTTTGTACTGATATGCTCGACCCTCGAACGCAAAGCGCAGGAACGGCCTGTGTCGAGGAAGAATCGAGACATGAAAGTACGCGTCCTTCAGGTCGATCGCTGCAAACCAATCTTGGGGACGGATGCATTCGAAAATGCGTTTCTGCGTGAGCATTTTGAACGGTAGCTTGTGGAGGCTCCGATTCAAAACTCGCAGATCCAAGATCGGTCGTAACCCACCACCTTTTTTGGGTACAATGAAGTAGGGACTGTAGTGCCCTGACCTCATATCGGCTGGAGGGACCGGCTCTATTGCGTCCTTCGCCAGCAGGACTGCGATCTCCGCATGCAAGACATGGGTATCGGCTGCTCTCACTGTAGTGGAGTGGATGGCCCGAAACTTGGGGGAACGCCGGGCGAACTGAATCGCATAGCCGAGCCTGATGGTCCGAATGAGCCAGCGAGACGGACTGGGGAGCGCTAACCAGGCTCTCAGAGACCGTGCAAGCGGGACCAAAGGGACCACAGGCGTACCCGGAGTGGGGCAGCGAGGTGGAACACAGGGACACGGCTCGGGGGGCTCTCTCTGGGAGGCGGCCCGTAGCGGGGTCTGTGTGCGCTGTGCAGCACTTACCTGGTTCCACAGGGCAGGAGGTGCAGGAGGCGGCTCGGTGGCGTTCTCGAACTGCACACTGCTGCTCAATGGCGATAGAGGAGGCGGATGAGAGTGGTGAGGATTCTGTCCCCCCACTGCTCTCCGGGTCCCCTTCGGACCCAGAGATGGTAGAAACTGCTCTTTTATTGAAAATTTGGGTACCGCTGGTTTTAAGGCCAGCGGCGGAACACAAACAAAAGGAAACAAAAGATTTTCCACCCGGCCCTCTTCCGGGGGAGGGAGCGATGCGGTCATCGTCTCCTGGAGAGCAGTCCCTTCCATCTCCGGGTCGCCCGTCCTAGGGCCGCTTACCCCTGGCTTTGCCGCCCTTCTTGGCGGGGGCCTGGACGGGCGGGGTGCCCTGCCTGCGACTGGCTCCACGGGGCCGCTTAGGTGGAGGCTGCTGCTGCGGCGCGGGAGCAGGGGCAGATGCAGGAGGACGCCCTCGGCGACGAGCAGACTGAGGAGCCGCAGGTGGTGGGGTGGAGGCAGCAGCTGACCGCCGTGGCAGGATGTGTCGGATGGCCTCAGTCTGCTTCTGTACAGCTGAGAACTGCTGGGCAAAGTTCTCGACCGCGTCGCCGAAGAGGCCGGTCTGAGACACGGGGGGGTTAAGAAACCTGAGCTTGTCGGTCTCCCTCATGTCGGCCAGACACAGCCAGAGATGGCGTTCCTGGACCACCAAAGTGGACATCGCACGACCCACAGACCGCGCGGTAACCTTCGTCGCACAAAGCGCGAGGTCCGTCGCGGTACGAAGTTCTTGGAGAACTTGCGGGTCGTGACCACCCTCGTGCAGGTCCTTCAGTGCCTTAGCCTGATGAACCTGCAACAACGCCATAGCGTGTATGGCAGAGGCAGCTTCCCCGCAGGCCTTGTAAGCCTTGCCGGTTAGGTCCGACGAGTACTTACAGGCGCGCGAAGGAAGACACGGTTCTCCACGCCAAGTGGAGTTAGGGCACAGTTGCATAGCAACGCCCCGTTCCACTGGCGGGATACGCGTGTATCCCTTAGCTGCCCCGCCATCAAGGGTGGTGAGGGAGGAGGAGCCACCGGGACGGTTTCTGGCAGTGAAAGGTGCCGTCCACGTCCCCGTGAGCTCCTCATGCACCTCCGGGAAGAAAGGCACTGGGGTGGGTTGCTGAGAACCAGGGCGCGCCACCCCGAGATACCAATCATCCAGCCTCGAGGGCTCGGGACACGGTGGAGGGTTCCACACGAGCCCGATCCTGTTGGCGGCCCGGGAAAGCATGGCCATCATCTCCGGGTCCGACTCGGGCACAGCTGGCACACCCGAAGGAGGCAGCGGCCCCGAGTCGTCGTCCGCGGAGCGGTCTGACCCACCCTCCGATGCAGCGATCGACATCTGGTCGTCACGGGGAGCGCCGAACGAAACGACCGGTACACACCTCGAGGATGGTCCGGCACGTTCCGTTGGCAGCTGAACTGGCTGCGGAGCATGAGAGGAGTGAGGGTTCCTAGGGGGTTGGTTCCCCGAAGGAAGCGCGCTCACTGTAATCCTCAGGTCACCCATGTCACTGCCGGAAGCAACCCGCGAAGGGGGGTTGGACCGAGGTGCAGGCACGGGGACTCCGCCCCTTTGCAGGAACGAGAGTCTCGACCTCAGCTCCGAGATGGTCATCTTCCCACAATGGGTACATGACTCATCCACGAACGCTGCCTGTGCGTGTTCGAGGCCCAGTCACACAGGCAGCGATCGTGACCATCACCGCGGAATGTGGGACCATCGTGACCATCACAGGGGAATGTGCACCCGACTGTGCGCTGGGAGATCTTACCAGCCGTTAAAACAGCTTTTTGTTTGCTCTTTAAAGAGGAGGCTGCTCACGCTGCCGTGCTGTCGCGCCCAGCACAAAAAAAAAAAAAGAGAGAAGTCCAGAAAAGAAAAGCCTGTAGAAGTTTTCCACTGCAGTAGAGGCATCGAAGTGTTTGGCTCCGAAGCAAAAAGCTAACTGTGCAATCGCTCAGCTGCTCGTTAAATACCCGCGCTAACGAGGTCGCGCAGCTGATGCAAATGATTGCACGCCAATGTGCATTGGCCTGTTTTAGTTTCACTCGAAGTAGATTGGCCTCTCTAGCGAGATTCCTATATGGTCAGTCATGACCTACGTTGTAGTGACTGACCGATAGGGAACAGCTTCATTATCCGCTTCCTGAAAGGAGCTAGGAGGCTAAACCCCCGCGCCCCCCTTCTGTGCCTGTTTGGGACCTTTCCACGGTCCTGGAAGCACTAAAGGGTGCCCCATTTGAGCCAACCTGAAGCAGCTCTCGCTCAAAACTGCTCTTTTGCTGGCACTCGCCTCCGTCAAAAGAGTGGCCGATTTACACGTGCTGTCTTCAAGCACGTCTTGTCTCGAATTTGGACCTAATGACTGCAGAGTCGTCCTTAGGCCAAAACACGGGTATATTCCTAAAGTGCTCTCCACTCCCTTCAGAGCACAGTTTATTTCACTAGCAGCTTTTCCCCCGCCAGTGGACGAAAGTGACGCTAATCAGAGTTTATCTGGGGCGTTCTGCCTCATTCATACAGTCAGAACAGCTTTTTGTATGCTTCGGCGGCTGTACCAAGGGTCTTGCTGTCTCAAAGCAGAGATTATTGCGCTGGATAGTTGCTATACGCTATAGCGCTGGCGTATGAGTCTAAGGGCCTTCTTTGCCCCTTAGGCGTCAGAGCCCATTCCACAAGAGGTATGGCCTCGTCTTGGGCTTCGTCAAGTGGGATACCTATCAAAGATATTTATGCGGCGGCCGGCTGGGCCTCGCCGTCCACATTTATCAGGTCTTGTAACCTACAAGTCCCCACCCTGCATCCCACACATATATCATTAAATATGGGCCCGATTGTATAAGGTCCTGTTTTACACAAACTAAGGTTCATATATTATATTTTGTCTTCTATACATATATATTCATCTATTACTAGAGTGGTCCCTCATTAGGCCACTCTTTTTCCTCCCCTTATGAAGCCCGTCTCAGATCGGCTTATGGGTTTTTCATAATGAAATTCACTTATATATTTTATGTATTCCATACATATACATTCTTGTTATTAAGAGTGGTCCCTCTTAGGCCACTCCTTTTCTTCCCTTATAAAGCCCTACTCTGACCGGCTTATTGGGATTCATACTTTACTCTGTCGGCTACTTACTCTAAGCACGCACTGCGTTTTAAATGGGGTTCCCATAGCGTAAGCTACTTACGCAATAGGAGAGACCTCTCGAAAGGGAACGTCTCGGTTACTAACGTAACCTCGGTTCCCTGAGATGAGGGAAAGAGTATTGCGTAACTTGCCATGCTTGTGCTTTGGTCAAGGATCTCTTCAGTCGATTTAACCTAAAGCCTCTGACGGCTGATGGGTGCAATATATAGCCCTTGGCCACGCCCATCTTGGCGGGCTCTGGCGCGTCAGGGCACGAGTTGCCCTGATTGGTCTGCACGTCTGAGCCGCCCCGATAGGTTCGAGTAAGTGTCGCAGACACAGCCAATGACCGAGCTTCGTTCATCTGTCTATGCTGTGCAGCTACACTGCGTTTTGAAAAAATGCTTCAATATTCTCAAGAAAAGGAGTTTTCTCATAGCGTAAGCTACTTACGCAATTCTCGTTCCCTCAACTCAGGGAACCGAGGTTACGTTAGTAACCAAGACGTTTTCCCTATATATTTGTATTGAGGATTGAGGAAGTGACATGTCTCTATTTAAATTGTAAATGTTATTGTGCTCCAGGGGGGCTTTACGTCAGTTGGGTTCGCTTTGCGGTTTTCCTCTTTCTGCTGAGCGAGATGAGAAACGGACGCAGAGTTTGCCCTGTCTCACTTATTTCTCCTGTTTCCAAGTTGGATGAAATAGTAAATTAAGCTAAATGCTTGAAGTGTAATATGCTGACATGTCGCTGAATGTGTCAATGTCTGCTAATAAGGCTGTTTTATGAATATGTGGACATATATGTACATATAACAGTAGCCGAATGTTCGTGACTGGTAACGTCACCTGTTGCTACCAAAGTCACGTTGGACAGTTTTATTTTTAGCTCCTTGAACATTTTTGTAAAGTCTAATAGTTTGGAAATGTATGATATTGTGTAAAATGTGAAAAGCTAATGTTAAAACAAATGTTATATATTTTAAAAGTGGTTAAAAAAGAAAGAGTGGTTTAAAAGAGTAAACAAATGATTTTAGCTGGAAATGGAAAATGCATTTAGGAACCATATGAAAGTGGTAACATAAGCTATGTTTTATATGTAAGTGGTAACATAAGCTATGTTTTATTTTAAGTTGAAAAGAGACAACTTACAGGGTAACAGTGGTTAGTGTCATTTTGATTTATTTAATCATACAAAACTAATAACTCAAGTATTTGCTGAAAGTTGTAAAATACAAATTGTATTTTATTTTAAAGTCGTGGTTATTTCATAGAGAACATTGAGTGTTTGTAATAGAGGATTTAAATTGTCAATGTTTAATAAATCCTCTCTTCTCTTTCTGCTGAGCGAGATGAGAAACGGGCACAGAGTTTGCCCTGTCTCAGTTATTTCTCCTGTTTCCAGAGAGAGCATTTAAGCTGTTTACATGGTGCCAGCTGTGATATATTTATGTGGATTAGCGTCACTCATGGTCGTCTTTTAGTGGTCTTGTAAAAAATCAGAGAAATGGTCTGTTCTGTGTCAGTTGAGTGTAAGAAATGTTTGAGTACCGGCCTAAAATCAGCCAACAAAAAGGCATTTTCGTTAACGCATTATTATTGCATCAATTACATATGAATGCAACACTTCCAAAGGTTGTGTGTAGAACACTGAGATGTTTTTTTTTAAGATTCAGATTCATCTTATATTACAGTTAAAGAACTAGTTTATTTTTTAGATCATTAAAGCCTTTTCATTCACTAAACTCCCATATTTCAAGAAAAATGAAGTTTTACTGCCCTTGCTGTAGATCTGTAACAGACACTTGTCTGTAAAAGTGCTTTTTCACAGATGTTGAAATGAATGAAAAGCATGTCATTGTCATTTAGCTTGTTCACAATATTAAGGAGCTTAAGAAATGTAAAATCACAAAGCATATTATCTTTGAGCAGTACCTAAAGGTATTCCTAGATGAGAACTGCGATGAACCTGTTTTTGATGTGTGTTTCTCCCATCATGCACCATGGGAAATGACCTCTTATTTCTCGGTTAGGAGGGTGTATTGAGGGCACATTCCAAGACAACAAACAATTCTTGCCAGGCCCCCCCCGTGTGAAAGGATAAGACATACCTTGGTGAAGTAATGAGAGAATGTATTCAACCCTGATGCCAGATGGCATTAATTTTACATTTGATCCACAAGTTTCAAATTATCTTCAGAATAATCTCAGCATTCTTTAGTTTAATGTTTGTTGCTCACAGTTGAGCTCCATATGGACAAACAATAATACAAGTCATGGATATAAAAACAGCAAAGGTTTTAATTTAATAATAAACAGAGAATCTGTGCAGGACTTTTTGTACAAATGACCTATATGACGGCCATGAAAAGTGAGAAGAGGCACGATCCATTTCAGGTAAGGAATTTCATTAGTTTCATCTCTGGAATGAGTTATTTTTTGTGTGTGCGCCTCAAATAACTAAAAAAATAACTAAAAAGCTTTGAATAAATAAAGGATTGTTTATCTTGTAATGGTTTGAAATGTAATATAATATTGGCTTTTTTTAGATTTGGAGAATGTATTGTAAACATGTTTGGTTAGTGTAATAAATATATAATATAATGCATATAATCTCTATTATAGTTATTCATATGTTGTGTATTATTGTGGCATTTAAAATGGACATCTTGAGATTAGTCATCAAATACATGGTTTCTTTTATGCTTGGAGAGAGCCAGGAATTTTCCTTTTGTCTTTTCGGTAATTATTTATACTCACGAGGAAACTTTGAATCATTAAAGACCATATTAAATACAAACATATTTTTTAGAATAAGCCAATGTTGCAATGTAGAGTTTGCTGTACAGTAAATATTTTAAATATATTGTTCAACACATATTTTAAGAAACTCCTTTAAATATTACATGATGGCGATTAAAATGTTTTTCAACTCCACCATGCATGTCTGATCTGGAAGTCAGATCATAGTGGCAAGTCAAATTTGGACCATCACAGACATCTCACCTAAATGCATAAGACACATGTTCACATTGAGAGTGGCAGTCCATGCATTGCTTCTTCTTTAGCTTAGGTGCAGTAATGTAATGCTTTCACGATCACAGCGCCAGTCCTCTCCAAACATTCTGTTCCTTTGCTCTGCTCTTTTTTTCTCCCTCTCCGTAATAGAATCCTGATGGCCTTACTTTTGGACAGACATAAACCTTTTCTCAGAGGTGATTCTCCAGGTGTTGTGACAGAAGAATGAAGAGGCAGTCCAACAGATGAGTAAATATCAGTTTAGCTGTGCTCCAATGGACGATCATGTTGACCTGCCCCTTCTGAAGGAGAACAACAAAAAAGAAAACAAAGTATTAATGGTATAGTAAAAGTCTAAATCTATTAATGAAAACAGTTACATTGAATGTGCCTACATTTGGATGTCATTTAGATAGAGACACAAATATTTTTACTGTATTACTATAGTCCATAATAGACAATATCATTGGTTTCAGCTTATTTTTAAATGTATTTACTTTCAATATCCATATTACTTATGGCAATATTTAGTGCCTTACAGTTCACAATATAACCTTCGTCACAACGAACAGATATTCTTTATTGTCCCTAGAGTTAAGAGAGAAATTGGGAAATATGCCTTCTGTGTGAGAGCCCCTCGTGACTGGAACAGTCTCCCTGCGTCTATTCGCTCGCTTACGTCTTTTCCTCTGTTCCGAACTGCTGTTAACACATCTTCAGAATAGTTGTCTATGTTTCTAGCATTTTTTTTTATAGATTTCAGATTTTAGCATTGATATGTGTCATGTTATGTATGTGTGTTTATGAATGTACATATCTAGCAATGTCAACTTTGTCAGTTATACTTGAGATCATTGTGTTTTATACTATATGTTACAACAGTTGTTCTCATACTTTGTACACAAAATACCCCTCTTAAAATGCTTGACTCCCAAAATAACTTTATGCTGAGTCTTAGATAAAAAAGTTTTATTTTAATAGTGGTATAAAATAAATTAAATTGTGGTTAGTGGTAAACACACCACTATGACTTACTTTACTTTATCTGTGATGAGGGGAGGGGGGGGGGGGGGGGGGTAAAGAGAGCTTGGGTGTGTGTGGTGTCCACGTGGTGTGTGTGAATGAGTGTGAGTGTGTGGTTAAGGTTTTTCTTTTTATATATTTTGTATTTTGTATCTACTCTGTTGTTTACTGTTTAATGTTGTTTGGACATGATCTTGAGGACCCCCATGAAAACGAGACGTCTCATCTCATGGGGTTGATCCCCTAATAAATGTTCATAAATAAATAAATAAATAATAATCCACACAACCCAGGCTTGTTGGTAAAATGTGCCTGTGGTGATAATCGCACATTTCACAACTCTTTCAAAGTGAAATGTCCGAATTATCGGAAGCATAAGAGGACGCCCGTAGTACATGTCATCAGCTTTTTTGTCTTCAGGAGCCGTTTGTATTGCTAGCACGTGGTAAAGGCAGGATCATAGAAAATTGTAACAAGTGTTTTAGGAAGTGTGTGCCTCTGTGTCCCAGGTTTTTGAGAAATGTGTTCATTGCTTAGGAGAGGAGCATGAACGTTCAGTGCTCAAGGGTTCTGAATGCACCCATTGTGATATATAGCATATAGCTGGCACCATCCAGCCAAGAGGAAGAAACTACAGCCGTTGCTATCGGTCGCTCGATGGCTGCGATGGGTCACAGAGGGGCATCTGTGGCTGAACTTGGCGAACATCAGGAAGAAATACAATTATTTTCACCTCGATGCCCCAGGTCTCGTCCTCTAAACTTTTTAGAACATTTATTGAGACTGTGGTCGGGAAGTTTAGAGAGGTGAGGAAGCAGTCGGCAGTGGTCAGGAAATCTATCCCGCACCGTTTCAGATCCCGACTAAAGCCTCTGGGGGTCCGAGGACCGGAGGCAGGGTTAGGCCAGAAAGACAGTGTGGCCACTCGCAGAGTAGGAGAGAAACAAGGAAGACAAGACAGGCTCTCAGGGAAGTGATTAATAGGAAGCACTTTAATAAAGATCAGAACGCTGATGGAAAATAACTGTGGCAAACAGTGCGGGGCCGAGAGCCGTGGGAATGGAGTGAGGCTGATGGTGCGAGTGTTAATGAGGGTAAATTGCGCCACACCGGCCTCAAGTCTCACGGAGGAACTCCAGGTGGAGAAACGAAGGAGTGACGACAGTGCTAGACGAGAGAGGACCAGGCCTAGACTTTTATGTTGGTGTTTAGTTTTAGTTTAAGTGGCAGTCGTCCATGAGGCAGCGGCAGTAGTTTTGTTGTTTATTTTTTAATCAAAGTATTATGTTGAACGTTCGCCAGTTCAATAACAGCTACAATAACATCTTTCATTTTCCCTCTTTTCTTATCCTTCAGACAAAGAAGTTGATGACGTGTGCTGCGGGCCCCCTCTTATACTTCCGGGACCTTCACTAATGACTGTCACCAACCAATCAGGTTATAGTGTTTTCACATGTCCTTCCGACACCACATACGTTGATGGCGTCCCCATAGCGTCCATCCAACATGCAGCATCTCGTTCTCCTTTTTAGGGAACCAGGGTTACAGTCGCAACCTAAGACATTCTTTATTAATCAATTTTCGACCCTTGTCATCATAATTTGTGTGAAAAGGATTAAAGGTTTTTGGTATTTTACTGCCTCTACTATTTTAGCTGGAGACTGCAGTGAATTGTATGCAAAGGTATGTTTTTTTCTTTTTTTTCTTTTTGCAAAAAATGTAGGTAGAGGCCAAGCAACAACATTCCGGTCTCTCTCTTGAATCTAACACGGAAGTGACTTAAACTGCAATTCATCCACTGGCCACTAGAGACATTTTTTTTTATAACTCATCCGTTTAAATTATATTAAGCCTTCTATTAATCTTTATATTAAGTTATGCATAGTTCAACTTGAGTGACAGATGTATTGCCGCTGATGTCACTACTAGCCGTTTGTCTGCTGTCTGTTAGCATCACGTCACCTCAGCTAATCCGCCTTTATGGACATTTTCGGTTATCCAGGAGTGACGCGCTACCAAGATGGACTTGGTATGCTCTTCAGAAAACTGCGGGTGACATCATGGACACTGCATATTTTTTTACAGTCTATGGTAGAGGCTCACTTTCCCAATGAGCCTATGTTTGTACTGTAGCAGTTTGAGGGTTTATTGTTACCTCTGACTGCAGAAAGCGGTACACTCTTGGTCCTTGTGTAAAGCACACGTGCAGCGCTGACCTCCTGCGCTGCCCTCGGCAGAACGCCGTATCCGCTGGGAGCCTCTATAACTTGACAGGCCATATGGGACAGTGCGCCTGCCAATACACAAAGGGGAAAGGGTTATGGCCTTGCAGTTAAAGAAAACATTAGCACAGCGGTGCTTAAAGGCAACCCGTGAAAGTGAGAAAGGCTTGCAATGCTTTGATTTACTTAAAGGACTTGAACCCTCAAGACTTATATTTTTTAAGAAAAGTTCAAAAAAATGAAATCACCTGTTAAAAATTAAAGCATTATGCAATCATTTAAGATGTTTATCGTTGTATAGAACTTTTTTTGGCATAAAGAATTTTACAACTTAATTTTTAAAATCAAGTCAAGAATCCCATATGGATGCATAGAACTTTTAAGAATGACAGGCGTATAAATTTTGCAAAAATCTACTGAGATTTGCGCAGATTCTGTGTTCACTGGCAAACCAGTTTGGTTAGAAAATGTACAGTATTCGTAATATTTAACATTAAGACTAACAAATACAACAAAATACACAACCAATTTCATTAAAACTACACCTCAGATCAAAAGTGCAGATCATACACAGCAGGCTTGGTTTGAGGACTTTAGCAGCTCATTGATTACATGACATATGCAACGCACGGGCCAACTTCCAGTTCATTAGACCTTGTGTTTTTTGGTAACACCTCAATAAAGGACTCTTATTTCTACTGTATGGAAAGTAATGAAGCAGACTCCGAGGCTCAGTAAATCTGAACAGCTGTTCTCAGGGAGCTAAAGGCTTCATCTGCTAAGAGTAACTTCTGCCAATATCCAGTCATGAAAGCGTCTCGTTGATCTCGTCCACTTTTTAGCCAGTATAAATTCTCTTTAACAAGTCGATATATTTCACATATATTGATATATACCCCCCCCCCCCCCCCCCCCACTCAGACTAATTAAAATGTCAACTTTAGTTGGTGACATATAGTTTTGTTAATTTACTAAGACGAAGCTTGTAGCAGAAATTGAAACATTTCCCGAAAATATGTCTCTCTTAATAAAGATAAGTTACTCTACTAAGGATAAGTTAATCATCATCATGTACATTATTAGTAAGAATGATG
The DNA here is from genome assembly GCA_030578275.1 of Meda fulgida. Lineage (NCBI taxonomy): Eukaryota > Metazoa > Chordata > Actinopteri > Cypriniformes > Leuciscidae > Meda > Meda fulgida. The sequence continues at coordinate 3,209,003 of JAROOJ010000031.1, forward strand.
CATGTGAATTGTTTAAACTACACAAGAAGTTTGCAATATTATCTCCGTGATAAGGAAGGGGCCGGCCAGAAATAATTCAGTTCTGACAGAAAGGAGAACGTTTGTCTACGTGCCTCTGTTGAGCTGTTATAGACTGCCAAATGTAATAGTTCACTTTTACAGTTGCAGTTTAAATATAATGCAGCAACACATTTTTCACATTCACTATTTTTCATTTTAGCAACTCAATTTGCTTACACTTTATTTAAGATGACGTAGTTACATTGTGCTTCCTCAGATAATTACTGAGTAAAATTAATTAACTACATGCATTTACTATAGAGTTATGGTTAGGGCTTGGTTTAGGGTTAGTTACTTGTACACTGTGAAAAATTATATGATCAATAAGTTATGACAACTTATGTTTTTACATTGCTTTAACTCAGTTTAAAGTAATTTAAGTTGAAATGACTTAAACATCCAAGTCGATTGTACTTAAAAATTTAAGGCAGGAACTTATTTTTTACAGTGTAATTATGCATAATTTACTGTTATTACCACAGTAAGAACATGTAACAATTGTAATCATTTTATTCTTCCATTATTATTCTTATAAAATTTCACAGTAGTTAGTGGTTTGATTATTTAATACATTTTACAAGTGCATGGCATCTGTACAGTAGATTGTCATATGTCATAGTTAGATTCATAGACATATTTCTTATGGTTATTAATAAGACCCAGAAACCCTTGCCACAATAAGTTTTATTTAATTACAAATGTTTTGATGTTCAAGTAGCCCTATTCATCAATAGGCAATGTTGTCACATTTATTCACTATTATTTATGCTATGCCATTTACCAATAAATGCAACTTAAAGATTGTTTACATCAAAGTTAGCCATTGTAAATCCATCTTTAAAGTAAGAGGTAAAAGAAACGTACTCAGGTGTGTTGATCCAGATGATGTCCAGGTGACAGTAGTAAACACACTCCTTGTCTTTGTAGGAGTAACATGTGCATCTCTTGGCTCTCTTCCGTGGTTTAATGAGCTGGCAGAAATAACACACTCCAGGTTTATTGGCAGAATCACCAAACTGCTCAGGAGTCGCACTTGATACTTTAGTTAAATCCTTCGCTGTGTTTTTCACAAGTACATCTTGATGAAACGTGGTAAAGCCTGAATATGAAAATGCTTTAGTTAGAACAATGTAAGGACTATCCATTCAAATGACCTCATGTTGCAGCGGCACTAAAACATCATCATAAATGCCTTTCTATCTGATATATATATATGTTACTTTGTCACAGTAAAGGTCCAAAGTAGGTTATGTATGTTCACCGTAAAAATAATGTGCTTGATATCGTAGCCTAAAAATATTTTCATGTGAGAAGAATAAAAAAAAAAGGTCCGGTTGCACAAAATCCTACTTTATATTAGGTGTCTTTAAATGTACTAACATTTAAATTAATAATTTGATACAATGCACTTATTGTGTGTTTTTACAACTTATATTTTTTAAAAACACCTGCATGCAATTATGGATGTAATAAATATAATTACCCTGTTGACACTTCCCTTAACCTTTAACCCACCCATAAAACCAATATCACCAAACCTGTCCTAACTTTAGTACCTGTGTCACCCCTCAAGCACAAGTGTTCTGCACACACAACATCAACACAATAACTACACTGTACCTATTTTTTGATACAAGTACATATTAGTTAAGAACTCCTTATATAAATTGTAATCCATAAATTAAGACCCGTTTTACCAATTGGAAGATATTCATTCTTACTTTTCAGATTAGACCAAACTACCCATGTAACTGACTTCTAAAGTTAGGACCAATATTGAAAAGAAATTAGGAAAGAGGTTACTAACTTTTAAGACTATGTTAATGCAACCGGTCGCAGAACAATATGATTGACGCTGTCTTACCATTTCGATCTTTTTTTTTTTTCGAACATCAAGTTTTGCTGTCATTATGTATCAAGTTTTTGACGTTCCTTTTCAGTGAAAGTGGCGCCCAATTAGATTAGCGCTTCGACATACTGCGTCCGAAAATGACTTTCACTTCATATATAGTATTGCATAATTTAGAATATGTATATTTCTTTAAAAACTCATTCCTTTTAAAATAGTCGGCACCACTGAAGTCACCTCGATGCATGAATCATCTATCTCCTCAATATAACCTATGTATATTCTTATAGCCTAACACTTTGATCACAAGTGTTCTGTGCTTAAAAGTATTTTTTATTTACAATTTTAATTATATGCATTAAAGTCCACCGTACAATGCAATGCAATCAAAACCCACCGTTGGTCATTGCGACTGTTAGTCCAATAAAAAGCAAAATTCCCAAATGTATTAATAACACCTTGGCCATCCCAGTTATTCCAGATAGTCTCCGTGAAAAAATCAGTTTGAAAAACAGGATTGACCAGAAGTGCTGAGTGATCCACGTGCAGTTAAAAGTAACATGTTGTTGTTTGCTGTGTTATTCCCACACGGATTGTCATTTGTTCAGGCAGAAGAGTGCTCGACAGAAAGCATCCTCAGGTCCTGCATCTGCTGTGTGTGTTTGCGCTGTTTCCCGCTGAGGCTTTATAGTGAACATCTATCATCAGCTCGAGGAGACCCACCCGCTGGAGCACAGCCTCTCTTCTACAGCTCAATCAGCTGTCATACCATCACACACACACGAACACACAGCGCGCACACAAATAATCCACAGACGTATCGTGGGTTGGTTAATAGTAATACATGTATATAATAAATAAGCCTAACTGGTGATTACCGAGGTCTGCAATATGCTGTCCCACCTCAGGTGCTTGACACATAAATGACATGTTCTGTCTGCAGATCTATTCATAAGAGACCACTCTGGAGACTTCAATGCAATGCAGCTTTAAGAGCTGTAACATTAACTATTTATTCAAGTGGGCATATAAGAGTGTTTCAATTTTGTTTGATAAAAATAAAATGAACTCAAATAAATAACCAGGGTTGTAATACATATTGGGGGGTGGCTGCTTTTCATGGGCTCTCAAACTCACAGAGAACACACTGAAAACCTCATGTTTGTTTTGGTATACAGTATAATTGAACCTTTAATTTCAAAATCATTTTTAATTAAGTCTAATAAAATTTCATCTTATTTAATTAAAATCTAATATCTGGCAGTACATTGTATCTACAGCTTGTTCTATTATATCCAGTGCTTGTTCTTTGCCCCGACATTGCTCTTTTAATGCTTCTGAGAGACTTTGACTTTTAACTCTTCAATCAGATTTTTTTATAGAGTTTATAGAGTTCTTTTATCTCATAACATTATACTACTACCTGAAGTGTCAGAAAATGTCATTATACTGAACTACAACTCAAACCACAAGCACAAGAATGTGGATTCATTTAAAGCCAGAATAGTCTCAAATATAATTCACGCAAGAAACACGATTCAAACATGACAAGTTCACATGCATGAAACCTAATTCACGTACACACACACAAAAATTCACGTGCGTGAAAAAAAAATATATTCACAAAAAGCAATTCACATGCGCAAAATAAAATTATATATTATAATAATATATATATATTATTACTATAATTATATATTATAATAAAATTATATAAATTATATAGAATACATTTCACAAATGCAAAACACAATTCGTAGATATACAACTGTGCACAAAACCTTTGAATGTTTAGAATGTATGAGTGTCTGAATGTACAAATCGTCTTTTACGTACGAATCTCCGATTTGTGTGTGTGTTTTTGAGACTTTCCTGGCAGAGCTCTCTTCCCACGTGGGTCTGTCGTACTCTTTAGCCAATCAGATGCGAGCTTACCATTCAACCAATCATATGCCATAAACCACTGAGAGTGAATTCAAGGAGCACGATTCTGCGCAGCTTTTGCGCAATATGGATTAGTTAGAACGGAAATTAAGCGTTTACGTTACAGTAATCCAGCATGGCGAACGAAGAACGGGAAGCACGGGTAAGTGAAGTAAAATGTTTTTTGGACAATAATGTATTGTGACTGAAAATATAACGAGGACAGTATTGATAATGAAGCATGCAATTTCCCTAGTTTAACTAAACACATTGGTTAGCCTAATTAGGGGAAATTATTTTTCAACATTCAGAAATTGTGAATTATCAATGATTAGATATTGTAACGATTTCACCAGTGATCAAATAAAATTACACCAGCATTTCGAAAACTTGTCAGAGTACAGCATTATACTGTATTCCTGTCATTATGTTTGTCTGGTCCAGGGGTGCTTTTCGATACTGTATTTGTGCATTCTGCTAAAGTAGCTTTGCACGTTTAGATGAAGTCACAATAATGGCAGAAGCTTTCTTTGCTGAAACATTTCGAATTAAACAAAGCATAACGTATGTCTCTTAAGTAACTAAAGCCAATAAAATATGGTATAACGTATAGAATTGTTGATTTAACATTAACTCATGTAAGGTTCTTTTGTTTGTTTGACAGGCATTATCATCTGAAGTGGAATCAACTGCAAGGGCTCTTATTGATGTGTTAGCCAGGGGCCTGGCTCCATCTTCAGCTAGTAGCAGTGGTACATCAAGGAGTGTTAATACACCAACAAGAGAAAATGTGCGAATGAGTGGGACAAGTGCCATTACTCCTTTGCCGTCTGTGCCAGCACCAGAGAATGGGGTGAGGCAGGCATTAAAAAGGTAATTTTATGTATTTTAATTGAAACATTTATCATTATTGAAATATTTTAAAAGATGGTAATGACACATTTAAACATATAAGAGAAATAACTTTTCTTCAAAAAATTGTCTCTTTGTCACTCTGGCCGTAGGTAGTTCCCAAGTATGTTTAGGACTGAAAATGACCAGCCTAAGGGGGAAAAAAAACGTTTCTCTTTGGCCAAACCTGTCAATGTGAAAAAGACAGATTTTCAAATATATGTGCTCTCCCAACCAACCATGTTTACTCCAAAAGGAGATGAAGACTTAGAACTTGTTCGTGCTGGGCTTGGTAAAAGGATTTTAAGTCTTCCAGACATGCTTAAACACAGTGAGGTAATTGCAAACATAAACAAAACTCGAGTGAATGTGAAGTAATGATGCAAGTAAAATATTTTTTTTTCCTTGACTTGAATGATGAATGTGGTGTTTGCTTGTTTAAGATTGTCACTCTGCTTGAGGAAGTTTCTGAAATTAAAAAATCTTCAGGGAGGCTGGATGTTTTACAAATCTTCAGGTATTTATAATTTGCATGTTAAATATACATAAAACATGGATGCATTGATAATCATAGGTCTTTATTGATGCTGTAGGTAATACAGTTATTTAGTGCTTTCAGATTTTTTTACAAAAAAGATGTGGAAATCAGAAATGACTCCTGAGTTTGATCCACTGATTTTACATTAAGGTGGTGGTGGTCGGCGTGAGATTACTTTAATTCCCACTGACTGTGATGGATACTCAACTCGGCTCCTGAAGTCAGTGTCAAACAATGGAAAGAATGTGCTATTTGTAGTTCCACTACAAGAGCAGCTTTCCATTAAACCATTACCATTTGAATCTGTGGAGTTTGCAAAGATGCCACTGTCAAACTGTATGAAATGTGGCAGGAAAATACCATTGCCGTTGTTGCCCTTACACATTGAAGAGTGCAGAACAACTGAGTCTGTAGGTTCTACTTGTATTGTTTTTGTCTTATATTATATTTTAAACACATAATGCTTTCTTAATTCTTCCAGTTCAGATCTGTTTACATTTATTACACACTTTTTTTTTAGGAGTCAGTAAATGATGTGACTGTGCTTGATGATGATGAAGAAGATGGAAATGTTATTGGAGCCATTGACCAGCCAAGCCCACTTCAAACAGATTTAGAACAATCTTTCCAGGTTAAAAAAGAAATTCACAAGTTAAGCAAAAAAGATTTTAAAAATATTGATTTTACAAATAACAAATCTAGGGCTAAAAACAAAGCCACAACTAGAGTTAATATTTTTACATATAGATGCACTTGTTTCATAGCAGTACAACAGCGATAACCAAGCAGAATATGTGTGGGGCACAACCTGCTGATAATGATGTAGATGACTGTGCAGTTGAGGATCCTGGCAGTTCCCTTTCGTGGTCATTCCGAGTTACGTTGGATTGACGACGAATGGGGTTTCGCTTAGAACACCTATCGACTTCGAGTATACAAAAATGAGCCAATGGCAAAGAAATGCCATGGGTCTGTGGAATTTGCATGACGTAACTCCGCCCCACCTCGTGGGTATAAAAGGAGGACGCCGGCAACATGCAGTTATGTTTTCGCTTCGGAGCCAAGAGTATCTCTTCACTCCACAGCCATTTCTGACTTTGCTCTACGAGACGAGCCATTCTCTCCGGTGTTGGTGTGACGACGATCTGCAGCGAGTTCACATTGCCTGCTGATCTGTGCAGTGATCTGCCAGTGAGTGTGTTTCTCCCTGCTCGCTTCAACATCGCAGAGTTTTTTTCTTCTCTCACAAAAGAGCTCACACGCGGCACGTCTTTTTAAAGACGGCTCGCCCGTGCATTTGTGGTTGCAGCAGATTGGTATCGGACTCTGATGGGCACGAGCGCTGTCTAGTGTGTTTGGGCTTTGATCATGCTTGAACAGCGCTCGTGGGTGATTCATGTTCTCTCTGTGGGAACATGATCATCGCGTCATTTAGGTCGAGACTCGGTGAACTTGCAAGAGTGAGAGTCCCCTCATCCACCCCCCCGATTTTCGGCTGGTGGCCAGGGTGACCTGAGGGTGATGGTCTGGAACAAGGCGCCGACTCTGTGTCCGTGACCCCAGCCCCCCTCTTCAATGACGGTGCCTGCTAGCGATCAGGTGATTCCATGAGTCTACCTTCGGGTGGCCTGTGTGTTTTCATTTGAAAGCTACAGAGGATGGTGCTATGTCTGTAGCAGCATCACTAGGTGGGCTTTATTCTTCTGGAAGTGACGACTCGTCACAGCTGCCACCTTCTGGTGTGCTATGGCTGTGCCTGAGTCTGATCCGGAGATGACGGCCATGCTTTCCTGGGACGATTGGTTTTTGGGTAAGGCCGCCGACCCGCGTCCACGGCAAACCCCAATATCTTTCTTCCCGGACGTGCATGATGAGATCTCGACGTCCTGAAAGACCCCCGTGTCTTCTCAGGACCGCTCGTTGGTCTCATCCGCCTTTCCCTCCCCTCAACAGGGCCGCTGCCCAGGGGTACACTGGGGTCCCCCCGGTTGAACGCTCTGTTGCGATGCTACTGTGTCCTCAGAGTGCTTCCCGGCGCAATCCTAAGCAACCGTCCGAAGCCTGTAGTTCTTTTCGTCTACACTAATCTTTGGCGAAATCCTATAGTGCCACAGGACAGGCAGCCGCCTCACTGCATCCCAGGACCGTTCTGCTGGTCTACCTGACCCAGATGCTCATGGTTATGCATGAGGGCGGGACTGACTCGAGGCTCTTTAATGAGCTACCAAAAAGCGCGCCGCCACTGATCTTGCTCCCCGAGCGACGAAGGTGGCCGTGCGCTCTCCGAGTCAGGTGATGTTTACCGGTTGACCGGTCTGATGTGCAGGATGTCGGCGGACTCGTCTGCTCGACACCCCCATATCCCTGGTCGGCCTCTTCGGCGGTCCGGTTGAGTACTTCTGCCCAACAGTTCTCAACCGCCCGTGAGCAGATTGAGGTTATTCTGCCGACAGCCCCGCCGTCCGCTCAGGTCCCTCAGTCTGCCAACCGCCGAAGGCGCCCTCCCACGGTTCCAACCCCGCCCGTTCACCCGGGCTGGCTTTGGAAGACTGTGGGGGGATGCCTCAGCCCTCTCCAGCCCCGCCCCCCGCTAAACGCCGGGTTAAGCGGCACTTTTGAGATGGGCTGCTCAGAGACGGGACTCAGTTCTTTCCAGGAATTGGTAGCAGGGCCACTCCTTCCCTGGTGGAGGGCTGGGGAAGAATCCTTATTCAGAAAGAACTGACTCTCTCGTCTCTGAGCATACAGAGTTCCAGACGACTCGGTGCGCCGCCTCCGAGCCGTGCAGCCCTCGTCCCCCTCTGTCTCAGAGCCGGATGACACTGTGTGCCATTCTGGACCGTACCGCTCTCATCCCCCTCTGTCGCCAGACCCCTGGCAGAGCAGGCCCCCGCGGAACGCTGGTCCTTCCCTGGCCTCCTCTGTCAGGGTGCGGTTATGACCGTGCCCCCACTCTGGGCCGCTATGCCGTCAACCTCTGGGCCGGTCATTCCGCTTCGCTGCACCACCGAGGAGACGTCGGTGGTTCGTTGACTCCGCTGGCACAGTTCTTGGCAGCCTGCCTAGAGCTTTCCTGTCTGTTCCGCTGGGTCGCGCGAACCATCGGTTGGCTATGAGATTCAGTTCGCACGGTCTCCTCCCCGCTTCAGGGGAGTCCGCTTCACTATGGTCGGTGGCTAATCCCCTATCATGAAAGCGGAGGTTGCTACCCTACTGGCGAAGGGTACGATTGAGACTGTCCCTCCAGCCGAAATGAGGTCCGGGGTTTCGGCCCCTACCTCATTGTTCCGGAGAAATCTGGTGGGTTATGGCCAATCCTGGACCCCACATCTGAACCGCCCCTTCACAGGCGGCCGTTCAAGATGCTCCTGGCCAAACGCATTCCGGATGTGTGTGGCCACAGGATTGGTTTGCAGCGATCGACCTGAAGGACGCCTACTTTTATGTTTCCGTTCGACTCAGACCATACCTACGGTTTGCTTTCAGGACGCGCGCATATCAGTACGCTGTTCTCCCATTGGGGCTAGCCCTGTCTCCTCGCGCCTTCTCATAGGTTGTCGAGGCAGCCCTTGTTCCTCCATAGGAGGAACTGTGCTGCCTACGAGCTCTCACGGCTTCAGCCCCTCCCTGGAGAATGGCGACTCCATCCCCAGTCGGTTCAGCTGATTTGGGACCAGTTCGGGGACGCACAGATAGATCTGTTTGCCTCTCATGACTCGACCCATTGCGACCTGTATTTTTTCCCTGACCGAGGGCACGCTCGGCACGGATGCACTGGCGCACAGCTGGCCGCGGGGGCCGCAAATATGCGTTTCCCCCAGTGAGCCTTCTAGCGCAGGTCTTGCGCAAGGTCAAGGAGGACGAGGAGCAGGTCCTTCTGGTTGCGCGGTACTGGCCCACCCGGACCTGGTTCTCCGAACTGGTGCTCTTCGCGACAGTACCTCCTTGGCCAATCCCTCTGAGGAAGGACCTTCTTTCTCAGGGATGGGGCACCCTGTGACACCCTCGTCCCGATCTTGGAACCTCCACGTGTGGCTCCTGGACGGGACGAGGCAGGTTTGAGTACCCTACCACCAGCGGTGGTGGCTACCATCACTTCCACTAGAGCGTCGTCCACGAGACACGCCTATGCGTTGAAGTGGAACCTCTTCGTCAACTTGTGCTCTTCTCGCCGAGAAGACCCCCGGAGATGTTTGGTCGGTGTCGTGCTTTCCTTCCTTCAAGATGGGTTGGAGCGAAGGCTGTCTCCCTCCACCCTCAAAGTTTGTTGCCGCTATTGCTGCACACCATGACTTGGTAGAAGGTAAATCCTTAGGGAAGCACAACCTGATCGTCAGGTTCTTGAGAGGAGCGAGGAGACTGAATCCACCTCGTTCTCCTCTCGTTTCCTCTTGGGACCTCGCAATGGTTCTAAATGCCCTGCAGAGTGCTCCCTTTGAGCCTCTGCAATCAGTGGAGCTTAAGTTCCTGTTAATGAAAAAAAGACAGCGCTCCTGGTTGCACTGGCCTCTGTCAAAAGGGTAGGGGACCTGTAAGCATTCTCCGTTGACGAAGCGTGCCTGGAATTCGGGCCGGCTTACTCTCACGTGATCCTGAGACCCCGGCCTGGATATGTGCCCAAGATTCCTACCACTCCCTTCCGGGACCAGGTGGTGAACCTGCAAGCGCTGCCCTTGGAGGAGGCAGACCCAGCCTTGGCACTGCTCTGTCCAGTACGCGCTCTCCGCGCCTATGTAGACAGGACGCAGTGTTTCAGGACCTCAGACCAGCTCTTTGTCTTTTATGGTGGGAAGGTGAAGGGAAAGGCTCTCTCCAAGCAGAGGTTGTCTCACTGGATAGTGGACACCATTGCTTTGGCATACCAGCAGCAAGGTCGACCGTGCCCCTTGGTGTGACTGCCCACTCCACCCGGAGTGTGGCATCCTCTTGGGCTCTAGCGCATGGCGCCTCGCTAACAGACATCTGCAGTGCTGCAGGCTGGGCGACACCTATCACATTCACCAGATTCTACAATCTCCGAGTGGAGCCAGTGTCCTCTCATGTACTCGCTTCAACCAGCTAGTACAGGACCCGCTCAGGTGTCTTCGCTTGCTCGCCATTCCACTCCATGGACTGGATACGTGCGATATTCTCCTCAGGTGAGCTTCTCCGCAAGCCCTGAGTTCCTCCAGCACCCCTGATGCTAGCGCCAGTGTCTATTGCCTGTGCGTCGGCTAGGTGCCTCCCGTGTGCATGGTCCCTCCCCGGAGCTACCCCCCACACTGTAAGCCTCTCTGAGCATGTGTCTTTCCCTTGGCAAGCCACCTTGCCACCCCTGGGGTTGAAATATTCCACCTGCAGCTGGACACCCCAGTATTCTCCATATGCTTCCTTCGGGTCGTATGTGTATTTCTAAATGCCCCCCCCCCCCCCCCCCTCTGGGTTGGTGTTAATTGCATATTTCCTCTAAACTATGGGATATGCTTCCCAGTGTACCTTGGTATTCCTGTGTTAAATAGGAGTCCTTCGTCCGTGCTAGTCTCACACAAGGGTCTCAGATTTACGCAGGGCACTGGAAGACTGCTGTGAAGGTGGCGTGATTAGACTGATAACCCCATTCGTCGTCAATCCGACGTAACTCGGAGTGACCACGAAAGGGAACGTCTCTGTTCCCTACTCAGGGAACGAGGGTTACATACGTAACCGAGACGTTCCCTTTCGTCTTCCTGCCACTTCCGCTGTACCGCGGGGATCGCCTGAACTCGGTCTTGGCTCCTCAGCGAAGAAACATAACTGCATGTTGCCGGCGTCCTCCTTTTATACCCACGAGGTGGGGCGGAGTTACGTCATGCAAATTCCGCAGACCCATGGCATTTCTTTGCCATTGGCTCGTTTTTGTATACTCGAAGTCGATAGGTGTTCTAAGCGAAACCCCATTCGTCGTCAATCCGACGTAACGTCTCCGTTCCCTACTCAGGGAACGAGGGTTACATACGTCACGTGACGTTCTTCTCTTGTTGAAGTGCTTGGAGAATCACTGCCACTGAAAATCCCTCTAAAATAGGCATGGCACATACAACTTTTTAATTTTGTTTATCCAACCAGTTCAGAAACTCTTGCACATTAAATGAAGAAAAAGAAGCATCCATTATACATGGAAAATACAAGTCTTTATAGCTAAAGATGTCTGTTATGGGATCAAATAAAAGATTAGTTCATCCAAACCAGTGATGCGCGGGTCAATGTATAAACAACCCGCACCCGACCGACGTTTTCAACTAACCCGCCCGCAACTCCGACCACCACCACCTTAATGTAAAATCAGTGGATCAAACTCAGGAGTCATTTCTAATTTCCACATCCTTTTTGTAAAAAATTCTGAAAGCACTAAATGACTGTATTACCTACAGCATCAATAAAGACCTATGATTATCAATGCCATCCATGTTTTATGTATATTTAACAAGCAAATTATAAATACCTGTAGATTTGTAAAACATCCATCCCCTTAGGCTGGTCATTTTCAGTCCTAAACATACTTGGGAACTACCTACGGCCAGAGTGACAAAGAGACAATTTTTTGAAGAAAAGTTATTTCTCTTATATGTTTAAATGTGTCATTACCATCTTTTAAAATATTTCAATAATGATAAATGTTTCAATTAAAATACATAAAATTACCTTTTTAATGCCTGCCTCACCCCATTTTCTGGTGCTGGCACAGACGGCAAAGGAGTAATGGCACTTGTCCCACTCATTCGCACATTTTCTCTTGTTGGTGTATTAACACTCCTTGATGTACCACTGCTACTAGCTGAAGATGGAGCCAGGCCCCTGGCTAACACATCAATAAGAGCCCTTGCAGTTGATTCCACTTCTGATGATAATGCCTGTCAAACAAACAAATTAATTAAAGAACCTTACATGAGTTAATGTTAAATCAACAATTCTATACGTTATACCATATTTTATTGGCTGTAGTTTCTTAAGAGACATACGTTATGCTTGGTTTAATTCGAAATGTTTTGGCAAAGAAAGCTTCTGCCATTATTGTGACTTCATCTAAACGTGCAAAACTAGTTTAGCAGAATGCACAAATACAGTATCGAAAAGCACCCCTGGACCAGACAAACATAATGACAGGAATACAGTATAATGCTGTACTCTGACAAGTTTTCGAAATGCTGGTGTAATTTTATTTGATCACTGGTGAAATCGTTACAATATCTACTTTTACTTTTACTTTTTTTTTATAAATACTATTACTGTTATATATTCTCCTTTTCAGGTTCTCTCATGATCTGTGTCTGTGTAAAGATGAATGGCTATAAACCATAGTGACTATATATAGATAACATATTTTAATTCTGAACTGAAACAGATCAACCCGAAAATGCAAAGCCAAATTAATTTACTTTTTTAATGTTACTTTTTATTTCCAACATGCATATAAACAGTGTTGGGCCTGGACAAGACAATTTGTCACACGTTTTATATTTTTGAAGGTTTGTGGTCCATCCCTTCATTTAGTAACATTATGAAGACTTGTCAACAAGTTTCCAGATGACTTAACTTAATGTGTTCCTTGTCTACTGTGTGTAGGAAGAACAAGTCTCATGATCAGTCCAATAAAATAAAATAAAAAAGTTAAAAAAATTTCAAACAATTCAACAAATCTTGATGAAAAATATTAATGATAAAATATAGTATTTGATATCACTGACAGCTACAGTAGAGCTTAAAGTTAATTTGTCATCTAATGTTTTGTACAGACATTTTCTTGCTTCCTTCTCAAATTATGCCGGAGAACATGATCCTCTGGTTTGGTTCATGTCAGCTCATGTTCATTCTGCTGTCATTAAGTAAACTGGGAACATGTTAAACATTAGGAACCACATGGATTTCTATCTATATTCTCAGTTTCAACTACCATGTTTTTTTCTTCCTCTCGGTCAGCTGAAGTCACCATGGACAGCCGATGGACTTGCATATCATGGGAATGCACAGCATGGGATTAAAATCCTCATTCCACATAGATCCCACAGGGAAATGAATCTTGAAAAGCAGGCACTTTGAGGCCCTGCTGCCTGCCAGAATGAGGCATACAGTGTAAAACTGCACCGGGTGTTGTCAGACTTACTGAAAAATTTAAAAGTGAGAGTTGAGAATGTAAAAAAGAGGGTAAATATCAAGTCATTTTGCTGTTTAGATGGTGGTTTAGATTGTGGTTCAACATGATTTTAACTGCGTTTTTTTTTTGCAAGGTTTTAATCAATGACTGCTTGTGTGGCCAGTCCGGTTTTATTTAATTACATTCACGCTGAATTTAACTTACATTACATGCATAACTGACCATAAAGTGATTGAATCCTGATCTCGGTCGCCAATGATAACAAATCTTGAACTCAGTAGATGTCTAGATGATAACTAATACTGACGTCTGGATAAGCAGCAAGGATTCTGCATAAACACAGTGAGCGCTGAGACCTATTCCATTCTTTATTTCTAATGGGGACTGGGGCTGTCAAAATCCAAAATGACCAAAAAAATCATAGATATGAGTCCATATGGGCCAGTGAAAATCAGTGTGCATTATAGTCCAAGTCTTCTGGTGTTACAAAGTCATATTACTTCAGAAGACTGGATAGCAAAGAATAGAATAGAATAGACTGTTTTTTGTTTTGTTTTGTTGTTGTCATTTTAGAGTTTGACAGTCCTTATTCACTTTCATCATGGAAAAGAAGAGCTATAGGTATTCACCTAAAAGTCCACCTTTTATGTTCATGGAACAATGAAAGTAATACAGATTTTGGAGGCCATAAGTATAAATAAATAATGAAACATTGCCATTTTGGAGGGGAACTAATCCTTTGAGCTGAGAAGGACTGTCTCAGGATCAACAGTAGCTCACTCTACCTTTAAAAACATCTGCTACAATGGCAAGGATTTACACTTATACTTGAATTACGATTTGCACTTGCATTTTTGAGATTGCTATTGTTGTGAGATGTGTCTCTAATGTGTTCAGTTCAGGACAACTCAGTGTGTGTGTGAACGAGAGTGAGCGAGTGCGCATGTCAAAGGCGCGCGCGCGCTTCCCTTTGTTATTCCCCGCGGAGCAGCGGATGAGGGTGTGTGAGAGTGATACGGTGATCCGTGTAGGTAGCTAGCTATGTGCAGTATATTTCAGTGCAGTCAGTCAAATAAAGCACCTAAACTCTTCTGCAAGACGGCCTCTTTGTCCTTTTATATGCTACCATCACACCAAACAGCGTGAAGTTTAGGGAGTTAACCCCGGGAAGAGAACAACCGGCCCTGGAGAAGGCGAATCTCCCCTGTGTCTCCCAACCACGGTTAGGAGACAGAAGCAGGAAAGGTTAACACTTTGATGACAATAAGAACAATGGGTTCAGTGAGACACACACATAAACCAAATTTATTTAAAATCTGCATAACACTGCAAATTCATAATAACGTCCAATAAGAGGTTATGTTACCCTTCGGCAGTTGTAGGGATAGCTTCAGAGACCATGAGCTGTCTCCGGTCTTCACAGACAGCTAGAGAAACATCTCCATATCAGCCACTGACACTCACCACACACACACACACTAAGAGACTCACGTTTGACAGTAAAATGTTGCTAATGACCTGAGTACAAAATATACAAAGCTCAAACAAATAACTGGTGAAACCATTTTGTGAGGAGACTGTTTATCAATATTCAGTAATACAATTAAATATGTTTACATTTAAACCCTGAATCTGCAGTACGGGGTTATTATTGCTTAAAATAAATAAATTAAAAACTTTTATTAATGAAAAAAATCAATTAAATACATGAACGTATTTTTAAATAAAACAAAATAGAATACTTATTTTCTATCAGCTAGTTGAAAAGCAAAATTTCAAATTTTTGATTAGTTTGAGTTGCTAAAAAAGTGCTAAAAACTAAAATTTTAATTTTTAAAATTATGAATTAAACGAACTAATAAAATTACAAAAACACAAAAATGACAGAAACTAACTGAAATTTAAATGAAAACAAAATATGAACAAAATACATAATAGTATACAGATGGCTTACACACACACACAAACACACAATGATAATCAACGGAACAAGAAACAGGTGTGTAACTCAATAAGAAACTATGGCAACAAACTGGAAACGAGAACTTGACAGAACATGACAAAGAAGCTATTAAACTAAACAAGACAAGATCATAACACAGATATAACAAGATGTCTCAACGCATTCTCATCCTTTGGCGTCATATAGGTGACGCCATATGACATTTCGTCGAAATATTACGCACATGGCACCCTTTAGCGTCAATATAACACGCACTGTTATGGGTAGGTTTAGGTCTGGGGTAGGGTCTGCGTCTTATATTGACGCTAAAGGATGCCAGTCACCTGTATGACGCCTTGGGTTCTGCGTCTCATATTGACGCTAAAGGCTGCCATGTGCGTAGTATTTTGACGAAATGTCATATAGCGTCACCCATATGACGCCAAAGGATGAGAACGGGCTGGATGTCTTATAAGAAAGCACAATTAACCCTAATGCAAAAACTTGTTTCTGACCCTCATCATTGTCATTTATATATTTCATAGTCATTTCCTATACTGAAAAAATGTATACATTTTTTTCAATAATCGCTATGTTTTTTTCTTGAAACTGCATTAGAATAATTGCTTTATGCTTTTTGCACATTTGACCAGCCAAATATTACTAATTCTATGTCTATTCTTTCTCTACTCTTAAGCCGAGGAGTCTTTACAGGCTCAGGAATAAGAGCTTTTTATCCTGATGCATTTAAAAAAATAAAATAAATAAATAACATCAAACCAAAAAAAAACATGATTTTCACAATTTCAAGTTTAAGTCTTTTTCTTTACAGTTGAAATATTTGATAATGTAATTTAAAATATATTGAGCACCACATAAAATCGGCTGATTTTAGGAATTCTTTGTTTTGTTAGGTACAAGTGGTTTGAAAGTAAATTTTACAGTGGCTCATTTTGTGATCCACTGGAATCTTTAAAGAAATTAAGAAATGGGACCCAACTTTAACCCACTTTGCCCCGCCCCCACCACCCCCATGTGACCCATGTAAGCCCATAATGAACATCTAAATGTGCCCCACTTAGAGCCCATGATGGACCCATCTTGTCCCCTCTGGTCTAATATCCATGTGGCCCGTGTGGAGCCGATGGACAGATTTCTCTGGGCCACATTTGGGTTGCCCATGGAGGGCCCAAACGACAAACCATCAAAAACTCACATGGAAATGTTGGCTGAGACTACACACATTAATGCTTGACAGAGGAATAAGAGCAAACTACGCCCAAAAGATATGCTTAGAATGCTGCAAATCTTATGTGAAATATTCTGTCTCTGTCTGAAAATATCCTTTTCACAGGGTCTATGAGACATGTGGAGAGTTCAGACTGGAATATACTCTACTGTAGATCTAAAGTAGTTTAAAGTTGGTTAAGAACTGCATTTAAAAACAATACATGTCATCTTTTGTAATGCATATATGAGGAAATTAGACAAACAAACATGTTTGATATATCAAAACAATTATTTTAAATATTTTATTAATGTCTACTTAAGCTGGGTGTGTGCCAATGATGTAGACCCTGTTACATTGATCAGGTCTGCTCATTTCCCACATTAATCTAGTCTAAAGCCCATCTGAAGATGCTGCTGGAGATGTTAGATTATCACTTCATCATTTCTTGTCTGCCATTTAATCTTGTGACATCTGAGAGCGATTTTACCCTCTTCGCCACGACCCAAAGGTTCATCATAACAGGTTCATCATAAAGCAAAGTGCAGAAATCAGATCAAAGCGACATGCGGATGAAGATTCTGAGGAAGTCAGTAGATTAACTAGATATGTCATTAAATCATTTACATAATCAAAACTATATTAACCTCTTTTAGGTGCCATTTTTTAGAATCCAATTTATATACCAGTCCTTTTTTCTTTTAATCGATGTTAAATATAAATCAGGATTGAATGAAATCAACTCTTAGAGTCTCAGCCGAACAGGTGAGGAAGACAGTGTATCACATGACCACGTCATCATCATGCTAATAACTCCTCACAGCTTTAGTCATGTACTCGCTAGCCCATCTCACTAACCTTTCTTCACAGCTGTTCATCCATATTTCACCTTTCATCCTTAAGCAGTCAACCTTTGACCATCTGAACTTCTGCATGTCAGAACAAGAAAAATAAATATCATTGATTGTTTGATGGGATTGTTTTGCCACAGAATTATATGAACTGCATCAGAATGAGTTATTGAACATTGTCAGTGATTTAAGCTGTTTCTGCTGTATTTCAGTTAGTCATTTTCTGATCTTTATTTACATAATTTCTAGTATGTCGCAGTCTGTCTTTTTTAGCTTCATTTATTTAACTTTTTTGTTGCTCAAAGCAAAATATATTTTTTTCCAAAATAGTCAAATCTGTGGGATTTTTACCTTCATTTCCCCACAGAAATGATGAGTGACTATGGTAACCAGGATTTGTCCTTTTCCAAAAACAGATGTGCCTCTTTTTTGACTATATCTACAAGGAAATAAATATGAAAGGCAAGGTAGCCATTCCACTCAAAAGTGAACAAGGAGACGTATTCAACCCTCTCTTTGCCTGAGGGTTAATCCATGACTGATCCAATTAGAAAGCACGTGTTTAAGGAATTGAATGAAATTCCTGAATGGCTTCGTCATAGTAAGACCTTCTGCACCTTGACTAAAACAAATCCCACCTGGTCTCTTTAGGCCACACCGTTGTGCAAAAGGTTTTCTGATCAGATTTCTGAAACCAGGGGCAAACACGCATGTGACCACTATGTGCCACTCACTTGCATAATCGATATTGGACAAGTCATGAGGAAGCACACAAATGGGGGATTCAAAATTTGATGCATGGTACAAAAACACACTGATTACGATAGATATTGCAATTGCCCCCCCTTATCTTCTTTATTCGTAGATTGCTCACAAGCCATTTAACATGACCTTGTCATTCAATTGTAGGATACACTTTTTCAAAAGTCCACTTTAGACTAATCAACTATAAAGCAATTACATGTCAACTAACTCTCATTAGAGCAATAGTAGACTGTTCGGGTTCGGTTAGTAGAATAAGTTGACATTTTCCTTGCAAAGTTACAGTCGAATGTCTGTTGAGGAGCATCGAAATAAAGTGTTAGCAGATATTAATCAGACAGTCTACTACTCAAATGACTGCTATTGATCTGTAGTTGCAAAGTTACTTATAGTTAGTACTGTATGAGGGACTTACCCCAAGTGTATTTGTGCTCGACACAAAAGTAATGTAGGGTGTGAATGACAGAATAAAGATGTGACATTAGTGCTAATTTGAAGAAATTTCACGGGCCAAAAAAGGTCCATTGCCAGTAAGCAATGTTTGAAGCACAGCTTACACAGAAGTAACTAAGCAGATTTTTGTTGGTCGGCGGGGCAAATTCACATGACCATCTTGAACCTGAGCAAAATCTGTATGGGTAACTTTTTTATCCTCAGGTAAAACTACCGAACGCATTGATTCCTATTGAAATGTCTGGATTCCGTGAAATCTTGCAGAGCCATGGTTATTGTGACCACCTAAGGAGAGTAGGGTCTCGACGAGATCCAAACACAATTGGTCAGCCAAGTCTCCTTTATGACCACGTGTGATCAGATCACCGAAAACTTATTTTATTATCAGTTGGAATCAGGGCCTCAGAGAAAAGACCTCTCGTTTTCTCATGGTGTGTTATCGCCTGTCGTTACAAAGTGGTCAATAGGGGCTTTCGCACCGGCTAGTAATAGGAACTAGGGTGGTTCCCCGAGAACTAAAGGTTCCCATAGGAACATTTTCCTGGTTGCATTCACACCGCCAGTAGAAACTCTGAAGTGACGCGCTCTGCGCTTGTTGTTGTGACTTTTATTTTGACGCCACTGAGAACGCAAGAGCCTGAGCTCATAGTGCTCGAATTCTCCATTAGTTTATGAACTATCTAACAGTCCAGTCTAATATGTTATTAGATAGAACTGTTATACATAGAAAGTAGACAGTAATGAAACGATATTAGCGTATGCCGTGTGGTTGATGTCCAGTGTCGCTTCCTGAGCAGAAATACATAATCATGTTTCTCTTGGTCTCCTCAAAGT
The DNA here is from genome assembly GCA_030578275.1 of Meda fulgida. Classification (NCBI taxonomy): domain Eukaryota; kingdom Metazoa; phylum Chordata; class Actinopteri; order Cypriniformes; family Leuciscidae; genus Meda; species Meda fulgida. The sequence goes on from JAROOJ010000031.1 coordinate 3,228,444, forward strand.
CGCGTTGGATTTTCTCCTCAGAGTAAATGTTAAGAGGCCCGTCTATCACTGTTTTCATAGAGTTAGTTTGTGGAATATATATATAGGCTATAATCTGTGTTTACACTGCTTTTTTTTAAATGGTGGGTGCCGGGTGCAGCGAACATTAACGTCACTGGTAGTTCATATAGGGCTGGTTTATACCGACTCTGAAGAAGGAGCTAAATTATTTCCTTCAAAAGGAGTTGCTAGAACTAAAATCGTTCCTAGTTCCTGCGGTGCGAACACGCCAAAATCTGTGTATTTCCGCCAATGGTTCTAGGAACTATGAAAAGGTTCCTTCTGTGCGAAAGCCCCTTATAACAAGCTTTCTGCAGCCACCACATGTCCCTCAGTGAGTGTAATTTATGTCTTTTTTTATACATTTAAACCTACATTAGGGTAATTCACTTACACTTACATTACCAGCCTCCCACTTCTTAACAACATGAATTTGTTTCCCAAGCCATTAAAGCACAAAACTCTCCTTGCAACCAATTCCAAAGATTTCACTGGTCATGTCAGTCACAGCGCCGACTACCTACAACACTGAAACAAAGACACCTAACCCCTGACCTTAACCTTATAGTGTTAGTAGATACTGATAGATAGCGTTACAGGCTCTCACAGTATGATCCATCAATGATTTTCTGAACTCTGAACTGAATCTGAGAACTGAACTTTTCTTGACAGGTGACTTGACCAATGAAATCAACTGCAGGGCAAGAGCTGACCTTCACTGGTTTGGTTTACAATCATGCTTGTTAAACAGTCCCTCTGTATCTGGTTTCAGTGGTTGGATCCTGTTTAAACCGATTGCTCTCTGGTTCAGATTAACTGCGACAGATCTTAATACCAGTTGTAAGCAGTGTCAAGTTTTTAAAACATGACTATTAAATGCTGGAAGGTTTGTTTGTTTAACCAACAATGCTAGAAAGCTCTTAACCAACTGAAACTATAAAATCATTTTGCAAAAGAATTTCAAAAGAGGCTCAGAAGTTTGAAAGCACAAAACACTTAAAAGTACCAGTTATAAACCCTTATTTATTAGATTTATAAATTATAATTATAATATATTGAACCCAAGCTCTGACTAAATTTAATTGTATTGATTATATGCACATCTAGATAAATTAGTTTCAGAGATATATACTGTTTTTGGCCTGTTTGCTGCCCAGTTCTCTGCACTCCTACATCATGAAATACCTAAGACTGTGGTTTTGGACCGGCTGGTGATACACTTGCCAGTGTGCTTCAGATTTCATTCTTCTACAAGCTTTCTTTCCTCTGTTTTCTCTCAGGAATTTCCCTGGATGTTTCCTCCGCTGGCACATGGGGAACTGTGCACAGAGCGTTTGGTTTGGCAGCTTTTTGGAAGTTATTTTAACTCCTCGGTGATAACCTGATGAATTAACCATCTCAGTTTATCTTTCGCCGCAGGATAAGGAAATAAACAAAAACATATGTTCTTTATCTGACAGTGGAGAGGATAAATCAAAGTTTTCTCATTTTCAAACTCACTGCCTCCTGTTCCTCACACTGCTTTATAAAAAACATTTTTTGTGACAGACATTCTATTGTTTTGTTGTTGTAGTATATTAGGCACCCTGTGTTATTATAATACATGTTTCCAAAAAGAGGAGAGGAAGCAGGAGCCGGTAAGAGGACTTGATGATATTATTGCGCAAAGTCGAAGTGCTCAAAAGCACGTGCTATGGTATTCCGCCATACAATATAGTCATCAATTTTAAACGCTTAGAAAAACACAACGTTTTATTTTGTGTCACCAGCCTAGGTCGAGTTACACTACTCGAGTAACTGTTTAAATAGGGAAAACGAGGAAGTGTTTGGTCACTTTTCTTTTTGGCCCATATTAAATGCACTGGGCTAAGCTAAGTGCTAACATAGTTTTGCGGCAATACAGAGCGATATAGTGCACGCACTGAGACGAGAGAGGTATGTATCAACTCGTCTTAGTTAAGGGAATAACAGATTAATATGAAAAACCGGTGGAGTATCCCTTTAAGAATTGAGCCAAAGCGATTGAGAAAAGCTGTAAAACTTCTCCAGTAAAAACTGACTTTTTCAAAGGATTTGTGGTGAAATATGTGTTTTTTAAGGTGTTGCAGGGTAATCACATTGTTTTATAGAATAATTGATATTTATAGTAATATTGTTGTTGAATATACTGCTGTGCATTAAGCAGAGAAGAATCATGGAGCTTATCTGACCACTTGTCTCTTACATGGCAAACATAATTGTGAGAATGTACAGTAAAGACGTGTATACATACAATACCATATGACTTTAATAGAATTTAAACAAATAATTTGGATTTTACACACTTAAACAACTCATCAAAAAGCACACAACGTTCAGTTATATCAGCATGAAATAAGTTCCTTTTTTAACAATAGCTTAATTCAAAAAGATTTAAAAACGAGACAACTGAATATTCATGTGATTACAGGATCATAATTACAGCCATTGTCCATTAAATGCCTTTGTCTAAGGCAGCAAGTGGCATTCGGCCAACTAGAGCTGATGACAGAGCAGGAAGGTTAAAGTCTGTGATGATGAATAAAAGTCTTTTTAGTCACATTGTCATTGGTTTCCCACTGTCTGACTCACTGCACACACAGATGACTGATCTCTGTGAGAGTTTACTCTTGTGCCCAGGCTTTATGCTTATTCAGACATGATGATTCGCATAAAGAGATCGCACACACGAGAAGATCGTGTGCATCCCACTGCTGCTTTCTCCAGGTGCCTTCCCAGAGTAAAAGCTGAAGCTCCTAAGGGCTGTGAAACGCAGGATGAATCAGTGTTTATGGGTGGTATAGCGTGAGGATGCAGGAACTGCCTGGGTGTTTAGTGTTTACATGATGCACCTGTGGGTCTGAACCATAGACTGTAAAAAAAAAATGGACATAGTGTCCGTGACATCACCCACAGGTTTCTGAAGAGCATTTTTGAAGCCCCAAGTGGGCGTAGCCGGCCGTCGCCATCTTGGTAGCGCGTCACTCCCGGATAACCGAAAATGTGCAGCGAGGCGGATTAGCTGAGGTGACGTGATGCTAACAGACAGCAGACAAACGGCTAGTAGTGACATCAGCGGCAATCCACCTGTCACTCAACTGGCCACGCCCTTAATTATGCAGAACTTTAAGGCTTAATATAATTTAAATGGATGAGTTATAAAAAAAAATCATCCCCCTCACAGTTGTCATTAAGGGCAAAATTAGATATATAGACCAGAACCACTTTTTGCACCAGGCTGTAAACATTTTTTTTTCTGCTGTAAAGTTGGCCATTTTAACATGGGGGTCTATGGGTCTTTTTGACTCTTGGATTGACTCTCTTTTGGAGCCTGTCTCTTGTGGCCAGTCGATGAATTGCAGTTGAAGTCACTTCCACGTTGGTTTCAAGAGAGAGACAGGAAGGTTTCCGCTTGGTATGAACACAATAATGAAGATTGCCTGTGTACATTTGAGAAAATGCTTTGCCATCTTTGCTCCATGTGTTAAGGAACCTGGGGGCCTTAGTGGTTATCTAGTGCCACATGCAAGGGGCCCGATGGCTCTAGTGGTCAGCACACACTGTGCACGAGGGGCCTGCGATTCCCAGTTATCAGATTGCACTTTATGCACTAAGAGCCCACCTTCCACACCTGGCCTGGTTCATAATATACACCTGGAAGAACAGACTGAATGCAGTAATTACAATTGGTTTCATCTATCAGCAAAATCATTCAATAATCCTGATGTAATAAACCAATAAACATGATGTAAAAACAACATTTGTGTCGTGTTTGTGTGTTTGCGTGTTTGCAACTCATTCTCAGTCCCAAGGCATCCAATGCTACAGCTTGTCCAAGATATTCAGGAGCCAAAAGCGTCTTTTTTGCATCTGTTTACTGACACAGCCAACAGCTCATTGCTGATGAGACATCTTTTAATGTACTCCCACAGTGATGAAAAAAAGTAATCATTTTTTAATGATCACAAAGCTAGATAATTTTGCTTGCTAAAATTTGTCCACAAATGTGTTCTTTATTTCCATCGAAAGATGTATTATATACTGATTGTGCATTTAATTCTAAACATTTAGTCAGTTGTTCCTGTATCTGAAAAAGTTTTTATGTTATAGATATTTTGAGCATCTCACCTCAAATCTACCCTCAACCCGATCACACTAAATGCATCTCTATAGCACGCATTGTGTTTATCATGCAATTTATACGCCAAAATGAGTTTTTACGTGCATTTGATACTCATGGGTAGGTTTAGTAGTGGTGTGGAGTGCGTATGTATTAAAAGTTTGGGTAGGATTAGTGGTGTGTGGTGCATGTGTATTACACGCAATAGAGTGCGTATCATATGCACATGAAAACTGCGTATCATATGCATGTAAAAGCTCATTTTGGCGTATAAATTGCACGATAAACACAATGCGTGCTATAGAGACGCATTTTCATGAGATCAGGCTGCTACCCTAAACCTAACCACTTTTCCACAATATAAAACATAACAATGACAAACATTTGTGCATTTGGCTTTTATCCAAAGTGATTTTTACTGCATTCAATGTACACATTCTATCAGTTCTCACTTTTCTTGGGAATCAAACCCATGACCTACAGCCCATGTGATCTTTGCCACTGCTGGAACTGAGCCATATGTGCCATAGTTGGCCCAGATGAGGCCCTGATATGGATGCTATTGCCAGTTATTCCATGCGGTATGTGGGCCACAACTGGGCCAAATGTCATTTGAAACTCAAGTTTTGAATGGCTCTCTATGAACACATTCACATATTATTTAAAAGATAAATCTGAAATGTAGCATGATGCAATCGGTTCCAAAAACAAATGGCGTTTGATTTGATCAAGGCTGTGGTAGTGTTTCTTCAGGCGGCAGTTTTTGAATGTGTGCATGATTTCAGCATCAGCGTTCAGATAGGGGTCATGATCAAATGTCTGTATGTTCCTCGTGCAGAGCAACTGTTTCGCCTTGGAAGACTTGGAATATTGGCAATTTTCGGAATTAATTATTGTTAATCTGAATTTTTATCTGACTGTTACGTCAACATACTATGAAAGGTTGTTTCCGCCACAGAAAAAAAATATAGAAAAAAAAGGTAATTGCAAATTTTTATCTCACAATTCTGACTTTTTATCAGAACTGTGTGATATAAAGTCACAATTGCATGTTATAAAATCAGAATTGTGAGGAAATTCTGAGGAAAAAAATTGCGAGTTTGTATCTCACAATTCTGTCACAATTCTGAATTCACAATTCAAGTCACAATTCTGAGAAAATATATAAACTCGCAATTGTGTGTTATAGTCATAATTGCGAGATATAAACTCCCAATTGAGAGAAAAAAGTCAGAATTGTGACTTTATATCACGCAATTTTGACTTTATATCTCACAATTCTAAACTGTTTTATTCTGTGGCGGAAACCAGCTTCCATAACATATAGTATGTTATGATGACAAAATTATACCCCAGTATATAGTTTCATGATAAAATGACCATGCTTTACATGTCAACCTACTGATAGCAAAGGTTTCTCATTGCAAGCCGCTAAAGGATTCTTTTCCGTCGTGTTGTTAGGAGTTCTTGGACAGGTAGCAGGATTGGACACCATGAAAGTGAGAATGGGTGGATTTTGTCTTGTTTGTGTGTACTTACACCTTACTCAAGTTCAATGACTAGCTTTTGCTCATCATCACTACTGCTGTTACTGTCCTCATGTTCCAGGTAACTGTTGCCTAAATAGAACAGTTTAGGCTCTGTTGAGTTGTTATGTATGGCTGGGGGACATATTTGCGGTTCTTGACTGGGCATTTGATTTGAAGCATTGCAATAAGTGGGCCCAGCACTGGATGATGAAGTAATACTTGTACTGGCAGACTCAATCTTCAAAGCACCAGAGTAATTTTGCAAGACGCTGGCTGATACAGGTGTGCCACTTGTTTTGTGCATCTGAACTTGAGAGCCTTTTGAGTAAATCCAATAGCTCATCGAACCCCTTGTCTGCGTCTCCTTTTGGAATTCATTTTGCATGGCATTCACTGATTGTCTGGATGTTTGACTGGAACTCAGTGAGGATGTCTCCTGTTGGCTCGTCTCTCGAGAAGGGCTGTTCCCCAGATATTCACCCATGCTGGTGTTGTTGTTACATTCCCCTTGACCTTCATGTTGACATGTTTGTGAAAGGATGTTTGTGCAAACAGATGCTTCTGGATTGTATGTATCGCTGAATTTTTCATGCTGAATTGGTTCTGAAATGTTGGACACTTGAGCAGACGTCTGATGTTCCTCACAAGACATGGCCTCTTCCTGTTGTCAAAAGAAACATACAATTATTACATATTACCTTGGCAAAGCCCAAAGTATACTAAGTATCACAAAATGCGTGCAACACAATTTCGTCCTCTGAATACTACGCAAAGTTTTGTAACTGTATACACTGGTCACACATGCACATTTAATTTGTTTTGGACTAATCAGTTGCGGTCAAAACACTTATACAAAATAAGTACCTACTCAAGAGAGTATGTGATTTTAGACACATTCAAAGCATTTCAAAGTATACATCCATTTCTAAGCGTGTATACGCGAATGCAGGCTCGACACATGCACTCTAGAAAGTTTCATCTTTGTCCACTGTCTGCGCTATTTCTCTCCATAAGTTATGAACGATAATAAATCTTCTACCACCATCAGTTGCGTCTGACGCTTCACTGTCATTTACAAATCCTCTCCTGTGGCCTCATGGGATAGTAAAGTGTTCATCATATGCACACTTCAGAATCTCAGCAGAAGTAATAGATCATCCAATGTTATACCATAACATTGAACGAACATAGCATTAATGGGTAACACTTTACAATAAGGTTCATTAGTTAACCGTAGTTTAGTTAACTACCTTAGTTAATATGAACTAAGAATGAACAATATTTCTTAAGCATTTATTAATCTTAGTTAGTATTAATTTCAACATTTACTACATTATTAAAATCAAAGGTTGTATTTGTTAACATTAGTTAGCACTTTTCTCCTCCACTTTTATGGGTAATGTAAATTCAGACATACTTCTTTTGTCGCATGCTGTTTTTCGCCTACTTTAAAGTAGGGAAGTATTTGATTTCGGATGCAACCTACGTGTTTGACTGTACGCATAAGAAAACTAAGTATACTTTAGGGCTGGCTGGTTTATGCTGTGGGCCACTCTCTAACACTGTCTGTTGATTGGATGTGAGGCAGTGCTTTATGACTTATTAGTTATTCATTAAAAACAAAACACTAAAATATGTATATGTGGAGTAGTAAATTATTAGCTTAAGAAAAGATATACAGCCATTATCTGCAGAGGTTCACCACAATCCACAATACCACAAATTACAGGGACTTACTAGCTTTTCACAGTGTGAAATATGTTTTCGTCAAGCCATTGCCCTCAGTGCTATTGTAAACACCTGGTTGTGTGTGTGGATTTAATGGTTTTTGCATGACACGCCAAACCATCGGCCATCATCGGGTCATCAGTGAGTGTCAGTCAGCTCTATTTTTTTGGTGTACTCTAGCCAATGGTGTATTCAGTGTTTTTTTTTCATGAGGGCACACACAGCAGGCTGTTCTAATTTTGCATTTAACCTTCATCTTATGCATTATGCATGCGAAGAAAGTTAAGACCAACTGATCAACAGGATTCATATTCAAAACGGCAAGAAAGTGATGCTTTGTTTACGGGTTGTATATGCATATTTCCCTTTTTGAATGATGAATAAAGACTGTTATTTCCTCTCAATCAGGCACAGAACGTACAGTCAAACCAAAATTTATTCAGACACCTTCAACATTTCTCAATTTATCACAGTTTATTTGCTATAGAAAAATGGTAGATAAAATATGAGGTTTAGAAAATGGTAATAAAATATGACAACAATTCAGTTGATATTTCACTGGTTTTGTCCATCCTTCTGTTAGACTGTCTCACACGTGAATTATGTTGAATATCTGTCAGCTGTTAAATTTAACTGCAAAATTAGATAATACCAGTTTAGCTCAACCAGTTACCAAGCAATGCTTCATGTTGTTCAGTCTGTGTGTAAAAAGGTGCATTAGCAGTTAAAGAAAAACACTTCAGCAAAACATGTTCAGGTCAAAGTGTCTGAATAATTTTTGATTTGACTGTATATACCCAGATGTCACATTCAGTGTTTGGTGTGTCACGCCATTTCTTTCTTTTCTCTCACCTTTCTTTTGTCCTGTTTTCCATTGTCTTCACAGCCTTGGCATGTGTGTGTGTTGTTGGTGTCCGCCATGTCTGTGCTCGGTCTCTCTCCTTCTCCACCTCCAATCTCCGGTTCTTTGGGAATCGATTCCTTGCTCTCCATTCCAGGATCCCTCTGAAACCTCAGGCTGTTGAGGATACCATCCTCCCCAGGCCCTGAGAGCAGAACAATAATGGAATTAATAAATGCTGCTTCTTACACGGCTCAACAACCTCTGAGAACAAAAACACAGGCTCATCCGGGTCACTGAAGTCAGCAGCGCTTTACGCTCGCTAGGAATGGGTTTTGCATTTGGTGAGCTAATAAAATATTAAAACTCAGTCAAATCAATATTTTGTGTACAGTTATTTAACTATGCCATCCAGTATCGTGGACTCGCTCTCTCGTTTCATACAAATGCAGATGCTGCCATTTTGTGACTATTGTTTTGTACACGGTTGGATTATAAGATACAAACAGCTACGGTTTTAAAACAGTCTAATCTGAAATCAATATCTCTTATCTCCATAATTATGTATGTGTGGAAATGCTGTGTAATAAGTGTTACGACTGCACACCATATCTCTTAAATGTCCGTCTAGTTTGAACTTGCCGCTGAAACTGCTCTCTCTGCGGAAGCTTTGCGTTATAAGACTTAAAACATTTACACTAAGATTCATATTTTTTGTCTAATAATTTACTTATGTGGCAAGTAGCCGTGTAATAAGCGGGATAATGAACATCGAGCCGGTTGTTATCTCAGAATAAACCCCTTCAGGCTGATGCAAGCCATTATTCTGAGATAACAACCGGCTGGATGTACATTATGACTTACATATATTAGAGTCTGTTCTTGAAGCTGGGTCTCCGCTTGTTCTTATGGTTCCTCAAAATTTGATTGTATGTCAATTCTTAAAGGCAGTTCCAAGTATTGACAAATTCACTTGACTAGAGAGTGGGAGGGTATAATAGTGAAATGGGAGAAGTGTTACTTTTCATATGTTGTTTAAAACATGATAATTTATAAAATAGGTGCACACATGCCTGGCTGCTTTTGCAAACATTTTATAGGCTTAAGGTTTTATGGCTACGAAAAACTTTTTTGTCCAAAACCAATAAACTGGTCACAGAAATCTCTTTTAAACTGAACTTACTGATTCTCTGAATACAAATGTTACAGCCAGAAAACATATGTACAGTAATTCAGCCTCCTGGAATTTATGCCTCATTGCAAACCAAACGTCAGCCAAATGAAGAAAAAAAATAATGTGACAGTTTCACATTGTATATCAAGGCACACCGAGCAACATATGCTACTATATATTATGGTGGTGGAGATAAAAAAAAAAAAAAACTGTCCTGATGAAAAACAATCGGTCAGATTCTCTGGGGTGGAACTGGTTTGGCTGAACTCTTGCAGCATTGCTCAGAAAAGGAGGCTACGTTTGGCTCTTAGGTTTCTTGTCAGCTCTCTGGAATAAAATCTCCTTTTAACCTCTGGGTCTTGCTCTGGTGGGGACCATCTACTGACTGAGCACCCTGTCTATTCCCTGAGCACATCTGACCAATCAAATCCACTCCAGTCAAGACCAGCCGGGAGGATGAAGATTGCTGTTGATCAACTTTTTATCCACAATTCACTTAAACACTGAAGCATCCATAGACTTTTTCTGAGAGTTTTCTTTAGCTTTGAGAAAAGAATGTTTTTGCAAAAAAGCTTATTAGAAGGGCTGTATGTTTTGTTTATTCTAAGCCTCTCTGATCGACCCTTGACCTTCTTCATATTTGTTACTATGACTAATTGGAGGTGACCTGCAACCTGAAAGGGAATCTCTTAAGAGTGCTATTTAGGCAGGGATCAAATGTTTCCCTCGAACAAGTGACTTTAATAAGAGAAACATCAGGTCAGTGAAGGAATACATTGGGAACACAAAGGTTAGGACAGGAAAAAGCCGTAGAGAATGTGATGACAACTTAATGATGTTCACCTCAGATTCACCCTCTCACACTAAAATCTTGGTGATCCTACTGAATTCAAAACAGATTCTGCTTGTGAAATGCTATCGCTGCATGACTTGAGTATGCAAGACAGAATGGTTCAACAGCTTTCCCACATAATTATTCAAATGTGTAGTGTTGCATCCCAATCTGAGATGTCTCTGGCGTGTCTCTATCAATACAGGAAAAAATCACTTGTTTCTTCGGCCACTACTAAAATGTGTGAGCTCTAAATTGATGTAATCTTGAGGTTTCATTCTTTATTTTTGTAATTTTTTTTTACTACTTTAATAGCAAGGTTTTTCTGTACGTATCCACTTTCAATTCTTGAACATTTCTCAAAGGATTGCACAATTTTGGTAATATTCATGTGACTTGACAATGCAAATGAACTGCTGTGCTGCTGTAATTGGACAATATTTTTTCATGTAAGATAGGAATCACTAATTATTTTCATAGAGGTATTTCATTGAGCCCACTTGCATGGAGTGCATGAGATAATTATAAAATAAGAGGAAGTCTGCGTTGTAATAAAGCATTGTCTAGTAACAGAGAGATGGAAAGTTTTGATCTCATGTCGCCACCTTGTGAAGAGAAAATGTTACGACACCCATTGAATTCAGTGTTTATGATTCATAATGTCCCAGAAATTTTTTCTTATAATGTTTTGCTAATGGTCCCTATACTTTTGCATAAGTAATGAAAATGTTATTTCTGAATGTTCTCTGAACTATCAATACGTCCAGTTTAAAAAAAAAATGAATTTTTTCTTGGTTATTCGAACGTTAAGGGAACATTCTGTTTTGCAAACAGTATTGGAACATTACTTTTAAATGTTCTCTGAACATTCTGAAACAATTAGACAATGTATGATAAACATCCAACTAAAACATTTTAGAGAAACGACGCATAGATAATGTTTTGTGCTAATGTTAGGGTGTGCTAATGCTTTAATGTTTGAGAACATTAAATACCATAACATTGAACGAACATTGCATTAATGGGTAACACTTTACAATAAGGTTCATTAGATTAGTTAACCTTAGTTTAGTTAACTACCTTAGTTAACATGAACTAAGAATGAACAATATTTCTTCAGCATTTATTAATCTTAGTTCGTAATAATTTCAACATTTACTACATTATTAAAATCAAAGGTTGTATTTGTTAACATTAGTTAATGCACTGTGAATGAACATGAACAAACAATAAACAGCTGTATTTTTATTAACTAACATTAACAAAGTACTGTTACAAATGTATTGCTCATTGTAAGTTCATGTTTGTTAATACATTAACTAATGTTAACTAATGATGCTTTTTATAAAGTGTTACCCATTAATGTTATCTGAAGAACGTTTGTTCGTAATTTTGAGAAAACCTTCCCAGAATGTTAGCTAAACTTCTGAGAACATTCCCTGTTAGCGTCTAGGAGTCTATGGTTGTTTTTTCACATGCAAGTATTGCACTGTAAACAGCATGACAATATTACCTTGCAGAGATATGTAATAGTTATTGGTCCCACCTGTAAATATTTCTGGATTGGCATGGCATGTATGGACATCTCCACATTTGGTGCTGTCTTCAAGAACGCTGTGAACGTTAGATGTCCTATACATTGGGCATGATGCTTTTATTTGACTGCAAGTGTCATTCACAAAGTCACCAGGGCCTAGAGCAAAGGCCTGTTGGAGGTCATACTGTGTAGGTGTTTGTCCTGGACCACACGTTTCAGTCGATAGGGTCCCATGAGTGCAGCTGAGCCTACCTGTGTCACATGCTCTCATTTTCCTTGTATCTAAATTTGAGCTGCCACAGTATGGCTTGTTAGGCTGATTTGAGTTTATCACGTTTTGCATCTGCTGTGATTCTGCGGAAGAGGTGTTTTTCTTACAAATACAAGTTCTGATCTGTGTAGTTGTCTTTGTTTCAACCCTCTCACCGCTTTCTGAAACCGTGACAGACACGAGGTTGTCTGTTTCATTAGGCTCCACTGGCTTAGTTTGAACGTGATTAGGCTCCATTATCTCTGTGAATATTTGATCCTCAGGGGAGCTAACCAAATCTGGGTTATGGACAGAACACTTTTGGGGCTCTTTGTAATTTTCTCCTCTAGAGTAGCTCTTGTCCACTGAATGAGATTCGTCACCAGCCACTGGTTTGTGATGTGACTCTGCAATAACCTCAAACTCAGCAGGTTTTCTCTCCTGGGGATTCTCAGGTATCTTCTGTGGTTCATACAACTCTCCAGCTGTATTTGAATTGCAATCCACTGAGTCTGCAAAATGAAACTTTGTCTGTGGATGTGACCAAGATGACATAAACTGAGGGCTGCCATTTTCATAATTTTTAGCATTTTGAGAGTTTAAACTATAAACGGTTTCTGCTTTGTTTACTGAACTGGCAGATTCACAACAATTGGAAGTGTTCTTTTTTCTCATTTCCTGTTCCATGCACACATTAGTCACATAATTGCTATATAACTCATGTGAAAGTGATGTATGGTTTGTTAAAGTGAGTGAAGTTGTTGTTTCAATGTGCGGCTCTATCAGTGCTAACTGTTCATCAGATATGATCTGCATGACGATCTGGAGGTCAGCTGTTCGTACATAAAACGTGTTTTGAGCCTGTGCTGAGCCATTTAGTACCATCACCTTTTCTTCAGACTGGGACCCTTGAAAGTCACATCCAGTGGTCATTATAGAGGCAGTGCTGTTTACTGTATTCTCATACGCAGTGGATTTAGTGTCCGGTGTAAGACCAATATGTTTTCCCGTTTCACTCACAGGGGAGGTGGGATGGTTTTGAACTGTTGGTGGAGGATATATTTGTAAACCAGATTCAGAACAATTACTCACTGTTGACATTGAGTTTGTTGATGTGACAGGTTGAGCGGTCTCTGAGGTTGTTAAAACTTTAAGAGGGTGATGCATTACAGACGATACAGGAACTGTCGACTGGCTTTCCACCACACCTGTTGCACAGTTGCTCTGCAACAAAGACACTTGCTTCTGCACTGGTAGAGGTAACGTAGGAGGAACCAGTGTAGGCGTGGTAGACTGAAGTTGTGTTAGGACTTTGGAGGAACTGTTTGTGTGATTCAGCCCTGAATGGGAAACCGATAACATAGGCATTGAGGTTGTCGCACACAATACATCTTGATTACTTTGGTCAAAGGCTGTGACAAGTGAAGCCCCCTGACTCTGGTTTGAAGATAATAAACTGCTCTCAAGATGGCACTGCACTGTAGTTTGCCGGCTTTGCGTGAGAGCTGGAACGGTTGAACAAGTGTTGTGTGTTAACGTGGATCCGGAAGAAGAAGTCGACACTCCATCTGTGGAACACGGGATCTTCAGCTGGTACTTTGGAGGAAAGCTGGTCTTGGCTTCAGGGACAGTAGAGCTGGTGATAGAACCAGACAGCGGGCCAGATGTCCCACTTACACTGATGAAACAAAGTGTATTACCAAGGAACTGACTTGGATTTGATAGCTGTTGTATGAAGCTACCCTGGAGATTTTGCATGTTGACCTTTTGAGCTGGAACTGTGATGGAAGTCTGCGTCGCACAGCTTGATAGAAGTGATTGACTCATATTTCCATTTGCCTGTCCAGTTCTTGGATCTGAAATACTGGACATTTTCACATCATTCCCAGTGCGCTGTTTCTTCCTCTCTGATGGGATATGGCAATCAAAGTGTTGTGTTGCTGATTCATCCCTTTCTTTGTCTGCCTCCTTTGCATTATTATTCTCAAAGCTGGTATATGACACTTTAAGGTCATTCATAGCAGAACCAGAAGTAAAGCTCAGAGACACGGATCCATTGTCTCTCTGTTGGGTAATTTGAGTTTCCAGGCTTTCTGCTGGTTCAGAGCTTGATGCAGTCTTTTTCATCTTCAGTGGATAGTCTTTCTCAGTATTGTAAAGTTTCCTAAATGTCCCACCTTTGTAAGTGTGCCACTTTGTGTAGTCAAATTTCTTGGCTTTTCTTCTGTAGTTTCCTTTTAAGCATGACTCCGTTCCCAAATCAGTGCTGTCTCCATCTGAGCTAAGACTGCTTATACTACCTCTTTCAACCGGGGATCTCTCTGGAGGCAAACCATCTACCGCTATCTGCCTAACTAGTGTGCGATGACCTTTTGCATGTTGGTGTGATGATCTTATTGGGTAAACATGCCCTGCACTACACCTTCTGCTAAGATTTAAATTCATTGCTCCGTCAGTGGGTTTGACACCCATAGTGAAGGGTAAAGAACTGCTTCGCGTTAATGGTGCATGATCTGTGCAAGTGGAGGTTTGTGTTGGAGCAGAGCTGAGAATTACTCCACCTCGTCTGTCTTGATTTTGAGAGCATGAGATGTGCTTGTTGCTCCTAATCTCAAAATGGAAGGAGTCTTTATAAGTGTACGGCATGGGAAGATCAATGCTTCCTTGTTTTGACAATACTGTCTTTCTTGGACGCACATTTTCCAGTTGTTTATTGTCCACCAGCACACTGTTCTCATATATAAGCTTAGAAATGCGTTCTTCCAGCTTCTGCTTCTCCTGAACCGACACCTTGCTTTTCCCGTCTTCTGGTGTCTGGGATGCACTTGCTTCTTGCTGTTCCATTGGAGTTTCTTTAAATGATTCCACAGTGGGATCGTGCAAACTTGCTCCAGGACTGCTGGATGAGTGATGCTCACTGCCGTCACTGAAGCCAGAGTCTGTACTGTCGTGGCTTTGAGATTTTCCCCGAGACCTGGGTGAATCCCAAGGTTTGGAAAATAAAGCCTCCTGCCTCTGAAGCGGTGTACGATTTGGAGTCGACGATGTACATCCGTCCTCTCCTGTCTGTTGGATAGCAGGATTATTTTTAATGCCGACTGAAAACTCCACAGTTTTTCTCAAAGAATTTACCTTGTCTTGAAGTGCTGGTGTTGTGCTAAATCCAACCATGGCAGCATTACGTAATGCCCATTCAATGCCAGTCACTGTAGAGTCCACCTGACTTGGTACTACAGGAAAAACCTCTTTGCTTCTTTTTACATCTCCGCCATTCATCTCAGAAGATGGACTGGTGCAGTTGTCCTTCGAACTTTCCATGCTCTCCTGGCTGCTGAAAGTGCCTTTGTCAGATTCGCTGGAAAGGCGTGCATGAGCCTGTGTGCGCTTGTGTTTATAAAGGTTACTCTGTGTCTTGAAGGAAATGCCACAGGTAGTGCAGGGATACGGTCGCTCTCCTGTGTGGCAACGGAGATGTTTCTCGAGCACGCTGGGCTTCAGACAGTCCTTTCCGCAGTGTGGGCACATATGCTTCCCAATAGGCTTTGGTCTGGCCGAGGTTGCAGGAGCCACTAGCCTTTGTTGTTGCAAAGCAGCCCTGCTGGCAATATGCAGTGTCAGAGAGGGCAGAGACGAGTTGCTACACATCCCTGGCAGAAACAGTGGTAGAACCGTTGGATCCTGCAAGGCTCCAGGTTGGGCCTGCGGGTATTTCTGCAGGCCAGGGGCAGGAACGTTGTGGACATACATAGTCGTAAAAAGGGCCTGAACACGCGTCTCCTTCTCTCTCTGTGCAGACACTGAACACTGAGGCTCGGTAGCACTTGCAAAGCTCTGCTTGCTAGTTGCCATGGGAACACAACCCTTGTGATGCTGGGAGACGGAGCTCACTAATTACCTAAAAAAATGAAACAGTTTTATTATTATTATTTTTCATTAGGCTTGAACTCCTCTGGATCAAATGATTCCTCCTCCTATTTGAACTGGAATGCAGATGATAGGAAGCTAAAGAAACCTAGATTTAACACCTTATTACAGATTACCATCATGTGAGTGGGTAGAAGCTACAAAATGTGTTTCAGAGGAGGCTGGCTATTCTGGACTTCAAACGAAAATGGTATACCAGCAGAAACAACTGGTTGAATTTGCTCACTTCAATAGAATGTTTACATTTGACAACTATAGTCTTTTACTCTGATCAGTTAATCATGGAAATGTAAAAATGTGATGAAGATAATTCAAGATGGATATTATTATAAGTCTAGTAGGAGTCTCATATTTAATGTGAACACATGGTCAATATTTGCATATTGCAGAAGCACACCAGAGGTGTATGAGCAAAAAACAGCGGTGGTAAAGTTATGACTCATTTCTAGAAGAATGATAGCATCAAGGACCTCCTAGACCAGATTATTTTCACATTTATGAAAATGTGAGGACACACAATTGTTAAACAAGCTCTACTTTATTAACCTTTTTTTATTTGATTTATGCTGATACTTGGCTTGTGAGATATTTTTGCTTTTAGAGTTGAGAAAGACAGTTTAAAAAAAACAGTTACACTTTATTTGACAGTGTCCTTGTTACATATGTTATATGTACTTAGGCATAATTAGGCACAATTACATGCAACTAACCCTATAGTAAGTACATTAATATTACTCAGTACTTAAATATATAATTACACTGTAACAATGATACCTTAAAAAAAGTGTAACCCACTTTATTTTAAGGTGACGTAGTTACATTGTACTTACTCAAGTACTGAATATTAACTAATTACATGTACTTACCATAGAGTTATGTTTAGGGTTTGGATTGGGGTTAGTTACTTGTAATTGTGCATTATTTACTGTTTTTACTATAGTAAGTGCATGTAGTAGCATGTAACTACGTCACCTTAAAATAAAATAAAAACGTATTACTAGGACATTTGCAGAAAGTTTGTATGAAAGTTACACGTCACGCATTTGCTAATCTCTCCTCATTCTCAGTCGTTTGTCTATATCTTCAAAAAAATAATGATTTTAAAACCTGTCTCTATGTATTCATAATAAACTTTGAAACTATAATTTGTTTGTTCACCAAATAGATTTAAGAAAAATGTGAATTCACAAAAAAATATTTAAAATGATTTAGGAACAAGCTGAAAGCCAAGGCTTCAAATGATATCAACTAAAATAATTCACCTTAACATTACCTTCTATCCTTAATAACTTGCAGAAGTTACATTTAAATACACTATTCTTTGTATTGCTCACACCCCTTTATCTGTGCTCTATGTATCACATCACTACGCTTAAGAAATATATTCCTATTAAGCACATCAAAAGCAATGTAGAAGATCATCTTGTGTGCTTTAGGATAGTGCAATCATGGGTCACTCACCAGAACTTAAAGGTGACACTGCAGCAGCTAAAGGTTGTCCAATTAAATCCAAAACATGGAAACAAAAATCCACCTTTGGAAGAGTGAGAGTTGACAAGAGCAAGAGAGGGACAGACGGCATGTGACTGTATCACTCTTATCTCAACACAAAGGCCCTGGTTCCTCTTCCCTCTTTAGTTTTCTTACTGTCGTTTCTGTTGCTGATGGAGGAAATACAAACGTCATTCATGCAAATGTGACTGGATGACGGCGGCAACACAATGTAAAAAGTACATGAGAGAGAGTGAAAGAGGAAGAGAGAAGTGACTCCCAATACCATTAAAAACAAAGTTCAGGGTGCCAGCACTTTGAAATAAAACCAAAGTGAAGACATATTGCAAAATGGAGATCCACAGAGAAAGACTAAATGAGATGGACACAGATAGAGAAGAGAGCAGATGGAGGGAGGGAGAGAGAGAGAGAGAGAGAGAGAGAGAGAGAGAGAGAGAGAGAGAGAGAGAGAGAGAGAGAGAGAGAGAGAGAGAGAGAGACTAGAGACAGAGTGCAGCATAAAAAATAACAACTGAACTGACAAACAAAATCCCTGTTCAAAAGAGGAAGTGCTGTGAACATGCAGACCCACCTCAAACAGAACACACACACGCAAGCACGCACACACACACACACACACACACACACACACACACACACACACACACACACACACACACACACACACGTTTGCAGCATATACCTGACTTATGTTTCTGTCTTTTCTCACTCCCCCAGTCACCCACACACAAAAGAGAACTGTAACAGAAATTGTGGTGGTGTAACATTTCATGGTGTACGTTTTTATTTATATATTTTTATATGAAATGTTAGCAGCTACTCATCAAAAATGGTTTGGTTCTGGCACCCAGTGATCAGAGAGTACATTAGCAACCATCTGTGCTTTAAACTGCATCAGAGCAATGGAGGCTTCATTATTTCCTGTAAACAAAAACGAAAGCAAATCCTCTGGAGGAATAAAATCTGATTGTATTGTCCTTCAGTGATAAATTGCTTTGGCCTTCACTCACTGTTCCTTGTGTAATTGGTATTATATCAGAAATGCAAAAATTAAATAAATGAATAACAGGCAGTTGAAAGGAAAACTACCTCTTTAGAAATGTTGATACATGTGTAATATTATTGAAAATACAGGAGAGATGTAGATCGTTGGCAAAATAACAGAATGAAAAACTAAAATTATATATTTCACATTTATCCTAAAGAGGAATAAAAATGTACTTTCTTGTGTAAAGGCTTTATTTTTATGTCTGACGCGCCGTTCAGGGAAAGGGAGGGAACTTTCAATATCTCAGTCTGGCAAAGGATGTTCATTTAATTTTTGTCACTCAATCACTGGTGGCGACTGTCCCATCCAGACCCAAACATTCAGCTTTTCCTTCTGTGAGACGTACATCACTGATCTATTCTGCACCTATTTCTACATCAGCATTCTTTCACAAGCTTGCATTTTGTTCCCTTTGCATTAGATACCTTTTTATTAAATAAAAACACTGTAAAAAATCCTGTTGTTTTTACAAAGAAATGCTGGCAGATGTGGTTGCCAGAATAATTCTGTTAAAATGTAAAAATATTTACAGAACAACCTGTAAATATTACAGTATAAATGTTTAATTTACAAACAAGAAAATTGCGATTTAAACCGGTAAATTCAACAACGCACACTGTTACTAAAATATTTATTACACTATTTTGTAATACTGACAACCACCATAATAATGCAGGTGGTAAAAGAGGAAGCTTTATCACAAGTCCTTTTCACGAGCTGAAATATACAGAAGGAGCACAGAGTCATTCACGGCACACAAACACAAAACACCATCATGGAAACACACAACACTTAAGTAATGCAATAAACATTCAATAAACAACAGAAGATGTAACACAAAACCCAAATGTGCATAGCTGAAAACAAAAACTATTAAGAACCATAATTATTTAAACCAGATACTTTCAAATGTGAAGTGTTACACAGTGAATCCTGGGAATGTCAGTTTACAGTTTATTTAATGTATATTACAATTTGATTTACCTTTTTTTAATCTTAAAATTACATGAAATGTCCGGTTGGATCTTTTACAGTTTTTCCCTGTATCTAGTACGGGAGCTTACTGTTAACCTATTAACCTTTTTTCTTTTCTTTTTTGCCCATAGTGTTTTTATAATTTTTACTGTTAAAATTACACTATATATATTTTTTGCAATGCTTAAAATAATCATGATTAATTTAATCATGGTTTTTATTGTAGTTAAACCTTTTTACTATGAGAAACTTCTTGTTTATTGAAATTGGGTTACTTTTAAAATATAAATATATTATTAACTAACTTATTAATTATATTATATAATTATATAATTTCAGATACACCGATACGAAATATCTCAGCCGATACTGATTATTCAGAAGAAATCGATATTTTGTTTCATCTTATGGATAAAAAATCTCTCCCAAATAATGCTGCAAACTACACAGAGAACCCTGGTACACTATAATAATAGAGGTTAAAATTATCAACGGAACTATTATATGCACCTGCTATTTATTTCCAGATATATTTACACTCAAATAAAAGCTGAAATGTTTGTATAAAACTCAGTTACACATACAGTTTTCATAAGCACTTGTCTTCAATGTGTTGTACTGTCACCTAACTTTACAAAACAATAAAAGACACGATGGCACAAGAATTCCTTGAATTATCACTCTTTAATCCAGGACGAACCTCTCTTTTCTACCCAATCTCTCCCCCTGGTGTCCAGTCCTTATCATAACAGTCTATGTAGACAACACATTGCAAATTTATTCAAACATATTATTTCCACTCAATTCTAACTTCTTAGAGTTTTAAAGGGTTTTAAAGGTTTATTTCACCAGGATACTAAACCTGGTTGCTAAGAGCTGAATGTTGAATAATTACTGTGACTAATTAGCATAATATAATAACTCATCAAGTAAAATAAACAAGGAATCATGGCATTGCCTTTTCAGTCACTTGATCAGCCATTTATTTTAAAGTACAGCTGGAAGACACAAGGATGACTCTGGGGGTAGATTTATGATTGTGTATATTTTATGAAATAATATTAATAACAGTTGAACAAACACAAAAATAAATTTGTTCATGACATGAACCACATATGAAAGACCTTCAACGAAGACATTTTGTTGAAATAAAGTAGAACTGAAGAACGGGCAGTGGAAGTCCTTGCAGCATGTGGTGCATCTCTTTAATTCCAGAAAGGATTTCCCATTTTGTGTTTCTTGAAAAAGAGAGAGCCCAAATGGTGAAATTTCAATATTTAAGTTCATTTCATTAAAAAAGTAACATAAATTAGGCATAAACCTAGTACTTACCCAACTTAATTTTTTTAATCGTTTTGTTTTTTAAATCTTTGTACTATTGGCTACTCTGAGCTGTGTCTTTGAAATCACTTCACAGACTATACAGTACATAGTTAATTATTATGATGACCTCTCTCTTATGTATGACTATTAAAATTGTGAAATGTCTCATTCAACATTATACAAACAATGTCAAAATGAAGAGACTTGCTCATATCACGTATTGTGGGGTAAACAGGCTGACTGTGAGCATGTGACAGTTAACATTAAGATTATTTTAACTTTCAAAATGAACGTGCTGCAGTTTATTGTGCTGGCTACAATGAATTATCATACCATAGTCACTAAGTTTACTGATGTCTACTGATAAGTTTAACACAAGCTTACTGATGTTTTTGAGAAAATTACTGGGATTTTTTAACTTTAAAAATAGGTCACTGAACGGGGGTGTAGCTCATTGGTAAAGCATTTGACTGATTCAAATCCAGGTGCCCCCTTTGGCATGACCAAATCTGAATTTGATCTCAGGTACTGTTATCCTAGTTCACAACAAGCCAAACTCTCCGTTCTTATACTTTCTACAGACGAATTTAAGAAAATGACTGGGATTTTTTTTCACTTTACAAAAGGTTTTCTGAAAGGGGGTATAGCTCAGTGGTAAAGCATCTGACAGCAGATCAAGAGGTCCCCTGTTCAAATCCGGGTGCCCCCTTCGTCATATCCTACTCTGGATGTGTTCTTTGCTACTGTTATCCTAGTTCACAACAAGCCAAACACTTCATTCTTTTACCTTCAACAGACAAATTCAAGAAAATTACTGGGATTTTTTTTTACTTTAAAAATAGGTTACTGAAAGGGGGTATAGCTCAGTGCTAGAGCATTTTGACAGCAGATCAAGAGGTCTCTGGTTCAAATCCAGGTGCCCCCTTTGTTGTTTTCAACTCTGAATGTGTTTTGTGGTACTGCTATCCTAGTTCACAACAAGCCAAACTCTTCGTTCTTTTACCTTCTACAGACAAATTCAAGAAAATTACTGGGATTTTTTATTTATTTTTTACTTTACAAAAGGTTTTCTGCCTGGATAAAACATGGGTCATTAATATGAACACAAATAATGCATACTCTTTCTGGAATCCAAAGCTTTTACACTTTGAACCCTGAATGTAAATCAGGACTCTTAGGGGGCTTTCAAACTGGCAGTTTAGTTCGGAACGGGGCACGGTTTGCATGAAAAATCGCTAATGTGAACGCTGTCATGGGACCCGGGTGCGCACTGGGGTATCGAACCCGAGACTGGAGGAGGTCTGAGTTCGGTTGCTCCCGAACCGTGCCACGGTTCGCGTGAATGTGAAAGCAACACGGACTCGGATGCGCACTTGTTCAGGAAGTAAAGTGACCTGCGCATGCGTTTTAGCTTATTGTGATGTATTCAGTTAAATAAAACACTTGTAAGGGATGATAGTGTTGATGAATTACCTTGGATACGAGCGAGAGTGAGCCAGCGCATCAGGGAAACACATTTGGACATCCACTGTCTCCTAAAAATAGTCTGTTTGCAAGCAGCAGAAGCCCACCTTATGTGACAAATGCACAGCAAACCTGTATTGTTCACTCAGCTGCGTATAATAGCAGCGAATTAAAAAGAAAACACAATATATTGACCAGTGTTCTGTTTTCTATCATGCGCCGTGCACGTTTGATGACCTAATATGCACGCAAACGCAACAGGGTTCGATAGAATCAAGTTGAATGTGAAACCAGACCAACGCTTGTAACGGTCACTTTGTGTTTTATGGCAATCTGAGTTAAAATGAGAACTGCGCATGCGCGTGTCTGTTAGTTTTGACAAGTGAGGAGAGGAGATAACCGCTCTGCCGACTCTCTTTGTATTCTTTCTTTTATTTCCTTTTATATTGTGACCAGAGTTGGATATTTGTTTGTATACTTTTACTCACTCGATCCCCATGTGCGCGGACGAGTGTGACATTTAAGTACTTTTATTAAACGCGGGGAAAATACGCCACCTCTCGTCTCTCGTGCATCTTTTCCTCCGACACCTATTGTTTTTCTCTGGGCAACATCTCAACTTTGCGTTACACGCTGCGGGAAGCGCCGCGAACAATCGCGCTCGGGCTCGGACCGCAGCAAACGAGCCCAGTGTAAAAGCCCCCTTAGCAATCTGGAGCAGGTTCCCAAACCTGTCCTAGCACTCCTTCTTCATCTTCTTCTTTCAAGTTTAATGGCGGTTGGCAAACCAAATTTTAATGGTGCATTCCCGCCACCTACTGGATTGGAGTGTGGATAACATTATGGTAGTAGTGATCTAAATCCTGTTACATAAATGAGTGTCTCTTAAAAAATTAAATACTTCCTCATATATTTTCAATTGCTTTGGGCCATTTCCTAGTAATGCTTGGATAGAAAAAACTTCCATTTCCAATTCTCTTAATGCTTGAATTAATTTAAATCTTTCTCTTGCATAAGCCTCACATTTTAATAATACATGTTCAACTGTTTCCATAATTTCAGAACTACATTTTTCACAATACCCAGTCTGGTGTTTCCCAATCCTGCCCATACTTTGATTTAGTAGACAATGGCCAATGCGCATTCTTGAAATTATAACATCCTTCCTCCTATTTCCAAAGCTTCCTCTTTCTAAACCAACTATTCCTTGAATTTTGTATAAATGTCGACCCATATTTCCACTATTCCACTGCTTCTGCCATTTCTTCCTAATTTCCTTTGCTATTATACTTTTTATCTCAGTCTTACTCAATGCAATTTTAATATCTACTTCTTGAAATCTAAGGCCTGTTTGGCTAAACTATCCACCTCTTCATTTCCTGCCACCCCCATATGAGCTGGTATCCAAAGAAATTGAATAATGATTCTCAATTGTCTGATTCTAAAAAGACTTTGTAATATTTCATAAATTAAATCCTGTCTAGCTGTAGAAATACCACTTGCTAGACTTTCAATTGCAGATAAAGAGTCAATGCATATAACAGATCTGATTGGCTGAATTTCTTCGACCCACTGTAATGCTAATATAATTGCTATTAATTCTGATGTAAATACTGAAATGTGATCTGATGTTCTTTTCGAAATGTTAACTTTAAATTGCGGTATAAATACTGCTGCAGATGTTCTACCAGAATCTGAATCTTTTGAACCATTAGTATATATCTGGATGGCATTATAATATATATGATCTATGTAATCTTGTACCTTTACACTATCCAGGATATTCTCCTCATTATGTTTGTCTTTGTGTAACTGGATATCTATGGAAGGTATTGGAAAAAACCAAGGAGGAATTGCTGTCAGAGCCACACAGGTAGCAATATTCACATCTTTAATTATTTCTCTTGCCTCCTTTTTAATAAACCATCAAAAACTTATTAGTTTTTTATATTTATATTCCCAACAATCACTTAAAACATTCTTAACTGGATGATGTTCCGATTGACCTTTTATGTTTGCCCAGTATCTCATTCTTAACTTAATCCTTCTCAATCCCAGTGGCCATCTCAACATTGAGTGATGCCACTGCTGATGATCTTATTGCTCCACAACATATCCTTAATGCTTGATTCTGGATTGCCTCAATCCTAGCAAGCTGAGTTTTTGAGGCAGAACTATACACCATGCTACCATAATCTATAGTTGCACCAATTAGAGCCACATTAATACTTTTGAGCGATTGCCAATATGCTCCCCATTCAGCTCCTAACATCTCATAATATTTATCACTTTTTTACATTTGTCTATTATTTTCTGTATATGTACTCTGAAATTTAATTTTGAATCCATCCATACTCCTAAAAACCTAACAACTGAAGTCTGCTCCAATGTTTCTCTATACATTTTAATATTTATAGAAGGGTTCGTCTTCTTTTTTGAAAAACAAATTACTTGTGTTTTTGCCATAGAAAGCCTAAATCCCCATTTATTAGCCCAGTTTTCTATCAATTTGACAGCATTTTGAACCTTTTCCTGTACAGACTTAACATCCCTACCTCTTTTCCATATTGCAGCATCAACAACATATAGAGATTTCCCTATCCCAGGTTCGATCTGAGAGAAAATGTCATTTATCATTAAGTTAAACAAAATTGGACTGCTGACACTTCCTTGGGGAGTTCCATTCTCGATTACATAAATCGAAGAATACTCACAGCCCACTCTTACTTGAATAGTTCTATTTAACAGAAAGTTCATAACCCAGTTATACATTTTACCTTTTATTCCCAACATATCCAACTTAATTAAAAGTCCCTCCTTCCACAACATATCATATGCCTTTTCAACATCAATAAAGACACCTACCAATACTTCTTTATTAATCTGAGCCTTTCTTATATCCGCTTCCAAACACAGCACAGAATCCATAGTGTTTCTCCCATTTCTAAAGCCACTTTGATAAGGGGAGAAAATTTCCCTCCTCTCAATAACATAAACCAGCCTACTCATTACCATACGCTCCATAATCTTGCATATGTTTGAGGTTAGAGCTATAGGCCTATAATTATTGGGTTCGTGTGATCTTTTCCTGGTTTTGCTATTGGGATAATTACTCCATGTTTCCATTCCATTGGAAGCTTTCCTGAATTCCATACCTTATTATAAAGATTTAAAATGACGTTTAATGAAAAATCTGATAAATGCTTAATCATTTCATAGCATATCTCATCCCTACCTGGAGAGGTTTGTTTGGTCCCTGCAATTGCTCTTTTTAACTCATACAAAGTTAATTCATAATCCAATGTATCTCCAGTCGACTCCTTAACTTCCAATATATGAGGATTCTTCCTCATTCTCTGTTCCCTTAACTTCATCATGTCATTTGATATATTTTCATTACTATGTACTTTCACAAATGATTGTGCTAGTATCTCTGCCTTCCTGCTATCAGACACAACTACTTCCTCATTATGAATTATCGCCGGAATACTATTATTTCTTTGTTTTCCTCCCATTTTCCTAATTATATTCCAAATCTCGTTGATTCCAATGTTTCCCCCAATATTATTGCAATACTCTCTCCAATAATTTCTTTTTGCTGTCCTGATAACCCTCCTCACAATTGCCTGAGCTTTTTTATAAACAATAAAGTCATCATAACTAATAGATCTTCTTACTTTTTTAAGCATTTTGTTTCTTTCTTTAATTGCCACATTGCATTCTTCATTCCACCACGGAACAATTTTCCTCCTACAAGATGCCTTCTTTCTACCAAAAACTTTTTCTGCTGTGCTCCTAAGAACACCACTAATTTTTTTATTTAAAACATCAATATCTTCCTCAACATCCTCATTAATTTCAGCCATTTTATTATGACATGTCTCTGCGTACAACTCCCAATCCCCTGCTTTAAAATTCCACCTAGAAATTCTTTCCAAACCTGTTTTTATTAAGTCAACTCCAATTGTACTACAAACAGGAAAATGATCACTACCAATTGTACTTTCATTCAATACTTTCCAATCACACCTACTAGCTAAATTTTCTGATACTATTGTCAAATCTAACACAGAATATTTGCTCTTAGAAAGATAAACTCTTGTATAGCTTCCGTCGTTAATGCATACTAGCTCTCCCCAGTCCAGCATATCTTCTATGATCAATCCATTATAATCAGTATTAAAACTCCCCCATAAAGTATTGTGTGCATTAAAGTCACCACACCACACCATTTTAAAGTCCCCAATTCCTCCTATATTTTCCATCATATCCTTAGTTAGCTTGTCACATGGATTATAAAAATTTATTACCCTAATACTCTGATTTCCTTCCCATACCTCCACTACCACAGCCTCATATTCATTATTATCCTCAATTTTCCTAAACCCTATACCTTGTTTAATAAAGGTTGCTACTCCACCACCATTTCCTTTATTTCTATCTTTCCTAATTGTCTCATACCCACTAATCAAAAAATGTAACTGTGGTTCAAGCCACGTTTCCTGAACACAAATAATATCCGGATACACATCACAATTTTCTATAAAATGCTTAAATTCTTGCCCATTTGCAATTAAACTTCTTGCATTCCACTGCAAGATTACAAAAGCCATTATGAGCCCCCACATGATGTCTGACTATTTGTTGCTTGTACCACGAGTCTTTCATTTACCATGTCCACTGATATGTTCTTCAGTTCCAAATATTTTTCTGCAGCTCTAATGATTATCTAAATCCTTTCAGATCTACTTTCAGTCTGCGCTGAACAATTCACCACTTCTGCCACAAAAGCTATGAATGAAACTTTGTCTTCAATGTATTCAATTTTTTTCTTTGGTGTTGGCATCTTACTTGGTTGTGATTGTACCCTAACAGGGGCCTCCTCTACTATGCTTACTTTGGGGGTTTGTTTTACTTTTTTAATTGCTTCAGCAAATGATATTTGTCCTGGCTCTCCACCAACACTGCACGTTTTCTTTGTCTCCCTAATCAAACACACCTGATTCAACTCATTAGCTCATAATCACGTGGGTTAATGAGCTGGTGAGTTGAAACAGGTGTGTTTGATTAGGGAGACAAAGAAAACGTGCTGTGTTGGTGGGGCGCCAGGACAGGTTTGGGACCCACTGAAATAGAGTACAGGCATGGTGCCAACATGTCTGGGGTAGATTGCCTTATCAACAGATTTTATGGGCTCTTAGAGCATCACCAGAAAACACCACACATTCCCCAGCTCTGGGTCCAAGCTTCAAAGAGATCCTAATCGGCTCTCCTAGGTCCAGGAAGGGAAAGTAAGAGACCTCTTCATGTCACAGACATGACACACGACACACGACACACGACACACACACACACACACACACACACACACACACACACACACACACACACACACACAGACACACACAGACACACACAGACTTTTACATTAAACTCCGAATATGAGCCCAGTGCCGCTGCTATAGCCATTTTGGTGCGGCGGCGCTGTATGAGCCATTGCCAAATGTATACGCTATATTCCTGTGTGTTTGCATGTTTCCCAGTTCATATTAGTCTAGTTATGATTTCCTAGTATATCAGTGGAACTCTAAGTGCCTATATTCATGCATATGAATGTAACTTTGCAAAATGCATTATATGTATAACATTTCTCTGAAAGAGAAATTACAACTTTTAACACCCTCCCAAACTATGCAGATGAGCACCTTGACAGGACAAAGAATTTCCCGTGCACCTTTCTCACAGGTGATTTGGTTCGTTCCCGCAAGAGAGGGCGTGAACAGAATTGCTTTAACCCTTCAAGGTCTAAGGGGTCTAAGTCCGCCTGGCACTATGTTTATATTTTGGCTTCTGGAATGGTCAATTTTCATAGCAGAGTGAAAAGTCATATTTCTGGATTCTATAGATTCTCAGCTACAATGTGGATGCATTGTCAATACACTTCTTGAGACACTTGTACATGTTCTGATGTGATATATCACCAAAAAATACAAGAACAGAAATTCAAATTTTTTTGTTTTTATTATATAAAAAAATATGAAACCTAAACTAAAGGGGTTTTACAATAAATATTCATTCCACAAAGGCTTTTGAACAACTTCAAAAAAAAATGGGTGAAAAAATATGAAGAAACAAAACAACTATTTACATTTCTGTGACTGTAGTCACCATCCTTTTTTTTTTTTTTGAAAAACACAAAAATAAGAAAATATAAAGGGAACAAAAATGTTAATTTGAATGGAATATTCTGTCTCAATTTAGTAAACATCCAAAAACCACCCCTAGATGGCACTGTGCACTGCATTTGAAAGATTGATGGGCTTTCATCAGTCGTTCTTTTCTTACATGTTGTGCCACATATGAAAGCAGTTACGCTCTGGCTGTAGGCAGAGTGGCACATCACACTCATTGCATTTCCATGAGGTGCCTTTTCTTCTGAGCCCATCCCTCTTACATTTCTCACACCTCAGCCTTGCAGCTGGTTGTGAGATTGGCACAGGTGTTTGTCCAGTTCTCCTCTATACAGGCACGGTCCTGACTGTGACACCACACAGCTCAGCCACAAGCTGCTCCACGTAGGCCCTGTGGGTGATCAGCTGGTTGGCTAGTGTGTTCCTCAGCTTTTGAAGTTCTCTGCACATTATAAAGCCATTGGTCACAGCAATGTCAATAAAATGAAAGAACATGGTTCTGTACCATCTTCTGGTTGTGTGGTGAACCGAGTAATACTGTATCAGCTGGTCTGATGAGTCCACTCCCCCCATGTACATGTTGTAATCAACAATAGGTTTTGGTACTGGTATGTTTGTCTCCTCCCAGGATCCATCCCTCTTTTTCAGCTTCCTCTTGACAGTGTCCCCATCATAAGCAACATGGACACTGCTGCACATTGCCACCTCCCTGTTGTCCATCCACTTGGTGACGACACGGTTACCTTCTCTTATCCACCTGAGAGATCCTCTGGGGGATTTCTTGTTCAGTTGGTTTATTTTTGTTTTTGGAGCCTCCTTCCTCCCCTCACGTATGGTACCACAGGCTCCAAAATTGAGGGACAGCAGGTGCCTGAAGAGTTTTACGCTGGTGTAAAAATGATCACAGTAGAGGTGATAACCACTGCCTAGGAAAGATGGCCTCATCAATTCCACCACAGAGTCAAATGAGAGCCCTAGCCCAGAGGCCAACCTGCTTTTACCGGTGTGTATATATTGAAGTCACAGGTATAGCCATTGCTGGAGTCTGCCAGCACAAACAGCTTTATCCCCAACTTGGTGGGTTTTGCTTTCATGTACTGGGTCATCCCAGTTCTTGCCTTGGTGGCCACCATCCTCTCATCAATGGAAAGCTGCTTTTTGGGATGGTAGACAGACTGACAGGCGGCCTTATCTCACTCATCAGTGGCTTCAAACGAAAGAGTGTGTCATACTCATCTGGCTGAGTCTGCTTCTTTGTGTCATTCACAATGTCTTCCTCTGGGTCACTCATATGGATATTCCAAGATATGGTACGGAACCGATCCCTTGTCATGACCGTGTTTGGAATATTCACAGAAAAAAGTTTTTTTTTTTTTTTTTCTCTTCTAATAGTCATTTACTGGTGGGGGCTTTAGAACTCCCATGTACAAAACTAAGCCAATGAATTTGAACATCTCTGCAGGGTTGATGGTGGTCCACTTGTACCTTTTCCCAGCAGCAATGTTTCTCTCTGCCAGCTTGTTTGTGTTGGCACACAATGTCCTGATTGAATCAGCACTAAAAAAAGTGCTTGCAAAGGCAGAGGGGGTTTTGCTCTACAGAGGTGTCCAATTGCACTCCAGGTTCCAGTCTGGGGCAAAACCTATGTGGAATGGGTGCCACATCAGGATCCTTTTCGGTCTTCCATCCTTGTTCCGGCTGGTCTGGTGGTGCTGGACATCTGACAGGTGAAGTGACTGGCCTACTGGGGAGCCAAACTGACACAGAGGGCCTCCTTCCCCTATGACGCGACCTCAAGGCAGGGGTCGCAGACGATCTTGGTGGCTCTGTGGCAGTGCTGGAGGAGCCGGGTCGAGGAGGAATAATGGATCTGCGGGCTGCAGGAGGAGACCTAGATCTGTGGGCTGTAGGAGGAGCAGAAGCGGTGCTGTGTGGAAGAGGGCGAGCGGTCGGGGTCCTGGATTCAACGGATGTACTCTGCTGCTCTGTGGTTTCCTGATAAGACTAAAACACACCGATTTTTTTCATTAGTTTAGATTTCCACATATCAAAAGTTGTACAGCCTTTATTATAATGAAATAAAGATTAGCTATTCATCATGATGTGTGCATTTTTCATATCCAAGTCATAGGACTTCTAACTACAAAATTATTACTGGAGCCTTCATCATAGTATTATATGCACAGAGTAAATACAATGTCTAAACCAAACCCCCTCCCATGTAGACAAATACAGGCCTTAGATAAGGCTTACAGCACCATTATTTCTGAAAAACTACAATAAAGTTTCCCTTAAAAACACTACAATAAAATAGACTAGCACAGTTAACGAAATGGCTTATAAATGAAGATGGACTAAATGCGGCCAGAACGTGCACATTATTTTGGCGCACATTATTTGATTACTGCTCCGTTATTTCTGAAAAGCTAAAATAAAATAATTTTACTAAAAAAAAAAAAAAAAAACGATACAATAGCCTACATATTAGACAATATATTAGCAGTGTTGTGAACTTTTCCTTTTAAAGTGTAGAAAACTCAGAAGCGCAGACCAGGAGACGTTGGGATATCTTTCAACAGGATTCTTTATTAGGAAGTCACTGTTGCATCGCTGTAGTGTATTTCATCCAAGTCTAAGGCAAAATACAGTCTGTATTTTATGCATTTAAAGGGGGAGGAGTTACATAGAGGTGGAGACAATCTAAACAAAGCATGTAAATGAAGTACAGGAGTCAACTCTTCCTGGAGATTCCCCAGCCCTGATCTCATCAGAACAGATGATCTGTGTTCTGTTGTTATGTTTATACAGCTGGAGGGTGTGTGTGTGAGACACTCATCAGGTGGTTGGGCAGCGACCTCTGACTTCAGAGGTGAGAAGACCCCCTGGTTTTAGTGGTAGTCAAAGTTCCTTTGTCCCTCTTGTCTAAATAAGTGAGTGACAAGAGATAGCTTTGAATAACTTTCTCAGTTAAAATACTATTGTATTGGAAACTAAATTAAACATTTTAATAAATTTGTAATACTACATTTCCCCCTTTGAGAGTTCTAATAACTCACAAAAATTCAAATTTAGACACTTAAAAGTTCATTCTTGTAACTTGTGAAAGTTACAGGCACATGCTCTGTGTTTGCTTTTCTGTAATTGCATGCTGACACAGAAACAAACATGCAATTAGGGTCCGTGAAGTTCTTACGGGTAATAGTCTTTTCTGGTTGGAACTATGATTTTCTCGCGAGGGGACCTAACAAGTTTCCGAACCATGAAGAATTATCTTCAGTCATAGAAAGATCAAGAATGTCTTGTTGAATTTTGTTCAAGTTCTCTGTTGGATCCATTAAACCAGTGCAGGCTCCTCCTTGCGTTGCTAGATTATAATCCAAGGCCACTCTGTTCTGTAAAATCATTATCTTGTGCGAAGCGAGAGTGTCCGTGATGTTACCAAGGGCCAAAGCCATATCATTGGCCAATTTCTGTACAGAATTCGATAAGCTTCTGACTTGATCAGGGCCTGTATGATACCATAAAACGGGATTAATGCTCCAAGAGTTCTTGACCACCATGTTTGTGCACAAGTGAGTCCTGGAATACCGCCATCTTCGGGTGTGGCCTGCAACGTTCTTTCCAGCAAACAAGTCGTTTTTGACATATTCATCAGCTCTAAGAATATGTTGTTTCTGGAGTCTACACTTTGTACGATGTCCATGATGTTTAGTAGTACGACAATCTTTAACATGTTGATGGATGACATCAATTTTTCGATTTTTATTTATTTTTTTATTTTTTTATTTTTTTTCTCTCTTTTCTTTTGTTATAGTTTGCGCTGCAGTGGGTCTAGTTGTTTTCTGGAAGTTGTGGCTTCATAAGCCGGTGAGGAGGTTGGTGCGTATGGGTCCCGGGACAGGCATCAAGTGGTATCTGCATAGAGGAAGAAAGAAAACAAAAGACGACAGAGCAGTATTTGTTCAAACACTAGGGTTTTATCTTTTTCTGAGTCTGCTATTGTTGTTCCTCCTTTCCCTATTTCTTAATTCCTTTGACACCTAAAAAACAGTGAGGTAAGGATGGACTAGTGGATGGGGAAAGCCTATGAAGGGATCTTCCCTGCGGGGTTGGCCCCCGATGCCTGTTGCATTCGCTTCTTCCCTGGGCTCCTCACTGGTCCGTGTCCTATCCTATTCCTGTAGGTGGGGGAACAACTTTACAGTGTGACACACACATGAGTCCAGGTTTTCCTTCCCTGACACAATACTGCATCTGCTGTAATCAGCATCACTTGATGTGGTCCGTGCCACTTAGGCTCTAATGGCTTGCAACATTCTAGACACTTCCTTGACTACCTGTCCTGTGAAGTTTGTACCTTGATCTGCGTAACACAATCGTGAGTCATTTCTCCTACATCCTCTAACACAACTTCAGTCATTGCAGACATCATACATGAGGATGGGTTTGTGACTGGTGCACGCTGTAAAACAGTGCTCGGGGCTGTGAGGGTAGTTAACCAATTTCCCCAACTGAGGTGACAGAAGTTACTTTTGCTTGATTCATTAGTGTGGACACTGCATGAGGGCATTTTACGTTTACAGTCTGACCTAACACTTTTACTGATGAAAGGCCTGTGCTGTAGAATAGCATTTAAGGCTGTGAGTCTACTTAAACAGTGTCCCCCAAAGGAAGGCTGAGACAGTCACTTTCCTTTTGTTCTATTAAACAAAAATAAGTCTTATCTTTGTTGTTAGTTACTGGGGAAATTAAGCACTCACAGCCCAAATGGTTAACACCTCAACAAGCAGCCCATTGAGTTTAATGACGAGGGGAGGGGTTGCTTAAGTGTAGCAAGCAGATTGAGAAGAAGCTGTGTAACATTGTTGTCTTGTCTTAAGTTCTTTTTGTTTTTCCTACACTCCTTTCCCCAATGTCTGTGCTTACCACAGTAATAACAACTGCCCTCTCTCTTAGGACATTTGGGTTTCTGTTCCTGATTCTCTGTGTTGACCTTAAAGGAGGCTGCTGCAAGTTTTACTCTTTTCTTGACATCAGAGTCTCTTTCCCAAGTAGATAAACTGTCCAAGTTGTTTTGCAGGGTTCTAGTGGACCATGTGAAGTCTAAGAAAGGCAATACCTTTCTGTGTTCTGACAAAAGACCATCAAACCATGTGCGAACTAAGGGACCATTAACACCTAGCACCTTTTCTGAAGTGTCAGCAATCCCACTGTATGCTGCAGCTGACTGACACAATATTTTAGTGTATAAAACAAGTTTCATCCTTCTGTACACAACTAGCGATCTTTGACCAGTCCATGTTTGGTCAAACAATGTTCTTTAACACTCTCAGAACTCCCTCTCTCAATTCATCTTTACTGGCACGTTACAATTCAGAAGTAACAGCAGACCTAAAACTGTTGAATTCAGATTCAGTAAGAATTTGTGACATCAGTTGTGTAACTCTTGCCAACAACATATTGTAAAGACGCATTTTGCTGACCAATGCTCTTCTAAATTCAGAAAAAATTGTGTGTGCTGAGGGTAAGCATTGGGAAAGTCTCTCTATATCTTTAGGTCCTAGCACTTTGGCAACAGTTTGTAATTGGACAACAGAAGAGTGGGGAGGAACACTTTCAGTTCCCTCAATTCCCTGAGATCTCCTAGCCACACATACATTTACTGAGTCTACAGGCTCATCAGTTACTGATTGAATGGCTACATCTGTTTCAAAGAAAGCTTGTAAGTCAGGATAAGTTTCATCTTACTGTTGGTCTTCTTAGTCACATTTGATTGAGGCCTTATGGCCCACCTTTGTTGTGAGACAGGGAACTCGAGTGAGCAATTGTTTGTTCTGTTCTTTTAACTTAGCTATACACCTAGCTTGTTCTTGTGCAATGGATAAGCTAAATTCTCTCTGGCAACAGATAATACCTTTTATGTTTCTCTTCCTGATACATGCACCTAACACCTTCTTGCATTCTTAACAGACCATACTTTTTCTGGGTGAATACCAAATTTCTTTGTCAAATTCAATCTGACTGACTCAGTCACTATGGAGTCCATGTGCTCTCCTAACACTGACTTGAACTCACTGTCTGTCCATAAATGGCTTGCCAGTCCACCTTTTTCAGTTGTGGGAACCAGCCAAGCATTCTTTCTAACCATTTTGTTGATTTCTTTGATATCACACAATCAAAAACACTAAAACTTCTCTGATCAACAGAGGGTACACTTAACCTTCAAATTACTAGTACTTTACGCTAATCTTCCCTGCCTGAACAGAAGACAACCAAATCATTAGCACATGATGCTAAACTTCCCTGCCTGAAACAGAGGGTAACCACTATTAACACGTAATGTTAAAACTTCCCTGCCTAAACAGAGGATACACTTTCATCTCTAAAAGAGAACTTTTGAAGGGTAACTTTAGTTAACCAAACTCTACAGCTGTCTGATAACTCTTCTCTGACGGCGCAGAGGATCTCTACTGGTCTGCAGTGGTTCTTTGAATAGAGTGAAATTCACCAAATCTTTAGTTGTACGGAAAGATACCGTCTGGAAAACTCAGTCAGAAAGGTTCATTCTTTTGAGATTTAGTTCTGGAATTCAGTCAGAAAGTTCATTCTTTGTTGAGATTCTTTGTTGAGCTTGAAGTTTCAATATGGATTCCGGTGAGCATCATCCGGGTCACAGGCACCATCTATTGTGAACTTTTTTTCTTCTAAAGTGTAGAAAACTCAGAAGCGAAGACCAGGAGACGTTGGGATATCTTTCAACAAGATTCTTTATTCAGAAGTCGCGGTTGCACCGCTGTAGTGTATTTCATCCAAGTCTAACTAAGGCAAAATACAGTCTGTATTTTATGCCTTTTAAAGGCCCTTCCCCAGCCCTGATCTCATCAGAACAGAGGATCTGTGTTCTGTTATGTTTATACAGCTGGAGGGGGTGTGTGTGAGACATTCATGTATTGCATTCATAACTACTTACTCCTCAAATGGATCTAATCCCTTCCAAGATTTGATCCTCTTCACCCGAATCAAACCGATCTGGATCAGAGCCGTTCTCGCTCTCATTGCTGTCGTCAAAAAGCATTTTAGCAACTTGCTCGCGAGTGAATCTTAGTTGTGCCATAGTTGGTTAGTTGAAACTTGTCTTGCAGCCAGGTAAACATACAGGTGACACAACAGGTAGCCTAAACACCACATACACATGCCAATAAACAACACCAACTACTAATTAAAATAATCAAATATTAATTACACTTTTACCCATCTAGGTCATAGAATTGTGCAAATTTAGCAACCGAATTGCACTTGGTATAAAAGAGTTCTTAGTCCTATCGGCCTTAAAACAAGGGACTCTAAATCTCCGACCTGAGGGGAGGACCTCAAAAGAACAATGAAGGGGATGATTTACACAGTCCAATATGGCATCTGCTTTCCTCATAAACTGCCTCTCATAAATATTTGTCAAGGAAACCTGTGGACAGCCTATTAACTTACCAGCCACCTTCACAATATGGCGGAGATTATTTTACCAGGCAATAAAAGCAAAAGTAAGAACAGATTCAATAAAAGATTTATAAAAATAAAGACAGGATAACTCATTTTTCTTTGAAAATAATCAATTGCCAAGTACAAATACAGTAAGCGTAGGCTATCTCCAAATGTGCGCGTCCAAAGACCGTGTATAAACGGTTGCGTCAGCGAACAATTTGGGAATCACACGTGGAATTGATTCCAAACCCCTCCCCTTTTTTACGTTCCTAGGACATCTGACAACGTCTTTTTTTTTGTTTTGTTTTTGGTCTGTGATTGGTGTACACATACCAGCAGCATTTTATATCATTAGATCAAATAAAGTACAATTTCTTTGTTTTGCGGTAAAATGCTATAGATTTGCACTAAAATATGGAAGCCTTATCATTCACGGAAGTCAAAGCAGGCCATGTCCACACTAATACGTTTTCGTTTGAAAACATATATTTTTCTCTCCGTTTTGGCCTTCCGTCCACACTGAAACGGCATTTTAAGTCAACGAAAACGTAGCGAAAATACTCTACAAAGTGGATACATTTGAAAACACCTTCTTCGCGTCTTAGTGTGCACTGTCAAAACGGAGGCTTTTGAATACGATGACGTATTTTTAGTCATGTGATGCAGTCATATGACCAATTCAGCCAAGATGGTAAACAACATTGTACAGCAGTTGTTTTGTATGCTCTCCGTTTTGACAGCCCTACTAAAGATTAATGTCAGTTTGTACATACTGCAGATTGCGTTTCTTCAAAGGAGACAGAATGTTTACTCGCAGTTGTTTAGCGGGGAAACTCGAGGACAGTTGCGTTTCAGACCGGACATGGAGCGGAGATTTTGGGTGAGACCTGGACGCTGCCGTGCGTGGTGGGATAACTTTGTGCGTGAAATTGTCGTGCCTGAGGAGTGGCATGAAAACTTTAGGATGTCTAGGGATTCTCTGTATCATCTGAGTGAACTGTTACGACCTCACATTCAAGGCCAGACAACACGACTGAGATCACCGGTGGACGTTGTTACAATTGTTGCATGTACTCTATACTACAGGTCCTTCTCAAAAAATAGCATATTGTGATAGTTCATTATTTTCCATAATGTAATGATAAAAATTAAACTTTCATATATTTTAGATTCATTGCACACCAACTGAAATATTTCAGGTCTTTTATTGTTTTAATACTGATGATTTTGGCATACAGCTCATGAAAATCCAAAATTCCTGTCTCAAAAAATTAGCATATTTCATCCGACCAATAAAAGGAGTTTTTAATACAAAAAAAGTCAACCTTCAAATAAATGTTCAGTTATGCACTCAATACTTGGTCGGGAATCCTTTTGCAGAAATGACTGCTTCAATGCGGCGTGGCATGGAGGCAATCAGCCTGTGGCACTGCTGAGGTGTTATGGAGGCCCAGGATGCTTCGATAGCGGCCTTGAGCTCATCCAGAGTGTTGGGTCTTGCGTCTCTCAACTTTCTCTTCACAATATCCCACAGATTCTCTATGGGGTTCAGGTCAGGAGAGTTGGCAGGCCAATTGAGCACAGTAATACCATGGTCAGTAAACCATTTACCAGTGGTTTTGGCACTGTGAGCAGGTGCCAGGTCGTGCTGAAAAAATGAAATCGTCATCTCCATAAAGCTTTTCAGCAGGTGGAAGCATGAAGTGCTCAAATCTCCTGATAGCTAGCTGCATTGACCCTGCGCTTGATAAAACACAGTGGAGCAACACCAGCAGCTGACATGGCACCCCAGGCCATCACTGACTGTGGGTACTTGACACTGGACTTTAGGCATTTTGGCATTTCCTTCTCCCCAGTCTTCCTCCAGACTCTGGCACCTTGATTTCCGAATGACATGCAACCACTGAGCAACAGTCCAGTGCTGCTTCGCTGTAGCCCAGGTCAGGCGCTTCTGCTGCTGTTTCTGGTTCAAAAGTGGCTTGACCTGGGGAATGCGGCACCTGTAGCCCATTTCCTGTGCACAGTGGCTCTGGATGTTTCTACTCCAGACTCAGTCCACTGCTTCCGCAGTTCCCCAAGGTCGGTTCTTCTCCACAATCTTCCTCAGGGTCCGGTCACCTCTTCTCGTTGTGCAGCGTTTTTTGCCACACTTTTTCCTTCCCACAGACCTCCCACTGAGGTGCCTTGATACTGCACTCTGGGAACAGCCTATTTGTTCAGAAATTTCTTTCTGTGTCTAACCCTCTTGCTTGAGGGTGTCAATGATGGCCTTCTGGACAGCAGTCAGGTCGGCAGTCTTACCCATGATTGCGGTTTTGAGTAACGAAACAGGCTGGGAGTTTTTAAAAGCCTCAGGAATCTTTTGCAGGTTTTTATAGTTAATTAGTTGATTCAGATTAGGTTAATAGCTCGTTTAGAGAACCTTTTCATGATATGCTAATTTTTTGAGACAGGAATTTGGGGTTTTCATGAGCTGTATGCCAAAATCCTCAGTATTAAAACAATAAAACACTTGAAATATTTAATTTGGTGTGCAATGAATCGAAAACATGAAAGTTTAATTTTTATCATTACATTATGGAAAATAATGAACTTTATCACAATGTGCTAATTTTGAGAAGGACCTGTATTTAAGCGACGAAGGTAGATTGCGGAAAACGGCGAATGCCTTTGGATTAGCCCAACAAACTGTGTCTAAAATGATCAGAGAAGTGTGCAGGGCTATCACATTTCACCTGGGACCCAAGTATGTTTCACTTCCATTCACAGAACCAGAGGTACAGACACATGTCACAAACTCTTACAAAACACACGGAATGCCACAGTGTCTAGGGATTATTGACGGCACACATGTCGAAATTAAGTAGCCTTCAGCAAACTCCACTGATTACATCAACAGGAAAGGCAAATTCTCCTTGAATGTACATTGTACAGGCTACCTGTGTTTGCAAGTACACATTCATGGACGTAGTTATTAAATGGCCTGGCAGCGTTCACGATGCTCGGATATTTGCAAATTCAAAAATAAATGCTTACTTGAGAGATGGAAAGATTCCTTGTCCAAAAGTAATCGCGGAGGGAGAAGATCCTGTTCCTGTATTTCTTCTCGGAGACCCAGCATACCCCCTGCTGCCCTATGTTATGAAAGAGTATGCGAGTGGGGGTTTTACTCCTCAGGAATAGTACTATGGGTTGTCACTGTGCAAGTGCAGAATGGTGATTAAATGCTCATTTGGACGTTTAAAAGCACGATGTGGAGCGTTACGGAGGGCAATGGACAAATCTTGATGATCTTCCATTTGTCATCAATGCCTGTTTTGTTTTGCATAACTTTTGTGAAGCTAACAGAGAAATAATTCCAGACCAAAACGTTGCTGCAGCTGTCCAATATGACAGAGACTTCCAGCCACCAACACAGCACAATAATTTCAGAACAGAATGCAATGAAACTGAGGGGAGGCGAGTAAGAAATGTGCTCACCAAGTTTCTTGACCCTTGAATGATGCTCTTAAGTTGTTAGAAGCATTTCAGATTATTGTATATAAATTTAGCCACTTACTGTTATTTCTCTGAAGTAAAGAGTTAAGCGAAATTCAGTTTGTTAGACATTAAGCTTGTCTGATTAAATTATACATTCAGATTGTGAACGTGATAAAATGTCTAAAGTGCTTAGGCTCCTGTAATGTCTTAATGCAAACAGCATTGAAACGGTCATTATATTGACCATATTTGTATAAAGCAATACACTGAGTCATGTTTGTATGACATTGAGCCTGTGTGATTAAACTATACATTCAGATTGTTTTATATACAGTTTTCTGTTAACATGATATAAAATCTACATTGTAACACATTATATTCATCAGATCTGTAAAAAGCGATACACTCATTCAATAAATGAATAACATTTATTTTGTTTATGAACATAATCATTTATTGTGTAATTAAAGATATGCAGCAGGGGAAAAAAATAGGCTACTTGAGTTGTTACTGCAGGAAAAAAAGGAAAAGAAAAAACTACACTGTCACACACAAAATTAACTCATGCCCTTTTTGGCATTTTAAACACGAATTGTTGAAACTGAAAATGTCCACAAATATTTTTCTCACTGTAATGTAATCACATGTCGGTCATCAGAGAGGAGTGAGAGAAAAACAGCATTACCATAAAATTCCATCAAACAACACAGGACCAACATTGTAACCATGGCTACAGAAAACTTGACCATGTTATTAGAATTAAACCAACAAAAACAAAAAGTGTTTCTTTGTTAACAAGCACTTATATCATGTGTATTAAAGACATGACTACTCTGTGTCATTAGAGTAAAGATATTCAGTGTACGAAAATGGAGCAGAATCTTTATGGTGCTGTGGTGGTGTTTGTCTGGTTGGTGCTGACGAGGGAGCAGAGGCAACAACTGAACCATAGAGGTAACCATGTTGCTGATGCTGTGAGATGTAACGCCGTGGCAGCGGCGGTGGTGCAACAAATGTAGTCTGGGCCATCGATTGTCTCATAAGTGAAAATACGTCTGGAACTGAATTTGAACGTTTTTTAATGTTTGACGTCAGTCTGCCAATATTCTCTGAAAAACTCTGTTTGCAGCCTCCATCCTCTCAAATGTCTGCCTCCTTAGCTTAAGATCTTCCTGTGCAAGTGTAATGAGCTGTCCTTCATTTGACAATTTTCACTTAAGCCTGTCTTGTCTGTATGATGACAGTGTTGCGTTCAGCCCGTCACGTGTGTGTTGAGTCTCTGTAAACATCCCATCTGAATCCTGACTTGCTGTAGCAGGGGAAGGAGCAGAACTATAGAGCGAAGGAGAAGGGCTATTGCGACTGACTGACGGTGGATAACTTTCATCACTGGTGGTGCTGCTGCTGTTGTTTATATCGCTTGTTTCAATGCCAAAACTGATGGTGGTGACCGCTGGAGAACCACCCCAGATCTGCTCGCAGAGTTCAAAGTACAGGATTACCACTCTTCCATGCCCACTTCTCCTTCCGGAGTCTACCGCATGCCTTTACTTGTGCCTTTAATTTTGTACTTATTGTAAGTTTTGTGACCTCGTCCTTACTGTGGGGGTAAGCAACGTCATCTGCAGGATATTGCTCTTTGAAGCGGTCACATATTTCGCCGTATTTGTTTTGGCACGTCTCCCAGTCTACATTCTCGCTTGCTTTTGTCACTTTATATTCCTGTGTTACTCGCAGCAACAACTCCACCTCACTGTCGGCCCATTTAAAAAACTCAGTGCCTTTCCTCGACATTGCAAAAAACTTTCGAAGAGCCGGAAAGTAAATAAACACCTTGCGGAAGTGACGCAGGTCGAAGCGTCTTCGGATTTACTCATGGGCAGTACTCACTGCATTTTTCACTGCTCCTGCACCTCTCACAGTACCTCTCGCTGCATCTCTCACTGCTCCACCTCTCACTGCATCTCTCACTGCTCCTGCACCTCTCACTGCATCTCTCATTAATCCTCTACCTCTCACTGCTCCTGCACCTCTCACTGCTCCTGCATCTCTCACTGCACCTCTCACTGCTCCTGCATCTCTCACTGCATCTCTCACTGCTCCTGCACCTCTCACTGCACCTCTCATTGTACCTCTCACTGCATTTCTCACTGCTCCTGCACCTGTCACAGTACCTCTCACTGCATCTCACTGCTCCTTGACCTCTCACTGCATCTCTCACTGCTCCTGCACCTCTTACTGCACCTCTCACTGCACCTCTAATTGCACCTCTCACTGCATTTTTCACTGCTCCTGCACCTCTCACAGTACCTCTCACTGCATCTCTCACTGCTCCACCTCTCACTGCATCTCTCACTGCTCCTGCACCTCTCACTGCATCTCTCATTAATCCTCTACCTCTCACTGCTCCTGCACCTCTCACTGCTCCTGCATCTCTCACTGCACCTCTCACTGCTCCTGCATCTCTCACTGCATCTCTCACTGCTCCTGCACCTCTCACTGCACCTCTCATTGTACCTCTCACTGCTCCTGCACCTCTCACAGTACCTCTCACTGCATCTCACTGCTCCTTGACCTCTCACTGCATCTCTCACTGCTCCTGCACCTCTCACTGCATCTCTCACTGCTCCTGCACCTCTCATTGCACCTCTCACTGAATTTCTCACTGCACCTTTCACTGAATCTATCACTGCTCCTGCACCTCTCATTGCATCTCTCACTGCTCCTGCACCTCTTACTGCACCTCTTACTGCACCTCTCACTGCACCTCTCACTGCACCTCTCACTGCATCTCGCACCTCTCACTGCACCTTTCACTGAATCTTTTACTGCTCCTGCCCCTCTCACTGCTCCTGCACCTCTCACTGCACCTCTCACTGCACCTCTCACTGCACCTCTCACTGCTCCTGCACGTCTCACTGCATCTCTCACTTCATCTCTTACTGCTCCTGCACCTCTCACTGTGCCTATCATTGCACCTCTCACTGCACCTCTCACTGCACCTCTCACTGCACCTCTCTCTCGGCTCCTGCATCTCTCACTGCATCTCTCACTGCACTTGCACCTCTCACTGTACCTATCATTGCATCTCTCACTGCTCCTGCACCTCTCACTGCACCTCTCACTGCACATCTCACTGCTCCTGCATCTCTCACTGCATCTCTCACTGCATCTCTCACTGCACTTGCACCTCTCACTGTACCTATCATTGCATCTCTCACTGCTCCTGCACCTCTCACTGCACATCTCACTGCTCCTGCATCTCTCACTGCATCTCTCACTGCACTTGCACCTCTCACTGTACCTGCACCTCTCACTTTACCTCTCACTGCTCCTGCACGTCTCACTGCATCTCTCACTGCATCTCTCACTGCTCCTGCATGTCTCACTGCATCTCTCACTGCTCCTGTACCTCTCACTGCACCTATCATTGCATCTCTCACTGCTCCTGCACCTCTCACTGCACCTCTCACTACTCCTGCACCTCTCACTGCACTTCTCACCTCTCATTGCACCTCTCACTGCTCCTGCACCTCTCACTGCTCCTGCACCTCTCACTGCATCTCACTGCTCCTTGACCTCTCACTGCATCTCTCACTGCTCCTGCACCTCTTACTGCACCTCCCACTGCACCTCTAATTGCACCTCTCACTGTTCCTGCACCTCTCACTGCACATCTCACTGCTCCTGCACCTCTCACTGCATCTCGCACCTCTCACTGCACCTCTCACTGCTCCTGCACGTCTCACTGCATCTCTCACTTCATCTCTTACTGCTCCTGCACCTCTCACTGTACCTATCATTGCACCTCTCACTGCACCTCTCACTGCACCTCTCACTGCACCTCTCACTGCACCTCTCACTGCACCTCTCACTGCACCTCTCACTGCACCTCTCACTGCACCTCTCTCTCGGCTCCTGCATCTCTCACTGCACTTGCACCTCTCACTGTACCTATCATTGCATCTCTCACTGCTCCTGCACCTCTCACTGCACATCTCACTGCTCCTGCATCTCTCACTGCATCTCTCACTGCACTTGCACCTCTCACTGTACCTATCATTGCATCTCTCACTGCTCCTGCACCTCTCACTGCACATCTCACTGCTCCTGCATCTCTCACTGCACTTGCACCTCTCACTGTACCTGCACCTCTCACTTTACCTCTCACTGCTCCTGCACGTCTCACTGCATCTCTCACTGCATCTCTCACTGCTCCTGCATGTCTCACTGCATCTCTCACTGCTCCTGCACCTCTCACTGCACCTCTCACTGCACCTCTCACTGCACCTCTCACTGCACCTCTCACTGCACCTCTCACTGCACCTCTCACTGCACCTCTCACTGCACCTCTCACTGCACCTCTCACTGCACCTCTCACTGCATCTCTCACTGCTCCTGCACCTCTCACTGCACCTCTCACTACTCCTGCACCTCTCACTGCACCTCTCACCTCTCATTGCACCTCTCACTGCTCCTGCACCTCTCACTGCTCCTGCACCTCTCACAGTACCTCTCACTGCATCTCACTGCTCCTTGACCTCTCACTGCATCTCTCACTGTTCCTGCACCTCTTACTGCACCTCCCACTGCACCTCTAATTGCACCTCTCACTGTTCCTGCACCTCTCACTGCACATCTCACTGCATCTCTCACTGCTACGGCACCTCTCACTGCTCCTGCACTTCTCACTGCACTTCTCACTGCACCTCTCACTGCACCTCTCACTGCTCCTGCCAGCTGTGAGTTTGTTTGCGTCGAGGCTGTAAGCTCTACGCCTCGTATTAGCTTCGGATTTCTTTCTGTTTTGAACCATCATTTACTATCATTTCTAGTTGTTTATATTACTAAATATAGTTTACCCACCATCT
Organism: Meda fulgida; assembly: GCA_030578275.1. Taxonomy (NCBI): domain Eukaryota; kingdom Metazoa; phylum Chordata; class Actinopteri; order Cypriniformes; family Leuciscidae; genus Meda; species Meda fulgida. The sequence continues at coordinate 3,272,779 of JAROOJ010000031.1, forward strand.
CAGATTAACCTTACATCGCTAGCTTCCGTTATTGTTAGCACCGCACGCTAGTGTTTACGCACCACCCGCGCTCATTTATTTATTATTTATTTTCTTTTGCGCGCCCGCGCCTTTGAGTTCATAAAAGCACAGGTAAGTAAGAATCAGTCAACACAAACGGTGAGTAATGTCTTGTCCTGTTATTGTCACCTGTGTCACATGTCATATGTTTAGGATGGCAATAAAGGATTTATTTGTGATAAATGCAAGGAGACAGTCAGGCTGACGGAGAAGATTTCAGAGCTAGAGACACGCATCCAAACTTTAATTGAGGATAGTAAGGATAGTACTAGAACTTTAGATACTTTTTTGGATGCGCCTAGCATAGTGAACTCTGTACATGATTCGGTTCCGGCTGAAGTAGAGCCCACGCAGCAGGGCAGATGGGTGACCGTGAGAGATCGCTCTAGTCGCGGATTAAAAAACCACTCTTCCGTTCCGATTACCATAACAAAACGATTTGCCCCACTCAGTGAAACACCCACTGAGAATTCTATTGATTGTGCCCTGGTAATTGGTGATTCGATCACACGGAACGTGAAAATAGAGACACCAGCCACCATAGTCACATGTTTGCCGGGAGCCAGAGCGCCTGACATCAAAGCAAATTTAAAAGTGCTGGCTGATGCTAATCGTAAATTCTCTAAGATCATTATTCATGTCGGCACTAATGATGTTCGACTCCGCCAGTCGGAGATCACCAAAATTAATATTAAAGAGGTGTGTAAACTCGCAAGTACGATGTCAGGCACTGTAATTTTCTCTGGCCCCCTTCCTGTTCGCTGGAGTGATGAGATAGTTAGTAGATTGGCCTCACTCAATGGTTGGTTGTCTAAGTGGTGTCCGTTGAATAATATAGAATTCATAGACAATTGGAAAAGTTTTTGGGGCAAGCCTGACCTGTTGAAAAGAGATGGTGTTCATCCCTCCTGGGATGGTGCTGCTCTTCTCTCTAGTAATATGGCACATAGTCTTAGAGCTAAAACATGACAATCTGGGGCCCAGGTCAGGAAGCAGACAGACTGGCTAAACCGACCGTCTGCTAGCGGCCTCGCGTCACCAAGGTCAGATAAATCCCATCACATAGAGCCTCTTTCACCTAGATATCATCATATAGAGACTGTGTCTGTTCCCCGAATTTGGAAATCCAAAAAACGTCAGGTAAAAAATTTAATTGATGTTCAACAAATAAAAAACAGATATAATACAGATGAACAAAGGATAAAGCTTGGGTTGCGGAATATTCGATCCCTTACTTCAAAATCGCTCATAGTTAATGATATGATTTCAGATTATAATCTAGATGTGCTGTGTTTGACAGAAACCTGGCTTAAACCAAACGATTACATTACTTTAAATGAGTCAACCCCACAAGATTACTGTTATAAACATGAACCTCGTCTAAAACGCAAAGGGGGAGGTGTTGCTGTAATTTATAGTAATATTTTCAAAACCACTAAGAAATCTATTTTTAAATATACTTCTTTTGAAGTGTTGGTGCTTAATGTAAAAATATATAGTGTAAACGATAAATCACGTTTGAGATTTCAGCTGGCTACTGAATACAGGCCACCAGGGCACCATAAAGATTTTATCAAAGAATTTGCGGACTTTCTATCAGAATTAGTATTGGCTAACGATAAAGTACTAATTGTTGGTGATTTTAATATACATGTAGATAATGAAAAAGATGCATTGGGATTGGCACTTAAAGACATTGTAAACTCAATTGGAGTTAGACAACACGTGTCAGGACCCACTCATTGTCGTAATCATACTCTAGATCTAATATTATCACATGGAATAGATGTTGATGCCGTTGAAATTCTGCAGCAGAGCGATGACATCTCAGACCATTATCTAGTCTCATGTAAATTACATTTAGCCAAGGCTGCAAAGCCGACTCCGTGTTATAAATATGTTAGACCTATAACTTCTGCCACTAAAGATTGCTTTATCAATAATCTTCCTAATCAGTTTCATCATCTCAGCATCCCGGATAGCTTAGAAGAACTCGATATTGCAACAGAAACTTTTAACTCTCTCTTTTCCAGCACTTTAGACGCAGTTGCTCCGTTGCGCTTAAAGAAGATTAAAGAAAATAGTCCAACGCCGTGGTACAATGAGCACACTCAGGCCCTTAGGAGAGCAGCCAGAAAAATGGAGCGCAACTGGAAGAAAACAAAACTAGAGGTATTTCGGATTTCATGGAAAGAGAGCTCGATTGCTTACAGAGAGGCTTTAAAAGCTGCTGGATCTGCTTATTTTTCAACCTTATTAGAATAAAATAAACATAATCCTAGGTATTTATTTGAAACAGTGGCTAAACTAACGAAAAAGAAAGCTTCAAGCACAGAAATTTCCAAGCAACACAGCAGTAATGACTTTATGAACTTCTTCACTTATAAGATTGATAATATCAGGGACAAAATTATAACTATGCAACCGTCTACTACAGTATCGCATCAGGGAGTGCATTGTAGTCTCCCTGAGGAAAAATTTTATTCATTTGTTGCTATAGGAGAGGAAGAATTCTGCAAACTCGTTAATTCATCTAAATCGACAACTTGTATGTTAGACCCTATACCGACTAAGCTATTGAAAGAGATGCTTCCAGAGATCATAGATCCTATTCTTAATATCATTAATTCGTCTTTGTCTCTAGGATACGTACCAAAAACTTTTAAGCTGGCTTTGATAAAACCGCTTGTTAAAAAAACGTAACTTGATCCTTCAGAATTAGTCAATTACAGGCCGATCTCAAATCTGCCTTTTCTGTCAAAGATATTAGAAAAAGCAGTATCCTCACAACTGTGTTCCTTTCTTGAAAGAAATGATATCTGCGAGGATTTTCAGTCAGGATTTAGACCGCACCATAGTACTGAGACAGCTCTCATTAGAGATACAAATGATTCACTTTTATCATCCGATCGTGGTTGTATCTCTCTATTAGTGTTACTTTATCTTAGTGCTGCATTTGACACAATTGACCACAACATTCTTTTAAATAGACTAGAAAACTATGTTGGCATTAGTGGAATTGCACTAGCATGGTTTAAATCAGGGGTTCTCAACCTTTTGCAAGCTGGGCCCCCCCAAAGGTGGTTCATTGCAGTTGGGGCCCCAGTGCCCCCCGCCCAGATCCCCCATCCCCCCGCCCCGCTCTACCTTAGATAGATAGATAGATAGATAGATAGATAGATAGCCCTAGGCTATTATTTTTAGGCCCACATTATTATTATTATCATCATCAGTAGCGGTAGGTAGGCCTATTATCATTACTAGGCTATTGTTATAATTGGCAGTAGCACCAGACTTCTAATGTGAGCTTGCAGGCATTATTATTATTATGAGTTGTATAGGCCTATCATCATTACTAGACTATTGCTATATAATTGTGAGGTTACATGCTTTTTTGTTGTTGTTGTTATTATTATTATCATCAGTAGGCCTATCATCATTACTAGGCTATTGCTATAATTGGCAGTAGCACTAGACTTCTAATGTGAGCTTGCAGGCATTTTTATTATTATTATTATTATTATTATTATTATGAGTAGTATAGGCCTATCATTATTACAAGGCTATTGCTATATAATTATGAGGTTACATGCTTTATTGTTGTTGTTATTATTATTATCATCAGTAGGCCTATTATCATTACTAGGCTATTGCTATATTATTAGGTGATGTTAATGTGAGACCTGAGCCTGCTTTGTCTTGCAAAGATCCTCAATTCTTGGCTCAATGTTTGATAAGCATAGCCTCAAATCATCCTCGATTTGTGCACGATTGCGGTATTTTGTTTTGAGTGCAGTCATTTTTGAGAATCCTGCCTCACACAAATATGTCGACGCGAAAGGAAGGAGAATCTTCAAGGCGACGTCACAGAGTTCAGGGTATTCCTGCATCAATGCTGCCCAGAATGACGAAAGAGGACAGGAGCTAAAGAGTTCCTTCAGTCTACTGTCCCTCTTCAGCTCAATAAGCTGTTCCTGCATATCAATTGATAGCTCGTTTACTGTGCACACAAACGGATCTCGAACCCATGTAAAAGAGCGATAATCTTCTTTAAAGTACGTCACAAATTGTTTTCTCATTGCTGACAGGTGCTCAGACGCTGATTGAAATAGGGAGGAGAAATCGTGTGACGTGCCTGCATCAGTTATAAAGTCTGTAAGGCAGGGGAACATGTCGCAGTTCCATCGACTGATGCGGCCATGCCAGAGGTCTAGTTTTTGTGTGAAGGCTTGCACTTTGTCAGCAAGGAGCAAAATATGAGTTTCGCGGCCTTGCAAAGACAGGTTGAGGCCATTCAAGCGGTCAAATATATCGACCAAATAGGACAGAGACGCAAGCCACATAGTGTCATCCAGATGCTTCGCCAGATCTGATTTGATTTCTGTCAAAAACCACTTCACCTCCTCTCGCAGCTCATACAACCGCTGTAACACCCGCCCCCTGGAGAGCCAGCGAACTTCAGTGTGCAGAAGCAGCTGTTCGTGCCCTGACCCCATCTCCTGGCAGAGGACCCCAAACAAGCGAGAGTTTAGCGGCCGTGATTTTATGAGATTTATTATTTTGACGGATTGGTTAAGCACGGAGTCAAAGAGAACCGGCATTTTTTTTAGCAGCTAGTGCTTCGCGATGGACCATGCAGTGTGTCCATTTCACAAGTGGAGCTACTTGCTGAACGCGAGCAGCTAGGCCACGCTCACGCCCCGTCATTGCCTGCGCACCATCCGTGCATAGGCCAACGCATCGGTCCCAAGCCAAACCATTTTCGCGGATAAAAATGTCAAGGACATTGAAAATGGCTTCTCCTGTCGTGTGCGACTGAAGAGGCCGGCAAAACAGGACATCCTCCTCAATCACCTTGTCCCGCAGATACCTGACATAGGTGAGGAGCTGTGCCTGCCCAGCAACATCAGTGGATTCGTCCAGCTGCAGCGCGTAGTAAGGACTCTTTTTTACGAACTCTATCAGTTGCTCTCTGATATCGTTGGACATGTCTACAATTCTCCTAGCGACTGTGTCATTGGACAGTGGTACTGCACCGAGTTTGGCTGCTGTACTATCGCCTATCATTATTCAGCACATATCTTGCGCTGCCGGCAAAATGAGAGTCTCTGCGATTGTATGCGGTTTACCCAGTTTACCGATCCTTTTGGCCACTAAATACGATGCCTCCAAACACTGTTTAGACACAGTGCTGTGCACTGAAATGGTAGCCTGTTGCTGATGGAGGCCATCAAGCTTTCTTTTAAAATATTCAGCCGGTTTATTTTGAATGCCAGCATGCTTTGTTTCGAGGTGACTTTTTAATTTGCAGGGCTTCATACTGTCATTTGCCAGCACCTCGGCACACACGACACACTGAGGTCTCAGATCAGCCGTGACTCTAAACCCAAACTGCAGGTATGTTTCAACGTACCTGCGAAGCTTTTTTGCAGCTGGTGGTGCGTCGGTTGGCTTGTTGGTCCTCACAAGAAATTTCTCCATTTTAATTTGTTTTCAATAAAGTTTAGCTAAACTATAGGCAATATGTAACTGTGTGTGGTGTATGTTGAGAGACGTATCAGGGGCTAATCAGTCAGGACTTAGGCACGATCTTTCATTAAACCAAACAAAATAATTATTTTGAAGAAAATTCAGATTTTATTTTAATACTTAACGATTGTAGTGTGTGTGTGTGTGTGTGTGTGTGTGTGTGTCGTTTGGGTAGTTAGCTAAGTAGCTACTGCCTAGCAACAAATTTACTGGCTAGGGCTGAGATATGATCTAATCTTAAAAAAGAATGTTTCTGGGTTTAGTCTTTAAAAAGACTGTTGGGGTTTGTGTAGGAAAGGCCTATGCAAATCGAGATTGATAAGAGACTAGCGAGAGCTGGCACAAGCGAACTGGGCAAGAGACTAAACTAGAGTGAATGGAGAGTTATGTCGTGAGTCAATTTAAATGCAGTAATTTATTTTTGTGTGAGAGTGAGAGAACATTTACACCCCGCTCTGTAAGTCAGGGCAGGAACGGCGGCGGCCATGCGCATGCGCGATTCATTTGCAGCCTGGACGCAGAGGGGTGTGTGTCTCCTCTCTGCTCTGACTGCAGGCTGGGACTGCTGCGCGAGGTTACTGAGACTGACCGCCTGTGAGTGCCTTTGGACGGGAGAGGGGCTCATGGCAGCACCCGCTGCTCGTTGAGCACAGTAGGCCTAACTGCAGAGTGATTCGAGCTTTCGAGTCTCCAAACACCACAAAAGTCTACAAAAACACCAGTAAAAGTCGCTGGATTTGTCGCTTTTGACAAAAAAAAAGTCTCCAGGAGGATGTTTTATTGTTGTTTATTTATTAACAACATAAATGTATTTAAACATGTTTGTGTGTGCGTGGGTGCGTGCGTGTGAGCATTTCACAAAAACTAAAAGAAAGCTTTAACTGTAGCCTATATTCTGACTAGTTTATTCGTTTATATATATACTGTGTGTGTGTATATATATATATATATATATATATATATATATATATATATATATATATATATATATATATATATATATATATATATATATATATATATATATATATATATATATATATATAAATACGACTTCACGTTTTATACGTTTGCAGCCTCTGAAACTTCCGTCCGTCATAAAATTAATTCGGGTGGTTCGAATTTCTGCATTTTTCGCATCCGTAGCAAATATTTTGAGGGGTTTTGACAACATTGAGAGACACCAAATGACGAATATGAATACGAAAATTAATACGACAGTTTCGGACTCAAAATGTGGTGTTTTATATATTTATAACATTTGAATACAGTTCAGCAACATACATCACATGACCTGACGACCAAGAGAGCTGACAATTGACCATCACTTAATTTACCATCACCTCACGATTGAAAATAATGTGACCCTGATTTCATATGACAGTTCAACAAACAAGTTAATACTATTAAGTCACTTACATTTTAGACGAAATAATGACTGTTTTGGTCTATTTTAGCAGCGAAAATAAATCCGATGAATCCAAACAAATATCACAGCATAGCGCATCTCACAGCAACACTCAATCGTGTTTTGAATGATTCAGTGTTTTGAACGAATCGGTTGAGTCAAAAATACAATGACCCATTCACAAACATCTGTCTCATTCTTGATGAATCGGCCGTTTGAACGAATCATTTAAAAGAAACGACTCAATGACTCGCTTAATAAAACCGCTTATCACCTGCATTTGCGCTCACTATCGACAGACCAATCAAATTTGTTAACTTTTTTTTTTTAAATCAGTCCAAACACATTTACATTTTTATTCATTCAGTTATGTATATACAAAACGATACGTTTTTATGACAGTAGTGATTTTTTTTTTGTTGCTAATATTGGGGGGGGTTTTTCAGTTTTTTTCCCTCCCATCCTGTAGCCTACTCGCGCCCCCCCCCCCCCCCCCCCCCCCCCCCCCCCCCCGGGAGAGAATCACTGCTTTAAATAGTATATTTTATAGAACAGGGAAGCTATTTTTCATGGCCAGAGAAATATCCAGTCTATAAGAAGGATAACTTTCCTTGAGGGTTGATAAAAGACCGTACGGTCAGTTCGCTGGATGAACAGATTATTCGATAACAAATTAACTCCATTAAGGGTTATCCTGAGAATGAGTTATCCCTCTATTCTAGACAATTGATATATTAATATTTAATTATAATTCGTTGTGATTGATTATTGATATATACATTTTATCTATTTTGCCTACCTGTATGGATAATTGATTATCATCCGTTGTATTGAGTTGTCCATATAGAGATACATTGGCAACGTATCCCCTTTACGGGTAATTTAATCTATGCATGCGATTCATGACCATATTCATGATCAGTTATTAAAATGATATTCCCTTCATTTGAGCTAGAATCCCTACACTAGCGATGTCAGGTTCATCTGAGATGTTGGGTAAGCTGTATTTGGTAGTATACACAACTAGAAATGATAGTAAATGATGGTTCAAAACAGAAATAAATACAAAGCTAATACGAGGCTTAGACAGCTTACAGCCTCGAAACAAAAAAAACTCACAAGAGGCAGCGAGGCAGATAGGACCAATCGATCAGCAATCCAGCGATCTCCACGTAGGACTCCACGTAAAGGTTTAAATGCAAATGAGCTGTTGCTCCCGGGACAGAGGGTGGAGCTTCAAGAGCTTGTGTGTTAGCAGCTCCGATAACAGTAGGGGTAAAATCTTTGTGTGGCAGGGGGCCACGACCTGTCACTCAACCCGTCACCGCTAGGGACTGCTGCCACTCGACCAGTCACGGATATATGCGCCTGCCTCTAGACCAGTCACGGATGTATGCGCCTGCCTCGCGACCTAATATGTAAGATGACTTTTAAACCAAATGCAGCACGTATCCCCTTTAGCCAGTGGGAGCCAGAACAGTACGCACAGTAGGTCAAAATTGACCATTAACCAAACACTTTTCACCTGCCTTACAGCTACCAGACACTCCGACTGATGCACATGATCAAATAGAAAGGCATCCCGCGTTTCTTTCTACTCTTATTTAGCCTACTTATTTGCCTCATTACCTTATATTTTATTCCACCGTTTTAATCCGGAGTGCGAGTCTCGTGGCACTATTTGTCATCTTATCTTATATTTTATTCGCTTGTTTTACCCGTTTGAGTGTCTCGTGGCTCTTACTAAGCGTCGCACCTGCCAGAAGATCTCTCACTGTTTTCTTCTACCAGACACTCCAATTGATACACATGGTCAGACAGTAAAATACTGCTCTTATATGCGATCTTATCTTACATTTTATTCCCTCTTTTTGTCCATAATGGAGCATGCGTCATGTCAAGCGTCGCTCCTGCCTCAAGATCTCTCACTGTTTACATGAATCACACACACCGATTGATGCACATGTGCAAACAGACAGTCAAATACTGCTCTTATTTGCCATCTTATCTTACATTTTATTCCCACTTTTTGTTCATAATGGAGCGCGTCACGTCACCCAAGCGTCGTGCCAGCCACAAGATAGTAGTAGCCCTTTATACTTAGTCACAAGTACCAGCGAAATTGGCCATCAACCTGTCCATACAAACATATGAATATGACAAGGGGGTAGACAGGACAGGAAGAAAGGGAATTGAAGAAAAAAGAAATACAGCATGAAATGAGGAGAGGTGAGAAAAAGGCAACCACCAGACTATGCTCCTGATAGGAGTACAGTGTGGGAACAGGAAAAAAAACCTCAGCAACATTAGCACATAATCAATACACTCTACAACATGAACAAGATTTGCAACAGGGGTGGGATTGGGGGGTGGAGATAGCCCAGCACATGCAAGCAGCCATTTCTCGCCGCTGGTCACAGACCCGCCTATAAGACTGGAGGTACAAAGCGGCGAAGGCGAGGGATAAGGTAACGGGCGGATGATTGCTGTATATATATGTAAGAGTTCATGTGTGTAGGCCTGGAGAGTCGCTATGCCAGCATCTTAATCTAGGTGCTTCAGTCCACAGGATTGTCATAGCGATACACGGTAAATTGCCATGGAGACAACCTTGATCAGCTCCCAGACATAGTCAACAATCACCAGCTGTCTGGGGAGTCGGGGAAGGAACGCAAGAGCGGCTCACTGCAGTGCTCTTCCGGGGGAGTTGTTGTTCCAACAGTGGCCTTGGCCAAGGCCAGTGCTGGTTGAGGCGTGCCGAAACAGATAAGATTGGGATTGTTTGGTCTTGAGGCGAGTAGCCGCATTCTAATTTACACGGCTATTCTCCTGGTCCACTTTGGTCTCTGAAACAATCCTTTTGCCTTTGCAAAGCTGTGAGCTTCTCCATGATGTTATCCGTATTTTGGTTCATAGACCCAGTCTGAGTGCAGACAGCTCTGCCCACTGCTTCAATCATGACAGGCAGCCTTGTGAGGCTTTAGACAGCTGTCACCGTCTTCTTAATTCCTCGATAAACCAGGGCAATTTCTAATCCAATCCGCAGAAGACCTGTTATCATAGTACCGAAATAGGTAGATATCTTCAACGTCCTCCATGGAAAGAGCTGCCAGACACATGACCCGCCACTTCTCCCACGCATCCATCGTGTAGCCAGCTGCGAACGTTCCGGCAGGGCAGTCAGGTTCCCCCGAACCCAAGCTTCTCGTCGAGAAGATGGTGTCAATTGCGTTGAGAGACCAGTTGATCAAATCCATGATTTCTTAGTTTGGAGAGCAGTGCGAGAGTCTCAAGTACAAGACAGTAGACTAGACGTGACAAGAGCAAAGCAGGGAAGGTTAGGGGAGGGAGAGGGTGAGAAAATGCGACCGCCTTCGTTGAGAGCCAAGTAGAAGAAGTAGAAGATCTCTCGCTGTTTTACTGCCTGATACTCCGATTGACAGCTGAAGGGAAAACAAACGAAGATTCCTCACTACATCGATTTGTTTGTTTTATAGGCCAAGGCTAGTTTTATTTCATTTTATTTACAGAATATCAACATTTAATGATGATATCTTTGAATTTGCATCAGTGAGAACTGCAAAACAAACAAAAAACTTGTTCAGGCAAAGAACAAAATTTAATTTTAATAATTTAAAAGAAATAGAAATTTTAATAATCATCATTACTCGCCCCATTGGGTTTTACCAAACGGTTACTCTACCTGTGGCCGTTTAAAAAACCCAACATGATCAGCAACAGCGGTACGGCAAATCCAACACAAATGGACTCCCATACTGAATTTAGAGTGAAATTGACAGCGTTTTAATGATTCATCTAAAATAATAAAATAAAAGAGAGTACACAGCAATATTTTGCACTTGCCAGTTGTTATTTTGCCAGTTTTTCACACAAAAATCTTATGCGGAAGATGAATAATAAATTAAAATAGATAGACGTTGACGCGCGCTCCATTATGGACAAAAAGAGGGAATAAAATATAAGATGACAAATAAGAGCAGGATTTCACTGTCTGTTTGCACATGTGCATCAAATTGAGTGTCTGGTAGATTTAAACAGTGAGAGATCTGAGGCAGGCGCGACGCTAAGTTGTGGCTGGCGCGACGCGTGTCAAGACTCACGCTCTGGATTAAAACGGCGGGAAAAATATAAAGTGGCAAATGGGTAGGCTAGATAAGAGTAGAAGTAAACGCAGGATGCATGTCTAACGGTCTATTTGATCATATGCATCAGTCGGAGTGTCTGCCAGTAGGTGTAAGGCAGGTGAAAAACATTTAAATAATGGTGAATATTGACCTATTGTGCATGCCGTTTTTGCCCACTAGGTACAGGGGATACGTGCTGCATTTTGTTTAAAACACCTTATATATTGTGTAAGGTCCCGAGGCAGGCGCATCCGTGACGGGTCCCGAGGCAGAAGCATTTAGCGGTGATGGGTCGGGTGCCAGCAGCCCCTAGAGGTGAAGGGTTGAGTAACAGGTCGAGTGGCAGCTCCCCCTGCCACGCAGAGATTTTACCCCCTCTCTCCGATTAACTCACGCAGACACACACTGAAATGTCAGAAACTGTTCTGCCTTTTATGTTTAAACTGGAGTCGGACAATGATGGAGAGACTCAAGAAGAAGTGCTGACATGTAGAATGCAACAGGACGTTTCTGAATGGTTAGTTGATGAATTTATGTTGCTGATGTAGAGTTAACTATCTTCAAGTTTTTGATTAGCATATTCTGTCATGAAAATCTATAATATCGCTCTTGTGGGAACTGTTGTAAGATGCCTACAGAGTGACATCCTATTGCATTTTTATTAAAGCTGCAGTCGGCAAGTCTGGCAGATTGAGGGGACTTAGCCAACATTTTTAACGTTTACAACTCTCATGCCCCTCCCCCACATCCACCGAGCTCAGTGCGTATACACCAGATTTTCTGTGAATGCGCCCGTCTCTTCAGCATCATAGCATTATCGAGCATAGTGTCGGTTTCAGTGAATATGATCAAAAAATTCTTGCCGACTTCAGCTTTACTGTATTGCATGTGAAAAGACGGATGCGACAGCTTGAGCAGACTAACAAATGTGCTGTACTACAACAACATTTCCTCTTCTCTACATAGACTGCATGTTCCCGGGGAAGGGGTTTATGTCATTTTTGGGTTAGTGATGTCACTAACCCAGGAGGAATCTCATCTAGTCCTGACCAGCCTTTGTTTTAGTCCTTAAAAAAGCAAATATCTTACTTTGCTTTGAAATTTGAGCTTTGTAACTTTTGCAGATGTAACGCTCCAACAGCAACATTACACACTAACTAAAGTTAGAAATGTGAAATAATAATCAACCACCCCTTTAATTCATCGTGATCTCACAAAGTTCTGCTAATCTGTACAATAAATACAGTATCTTATTTAGCCTACTGTAAACCCAGATTTTGTTTCTAATTAAACTTACGAGTGATCATTACTTATTCTTTTATGTTTAGTAAAAACTTGCTATCATTACTAAACAGTAAACAACATTAGTTGTTTGAATAAGGGGAGCTTATTCAAAAACCTGCCTGGTCACGTGAAAAGACCCGAGTCTAACGTGCGTCCAAGGGGCTCTACACCTGGCGGGACGAGCACAGGCCTCGGTAGCAGACGGTATTTCGACACTCGCAAGAGCACAATCACCAAATCTGTTAGTTTATCGGTTTATGATGAGAGTATTCGCGATAGTGCAGAATTCAGTCTGAATTCAGAGTTTAGCTCGTGCACTGAACAAAATTCCGGTGTTTCAGTGATTACTGATCTTAGGCCCTGTTTACACGAAACGCTCGCGGGTGAAAACAATTTTTTTTTTTTTTATCAGATGTGCCTTTCGTTTAGACGACGGCGGCGTTTTTGGGGCTTAAAAACGCAAAAAAGTGAAACCACTCTCCAGAGTGGAAATCTTAAAAACGATCCACTGTCGTGTTCCTGTCTAAAGGGTAAAAACACAAAAGTCTACTTAGACAGTGAAGGCACCGATTTGCTCACGGTGGCTCTCATCGCGTACACGTTTACATCACGTCATTTTGTGAGATAGATTATCAGAGCCCTTCTACAGAGAGCCTGGCCACTCCCTATTAAGTCCTATTGTACAGAATTTTGGTTGTAGTTCCACTGGTTGGGCGATCGCCCTGAGTGCAAAATGAATAGAAGTCTATGGAGCTAGACGGCTAAATTTGTCTCTTTCACCCGATTGTCATTGAGAAATCTCAGATTTGATTGTAGTTTTTGCAAGTTCAACATGGGTAATAGGTCGAAAGTTGAATGAATGATTACTTGTGTCCTTTCGATTTCTTACAGGTTGAGTTGTTGTTGCCCATAACACGCTAGCATTCTGCTAATTAACGCTGATTGGTCAGTGAAGGACTGATTACAACCAGAGATACCACTTGATAGCATCGTGGCATCCGAAGCGGGACTAGAATGTTAAAGTGGAATTAACTCTTCTTGCACATGTATTTACCTGTGTCAGCTGTGTTGTCGATGCCTCGAGAGAAAAGAAAGTGCAGAGCGCGAAAGCACCAAAGTGACTGAAGGATTGCCAGGAAGCAGTATCTCTGGTCGTACGATGTGTATGACGTCATTTACATTTTAAAAGACTTTTTAAAGCAAATAAGCGACTCTAAAAAATCGAACACCCAGCAACGTGTAATTTCTTTGCATCTCCTTTCGAATACTACATTCAAATTACTAGACAAAAAATGATATCCTGGGAAAAGTGGATTTTGAGGGGTATAGCTCCATAGACCTCCGTTCATTCTGCACTCGTCCTGTGAGCGCCCTCATATTGAACCAGAGTGGAACTGCAACCAGTTCAGAAGCCGGAAGTTTATTGAGAGTGGAAGTTCTCCCCTTATTACACATTATCTGGTATTATTGATTTCGCGCTACTAGGGAGGCATACTACTACATCGAATTTCACACACTTTTGCGTCATCATATACATGCAGATTTCCCCCCCATAACGCTCGTCTAAACGCAGAATAAAAAGTGATAACGCAACGCCACCTTTACATTTTCTCTTCAGATCGTTTCCGTGTAAACATAGCCTCAATGCCTCTGATTGGCCATTGCATCTCAACAGAGTATTGTGTGATTGGTTATAGTGCGCAGCGCTGTAAAACACGTAAAAAGTATGATGCAACATAAGCAGATCTAGATTTAATGCCTCAGTCAACACTTTTCATTTTCACTTTATTTAGATTAAATGTTGCAGGTGCCCATTAATTTTTGACCCGTGGCCAGGAGAAGGCTAAGCCTTCAGAATAATAAAGACCAGCTGTTATAGTAACTCTGTGTAGGACATGGACATTATTCAAAATCAACGTGGCCCCTGTATCGTAATATGTATCGTATTGTGAAATTGTAGGCAGTATCCAGCTCTAGCTTTAAAACATTGTGGGCTGACTTAACAGGGAACAGTTCATGTTAAGGGGGTTGCAGGGGATGTTGCTGCTGTGGTTGCTGCCTTTGTTGTTGTTGCTGCTGCTAATAGCGTACTGCTGGAGATGATCTGACACTATAGACATTAAAACAAACATAGGAGATATATTAGCTGATTAAACCATTGTTATGTGGCCATGACAAGATGTAAAGTTTGCTTGACAGTGTTTGGAACTGGCTCACTTCGACTGACCTGCTGTAGCTGCTGCCATGGCTGACTGATATGAGGAAATAATTGGGGCTGCTGCACACCAAAAGTTGCAGGTTGAGAAAATAAGATACCAGATTCAAAAAAGTGTAGGAAATAATCTGAGATGGTAACATTAATCCATTAATCAAGGGGTTAGAGTGAGACAGAAAAATCTAGACTGAGGTGTGTGGGGTTGGTTTGTGTGATTTAAGAGGACACAAATTTGTATAATGATATGTGTGTTACACTGGTATTACAACTTATGGGTGGTTTATGGGGACATTTCAAAAGTCCTCATTATTCAAATAGCTTAAACATAAACAATGTCTCCTGTGATGGGTAGGTTTAGGGATAGGGGCAGTGTAAGGGGATAGAATATACAGTTTGTACAGTATAAAAACCATTACGCCTATGGAGAGTCCTCATAATGCTGTTGCACCAACATTTTTCAAAACTCTAGACAAAACTCAAAATGGTTATCACTTGTAACAGGCTGTCTAAGGTTCAAAACATTGCATTGTGCATTCACATCTTTAAAGAAATCTTGCACTTGCGCAATCATTGGTTCAAAAAACAAATTTACTGTGAAATAGCATTGAAACATAACTATAGATCACCCACACACAAGCAACCGATAGTTTCGCTGTGTCATTGCTCATACAATCATTAAATATTGTAGAACAAAAAAGGTGATACAGGTTAAAAGTATTGCAGTAGTAGAGAGAATACTACAGACACAGTGGAATCATTGAACTTTCAGCGGAGGATCCTGGCTGTAATTTACATTTAAGTGAACAACAACAACTCGCAGAGGTACGTCAATCTTTTCCATCTCTCTTCCAGGAAAGACCGGGGCGTACCAAAGTGGTCACCCATAACATCATCTTGAAAGAGGAAGTTCCAATTCGACAGAAGCCCTATCGAGTTCCTGAGAGGATGGTAGAGAAACTGCAGGAGGAGATTGACACAATGTTGGAGATGGGAATAATCGAACCTTCCCAAAGTGAGTGGTCAAGTCCTATACTTCTGGTTCCCAAGAAAGACAGTGGACTGAGGTTCTGTACAGATTTTAGAAAACTGAACTGCGTGTCATGCTTTGATTCCTACCCAATGCCTCGAATAGACGAACTGATTGAAAGGCTGGGTAAAGCACGTTACATGACTACACTAGACCTATGTAAAGGTTACTGGCAAGTGCCCCTTGACCCCTCTTGTAAGCCATATACTGCTTTCCGTGCCCCCACAGGACTATATCAGTATAAGGTAATGCCTTTCGGGTTACACGGAGCTCCAGCAACATTCCAGAGACTTATGGACAATGTACTCACTGGGTGTGACCAATAAGCAGCATATTTAGATGATGTAATATATAGTGGAACATGCCAGGAACATTTAGATCATCTTAGTAATATCCTAGGAAGGCTTCAGAAAGCTGGAATCACAATTAACACCACCAAATGCTCGTGGGCACAAACAGAGGTGAAGTATTTGGGATACCTCATTGGCCATGGCCAGATTAAGCCACAGATGGAGAAGCTTAAGTGTATTCAAAACATTCAAAGGCCACAGACAAAGAAACAAGTGAGATCATTCCTTGGTTTGGGTGGTACTGCCGTTTTATTCCCCATTTTGCATCTCTGGCTACCCCATTAACTGACCTAACCAAAAAGAGTCCTTCTAAGTTTCACTGGACAGTGGAGTGCGAAGGAGCTTTCACAGCACTTAAATATATGTTATGTCAAGAAGCAGTTTTGCAGGGCCCTGATTTCTTGAAGAGGTTTCTTGTGCATGTGGGTGCCTCGGATGTCGGACTGGGAGCAGTTTTGGCCCAAGAAGAGTCTGGGAGTGAGAGGCCGGTACTGTTCTTGAGTAGAAAGCTCTTTGACAGAGAGAGAAGATATTCAATGATTGAAAAGGAAGGCCTTGCGATCAAGTGGGCTATTGACTCTCTCCGATATTATCTACTAGGGCGGGAAGTTACCCTGCAAACTGACCACAGAGTATTGAAATGGATGCAAACTATGCAGAATAGTAATTCGAGGATACTGCGCTGGTGTCTGGCTCTGCAACCATATAAATTTACAATTGAGCATTGTCCAGGTAAGAAAAATCTAATTGCTGATTACTTATCCCAGTTACCAGACTAATTCCATCCCGAAGGGGGGGGAAGGGAGAAATGTGATAAAGCGAGGTATGTAACTTGCAATTCAAAGAACCAAACAATGGGTTTTGTGTTGAAGATAATTTTATTCATTGTTTTGTGTCACACATGTCTTAATTGAAAGGTGCATATTTCATTGTGATTCATGTTTGTCAGTCTTAGCCTTTTTGTGCCTGTAAATGAGAAAAGGTGAATGTAAATTACACAAATAATGATCTGTTTGTACATGGTGAATCTTTGTCTTACCTTCTTCCTGGAACTTCTTAATAGGAGGGGCTTGCCCACAGAAAGCCTGACTTATACCTTCCCAAAGGAGGAGGAGTTCAAGTGTTGAATGTTTTTACATTAAATGCATGCTTTTAAGATTCTCGTTGGTTTTCATGATGAAAATAGAGCTTGATAAAGAAGATGCTAATATTCATGATTGAATGTTGATGTTAAATATGATCTTATAAATAAGCTATGTAGATTGTATTTGAGACAGCCTTGCCATTGGTATGTTTGAAATTGAGGGGTTTGGACAGAGAGGGAGAGAGAACAAAGGGTGACTGTTGGACCAGTAGCCAACGTGTTTGATGTTCCTCATGTAAATATTTTGTTTTGTTTTTTTCCCTTTATTTTTGTTTCTATTTTGTTTTTTCTTGTATTGGAATTTTGGTGGATGGAACCCCGTTACACTGTTTGGAGCGTGCCCTGACAAGAAAATTAAACCACCTTTGAGAGACCCCCTTTTTCTTGCTGCCTGCTTAGCCATAATAAGACCATAATAAGATCTTTACCACAAATGGTTTGTAATAGATGGTTGTAATAAATGGTTTGAAGTTTGTAATAAATTGATGCAAAATACTACAGTACAATCACAACATAGGTTTATTTGAATCAAAGCAAAAATAATTAGCTATGAAATAAAAAAGAAAAGACAGTACAGTAAAACATCAAATGCAGTGTTCCACAACTTGCTTGCTTGTCCTGTAAGAAACAAAACAGAAGTGATTACTGTACTTATATATTGTCATCAACTCTGTGTTGTGGATTTGGCCACAGGTTATCATCTACATCACAATGGATGTTTTCATTCAATTTCATTTCAACCTTCGGGCATGGCGAATCCAGGCCTGACACTGGTCTGCTGTGATGTCATTGCAGGCGTCAACCATGGCCTGGAGAAGAGTGACTTCTTCATGAGGGTGCCTATCATGAACCTTCCATCTCCATGCGGAGAAAAATTCCTCAATTGGGTTAAGGAAGGGAGAGTATGGGGGTAAATACAGGGTGGTAAATTGTGCATGGGCCTGAAACCATGCTTGCACCACATGAGCATGATGGAACCTGACATTGTCCCACACAATGACATAGGTCACACCTTCAGCTCTACAAACCTGATCGAGCTCATCAAGAAAGGTGACAAGGAGAGCTGCATTATATGGTCCAATATGAGGTCTGCGTCCCTCCACACCATCTTCTGATATAGCCTCACACATGGTAATGTTGGCCCCACGTTGTCCAGTGTAAGAAAAAATGAAGTGGACGTTTACTACGTTTACGTGGAAGTTTATTACAGCATAGCAGTGGCAAGGTACACGAAGCACCTTGGGTTCACCGGCGTCAGAATGAACCCAGAACATCCAAATCTTAAACCTTTTATCCTGTTACAGTTTACCACTCTTAATGTAAATTAAGTTGCTCTTTTTGTAACAGCTGTGGTCTGTATGTTAATGTTGAGACACCTCATTGTCTGAGAAGGTTCTCGGTGTCCCACACACAGTCCCATTCTACAATTGACTACCATGTGCTCAGGGTGTGATCAACCCAAATGGTGAAGATACAATATAATTTCACTTCCTTCATCTCTATGATAATTAAGCCATTTTGGGGATAAGCTCATTCTAAAATATATTTTGGAGTGGAATCTGGGTCGAGGCAGACTACAATTTCTTACAGTCCCCTCTCTGATGCTCTTGGCCCAAAAGAAGCATTACCTCCACTCCCTTCTCACAGATTGCACCTCCCTTCCCTGGTGGGCAGGTTCCCAGTGGCGGTGAAGCCCTGGCTTAGGTTGTCCCCTTATAGCCATCGGAGAATCTTACCCGTCTTTGGGTCGACACCTCATGCACACTGGTTACAGCTCCATCCAATTGGGCAGAATTATCTGAGACTCTTATAAAATTTGGCAATATGATATACAAACATTTTCTTGGGTGTGGGTGAGAAGACATTCAAGAACCCTCACAGCCAGTAGGAGTGTCCTAAAGCGATCATTAAGTTTTCTGCAATTCAACGTTTAAACATAGAACACATAACATAATGCATCGGGCAAATAATAAGTAAGATACATACACATACAGCCGTTTTAAAGGTTACATTCCAAATTAAACCAGATTAGGCCATATCTAAGTCTCCATCATTCATTTGTTTTGCAAAAATCTTTTCTTTCTTCAAGGCCTTTTTGGGCTCTCACAATGGCCCTCATGTATCAAAAGTGCGTACACCAAATTGCCAGCATACACTTGGCGTACACCCAAAACCACGGTGACTTTGAGATTTATCGATATGGACGTTGGCGTACGGCACGCTCAAATCCTACGCCAGCTCAGGAGGTGGTGTTTTGAGTTAGTGTGGAAATGCGTTGTAAAACAATTCATAACACCACAAAATGCACTGACAAACTAAAATATATGATATATTATGACCCACTGTAAAAAAACAACAACAACATAGTAATTATAAACTTCAGTGTTTATTTTTGTGCAACATGGACTTCAATGTTTAATTTGTGTGACTTTACCAAAGCATTTGATTTGTAGGCATATGTATTCCTTCAGTTGCGAGCCTGTGCGCTTTAACTGACGTTTCAGGGTTAGGTCCGGCAGGTGCGCATGGACTGGGTTCAGTAATTAAAGGCTTTCAATGACCTAAAAATAATTCAGACTGACAAAATAATAAAAATTACATTCTTCTTCTAAATAACAATAAGCGTCATTAATAATAAAAATCATAATAAGAATATTACAAATTGTCATGCAATTATTAATGTGAATGAATGGTACTCCACATCACATCATCATCACTATTGTACACCCCAATACAAGTGATGTGATACGAAATTAAATGGCAATTGTTTCAAAACACGTGCTGTAAAAAAATGCATTGTGATAGGTCATTTCGGCTCCACGTCGGAGAAGTTTCTATTCTTTGCCGTCTTCCGTGTGTCCATGGCGTAAAATGAGGGCGTGGGGGAAGCGGAGACTTGAATATATAGGGACGTGTTATTCTAATGACGATCGTTTTCAGCCGCGGCATTTATCATGGGCAGGTATTGCGTACACCTGGATTTCAAAGGTACGCACAGCTTCATAAATCAGGCGGTGAGAGGTGTGTAAGCATAATCTTACGCCAATATATACACCCGTTTCTACGCAAGAATGATAAATGAGGGCCAATGTGTCTATAATTCCTTTGCCTCTGTGATATTAGCATATTGTTTAGTTTTGATAACTCAAACAATCAATAATCAATAGACAATATAATGTGTGTGTGTGTGTGGTTTTTCATTTTGTCATGTGTTTTGTGTCCATTTTCTCAGTGTGGACATCCTTTATCCACTTGTTTTCCCTCTATGTGGAAAGACTGCTGTCCGTAGTCTTGAAATGGGTTGTTTCTGAAATCTCCTCTTGTTTCACTTCTCATTGTCCATTATTTTCCACTTGAACTGTAAAGTCATCTTCATCAGTTCCATCCATCCCATGGTGGGTCTCAGGGTTTCTAGGTCTTTTAGGCCTGGAGGTTTGAATCTTTCAGGTCCGGAAATCTCTATTTTCCGTTCTTTTTCTTGAGAAAATCCCCTGGCTCCACTGGTTCTACTTCCTTCTCGTCCTTCAAACGACCAGATCATCTTTCTCCAGGAGGTTACATATTTCAGACAAACATCTTGATGCTTATATCTGAAACAATCAAAAAGAAGAGGTTGCCCCCCTTTTCCCCGCAATAATCTTTTCACATTCAAAACATTAAAGTCACAGGTTTAATCAAATGAACGTCAAACATCAGTAATGTCAAAGCTTTGAAGATGTCTCTCGTTGTCTTGACAATGTCTAGCGATGTGACCAGCCTTTCCACATGCATAGCAAAGAATAAAACCTTCTGAATTTATTCTTGCAAATCTCCTTGGTCTATGATGGAAACCATTGGACAATGTAGAACATTCTCTCCCACCAAAGGCAGCAACTGGATGTCTAGATTTGGCAGCTTTCATTTGACTATTTGCATTAGCATTATTGTTGTAAAACTGTGTCATTTTAGAAACAATGTCATTATATTCAGAGAGTGGTGTCACAAGCATTGTCACAGCAGACCGGGTGAGTGGGTCACATTTGTTAATCAAGGCAGACTTGAAACTGACATCATTCTTAGTAATATCAGGATTGCCACCGAAAGTTTTAAACATCTCCAATAATTGTTCGGAAAATGCTGCTGGATGCTCCCTTTCCTCATGTGCATCTCACATATTTTATCCCAATTAACTGACATCACACCTAAGACTTCAAGCAGTGCCTTTTTCCTTTCTGACTTATTAGCATTTATGTCCTTTACTTTCTGAGTTAAGGCTCCAGACAAAGTGTCAGGCAGCATTCTTAACAAAACGCATCCATCACCATCTGTTGAATTGTAAACTTCAACATATTCCTCCCAGTTTTTCAGAAAATCTAATGGATCTTGTTTGGCAGGATCAAATTTACCAATATTCTTGATCACAGTTTCTAGTTCAGTTGGATTAAATCCTCGGACTATGGTAGAGGTCATTGGTTCTTCCCTTCCTTCACTAGCACGCATAGTCGTAGTAGTATGGACTGGTGCCATGGGAAATCTGACTCTACAGTCAGAGTATTGGCTATTGAATGACTGATAATCTTTTTCCCAACTCTCAACGCTGTCTTCCTGCAAATCTGGCATTTCTGGATCTGGGTTATACAATGTGACACCTGTAGTGTTACAAATGTATTAAAATATTTAATTTAGGTTCCAAACTAATAGTATCTAAACTGAGAAAGTTTAGTAGACTGAATTTACCATTTGAGTTATAAATGCTCTCTATTGTAAGTTAAATGAGTCAGATTACTGAGACTCTGTCTTTAATGGCTCTCGGAGCCCCTGTCCCGGTCATTAAACATTTAGGAAGACTAAGTCAAGCATTTCAGGTGTCTGATCTTAGCTTTTGTCTCTATGATAATGTGAAGGTATACAATCAGGCTGAGTGGATTACCATCTCACACTGTTATGCTGATGAGATCAGGGCTGGGGAATTTCAGGTTACGGGCTGATTCCTGTACTTCATTTACATGCTTTGTTTAGATTGTCTCCACCTCTATGTAACTCCTCCCTCTTTAAAGGTATAAAATACACACTGTATTTTGCCTTAGTTAGACTTGGATGAAATCCTCAACAGCGATGCAACAGCGACTTGCCAATAAAGAATCCTGTTGAAAGATATCCCAACGTCTCCTGGTCTGCGCTTCTGAGTTTTCTACACTTTAGAAGGAAAAAAGTTCACAACACACCTAACAATGTCTTACTACACTGAGAAAAACAATAAGTAGAATTTACTCAATTTTTACAAGGCAAGTTTTTGCACTGATATTTTTCAAGTAGATTTCACATTTATGGAAATTAAGTAAATCTACTTAACTAAGCCGAGTAAAATTAACAAAGTGAAAAAGTACATATAACTTGGCCTGTTAAATTATATTGAGTATTTTTTTAATAACAAATCTGAAGTAATTAATATAATTAAGTAAAACCATTTGATATTTTAAATACATTTTACTTGTTTTATGCAGTGCTGGTAATTATTTTAAATTAAATGTTACTCTTATAATGTGACAAAATAATACAGTGACAATGTGCAGTTTAGAGTAATTTATTAAGAAATAAGCATCTACAGAAAAGATCACTTTGGGCACACAATTCAGCTTGTTCCCTCTCTTTGTCCCTCTCAACCGGTTTACAGCACCGAAGGCAAAAAGGAATGAATGCATTTGAGAAATATCCTGAAATTAAGAAAACAGAAAAATATAAATAATCAGTAAACAGCAAATACTTTTAAATTAAAAGTTAATCAAGTTAAACTTTTAAATGATGCGTCTATTTGCGTCTTTGCATTGACTTTGTATGCTAATCTACTCACGCAAATAATTAAATTTGCGTTCGGCCGTTAGGCCTATTGTTAATTCGCAGCCACGATATTTGTCATCTATAAAGAAAATTGCATACAAAATAACAAATATTAAACGAAAAGATCATGATTTAAGTTACATATTCATGGTTTTTAGACATAATTTACTTGTGTAAAACGTAAAGTTTAAAACTGAGGAAAAAATAAGCCTATGGCTAACATGTCGAAAGCTAACGAAGCTAACTTGTCATTAAGAACATTAAACTTTTTAAATGTATAGAATTAAGTGATAAAAATACAAAGGTTGATCGTAGTTACATTTGCTGAATAAATTAAATATAAAAATCCGTAATATACTGCAGTTTTTAACTGTTGCTTACCTAAGGGCAGATGGAGTGGAGATTGGATATCCAAATCCCTCAATGATCGCGGGTTTTCTTCTTTCCGCGCATGCTCAGATTCCTTTCTTCAATGACGTAAATTTTACTTGATTTTTTAAAAATTTGCTTCAAGTACTTAATTAATGCGTGTAAATATGCCAGAGAGTCAGAGGTCAAATTTACTTGTCTGTTGGATGTATAATATTTACAAGTAAAAATTTAGTATATAATTAGGATTTACTTAACCCTTTCATGCATGAATTATGATAACCTCAGTCAGGATTTTTTCCCTATGTGTTTTCATTGCTCTTAGGGCATGAAAAACAAGATTTGATTTGATTATTTTTTTAAACAAATTTTTCAAAAGAGATTTTCAGATGTCCACTTGAGTGGACAGTATGCATTTATGGTTTAAACTGCAGAGATACTGTATTAAACATAATACAATAATCAAACAGATAAAGTATGTGTATTAGTTATGTGCATAACAAACTATCAATACAATTATATCAAATCATGTGAAAACTATAAAATATATATAAAAAATATATAAATCCAAAATATTGCAAAGGCAATTGACCTTCATACAAGTTGCACTTCGTGTATCTTTGATATCAGAACATGAGGACGTGATTCCATCAGAATTTTCTACTGTCAAGATACAACTGTGGAAACCACTCAGATGCTCCCTCCAGTGTGCCAGAGTATGTCGATTTACCATTATTAGCTGATAATTCTCATAATTCTGATTATGTTAGAGATGGACACATTTCTAGCATAGCCCTCTTCTGAGAAGACCTAGCGATACGTTTTTTTCAATCTCATTTGAAATCAGCAGTGTTGGGGCAGGCATAACGCATTCAGATTAAATTGTTTTGTCATTTTTGTGAAATGTTTTTATTTTGATACAAAAAAAAGTTTGCCTGCATGCCACGGTTTGATATCTTGTGATGCAAGTTACTACATATATGTCTAGGTTGGTTAAGTGTCCAAATATTTTTGGAAGCCACTTTATTGAATTGGCTCCAATGCCCAGAAAATGCAATACTCGTTCTGTCCAGTAGGTGGAAACAATATACTGTGCAAAAGTTTCTGCACTTTAATCTGAGGCGTGCACACATCAGTTCTCAGAAATGGCATGGAACGTCCCCTGGCAGGGAACGTCGCCAAATGTTTAGATAGCACCATATAGCGTACATATGTGTATATTTATACATAGCCTATACACCTCACACAGAGGAAGATGGATGGGGGGTTAAAGGGTCTGCTTTTCTAAGTGGGTTTCGGACATCAACACAAATATGTCACCAGACCCAAAACACAAATCTTTGGCGCAAAGGTCATTTAGTGTTGAGTCATTTGTAGATGTTTCCTATAGAGTGGGGGAAGGCAGCCCCATTGATTCAGAGGTTTGGAATTTGCATCTGATTTCTGTTTGTCAACCAATGGTTTGACTCTCCGACCGCGGGGCACCGCCTCAGATTAGACCAACATATTATTTTACTGCCGAATTAACCTCTATATCGAAATCAAGCGAGGAAGAGGTGATTTAGAAAGCACAGTCCTGTTTCTATACGCTCTCGTGTGTTCGTGACTGTGATTAAATATTGATTAAGAGAGCGTCGCGAGCGTGTTGTTTTTAAGGGCAAATCAGGAATGTTCCTTCCGCTTCCCAAGAAAAAAACTAAACGGAAGTTAAACTGGTGAGTGAAGTGTCTTTTTTTCCTCTCACACATCCACATTTTCCTGTTTGTGTTGCCTATATGGGAACTACAGTAGCCTACCGCTCTGGCATAATCACACTTAATTTTAGTATTATTTTCTGTCTTTTTACGTTTAAAGCTCATCTGATGATGCATTTGTTTGGTAGCCTAGTAATGAGAGTAGAATTGGTTATAGTGTTACTGCCATCAGAATAAACACGACACGAACACATACAGTAACCACCAGACAAGACATGAGATTTATACATGCAAATGAGTGTATAAATCCCCGGATTTGTATTTATTTATTGACCATTTCTTACTATTTATAACTTCTTGGATGCAGTTTTGATGAGGAAAGTAAAGGTTTAATTACTTTTTTTATTATTATCTGGGTCGATGATCTGTGATCTTGTGGATCTTGTGGATGTGGAAGTAGTATATTGATTTTATTTAAATTAAAATGTGCCTTTAAAGGCAAAAAAAGTTTTATAAACAGCATTCGTTCATATTCTCTGAACAGTACTATTATACAATACAATACAATAGAAACAGTGTCTAAAGTTAATTCTCAAGTGCCCGATAATTGAATATGAATGAATGCTGTTTATAAAAATATTTTTTTGCCTAATAATATATTTATATATAGTTATATACATATATATATATATAATATATATATTTATATGATATATATATAATATATATAATATATATTTTAATTATATATAATTTTATATTATGAAATATAATGTATATTGGATCATACAGGTCCTTCTCAAAAAATTATCATGTTGTGATAGTTCATTATTTTCCATAATGTAATGATAAAAATTAAACTTTCATATGTTTTAGATTCATTGCTCACCAACTGAAATATTTCAGGTGTTTTATTGTTTTAATACTGATGATTTTGGCATACAGCTCATGAAAACCCAAAATTCCTGTCTTTATAAATTAGCATATCATGAAAAGGTTCTCTAAACGAGCTATTAACTTAATCATCTGAATCAACTAATTAACTCTAAACACCTGCAAAAGATTCCTGAGGCTTTTAAAAACTCCCAGCCTGTTACATTACTCAAAACCGCAATCATGGGTAAGACTGCCGACCTGACTGCTGTCCAGAAGGCCATCATTGACACCCTCAAGCAAGAGGGTAAGACACAGAAAGAAATTTCTGAACAAATAGGCTATTCCCAGAGTGCTGTATCAAGGCACCTCAGTGGGAAGTCTGGGGGAAGGAAAAAGTGTGGCAAAAAACGCTGCACAACGAGAAGAGGTGACCGGACCCTGAGGAAGATTGTGGAGAAGGACCGATTCCAGACCTTGGGGGACCTGCGGAAGCAGTGGACTGAGTCTGGAGTAGAACATCCAGAGCCACCGTGCACAGGCGTGTGCAGGAAATGGGCTACAGGTGCCGCATTCCCCAGGTCAAGCCACTTTTGAACCAGAAACAGCAGCAGAAGTGCCTGACCTGGGCTACAGAGAAGCAGCACTGGACTGTTGCTCAGTGGTTGCATGTCATTCGGAAATCAAGGTGCCAGAGTCTGGAGGAAGACTGGGGAGGAGGAAATGCCAAAATGCCTGAAGTCCAGTGTCAAGTACCCACAGTCAGTGATGGTCTGGGGTGCCATGTCAGCTGCTGGTGTTGGTCCACTGTGTTTTATCAAGGGCAGGGTCAATGCAGATAGCTATCAGGAGATTTTGGAGCACTTCATGCTTCCACCTGCTGAAAAGCTTTATGGAGATGACGATTTGATTTTTCAGCACGACCTGGCACCTGCTCACAGTGCCAAAACCACTGGTAAATGGTTTACTGACCATGGTATTACTGTGCTCAATTGGCCTGCCAACTCTCCTGACCTGAACCCCATAGAGAATCTGTGGGATATTGTGAAGAGAAAGTTGAGAGACGTAAGACCCAACACTCTGGATGAGCTTAAGGCCGCTATCGAAGCATCCTGGGCCTCCAGAACACCTCAGCAGTGCCACAGGCTGATCGCCTCCATGCCACGTCACATTGAAGCAGTCATTTCTGCAAAAGGATTCCCGACCAAGTATTGAGTGCATAACTGAACATAATTATTTGAAGGTTGACTTTTTTTGTATTAAAAACACTTCTTTTATTGGTCGGATGAAATTTTTTATTTTTTAATTTAAAATTTTATAATTTAATTTTTCGAGACAGGAATTTTGGGTTTTCATGAGCTGAATGCCAAAATCATCAGTATTAAAACAATAAAAGACCTGAAATATTTCAGTTGGTGTGCAATTAATCTAAAATATATGAAAGTTTAATTTTTATCATTACATTATGGAAAATAATGAACTTTATCACAATATGCTAATTTTTTGAGAAGGACCTGTATATAACCTACTTAGGCCTACTTTTTATAATATGGGTGAGATATGACTTGTATCTGAATTGTGCATTATCTCAGTGTGCAATAATGGATTTAGGTCTCTCATTGTTTTTTTTTTGTTTTTTGTTTGTTTGTTTATTGCATAAATACCTCTCAAAGCTCTAGATCCCTAAAGATCTATTACTCCCAAGAGTACACCAAACCCTTTTAAATAGTCTTGTTGGAAATGTGGGTTAAGACTGA
Organism: Meda fulgida; assembly: GCA_030578275.1. Lineage (NCBI taxonomy): Eukaryota > Metazoa > Chordata > Actinopteri > Cypriniformes > Leuciscidae > Meda > Meda fulgida. Next base: position 3,300,451 of record JAROOJ010000031.1, read on the forward strand.
TTTGATTTCTTTCTGTCCATTTCTAATAAGCTCTTTAAATCGGCACAGAGCAGATTTCTTCAGTCTTAATTAGATTTCTGTTCCACATAAACAGAAAAGCCCATTTGCGTGTGTAGACTACACATGGCTTCATCACACAATGTACTGAAACTCTTCACGCAGTTGTGCACAGTCCGATTTTTTTATATATTTGCAACAGCATCTGAAAAAGATATTTAATTTGTTAGCCACTTAAATACTAATCTTGATATAGGCGATTAGAGGGAATATATTTGTTCAAAGTCAATAGTCATTTGTAAAAATTAACTCATCAATCCACAACATTTACATTTATATCAATTTCTATAATTAATCTTGGACAAGACAAGAGTTCCTTGTACATCAGTACACTAGTTGACTCCAATGAAACCACAGATTCTGGACTGATAAATGAGAGGTGTGTGTGATGAAGTGCATGTTACAGTCAGTTGTTTGTATATTGTTTGTGGCATTGCATTTCAATCTTTGGACAAATTGGAAAACTTTTCAATATGAAAAGGGGGTGTATTTATCTCTCACACTGATTTATACATGTTATATATTATTATCATTTTTCTTTTGGAATAACTAATACTGTTTGTATGCTGGCGGGTGCTTTTAGGCACTATTAAAAATCTCATGTATTGGTTTGAGAGAAAGGATTAGTTTTAAAGACGTGTTCATACTAGCTGAGGCTATAGAGATGGTATTGTCTCAAACTTGTTCACAGAAAGTGATGTTCTCAGTGAAGATGAATGTCTCGTGCATTTCTAATAATGTGGTTCAGTTTTCGCTGTGTCAGCCAGCCAGACGACGTAATTCTACATTAGCAAACGTAATCCATCCTGTGGCTACATTAGAGACAGTTGTAATAGCGTAGAGTCTATTTGTCTGCATATTCGCATGACACACATAAGGGTATATATTATAAAGATGACAGTAAAACAAACAAGGGACGGCACCAGGAGAGGAACTTGTTAGTCGTTTTGTGCCGTTTCGCACGACATGTTGGAAATTTCATGGTACAATTACATTTTTTTTTCCCCTAATTCCTTATCACAGCTTTCTTAGCGTTACGTTTATATGCAAGACAAACTAATACTAAATCTTATCAGTCACTATGTGTGCACTGCATATCTATGTATCTCGGGGTGTTGGTTACCTGCATAGGCCTATGTGATGTTTTGTAAGTCCTGTTTAGAAAGTCCTTTGGTTGTTTGTATTTGAAAAAATTGGGTGTGGGGTTTTAACTGATAAGATGAGGTACCGACAGGAATGAGGCCCTGCATCCTGTCACACTTGTGATCACAATGAAGCAACCATATCAGCCATCGTCTTATATGCAGGTTTTCAGGTTGGCAGACTGCTCTGAGCTGGCCAAACTGGTTTCAGCTCAGCATGTTATAGTGTTGAGAGGGATCAGATCTAGTGTCGCAGCTCAAGGAAGGGAACTGCTCTGTTTTTAGATTAATCCATATGCGTGTCTCGTTGTGGCCATTTTAGCACAGGGCTGTTGGGCAACACTTTACACAAGTGAAACAGAAAGCACCCTTGAAACAAAATGCTATACAAACAAACAGTGAGGTAAGAAAACAAGTTGGCGTCAAATGCGTCACATGCTCGTACTACAGATCCCCCTTTTTGGAACTGTGTGTGCTGCACTCAGACACACATTGCCTTAAAGCTATTAGATGTGCCTGAACTGTCTATGAAAAGACAGTTCATTGCTTTTGAATACCATTCTGAGTGTTGGGAGGAGGTTGTGTGGACTCAGTTGAGTGGCTTGGCTCGGGTTCAAACTGTGCCTTTGCCAAAAGCCACATATTAAAACGTTTCTGTGGTGCACTGCTGTTCACCTCAAGCACCTGCCAAAAAAGTGATGATTTCACTGTTTGGGAGTGTGCCATAAGGGAATCCCTGCCAGCTGATCTTCGGTTTTCTTTCTGCAGAGAAACTCAGGAGCAGTGTTTGGAGAGACGTTCTGTATCTGTAACAGAAACTGCATCCTTCGAACCTGTGGTCTGCAGCGTTTTTGGCCGTTGTCAAATTTGGTTAACCAACAATTCTACTGTATTAAGGCTGGCAGTTTGCCATCATAAGCCCCTTTCACACAGAGATTCCAGAAAATACACGGATAAAGTGACCCGGGATATGACCCGGGTTCGCTTGATTTTGGTTCATTCACACTGCCAGTGATTTTCTGTAATCAGAGAGTGAGTTCACACACATCCCGTAAAAATCCCAGAAAGACACGTGACATCGATGTGACATTTAATGTCTTAAGTTTGCTTATGAGCTGCGATTTCTCTCCACGCTTGTGCATTTTTTTTTCTTTCTCTGATTCAATCAGAGAAAAGGGCATTACGTATCGTTTCACTAGCTGGCGAACAATCCTGGCTTCAGCGACATCATTACGACACGGCATTGATTACGGCTTTTGTTGACACAGGGCGCGTTCCGGGACTGAACACGGCAATGTTACTAGGTCCCCAACCCGTTTGCGTTCACACAGAAGGCGTTCTGGCAATTTCCCGGGATCAACGCGCTGTGTGAAAGAGGCTATAGTCGCACGCAAACAAAATCAACAGACTTGATTTGCTGAATACAGCATTAATCATTCTGACACTTTTGTTATTAACTGAAAAGACTAGATTTTTTAGGTTATAATACAAAGCAAAACACATACCCTCTACTCACAACATAGTCGTTACTTAAAACTACCAACTGACTCGTTCTGCCAGTTTATTTCCATCAGGTCTTTGCAGGCAGAAACTTTACAGGCTAATACTGATGGAAAATTGGCAGTTCTAACCTACCCCCACTTCCTCCTGAATACTTAATCATGTACATGCAAATGCATGTTTGCTAATAAACATTGAAAATTGGCAGTATTGTCTACAAAGCTGTCTTTCTCTCTGAGCTCTGTTATTGATGGGAGGTCATAAAGAGTTGGACCATCTCTTCTAATTAAATGTTATACATTTATGTTTTTACACTTGGAGCTCCTACATACTCAAATTGACATAAATTGTAAAATAATATTATTTATTCCTCATTATTGTTCCTAAAAGCCTAGCCTTTTCGTAATATTCTTTTGCATTCTTTTCCATAAACCTATTATATCGGTTCACCATCTATAAAAATGTATGGAACTCATTCATTCCAATATGGTATCTAGTTTTGTCACACAATACCAAAATTTCATTAGTCTGAAGTACAAATAACAGTATAATTTCATGGTTCTCTCTGTACCAACATCGGTTTGTACACTTTTATTTGAATTATTTTTTATTAAACTGTTTGAAAATAAAATTACACTCTTCACTTATGTATCAAGTAAATACATTAACATTAGCATGTATCCTTCAAATATTGTTCAAGTAAGTAATTCAAAAGATCAAATGAAAAGTTGTAATAAAGTTTTTTTTTTTTTTTTTTTTTTAAACGAAGAAACACACAAATCACAAATGTTTTTTTTTTTTTTGTCCTGTCCACCGCTATGGTTATCATGATCACAATGTTAAACATTGCAATTCTTAGATTCAGTCCCGTATTTTAATGCGGCTGCCACTTCCGAAACTTTACAATGTGTTCTTGGCGTCACTAGGCCGATTTTAGGAAGGCTTTAGCTCGCCCTAAATTTCCACCCAGCCCCCCTAAAAATGTCCTCTTAACTCCTTAATATGTACACTTATTCATGATAGCCTCAGTGTCCTATAAAACTCTTCTGAAAATGGCGGCAGACTTCGGCTCTTCCCCGTATTTTAGTCTGCATTATTCATCATGTTCTGCAACGCCAGAGTCAAAAGCAGAGGACAACGTGTGTGCATTTACTGATAGATTATAATATCTGTGTAGTTCTTTGTCATAAATGCAGTTTACATAATATGATGCGGTAACAATTCAAGACGGTTTCCCATCCAGTGTAAAATTCGGGATTTTTTTTTTAAAGAAATTCTTTTCATTTAAATGGCATGAGACTTTGTGTTTTTTCCTACTCTAGTTATACTTCATTCTATTGAATAAAATGGAAAAAATGTATTATTCATTTTATAGTAAATCCAAAAGCAAAACACTCAAAAATAACTATAAAAGGGAGTGGAAATGACAAATGAGCTAATGAGTGGTCCTCTGCAGCCATCTACTGGTTATAGTGGTAATTTCCATGTTAAAAGTGTTATTGTTTTCCACCAGATGACAGAAATCCTCCACTAAATTATGGCACATTTATCTCTATGAATGAAAATGATAAATGTAGCGTTAAAGTTATTTTACTGCACAAATGTAGAGTTAAAAAATAATAATATTAAAAATATTACATTGAAGAAAAAAAATGTATCCACATATTGCCAATATATACAATTACAGTAATTTAAAGTTTGTCTGTATTCTTATTGAATATTAGCTGTTTATTTAAAATGATTAGAATTTAATTCAATATTCAGGGATGGACTTGATAGGTTGTGAACCTACTGTATTGCTCATGGCTTGCCTACCCTAGTATACAAACAACATATTATATTTTTAAATCATGCCCGAATTGCTGCTTAGCAGCATGAACAACTTTTATTCAAATTTTGAATGGGTTTCATTTTCTAGTTGATCTGTAAACAACTGCTGAACCAGTTGCAATCAGAAATCCAAACCATTTCCTTCAGTTTTTTATATAAAAAAATAATTCTTGAGCATGGCACGAGAAATGCCAAGGTCATTAGTTTGATTCCCAGAGAAAGCAAGAACTGATAAAATATGTACCTCGAATGCAATACAGGTTTCGTTGGATAAAATTGTCTTCCAAATGTACAAATATTCCACATAGTCTTCTTGATTAAAGTTAAGAATAAAAAATAATAAAAAGTCAATAACTATTGTTTTTTTGTTTTATATTTTTTAATATCTGCTGTCTGATGCATTGAGATAATGACATTTGATTAAAGTGAGACTAGACACAAAACGGCTCAATTTAAACAATATGTACAATATACTCAATTCCCTTACAATATTTAAATATTTGCACTCTCCTTTTGGTAGATTTTGAAACTGATGGAAAGATCGTTTTTGTTAACAGCCACTAATAATTAATAAAATAATTTGTTACATTTATATAGCGCTTTTTCTGGGACCTCAAAGCGCTTTACGTGGAAGGGGGAATCTCCTCAAACACCACTAATGTGCAGCATCACCTGGATGATGCGACGGCAGCCATACTGCGCCAGAACGCCCACCACACACCAGCTTACAGGTGGAGAGGAGACAGTGATGAAGCCAATCAGAATATGGGGATGATTAGGAGGCCAAGGAGCAAATTTGGCCAGGATGCCGGGGTTATACCCCTACTCTTTTTCGAAAGACATCCTGGGATTTGTAATTACCAGAGAGTCAGGACATCGGTTTAACGTCTCATCCGATTCCGAAGGACAATGTTCTTTGACAGTATAGTGTCCCCGTCACTACACTGGGGCGTTAGGACCCACACAGACCACAGCCCCCTCCCTGCTGGATTCACTAACTCCTCTTCCAGCCACAACCTGGTTTTCTCAGAAGGTCTCCCATCCAGGTACTAACCAGGATCAGCCCTGCTTAGCTTCAGTGGGCAACCTGTCTTTGGCTACATGTGATATGGCTGCTTGCTAATGTTGATAATATAGCCAAACATTGGCTAATCAGTAGACCGGCCTGGCTTGTTCTCCTTGTCATGTGACTTAAAAGCAGCAAATTATTGGTTTCTTTAAAGTATTTTTAATCACACCAATGCAGTTTGTTGTAACAAAGTGAAGAAAAATGAGAATTGAGAAGTTTACAGAATATAGTTTTGATCCTCTTTTAAATGTTGTACACGATGCATAATTCTGGCCTTTTGACACGCCTAATTTAGGCGAGGATTGAAATGCTATTATTCAGAGTTTGCTTTCTATTGCTTGATGTTTTAATATGATTTGTCCTAAAGGTTTTTGAGACTGCAATAGTGAGCCAGGCCTTTTAAAACTGAATGACTGTCAATTCCGGAATAAAGACGCACATTCTGCTTTTCATGAGATCAATGGTGCTATAGTGTTGCCTTGCTTGAGGTAATGCTCTCAGGAATACCAAACGTACCCATCTCTGTTTTCTATATCAGCACAGTGCATTTCTTATGTGTTTTCCAGACTTCCTCTAGCTGTGTTGAGTGACACAAGTTTTCAGTTCTTTGTATTTACTATATTGTGAAATAGATAAATTGGGTTTCTTGCATCATATCGGTGCCTTTGAGGCTGTAAATTTAAGGTATGATATGTTACATCCTGTTCTTGAAGAGAAAAAGGTGTTGAAGACGTTGTTTTTAGACAATATGCGCGTTCATTATTAAACATCATGCCAATTTATTGCTTTTGGATCCCATCATTTTAGCCCATTTGCTTTTATATTCACTCATATTTGCTAATGGTTTTTTTTACCAATACTTTTTAGGAGTACTAGTGCTTTGGTTCCTAACATTTCCTTATTTTATTTGAGGAAAAAAGTTGTTCTCCTCTTCGTTTTTCTGTGAATTTTCTGTTGTGTGTCCAGTCTTCTCAATGGCACAATATCCTCAAGAATAAGAATGTGCACTTCTGTTCTCTTACTGTTCTGAGGAAGGAAATCTCATGTATATAGAGGCCCACGCTTTTGCCCTCAGATTTGCCCACAGCCCTTACACACGCCATCGTCATGGGAACCGCTGAAGAGATGGTAACGAGGTTACACGATTGGCTCACCTTCCCTGAAACATTGAAAATACCATTTCGAGCCCAGGATCTCTTGCTGTAATTTACATACCCCGCCACCCACACACACACACACACACACTCACACTCTCTAATTACATCTTTCCCTTTATGAAACCCCATAATTTAATGTAAATATTTAGAACATCTTAGGGTTTTAGATAAGTAGGTTGTTGGGGTTTAAATACTAATTTGTTCATTAATTATTGTTTTACATTTTTAGGTAGTAACATCCACATGGTTTGATTAACTGAAATGCTTACTCTCCCATTTGTTAAGTCAATCCACAGTCAGTTTCTCTTTTTTGGTGCAGTGAATTACGTTTCCAACTTTATATTGTGTAAATATGTTCACTTGTTAGAGCATAGATGTGTGCATGTCAGTTTTTAAAATAATGCCATATATTTTAGCATTAAATTGGTCACCCTGCAGTCTAGTTTTGTTTTCTTCATCAGTCATTTAAGAGAGAACCCTATCAATCAACCACTGCAGAAAATGTTTATTATCCTTTGACAATGGTGTTGGTAGATTTTGGAACCGGTACATGTTGACACTGGTGATGTAAAATTACGTAGTGTTGGTTTCTGTGTTCTGTTTCTTAAAAACCAAATTGATACATGTTAATATTAAACCTAGATGGTTAGTTTGTTAAAATGGTAAATAATTATTTGGTTATTGGTTAAGTAACATCAACGTTCAAGGAAATTCATTTCAGCGGAAAACGTCTTATATTTTGTTTAGAAAGGAAACGGAATCCATTTCATATTGTGAAAAACTTGTAGCTTGACAAACGGCAGTTTTAATGTGGCTTCTCCAAAACTGATCTGATGTTTCTAATAATGCTGAGATCTCAATGCTAGAGTAAAGAATGTCACCAGACCAGAACATCTCGGTTTCATTTCCATTACTTTGCAATGCACGCTTAGAACAGACTGAGTTAGTCTACTCATTTGTCTTTATCTGTTTGAAGAACTTTTTACTCTGTTACATGTCTTAAAGAAAAACCAATAATCATTATTCTCTGTCCATCTTCATCATGACTTATTTATTTCTTACTCCTGGCTGACTAGAATATGATATCATATGAATGTATGGTGTAGCCTAAATGCATGGATTTCAGCCCCCTATGGTGAATTTGGATGTTGGCCAACTTGACACACTATCAGTGTGGAATTAGACCCTTAGTGCTGGCTTTATCTCCTCTGTGTTTGCTCAGACTTCACAATCGCCAGCGCCCAACATCCATTTCTGTGGGTTAACCCATAAACTCCCAGAGTCCTTCAAAATCCTGTCCATCTGAATCCTCTCCCCTTATCTCAGTTTTTTAAGGGTACTCTGTCCCGTGCCTGATTCAGTTTTTCTTAATCATGAAAATAAGTAAAAATAATAGTTCACCCAAATCTAAAAACTGTCATCAATTGTGTTGTTCCAAACTCCATTAAACTTTCATTCATCTTCAAAACACAAATGGAGAAATTTTAATAAAACCTTCAAGACCAGCAATTTCTGTCCCTCCATTGAAAGTACAAGTTCATAAATGCATAATAAAATGATTTTTAAAAAAAAAATCAATTTAACCCAATGTAGAGACACTTTATATGATGGGACGATTTCATTTAGGCTTTCATTCACATTTAAACAATGGTCAATGCCTGAAGCTCAATCGTACTTGTTTGATGTACAAGAACAAACTCGGTTCTTGCGGAAGCTCAAACCTGCTTGTGTGACCCGCAATATGGACAAGACAAAAGAAAAGGGATTTGAGATGTTTTAAGAAACAAAGTTTGAGGGTATATAAAATGAATGGAGTAAACTAAATTTTAGACAGATTTTAAATTTAACGTCCAGCATCGAGGGACTAAGTTGATGTCAAACTCCCCTTTTACACAGAGAGTACCGTAACGTGACAACTCGAACACTCCCAATATAATCAACGGAGCATCACAGGGCATGTTTACACTGTCATGATGATTTTTAATGAAGTGCAGTGAATCGATTTAGGTGTGGTTATGATTGATGACAAATAGTGAAATGCAAATGTGAGGAAAAAGATGATTTCCTTATAGGACAAGATAAATTCGACCGAAAATGATTCCGAATAGGCTGTGTGTTTCATAGTCCCTTCATGTCCTGTTAGCAATAGTCTAAAGATGATATTGCTGACTTACACTGTTAGACTTGGTAAGTTTGATTTTCACTTCAAATGCTCCATGGTCATTGTATCAGTTCAAAATTCTGATTCAACTACTTGTTTTTGTGTAATCACTCAAGAATATTCACTGAAATGAGTGCCCAGTTTTTCATGTAAAAAGTTGTAAATATTGCTTTTAATTACTATTAATAAATGTTAGTGATATTTTTGCATTTATGCTCTTAATTTGTAAAAATAAAAAACCGTGAAGAGAATGTGTAATTGGTGTGTTTTTATTTTTACACTACAGGAATCATTTACACATTCTCATATTGTTTAAATATTACTTTTATTCTTCAGTGGAACACAGGAGTTGTTTATTTTTTTTTAATCTCTTGTGAATGAGGACTGGGCATTCCAAAAGAACGATAAACCTTTTAATAAATATAACCCATACGACAAATTGCGCTATATTTTAACTCTGCGAGGAACAGTCTGAAATGTACATCATTATGCGTATATCATGTCATTACCTCTTACTACTTGAATGGATGTATTCAAAAATTCTAGTGTATAAAGATTCGCTGATGTGTGGCTTCAGAAGTCTTTGAATATACTGCATTGTTCAACTTACCAAATGAATAAGTAAAAAAAGTGCCCTGTTGTTTTTCCCAGTGCGAACACATAAATTGTTATATATCAAAAATTGTCAAAAGGCTAAAGAAGTTTTTTCTGTTATTTTCTCTCTCAGGTAGGGCCCTGTGTGTGGGGGATCATCTTCCCCTTAGCTGTCTGCAGGTGTCTGTCGAGTAGAAGATCAACCCTGTTTTCTGAAGCCTTGCTTCTGGATCAAGTTATAAAAAGTGGTCCCGTCTGTTTTCGAGTGTGGGGGGAAGTGAAGGGGCCAGAATCCCAGCTTGTCCTGTTTCTCTGGCAATGAAGCTGCAGGCGGTGATGGAGAACCTGCACAGACAGCAGAGAGCCAAACTGCTGATGGAGCAGGCGGGGCAATCTCGCAGCCCCGCCCCCATGGGGGAGGAGCTTAAAGCAATCTCTGCCTCTGACACAGAGCAGGCGCAGATGGCGGCGCTAGCAGCGATGCGCGCAGTGGCAGCTGGACTTCAGAGGGCCGACAGCCCCATGTCTGAACACAGCAGTGGAGGAGATGTAGATGATGAAGAGGAGGATGAAGAGGAAGTGGAATACAAAGATATGATGGGGTCTGAGGAGGAAGAGCAGATGTAAGTGGGCAGTCACATGCAAATGAATGCAAGTGAGTTTTTGGCTGCTGCTTGAGCTGGTTGTTTACAGTACATACACTACCAATCAAAAGTTTAATAATAATGTAATTTGTTTAATGTTGTTTAAATAAGTATTTTATGCTCAACAAGGCTGTATTTATTTGATCAAAATGTAGTAAAAACATTAAAATTGTTATTTTAAATTGTAATAATTCACAATATTAATGTAATTTATACCTGTGATGCAAAGCTGAATTTTCAGTGTCACATGATCCTTCAGAAATCATTCTAATATGCTGATTTGATGCTCAAGCAACATTTCTTATTTTTATTAATGCTGAAAACATTTGTGCTGCTTCATATTTTGTGGAAACTGATACACTACTATTCAAAAGTTTGGGATAAGTAGGATTTTTTTTTTAAAAGAAGAAAAAAGAATCAAGAATGATTTCTGAAGGATCATGTCGTGTGACTCTGAAGACAATGAATAATGATGCTGAAAATTCAGCTTTGCATCACAGGAATAAGTTGCATGTGAAAATATATTACAATAAAAAACAGTTATGTTTAAATTGAACTGTTATAATATTTCACAATACTGTTTTTACTGTATTTTTAATCAAACAGATGCAGCCTTGGTGAGCATAAGAGACTTCTTACAAAAATAAAAACTTTAATTATTCCAAACATTTGACCGATAGTGTTTGTCAGGGCGAGGGAAATAAAATTCTTTAAATCTATTCTGAGCGTCCAGATTGAGACCATGTTTTTCTAACCATGTGAAATGTTGCATTTACAAACTCGATCCAAACTGTGTTTTATCTATCTCGCCCCCCCCCAGAAAAAACCCAGCTAAAAAGAAATTGGACAAACATCCCTCATATCTTCAGACAATGTACAAATCTACTTTGCACCTACTATATATTTAATGTGTAGCTCTCTGTAAATCATTTTCTCACAGAAATTTTGATGTAGTGCATTCGGAGAACATTGAACCCATAGCAATGTTTCATTAAATTAATGAGTTGCCTGAATTTATAACCGTCTCTCATGTGTTGCCTCTAACATTTCACCATCTAATGTGTTTCAGAAAACAGAAATGGGATGAAGATGACTTTGAGGGTGAGATGGAGGAAGACTATGATGACGATCTAGGTGACGAAGGTCTGCCGTCGGGCCGTGAGGCCGTCACCCCAGGCAGAGGCATCCTCCTCTTACCCCACCGCCATCTACACCCTCACTCCCAGCTGCTAAAGGCTCGGCCTGCTTCTGAAACCGAACCGCGAGCATTGACTCACTCCGCTCATTCATCCCATGGGCCACTCCATGGGCAGGATCACGCAGACTGGACCTATGAAGAGCAGTTCAGACAGGTGGGTACTGTGGGTCTATTTTACCTGAAACCGGTCTTGCCACAATGTTAGTCTATACAAACTAAATAAACACTCCTCGCACAACTGCCGGTTACAGGTGTGTAGGATAAAGGTAGTGTAAATGATAGTATTTGTTGCGTTCACTGTCGTAATGTGCAAATATTGATCTGGAATGGAATAAACATGCTTTGAAATACCAATGTTATGGTCTTCTTCAGGGAAGTTTGTTAAAGTAAAACAGTATATCAAATAAATATTTGCAAGCAACAACAGGGTACAGTCCTTGAGGAAATAACGTGACTAATTTATCCAAAAGACCTCACTGCAGCTTCAAAGTTTTATGCTGAGTGTGAGATTTTGTGATCTTAAGTTATGAAATCAGAACTCCTGAACTAAGCAATATACAGCCAGAGACATTGAGTAAATCTGACCTTCACGCACCAAAATACTTGCATTTTTAATCACGTTTGTGTGCTTTTTACACAACTAATCGCAAACTAGATGTGTACATTACAGGATCGTTCAGACTGTAGCTACTGATATTCATTCTCTCAAAAAGCCACTTTGAGTTATTTTATTACATGCTTTTGTTCTTGCAATTTGTTAAACCTGAACCTGAAAGAGTCACACACATTATCTGTCACAGATTAGCTGAGGTTTAGACCGTAAGTGCAGGCTGTGGCTTATGATGTCGAATTGTGACGTAAAAATGAAGTAGGAGGTTCAAGACATAATTACTGAGTATCTCAGAACATAAAGGCAAACGCTGTTTCATGCAGAATCTCACGCATTATATTTGTGGTTTGTCAAAATGAACTTTGAACGTTGAAGGGCTCGCCCTTTAAATTAGTTCCTACAAACAAAAGTTCTGTCATCCGGAGCAGCTGTCAATGACAATTACTCCTATTAGTCAGCCACGTTACACACTGCAAGCCATATTAAAAAAGGGTCTTGAAACCATTTATTATTGTTTTTAAATCATGCTAAGTCATCCCTTAAATTTGAGATGCCTGCTCAGACAGAAATAAAGAGAGCAAACGGGATGAAACTATCTTCTCTGGAGCTGTTACAATACCAAATGTAATCGATTCAGTCATCTATCCTTTTACCTTTCTGTCTCGCAGTCCCCCATATTTGCGCTCAGATTGGCGATATTGTCTTTTATTGAAACATGATCTCAATTAAAGGGTTAGTTCGCCGCAAAAATAAAAATTCTGTCATTTAATTACTACATTCATGTCATTCCCAAACCGCAAGACATTCGTTCATCTTGGGAACACAAATGAAGATCTTTAATGAAATCTAAGAGATCTCTGTCCCTCCATTGACAGTCTACTCTACGCAACTACCACTTTCAAGCCCCAGAAAGGTAGTAAAGACATCATAAAAATAATCCATCTGACTCCAGTTGGCTCAGTTTTATGAAGCAATGTGAGTGTTTTGTTTCCAAAACCCCCCATAATTTACCACTTTATTTACAAAATAATTAATCTCAGACACGCATTCACACAACAGCTTTGACATGAGGGTGAGTAATCAATGACAGAATTATCCCTTTAAGTCATAGCCAATCCTTTTTGATCCTGGCCCACTTTGCTTCCTGTCCACTCTCCACTCTCCTCTATACTATCTAATAAAGTTTAAAAATAAAAATAAAAAAATGGCTAAGAAAAACTAATTTGTCATTTGGATTTGTCACTAAGTTCAATTTGAATAGCCTATTATTTATTGTGATTCCCTTTCTGGTGACTGTCTTTAAAACAGCAGCCATATACGTTCATGGTTGAATGCCTGATTTATGGAACTGAAAGGCATCATGCAGTAGCTCTATTGTGAATATGTACCATGCCGTAGCAATAATGCTTTCCCATTATGACTGTTTTATGCGTGTACTCATCATTTGCTCCAAAAGTGCTGTGACAGTTTGTACCCTTCTTAAGGTCATTTTTAAACAGATTTCCAGTTAAGGAGCAGTGCAGGTTTTTTTTTTTTAATGCTCATGTTTGATTTGGACATTTTGTACCCTTCTTGAGAACAAGATCATGTGATTTGTGTATGCTGGCCATGTGATGTGCTGAGTGAGCGTTTGCAGGTGTTTACAACTGTTGGTTGGCGGGCGACAGAAATGCTATCTGGGTTTTAGCATTCAGTTCGAAGCTTGATCTTCATATCAAGTCGTTGCCAGAAAACGTGGGCAGTTGCGTAATCAAGACAAGCAGGACTCTCTGTACGTTGAGATGTTACACAATGTGGCATTTGAATGGTTGTATAATGTATACTTTACACCCCCGCCCACGTTCTGAATATAAGAATGCTGAAACTGGATGATACACCCAGTTACAACAACACGCAAATGGTTTTATACGTACTTGCCTGTTGCCTTGCTCTAGTTTGTTTGGAAACTGTAGTGTTTGAGAGAGAGAGCATTTGCTACAGTATGTGTGGAAAGGGTTAAGGCCTGTGGTTTATTTTGGGCAGTTGGGTGGGGGCAGTGAGGAATGTGCCTGAGGGAAAGTGATAATCTGGACCCTGTCAGAAAAAAAAAAAAAATCCGCCAATGTCTTTATCGGCCGTCACAGCTGGAGCCTTTCCAAACTGAATTCAAGCACACTTTAACAAATAAAACCCATAACTCAAGTAAAAACTCACATCAAGCTACAAGTAAACCTGTCCTCTGGCATTACACGAGCATGTCAAAGGATGACAGCTGGCCCCTCTCCTGAACCAGCTGGGACATGGCCAAAACAAATACAAAGCTTCTGTGTTTCTGATTATGTTTGATACCGATATTAATTAATCGTGTTTTAAGGCATGCTGCCAAAGTCTTTAGCATAACTATCTGTGCCTGCCATTAAGTGACTTGAATAAAAAAAAACGATTTATTCGCTGGTATCAAAAATGACATGTCTTAATCATTTACACCCTGATGATGGCTTTATTGCTGTTGTTTGCTGCCGGCCAAGATTGTGGTTTAAATTTATTGGGATTGTTGTGATTTGCCTTTTTTTTTCTTTTCTATATATTGTAAGGTTAAATCAATCCTCTTGTAAATAAGATGCTGGATCTTAAAAGTTTGTTGCGGCTGATTTTTGTCCGTATGCAAATTTTCCTCTTGGTGCTGCCAGGTGCTCACAGTTTCATCTTACCTCCAAGAGACTTTTCTTTTTAACTAAACCGTCCTCTGAACAGAAGTCATATAGGAGTGTATATCTATATGTACCCACTGTCTAGGTGGTTTTATGCAAGTTCCTCTTCGTGATAATTGAGCTCACATTGCCTAACATTTATTTAATATTGCTTTTAGCCTTTTCAGGATGTAGCCATTTGTATTAATTGAACTTCTGTTGTATGGACAAAAAAAAGCACTTAAATATTTCTCAAAATATCTTATTTTATGTTCAACAGAGGTAAGTCACAGGTTTGGAATGACATGAGGGTAAATGATATGTTTATTTCATTATACTATTCTACTGTATCTGGTTAATTTAGTTTTCTGTGGTTTAAGGTGATAACTGGCTTTCCCACACAACTGTATTTGAGGATTTACTTTTAGTTGCCATAAACCAACTGCATGTATTGTTGTTCTATAATAAGGGACTACCATGGTATCATATGTAGGTAAAATATTTCTTATTTTGGACCTCTATAAAATGTTACACTTCCTCTCGCACAAACTTCCTGAGAAAAGCAGAAGTATACTTTGATGTCCGCTGTAAACGTGAACAGCAGGGCAAATGGAGCCCAGATTGACAGTAAAGAAAAGAGCTCTTTAAAAATTCATCACACCCTCTACAGGCAGTTGCCATTTAGTGGTTTTAACATTAAACATTGATTTGCTCACTGCAGATTGTTGGGGGAGGAGCGGAGCTTGGAATCTTTACATAACTTTTTATGTGGTTTTAGTCACTGGTTTGATCCATTGTTTCCTCAATATATCCCACTAGCTTAAATGATCACAAATTTCATGGATTTTTTTTTTTTTAAATTTACATGCATTCTTGCTAATTACTCTTGGTTTTGTCAATTTGTTGTCGTACACTTACAAGCTTGTTATTATCATTTTGCTTTCACTTATATATCACTTGACCAGTTGTTGAATTGCCGTAAACTCTTGCTAATTATGTTTGGTATCGGTGCTTTGTTTTTATAGTTGTAGACAGGCCCGCCCACAGAAATTACTGGGCCCCTGAAAAGGTCCAGTGAATGGGCCCTCCCCAAATCTGCTAGGCTACTCATCTCATGTGTGTTCTCTCTCTCTCTCTCTCTCTCTCACATTAACATACATTTAACTGAGAAACTTACTCAGTGATGGGGGTTACATAGGTATACACGCACACCAAGGTTAACAAACGATCTGCACTGTAAACCCGAATAAGTTGGCAAAATTCAAAAGATTTAAAGGGGTGGTTGAATGTGATTTAACTTTTCTAACTTTATTTAGTGTGTAATGTTGCTGTTTGATGAAGTCTTTGAACCGAATCGACTCAAAAGAGTGATTAATTTGTGAATTGAGCGTCGCTCATGCCCAGAAAAAAAAGATACTGGGCGCTTGGAATAAACTACGCATTTAACAACATGTTTTGCATTCAAATAAAGTAACGAGAGGAATGTCACCCAAAGTAATGAAGTAAAATGTTTTTTTTTATTAAAAATGTACTCGAGTTAAAGTACCCACATTAAAATTTACTGTTAAAAGTAGGCCCACATCCCCCCCCCCAAATACTCAAGTAAATGTAACGAAGTAACGTTAAATGTACTTTACTACCCACCTCTGGTTAAATGCAGTGGCTCTGTCGCGAATAGCCTCCTGCTATCGCTAGCCTGACTTGGAGCACTGACAGCTTTCTGAGCTGACTGAAAAAAGTTGGTCAGTAGAATTTTGTTGGGGTCTAAAGCCCTTGCCAGGAGAGGGGTTTCATTATGACACAGGCTACATTTTACTCAAGCAGCATTAAATAAAATGCATTTTTTCCTCACTTTTTCAACAATTAATGGTGCTTTTTTTGGTTCAAAATAAAATGGTAACCTGCTTATATTTAGGATGAACATAATTATTGCTGGACTGCATGGGCCCCCCCTGGCAGCTGGGCCCCAGAAAACGTTCCTTTATCCCCCCTTATGAACGGCTCTGGTTGTAGAATTGCAGTATGCTTGCTTTAAATACATTTGGTATCACTTTTTGTAGTTCAAACCGTTATGTGTATCTCCAGGTTTAAACAAATGAAGTTCTCTCAGATCCTGATGTAAACATATCAGTGCCTCATTTGCTTAATTCCCAGATTTGCTTTCACCGCTGACCTATTATCAGTCAGCCGTTTAATTATCCCTGTCTCGGAAAAGAAGTCATGAAAGGAATCTAGACGGTGAATAAATCGTCTGCTTAATGTAGACTTGACATCATGTGTTCATATTCATTTCAGACAGAGATCTCCCATAGGTACTATTCAAACAGCTTTAATTGCACAGACCACTTACTCATGTCTGAGCAGGAAAACGGGCACAGGAATTGCTGCTATGGGGAGTAGTTCATAGCTGTATATTGTCCAGGCATTTGCTGCTGCTTCTGAGCTGATGTCAGACTGAGGGTTCTAGACGCTGGAATGTAAGCAAAGATGGCCGAAAAGCTTATGCTAGCACTTTTTTTTCATTGCATCACACTTCTCTCTCAAGCTTTTTGTTAATCAATCTGAAATGTCTCTTGGTCTTTAAGGAAATTTCTTACATTTGATCAACTTTTTTGATAAACCACAGTTAATTGGTGGGGGGTTTTCAGTACATGTGGTTTTAGGTGGTTCTAAATGTAGAAAAATGTGTAAATTTTTTTATGAATCATGATCTCTATGTGAAACCATTCGCCCACGCAGATTTTATTTACAAATGTTTTTGTACGTACGGTTGGTGAATGAGGGTAGTTGGACTAGTCTGGGATCAGAAGTCAAATGTTTGACCACTTTCTAATTGATGGGGATGAACAGGCCATGTGAACTGCGAGACAGGACAGTAACAGGATAAATGACTGGAGCTGTTACAATACCAAATGGAATTGATTCAGAACAGATAGTTTCATCTCGTTTGCTCTTTATTTCTGTCTGGGCAGGCGACGCAAATTTCTGTGACTTCAGACATTAGAATTCCTTTTAATAAAGGAATCTTGGGTTCAATAAAAAGCTTGTGAAAATAAAATGTGGTGTATTAAACAGTTTAATTTAGGTAATAGTTGATAAATGTTGCTTCTATTATTTAAGATCTTTCAGGCATTCAGATTCTTAATCTATTCATTATTAAATCAACATAAAACAAAGTTAATATGATACAGTAAATGATAATGATTGAATCATGATTCTTGTGTTACATAAAATGCTTCATTGTGATGTATTAAACAAAGTTAAATTTAGGTAGTTGGTCGATAAAGGTTTTTTTTTCTCAGTGTTTTTGAGTGTATTCGAAACTTTGAACTGACTTTCAGCCCACACTGATTTCAGTATGGGTTAAATTAAAAAAAAATTGAATAATTTAGCCAGAATTCAGAGTTTCAGGTTTCTGAAATCAATTTCTCGCTCCCTGCAGGTGTTTCTGGTTATGCGTGGTTTAGCTAGGGACGTTGTCACCCTCTAGTTTCTCTCAGTAATACAGAAACCACAGTCTCCTTTGCCCTCAATGCAACCCCATCACTCAAATGAAGTAAGATTGAGGCGTCTGAGAACAGGCATCTTCATGAGATCGATACTGTTCTTTTGTGCTTTCAATGCACATTTACCCTCCCCCATTTGGGCCTCACTTATTTCCGGCCCATCCTCCCCATTGTCGTTTTGCCTGCCGCTTGAGGTGATTGGCAGGTGTGAGATGTTGCTGCGTTGTTTCGAGGCCAACAGCTCGCGTGTCATCGAAATACAATGTCAGACCTTCTCAATGTCAATCCAAGGTATCCAATTCAGCATTCATTAGTTCACTGGCTCACTTCTTAATACCTTTTGAGAAGTAAAACTGACCAACAAAAGCATTTCACACCTTTAGTACATATTTGCTACCTTTAATGTCATTGTTAGGTGCATTCCTGAATTTAAATAAGGACGCAAATGCACGTTTGTGTTCTGTTGGTTAGGTTTTTCATTATGTTGGATGTTTATCTTTGCATAGCTCTGATGTCAGTCATTACTTCCATTTTACCACAAAGTTTGATGTAACATTTAGAGCCTAAAATTCATATCCAACACTCTTTTATGGTACATTTCTCCACCCTGACTTTGAGGTACATTTCCTCCACCCTGTATTTGAGGTACAGTCAGATGTCTCTGCTTCCACCCGCTTAAAACAGATAAACAGATGTGTTTCCATGATATGAGGGTGGGGGCTTAGGGTGCAGAATTTGGGGCAAAAGGATCTATAGCTCTATCCATTGGTGAGAGCTGAAGTCCCCTGAGGGGGAGATCTCATAGCAAGAGTTAAACTCTTAATGGTTGGTTCCTGTTTACCAGCTGATTTACCTGCTTACTTTTTTTTAAGGAAGCTTGAATGAGTGGCCACAATACTAGATTTTAGTCACAATTCCAATTAAAACATTTTTTTTTTCAAACTCGCAATCACAAGATGGAAACTGGAATCTTAGATGTCCCCAATTGACTGTGACATCATAGAAAAAAAACAAAATGGCAATAGCTTCAACAATTAATCTCACATTTTACATTTGATGTCACTTCATAATAGCCATGCACTTTATGATGTGCTTTTTGTTTCAATACTTTGCTAAAGGAAAAAATAATAACATTTTTACACAATGTCCTCAGACATAAATAATTACAAGATGAATTCACAGCTATGTTTTTTTTTATGACAAGACATGAATGTCGCATAAAGTGCTCTTATAGTATTTTCTCCGGTGCTATACTGATTCACAAACTTTTTTTTTTTTTTTTTTTAAGAATTAATATGAAAGACACATTGTTGGTTTAAATTGGACTGGCTCATTCACTCTATGAATCACATTTTGTGATAATCAAGTCATTTTATTGTCAAAACTTGAAATGAATCAATAGCAGTTACAGTTTTGTGAGTTCTTAAGGCTTTTGAATCTTTTTGAGATAAAACTGATACATTTCTTGGGATTCCTTAAAGGTATAGTTCACCCAAAATTGAAAATTTTGCCATTTATTACTTGCCCTCATGTCGATCCAAACCTGTAAGACTTTCGTTCATCTTTGGAACACAAGTGAAGATCTTTTTGATGATCTGAGAGCTTTCTTTCCCTCCATTGACAGCCTAAGCAACTACCCCTTAGACACTATTTTGACGCTTCAAAAAGTTCACAAATAGATCGTAAAACTAATCCATATGAATTGAGGGGTTTAGTCTTAATTTTCTGAAGAGATTCGATCGCTTTATATGATGAACAGATTGAATTTAGGCTTTCACAAACATTCGTCGACTCAGACATCAGTTGTGGTAAAAGGAAGTTCAAACATGTTCGCTTGAGAACCAATGAGGTTCATTCTCATGTTACGCAGCACATTTGAGCTTTTGCAAGAACCAGTGAGGTTTGTTCTTGCGTGTCAAGCAGGCTCGGTTGAGCTTCTGTTTGTTCGCTGATCAGTGTTTAAATCTGAATAAAAGCCTAAATTAAATCTGTTCATCATATAAAATGATCTAGTCTCTTAAAAAAATGACTAAACTAAATTAGTTTTACAATCTCTTTATGAACTTTTTGAAGCATCAAAGTGGTAGTTTCTTAGGCTGTCAATGGAGGGACAAAAAGCTCTCAGGTTTCATCAAAAAGATCTTCATTTGTGTTCCGAAGATGAACAAAAGTCTTATGGGTTTGGATCGACATGAGGGTGAGTAATTGCTGACAGAATTTAAATTTTTGGGTCAACTATCCCTTTTAAGCATTACATGGAGGAATTGTAAGGGATTGCCCAATGAGAGCTCAGAAACGTGGGAAGAAAGCGAGAAGGGAAGGAGAGGGAAAGAATGAGCAATTTAATGCTGCCCGTTGCTCAGCTACTATCACTGTTTTTCCGGCTGTGCGTGATTAAATGGCGTGACCTTTTTCGGCACATGATGTGGGTTCTGCTATAAAGATCCTCCAGGCATTCACACATTTCTTTATAATATTGCTGTAATTAAAACCAAAGATCTGATTCTAGCTTGATACTTGCTAAATACTGCACCACATATATTGTATATTGACTACTTTTTATAGTATTTGAAACGTATATCATTGCATAATGCATCGTTTCAAAGTATAGTAGGCTGCATTGTTATAACTTGACCTCTCTACATCACCTCATCACGCTGCAGATTTCATTCAGCCAGTGCTGTCCGGTAGTCTTTTGCATTGTGGACATTATTATGAAAAATTATAATAAATAATTTAAAACATATGTATAGCACCTTTCATACATAAAATGCAACTTAAAGTGCTTCACAGGTGACATCCATACAACAATATTAACAAACAACAAAATCAAAAATAAAAATCATAAGAAAATGTAATTGATCAAATACTGAATCGAAAACTAGTCATCATTGCACAGGTATTATACTTGTGGCTCATTCACTGCTGTGGAAAAGTAAGCTCTTGCGTATTGTGTTGTTGTGTATACTGTTCTGCACAATGTGCTTTGTTTACTGCTCATTTTGGAAAGTATAGTTATTCATAGTATGGTAGCATGATGTTCCAAACATGGCCATGGTAACTGCTGTAATGGATAGATAGATGTCCTTTTATTTTTTTTGCGTAGTGTTTGTTAGAAGCAATAGTGCACTTGACGTTAATGAATATGTTATTATTAACAACAAACTTCCATATTCTGTAAAACCGGTTGCATGGCTTCCGGTTCAGGTCTTTTGTATGTGCTTTGTTAAATATTGAGCCGTTTTACTCAAGATAACTTCAAAGTTGGAAGATGAGCATAACCGATGTCCACTGCATGCATGATATTTAAGTTTTTTTTTAGTTTTCTTCTCTTAGTTTTTAGTTTTCTAAAATTTTGGTATTTAAATAGAATAAAACGGCAGCAATAAAAATAACAAGCTAGGTTAGCTGATTACCTTAAGTCCATAGATATCGGTATCAGCTCACACTGCAGTCAACACTTTCCTCCGTAAAGCGGATGCAGTGAGACCTGTTTTCCTGTTTGTTCATGTGACGTCCGGCATAAAGCCTATTGCTAGCTAACCTTGCTGTTTAGCCATGACTTCAAAATATAGCATGGCCTCTTGTGCTTTACTGCTTAAATAATGCAATTCCTGATCAGGAAGTTAAGAGTGATGAGAACACATTTTCATGCGCTGTGCTTTTAACTTTTTTTTTTGGTCTGTTTTTCCTTATGCAGCTCTATGAACTGGACAGTGACCCAAAGAGGAAGGAGTTCCTGGACGATCTGTTCAGCTTTATGCAGAAGAGAGGTATGTGTAAAGAAAATCACCCTTTTCCTGCTCAGAAACATCTGCATATGACATCTTATAGAGCCCTTTATCACTCAGACCTGTCCAAAGTCTGCCCCTTATGCACTCACATCAACACCCAGCTCATCTTTCACATCTCCACGGTGATGTTTATGTGTATTTATATCAAAGCACTGCAGTTTCTGTTTGTATCATGCTGAACTTGGGCTGTGGCTCCCACATTCACATGTGTGATTATAACCGTGGGAGTGCTAACACATGTCCAGGTCATGATCTGGCCTTGGAACTGTTGAAGCATGTGTTCCCATATACATTTACATAAACCCGCTCCACTGGCTTTGGAAAATGTTCTCCAACACCTGTTAAACCCTCTCCTGATTACTAAATTAAATGACCTGTGAGAGAATTTTATCAGCCATGTTTTTTTTATAGCACAAATGAGTGTGTACGACAACCTGCCGCCTAGGAAAAACGCCAACATTTTCCCAAATAAAAAGTCATATGGGAGTTTCTTTCCTTTTATAGTGTATATTTTCAAACTGCTATGACGCTCAACGCAGCTGTTTGTTTTTGTGCAGGGACCCCAGTGAACAGGATTCCCATCATGGCCAAGCAGGTGCTGGACCTCTACATGCTGTACCAACTAGTGACAGAGAAGGGGGGGCTGGTGGAGGTCATAAATAAAAAGTTGTGGAGAGAGATCACGAAGGGCCTGAACTTGCCGACCTCCATCACTAGCGCTGCCTTCACTCTCAGAACACAGTACGTACTCACTGAGACCGCCACTGCAGGAGAAATGATGTTGACTTACACATGTTCATGCCTGGCATTTATATGGTCATTATTTAAAGGTACACTATGCAACCTTTTTTTGTTCAATACATCAATGCTTCCTCCAAAATGTGTTTTTGTCTTACCCTGATTCACTATGGTAAGCCTGTCATAAGTGTTAATATTTCAAATCTTTCTGGATTGTTTCGTGGGAAATTGCATGGCTCCGGCTACTTTGACGCGTGTATGGAGTGGCATAGGTTAGTTGTCTGGTGGCAAAAAGAGAACGCGTAAAAAGCTCATAGTAATAAACATTGGCTTGGCTTTTTGGAGATGGCGAGAACTACGGAATTTGAAATGTTGTAAAAGCAATGCAGAGATGCCATTTTATTATTCAACTGGTGAGTAAGGTATTTTATTGAACAGTTAAATTGCTATATGTAGCTCTCAAACAGAGTTCATTGTAAAGCATTATCTATTGTGAGGGGTCATTTCATGGGCTTTTGTAGCGCTGTGCTGGAATTTATTTCAATGAAGTATTGTCTTTTAATGGGTATAGCTATAGTAACTTATTCAGCTAGTCAGCCTAATATCCGAAGCACAACTAATTCTACTGTACAAATTATTGCTGTGGTCTGACTAAAGTTTAATTTTTACACTATGTAAACACTATGTACTTTTGGCCCTCTAGCGGGTATAAACAAAAATAAAGGCATTTTGCAGAACAACATTGTTTTGGTTGTGCTACAGAGATTTAGCTGCTCCATGTCAATCTTTCTCGCTCACTGAGACAACTAACTTATGCCATTTATACTTTGGCCTTGAGACTACATAATACCTGGTGACTCCAGGGAGCCCATCCCTATAAGAGGACTGCAGGTTGGTTTGTCTGAAAATTAGATCATTAATTAGTAGGGAACTTATTGTGTGTTCTTAATTTCCCACCCCTCTGCAGGTATATGAAGTATCTGTATCCTTACGAATGTGAGAAGAGGGGTCTCAGCAATCCCAACGAGCTGCAGGCGGCCATCGACAGTAACCGGCGAGAGGGACGCAGGCAAGGTTTTGGCAGCTCACTCTTCACCTACTCGCCCAATGGAACACCCACCATGCTCTCCTCTCCCAAACTCGCCATGCCACCCATGGGCATTGCCCTACCCAGCAACGGAGCCTCCATCTTATCTTTACAGAAAATTAAAAAAGGTAAAACCTCCTCACAGACACGCAGAAATAATGCAGGTGATCATGATAACATCTCCTTAACTCTTTCCCCGCCATTGACAACTTTCGTCATTTGTGAGAAAACGCTTTACCGCCATTGACGGAACTTTCCGTCTTTTTGTTTTCACTGTTAAACGTTTGGCGGCACTATGAATCCTCCTCTCAAAGAGTACTGAACCTCCTGATCAAAACACAGGAGAAGAAGAAGCAGAAACAAGCGAAGTGGTTGTAAGCATGGATATTAAAAAAATGCTGGCGCTGACTGGCAACTTTTTAAAAAAAAAATGCTGGTGGGGAAAGAGTTAATGACATCTTGGTGTACACGTGTTCTTCAATGTTGCTATATGGTTTGCATTATTTAAAATGTATTTTGTCTTTCTATCTCTTTCTCTGTTGTAGAGGATGACGGGGTTCGTCTGCCAGTGTCTCTGGCCAGTCAGACCGTAGCTGCGGCCCAGGCTGCAGCTGCACAGGCCACCATCGCACAGGTAGCTGCACTGGAGCAGCTGCGGGACAAGCTGGAGTCCGGCGAGCCCCCGGAGAAGAAGATTGCTTTACCACTGGAGGAACACCAGCGGCTACTGCAGAGAGCTCTGCAACACAACCTGCTGGCCATGACGGCACAAATCCCTATGAACATTCGCATCAACAATCAAGGTACTGACACTTTAACATTCTGGGCTCCAGACAAGTGATGAACCAAATATATCAGTAAGGACGTGCAGACAACTTTTAAAACCAAATAGACCAGGGCTGGGCTCCACTGAGATCCACTTTCTTGCAGAGTTTAGCTCCAACCCCAATCGAACGCCTGTAGCTTTCTAGCAGAGATGGTCTCATTATTGGGAGATAACAGGGTCTGTGGCTCTATAATTGGAGAAAGCATAACGGCCAACTTGGATCACATGTTTCTCATTACAGCCTTGAAGTCATGGAATTTCTTTTAGAGTTGTACGACGGTTAGTCACTGTTTGCATACAATAAAGTCTGTGATTTCTCTTATAAAACAGAAGTTTTTCCTAAAGTTTAATGGCAAACATGTTGAAGATTAGCTGATAGGGTGTTGAGTCATTAAAAGCAACAAAAGTTTTCCGACAAAAGCAGTTTATTCAGTGTAGTGAAGCCTCTCCTCCATTGACATCCATTCAAAAAGACGGTTAAGCTTTGCTAACCTTGAAGGCTTGCCTTGTAGTGACTTTGTTTCTAGTAATCCTAAAGACCATGATTAGCTTGTACTGGTGTGTTTGATTAGAGTGGGAGGTAAACTCTGCAGGAAAGTAGATCTCGAGGGCTAAAGTTGCCCAGCCCTGGACTAGACTGAGGGTTGCTTGACAAATCTATCTTTAAGGCCTAGTTCACCCAAAAATGTAATTTCTGTCATTTACTCACACTCATGTCACTCATAAGACTTTCGTTCATCTTAAAAATACAGATTAAGGTATTTTTAATAAAGCTTTAGAGATTTTTTAGTGTCCTCCACTAAAAGTTTCATTCAACCAAATCTTTCAAGCTTCAAAAACTTAAAGACATTGTAAAAGTAATCCATATGAATCAAGCAATTTAATCCAAGTCTTCTGATGAGACACTTCTATAGGATGAACAGAATAAACATTGATCAGCACACATACATATAAAGCATAGGAAATATGGTAAACAAAAGCTCAACTGTATGCAAGAAAGCCAATAAGGTTTGTCCTCACATTGCGTGCAAACAAGAGCTTGTGCAAGAACCAATGAGGTTTGTTCTTGCACATCAAGCAAGCTATAGTTGAGCTGCCATTTACCATATTTGATGTGCTCTATGTATTTGCGTTGATCATTACTATGGAGGACATTCTACATACTATAATGTTAGTGTTGCACATTTGCTGAATTAAGAAATATGTATATATCTTTGTTCAGATGTGGTGTACTAATTTATGCTGTCTATTTATCTATCTAATCTAAATGTACTATTCTATGTGTGTGTGTGTGTGTGTGTGTGTGTGTGTGTGTATATATATTACACACACACACACACACACACACACATATATATATGTATATATATATATATATATGTACGATCATATATTCATATACATTGTACGTTGAAACATAATCATTACAGCTACATTTAGCCTACATAGAGTTGCCTCAATTTGCATTTTTACTGTGGTTTTATCTTTTCCCATAAACACCAACCTGAGAAAAAACACCTTTTATAAAACGTCTGATGTTTCAGGGAAACCTGTGTGTGGAATATCCAACTTCTGGTTCCTGAGGTTATGAAATGACCTGTGTTTTCTACTGAAGTACTGCAAAGCCCCTCTTACATCATCATTCACTGGTACTAACTATTTTGTAGGAAAGGGTGTGAAAATATTACCACAGATTAAATTACTGGCATGTGGTAAATGCACTTTGCAGATCAGTAGTTTTCAGGTGGAGATGTCAGCCTCCTTCTGTAGCGTGAGTCATTAGTCTGAGCTCTCATTATCCCACAGTAGTGACTCTAGTACTGTTCTTACTAAATGCTGTTCTTGTGAATGAGGAAAGATGATGTTTAAAAGTGCTCTGATTAGATCTTATCAGAGTTGAAAGTTGCACTGATGTATTTACTCTAAAGGATGGTGGCATGCAGGATCTGATTCATTAGACGACTGGAGGTGTTGACCCACTTTAGACCGCAAAGGCAAAAATAAAGGTTAAATAGCTTTTCTTTTGTGGGGAATCCCTGCCTCAACACAGATTGATTTCCTTTTCTTGGTTAGAGGTGTTAAATACTAGAGGTTTCACCTTGCCTTGCATATTTTATGGGAAGACGAATAAGTGACTGAACAAATTCCCCTTGCCACTGCATGTGAACTGTTTGCATTGTTTATTTTTTTAAAGTAGTAGCGTCCCCTGCTGGCAGCCAGTATGCTTTCAGATTATACTGTCTGAATGCCACAGAGGATTATTACTATTGCACATACTTTGGGTTAGTGATTTGTATAAATCCCCACCCCACGTATTAAATGTTGGCACTTAACTTGTACTAGACTGTTTGTGTTTAGAGTTGAGCTATTACTTTTCCAAAGTAAAAAAAAAATGAATGTGCTTTTATTCAGATGTAAACTCTGTTTGTTGTCCATCAGAGAGCAGACCAGACTCTGCCATGAACCTGACTACCAATGGCCTAAACAGCATCAGCATGTCTTTGGAGCTTAATGGAGTCGTCTACACTGGTGAGGAGCCTGTCACCACATGTATTTTGTGTGTGTGTTCAAGTTCTCCCTTGTTTTGATTGTGACCAATCTTCCTGTTTTCTCATAATAGGCGTTCTCTTCGCCCAGGCCGCGGCGCAGACCTCATCGGGTGCATCTAACAAGTCTTCCGCAGGCAACAGCGGGCCTCAATCAGTTCTCCACACGCCTACCTCATCCTCCTCCAACAACCAATCGCCTTAGCACCTCAGACTCTCTCCCTCAATGCAAAACCAAAACCTCAGTTACTACAGAAGATATGCCAAAAACTAGTCAGGAATAACTGAATCGTTCTCAACTTGAAGTACACTAGCTCAGGTCTTTTATTTACGCTCTCCTTTCTTCAGGAGTCAAAAGAAATCTAAAATAACAACAGAGTTTATTATAAAGATAATGATATATAATGTATATGCAAAACCTGTGAATAATTTATTTCTCTTTCTGTGAGCACGCTGTCTGGTGTTAAGGCAGTAGGATTCTGCTTTTTAGGGTTTCATAATCTCTGACTGATGAAAGCTTTTCATCTATAAGCAAAACCATAACAATAGTAGGATTGTTATAACATGTGATGCAAACAGCTTAAGGGTCTGAACTAATATATATTATTATAGATTTTAATTTCCCTGTGTATGTATCTGCAGTGCCTTGTGAAGGGTTTTCCTCAGCACACTTTGAATGCGCTGTTGACAGGCGAACGTCTAAACTTCAGCACTAACACAATACAAAGTGCGTAATGATGTGGTTTTTAGTTGTTGTTTTTTTTACATTTATTGCAAGTATTCAACCTTTTGATTTCCCATCTTAGAGGTCTGCTCTGTGATGGTGTTAATGATCTTAATAGGCATGCATTTGTAGACGTGTATAATTGCATTCATTACGTTTTCATTATTCATGTTTGTTTTATTTTTGCCTCTTTACTGGCAAACTTTGGTGGCTACGTTCTCCATGAGCCTTGCAAAGGTGGCTGAGGTATTGCAGGAACCGAACGACGTTACCTGGAACTGCCACAGACCACACACTTTTTTTGGCCCATAGTTGCTCTAAAGTAGAATTGGAAGTAGTTCAGAGGTCGTTTTGTTTGTGTATAACTTTGTAGAGCTTTCACTCAGATCAGTGGTTTGGCTGAAAATAATCACAGTTTAACTCAAAGCATGACAGAATAATTATACATGCATTTTAAGATTTAAACAAACAATTCATCCTGCGTTTGATTACTACACTAACTGGAGATTTAGTTTATCACCTCATCAGGTCTTTTAGCTTAATGTAATGCAGTGTTGAGTGTCATTGAGGGGTCCAACAATGCTGCCTTTGCTTCATCACACAGGGCAGTTTCTGGTTATGTATTTTTAACCACAAAAAAAAACAACAACAGCACAAATCGGAGAAAATTCTAATTATAATGGGATGTTTTGGAAGTACAAAGTGTCTTGAGCTCTTCTAAAGGGATTTGGTTTCCTGTGTTTTTTGTTTTTTTTTTAGGTTGTTTTTAGTCATGTCATCAACTGTTCTGGACAGTAAGGTCTTTTTCCTGTCCTTATCAACTTGTAGCTGCAATTTATGATTTGTCAAGCTCTTCTAGCATTACACTGTATGCAAGGTAAAAAAACTCACTTGGTGGGCATCTAGGGGTGAAACTTTCTTTTGATTAATACAAATATGGTAGTCTTTCATCTGAAATTTAATATTTTATTTTGCATTTCAAGTTAGTTGGGCGTAAAGTGGGGTTTCAAGAAGCTTAAAGCTGTATTTTTATCCAAAACAGCTTGCAGGTACAGATTCTTTGGAGAAACTCAGTTAAATGCCTTGATCCTTTATTTGGGATCAAACTTGTGGCCTTTGCTTTCACTGATGAGATCCTTTATCGTCAAGCTACCACATCCTCTTTTTCTCATTGTAATGCTCGCTCTTGAAGCAACCCTTTATTATTCACAAGGACCATATTGCTGCACAGGAAACAATCTAGAAAAGGTTGTTACTGTTTCTGTCTGTATTGTACAACTGTACATATTAGGTTTTTTGTTGTTGTTGTTTTTTTTTTTTTTCAATTTATATCAGGACAATTCATTATAACACACTTAAGTCATTACTGCAAAATCTCTACCTCAAAAACTCATTTATCAGCTCAGAATTGTTTGCAAGCCTTCCCAGTTTGCCACTTTTCACATGGATTTACCTGCTGTGAAGTAGAACAGGGCATACATGTCCACTTTTGTTCTGTTAATTTGAATATATTAGCCGTGATATCCTTAAAGCTCCTTCTTGCTTGTAAAAATGCCACATTGGGATCATGGCATTTTCCTCGATGCTTATTTTAAAGAGAACCTTTTTCCTGTTTCATCTGCCAGTCTGCCTTTAGAATCAAATCTCTCAACTTTTAATTGACCATTGTCATGTAACAGTAGTTTTTTTTATTGTAATGGCCTTTACCCAGTGTATTTCGATCCGAGATGCTGTTTTTTGTTTAGGAAACAATACTGTTACCACGTAGAGTAAGACAGATACACATAACACCCGTTTAAAGCAGTTGGTATCCATAAGAGGGATGTCATCTGTTTTCACTTTGATGTATGCCTTAAAGTATGCACATTTTTAAAAGTAAATATAGCATGCTAATGTAGTCAACTTTATTGCAAGGACAACCAAAATTGCTGTACAATAAAACTTTGCTATTAATGCAGGATGCCTTATTCTTTGATATTTCTTTGTTAGCTTTTCTCTTTTCAGAACTTAACATTACACTAAAAAAATCAAGTAATTCACTTTTCCAATACATAGACAGCTGTGAAATTTAGGATTTATGTTAAGAAAAGGCATTTGTTGTCTTCTCAGGAAATACAATTCTACCTCTAGTTATACAGAAATGTTCATCTTGCTGTGGTCAGTGCATATAACATTTATTTTACCCTTTTATAATGGTAATGGTAAATGTTTACCTTTGCACACTGACTCGAGGGTTTTTATTAATTGCAAGTATATTATTATTTTTTTTATTTTTTTTTTTTAATCTCAAAATCCCTTTATATATATATATATATATATATATATATATATATATATATATGTGAGTGCCTTTGAGTTTTGGCTTGCTTAGTTTGAATCTGAAATTGCTCCTCGGAGAGACCCGGTTTTGGTTACGGTGCTGAACGTACCGCTGATGCACCATTCTGTGTATTTCCACTTGTGCATTTTTAAAACATTTGAATTGCGTAGTGTCTCTTGACTGCTTTTATTGGGGGTGAAGGACAAAGACAATCCTTACCTATTTAATCTGTATCGATATGTAACTGGGGGAAAGGGTGTCCGACGAATGTCACAAAAGTGCTGTTATTGTTATGGATTCAAAATAATAACCTATATTTTAGGAAATCGTCTCACAACAATTGTACCTCTCACTCTGAATGCTGCAAACCCAGATAATGACAAAAAACACACACCTCAACACATTTAAAACGAAATGCAGTTAACAGACGAAATAGATTTTTTTTTTTCTTTTTTAACTGAAGTTATTGCCTTTTTTATATGTTGTAATAGTAATACTGGAGCTTCAGTTTGGGTGTGTCTGTTTTCTGTTGTGTTTTAGTGTGTTATTGTCCTGTTTAAAAGAGACAGTTCATGTTGAGTTTTGTTGTTTCAGAGTTTGCAAAATGTACTCGCAACGTTTACATTTTTATAATTGTCAAGCATCAGATTTTTCAAAATTGAGATCTTCAGCTGTTAACATTGAATACAATAAAATGTATTTCTGATGTAATGTTAGTGCAGTTCTTGATTCTTTTCCTTTTAAAACCTATCCATATTATAGAAACATGGCAAATTTGTGAAGTGCTTATTGTTCAGAGAGAACTTTTAGAGGAGGTACAGAATGATATTTTTTTTTAAACCAAAATGAAACCATGGTATATTAAAATGCACATTAAGTATTGTAACTATCAAGTGTTGGAGATAATGCTTTACAAGTAATGTGAGTTAATCAGATTACTTTTTTCAAGTAACTAAAGTAACACATTACTTTTGAATTTACAATACATTTTCAAATTAGTAACGCAAGTTACTTTGTTTTCCCATGTATAGACTGACAGGACAGTTCTTCTGTCTCCATGTTGAGAGAAATCCATAAGTGCAGAGGAGTTTTGCGCTGTGAACATGATGCTTATAGTTCTAGACTAACATGCATGTTAATGTGAACATGCATTTGCTCATCTCACTTGCACAAAAACAGATTCAGTATTCCGCAAACTCTGAATATTACACAAACCTGCAATAATTAATTGTATTTAATCTCATGTTATTCACCAATGTATACCATACTAATAGTCAAAAAATGACTTAAGATAAGCATCACATTTGTGTCTTTTTTTTTTGATGTTTGTTTAGTGTTGACCTTCTTCTCCAGGTTCTATTCTTCAGTAAGCCAGAACAGCAGCACATCTGAAAGGTTAGTTTGATCTGCGCCTCTACTGTACATGACTGAATTTGCTTCTCCTTTTGCATTTGCACTTTTGGTGTGAAAAAGCCTTTACATTTGCCAAAAAAAAAACAAGCTAGCACAGCCCATGTGAGAAATGGTAACGTAACGCATTACTTTCCATACTAAGTTATGAAATTAGTTACTTTTTTAGGAAGAAACAATATTGTAATGCATTACTTTTATCAGTAACTTTCCCAACACTGGTAACTATACACTTAAATTTGCACACATTTTCAAATGATTTCAAAGATAACAGACCTGAGAACATTTTATCATTTTGTCAAAAATCATAATTGTCAAAACTTTGTCAAAATGCTGTTCAACAAAACACATTGAATGTGTAAATGCGTGTTGTTTTTTGACCCTATCAACAGTACCCTAACAACAGTAAAGTCCATTTAACGCATATTAATCCCTCACAGCCTTATTTTCATTCCTGTCGAAATTTAAATATGGCGGTACTCTGATTAAGGTTTATTTAAAGGGATATTTAATCCTCTTCCATCCAGTGTGAGACATAAAGCCACATTTAAAGGGATAGTTCACCTAAAAATAAAAATGTTGTCATTTACTCACCCTCAAGTTGTTCCAAACCTATGAAGTTCGTTCTTCTGCAGGTATTCTCCAGGTATAATAGCATTAGCATATATTTTGAAGAAAGTCGGTAACCAAACAGTTGATGGCGCCCATAGACTTCCATACTTTTTTTTTTTTCATACCATGGAAGACGTAAAAGTTCAGCATCAACTGTTTGGTTATCCATATTCTTCAAAATATCTTCTTTTGTGTACATGATGCATGCATATTGTTTTAGAACAACTTCATGGTAAGTGATGATAAAATTTTCATTTTTGGGTGAACTATCCCCTTTAAGAAAATTTGGCCAACAGTATAGGCTACCAATGAAAAGAATGAAAAACATTATTAGCAGTAAAATTCAAGAAGAAAAATGTCACATTAAGGTCTCTAATTTTTTATAAAACATTAGGTGTTACATTGGCAATGTCATTAAATAAAATATTTATTTATCATTAAAAAGTATTTGGTGGTGATGTCAGAAACCTGTGCAGCCAAAAATGATTTCTTCAATGAAACAGATTTGCACTGTCAATGTGACTTCCGCATCAAGTTGCGCCGTTGTTCTTTGTAGCTCCGCCTATCACTTCGAGCTTGAGCTCTGATTGGCTAAAGCTCGATTGTGTTTTTTTCATCAGTTTAAACTGAGGTCAGTCAGTCTGGAAACAGCGAGACGAAGCAGGTTAATGCAACTGGAACTACTACAATATTACTGCGAGTTTAAAGTGTTTTGGACCGTTGTCGACATCGTTTGATCAGAGCTGCAGGGAAAATGAGACTTCGCTCGAGAAATATTTTAAATGAAAACCCACCGACACCGTCCCGCCGCCGTCGAGCCGTTCCAGAGAGCCCGAGCCCTCAGACTCCGCTGGTCAAGAACCAGGTCAGTCCTGCTGTATTGAACACTAGATATGAAAAGATAACAAAACTTACGTGTGTTTGGTGTGATTGAGTATGTGATTGCGCATTATGAGTGATCTGCACTTGCCT
This sequence comes from Meda fulgida, assembly GCA_030578275.1. NCBI lineage: Eukaryota > Metazoa > Chordata > Actinopteri > Cypriniformes > Leuciscidae > Meda > Meda fulgida. The sequence goes on from JAROOJ010000031.1 coordinate 3,333,617, forward strand.
GGTTAGCATGATGCTAACTGATTTAAAGCAAGAGATATTCGGACCGACATTAAACAACGTTAATATAATAATGTTTTTTAAAACATTAAATTCAGAACAGACTATCGTTCATATGTATAATAATAATATGTGTGTGCTGCTGGTAAAAGTTTCTCAGTGCTGTCCCAGATGTGTTTGGACACAGGGCCTGTTCTCACCGTGTAGCCAGATTTCAGTATGGGAAGTTGAATCTCGGCCAATCAGCTTCTCTGTATATAATCGACGAAGGAGCACGTGGATCTTGTATTTATTATTGTTTATTAATTAAAAAACAAAGTATATTGATTATTAATAATTTCTGTAATTTTGATATCCAAAGGTAAACATAAACATTATTCATATGAAATATGTACCATATCTCAATAGGTTTATTAACTGGCTGTTTTTTTGTTTTGTTTCATTTTTTTCATTGCTTTAGGATGAAGTAAAACTTCTTCAAGACTGCCCGAATCTGGATCCTGATGACGTTCCAACAGCAGCCAAACGTCCACGGAGGAGGAGAAAAGCTTTATCAACTGTTGACAGTAAAGGTACACCATTTTGTTTGACAATTTAATGTTATTTAAGAGTCTATTAATGATTGTATTAAGAAATCATGCTCACCACGGTGTTTTTAGAGTCAGATTTCAAGACTCCAGTCCGTAACCTCCGGGAAAGGCATTCGTTATTGAATCCTGCTGCTCGGAGCCTCTACTCTCCTGCGGTTCACTTTCTCACACCACCAAGAGACAGTGAGTGCATTTAAACTTTTACAATCATAACTTAAACAAGTCAGGTACCATGAAACTATAAGATAAATATTATAGGGATGCACGGGTACCATTTTTTTCAGAGCCGATCTGATATCAGTGCAGTGATTTTGAATTTCTAGACCTCTGTGTGTTGAACTGATAATTACTCTTTTGTAGTGGTCGACCGATGCCAATATCTTAGAGAGCGGGGTGGCCGATATTTATATATAGGCATGAAAACTCCTCACCTTTCGGCGAATTTCGCTGTTTTAAAACCAAAATGGGTCAACTACGTGATTTGTGCAGATCAAGGTTATTTTCGTAAACGAAAACTGAAACTAAGACTAAAACTATTGGTCAAAAAACATTTTCGTAAACTGAAATAAAATAAAAAATTCATAATAAATGAAAAACTAAAACTAAACGAAACTAACAACAGTTACTGAAAAACTAACTGAAATAATAATGAGCAAAAATAAATAATCGTTTTCGTGATTAATAAGCTTTTTACTTTAGTGGAAAAATCTGACCTGTGGCTGTTTAAGGAAATGCCTGATTTAATATTATTTCATACGTGTGAAGTTGCTGAGGCGATTAACCGCTGTCCTGTGGGCCGTAACGTAGAGCACATCGCTACTGCAAAGCGGCTCTTCATAAAGCATGCATCTTTTGCGGTGGAATGGGAAAGAACACAAGGTAATAAGACGCAAGTTGGACTTCTTTTAACTTGAACGTAGCTTTTTTAAAATGCCGTTTAATTAGCGAGACACGGGTGCAACACCCAAAACAAGTTTGTCAAGCACAAGGTTGAAAGGTGCTGTTTTTATTTTGTTTTTACAAAACATTTACTGCTAATAATATTATTATCCACGTGGATGATCCAATATTATATATCCACATTTCCCCGCAATGTAGGCTAAATACCAGGACACGACACACACTCACACAAGCGCACACACACACACTGGTCCACTATCTTTGTGGTGACTCTCCATAGATGTAATGGTTTTTATACTGTACAAACTGTATTTTGTCTCCTTACACTAATTTGTTTGTATGAATTTTTCATAGTTTGTTTCTTGTATTCTTTTAAGTTCCATTTATTTGGTGCTTTGTTCAATCTCAAACCATTATTTTGTTTTTATTATTAAGATGTCTGCACAAGAGTTAACTAATCTGTACAAACATTACATTTGTCTCGCTTTGGTCTACACTGGAAGTGTACTGCTTGCTCTGCTAAACTATAATACTAAAACTGAAACTAAATAAAATAAAAACTAAATAGAAATGTGTCTGCAAAATAAAAACTAAACTAAAACTAACAAAACCATTAATGAATCTAACTAAAACTAAACTGAAATTTAAAGCAAAATTGAAAACGATATTAGAATAAAAACTAATTTAAAAAAGCAAAACTATAATAACCTTGGTGCAGATCTGATAAGCATTTACCCGCTATATCTCTATAGTTACCATAAACTTTGCAGCTTTAAAAAAACAATCATCATTCCTAATGCCGAAACCTGACAGCCAATCCGAGTCAGAGTAGGGCAGAATTGTTTTCAGTCTTTTAAAAAAGGTATGACAACTGGACACACTCCCGAATAAAGAACTGCACGTCGGAAAGCAAGCCTGAAACAAGTTAGCTTACGATGTTAACTGTCCTGTCAGATACAGACAGTGATGTTGCCAATGTCATTATTTAACCCACTGTTATTAACCAATAATGTTACCTAAGTTAATTGTTCATTAATGGAGACTATTTACTAACGTCAACACAGGGTTTCCACGGATCCTTATAAAGTCTTAAATTAGATTTTTAAGATGTAAGGCCATAAAAAGTCTTAACCCTTTAGGCGCCAGAGGTTTTATCCTAAAACGTTCGATTTTGACATCTTAATTTCAAAAGGCTATATCTTAAAAGTGAAAAAAGATAGATACTTTCTGTAAATTAGATAAATATTAAGGATGACCCAAACTTTATGTAGGGATTACATTTTCCATCTAATTAGCATATTATGATGTGATATGGTGGCAGAAATCTTGGATTATAGAATTTATGAAAAGTCACGTTTAAATGATAAAATACAGCACTTCTTTCCCCCCAAAATGTCCATCACCTTCTGTTTGCTATATTCCACAATACTGAATGCTCAGGTATGTAGTAAGTGGTAAACATACTGTGTAAATCATTACTAATAAATGGTAGAACAAACCATATGCATGTAGTGGTTGGCCTTTTGCTGTAGAGATTTTCCATTTACTACATACAGTAGGCACTCTGATTCCATGTTTGGGGCATATATTATTCATATGACAAACAAACACAACTAGACAAGACCTGTTTAGTTCAAAGATCACCCGCGACGGCAAGGCACAGATTATGAGTGAGATGATTCGAGCAGCGCGAGCGCGGCCAGATCTGCCCCGCGCCGAGTATGCACACTATAGCGACTCCCCACCCTGCCTTCACGTTGCCCCCTAACTGTACTATGAATACTTCCCCCTCGTCTAACATACCTAGTGATAATAGACAAAGTCTCCACCACAATACCGTCGCCGTGATCGCGGAGAGACTCTGATAAAATGACTCACTCTCACACTAGCTCAGCTTTTGATCGCACTGATTCAATGCGCTCTAATTCGAACATTTTGTATAGAAACATGACGTTTTTTTGAGTCGGGATGAAGTATGACATGTCTGCCATCCAGTGGAGGGGAGGTCGAACGAAATTTGACACCCAATTTGACAAAATCTGCCGTTTTATTCAGTGCCACATCTTGTCGAGTAAACTCGACCGTGGCGCCTAGAGGGTTAAACATCTTATTTTTACTTATGAAAGGTCTTAAATGTATATCATATTATGTTGTTATCATACAATATCACCTCAGCAAGAGGGCCGTTTTCCCGTGCACAATAGCAAATGTGATATTTATTTTATATAACAGTTAAATGATAGTTTGACATTTGATAGCCATTTGACATTTGTTTTCCCTTTAATTTCGCTGACGAGAATTTCAAAATGAAACCGAGCAGTCTCAAGCAACAGAAAGCGATGATTTTTTTTTTTATATATACTGAAATCCGTGTTTTGAATGAATCATTTTAATGATTCAATGAACAATCACTTGCTTTTTCTGAATGAATCAGCCGTTTATACAAATCGGTTGAATGAATCCCTAAGAGAGTCAGTGACTTGCCGCCACCTACTGGCGGTTTTAGTTTCACATTTACCCTTTAATTAAAATGTTAAAATTAGAAATCAGTTTATATTTAAATATTGAATAAAAAATTGTCAACAAAAAATGCCGCTTCTGTATCTCTGCACTGCAAAGATGAATTTTGATTTAATTATTTAATTTAACTGGTAACAGTGGTATTGTGTTATTATTCTAATGTTCACAAGCAAGGACCACGCCACAACTACGCAGAATTAGCTTTATGGAATGAAGACGGGTCGAAAGGGATGAGGGAAAAGATGTTATGATTCTTCATCTGGCTGATCAGGGAGTCTAGTCCAGGGAGACTCAGCGTGGGGGCTTCGTCTCGTAGGTAGTAAGCTGAGTTACTTGAAGACCCCCAAAGGTTTGGATGAGCCGATGCGGGCTTGAGCTTGACGGAGATCGTTAAGATTATTAGGGATATATAAGTGGTACGCTTCGGATGACCAGTGGCCTAGGACTCTGATTGTCGCGTCCGAGATGCCCATGCTGGCGGCCGTGGTGGCTGCTCCGATCCAGAAAGAATGTATGGAGTAATGTTCAGGAGATATGCCGGAGGTGCTGAGAATATTTTGGAAGTGTTTGTTGAACCAGAATCTCTTGGCCATTTTTTTTTGTTTTCTGCGAGGAAAAGTGGTTCTTGGGGAGATGAATGGTTGGCGTATCTGGAAAGAACGTATTCCGAAAGTGGCTCATAAGGACTGAGGAAGGAGTTGAGTGAAAGATGTAGATTGGAAATGACTCTCCGAATTGGTCGGTTTCTTCTCTTTAAGGTATATATCAGAGAATCCGGCGTATGAGCGGTGATGTCTGAGAGGCTGGGATGAATGGCTGGATTGAAGACTGAAGTCGACGGGGCAAATTCCGAGCATCTCAGGAAGCCGAAGAATGCGAGAAATAACATGCGTTCTAATGTTTGGTCGATCGAAGGGCTCAAGTAGCCGGAACGTAATGTGTGGATGCATTGGCTCAGGAGGTCAGAGGTTAAGGGCGAGCGTTTAATGGTGAGGACTGGTTCTTGTTTTCGTAGACCTCTAATGAGCATAGATATGTGGGAGTGAGAAATGGAGTGGCATTGGTTGTCAGTGGCGAGTTTCTAGATAAAGTTGATTCTGGATAGGTAAGTCCGAATGGAGGATGCCCTGATGTTTTGGTAGGAATGGGCATGAGTAACAAAGTTACAGATGGACCAAACATTCATTAGAGGAAATTAGAGTTGGTAGAAGGAGTGGTAAGCCTTAAAACAGTTCCAACCAGTCCAGTAAGCGGAGAGGGTACTCTGAGCGAGGCCGTTGAGGATAGCTTCTCGTGAAGCGTATGAAAGGTCTTCCAGCTGTGGATTTAGTTGAAGATGGTGGCTGAAAATGGTGGGACTGGTGTGGGATGGATGGCTGGTTCTGGAGCCAAGATTCTGAACTTCTGAAAAGAAAAACGAGATGAGTCAGCTATGCTATTGTGGTAACCTGGAATGTGTGCTGCTCGGATGATAAACTGCCGTTGTGCCGATATTAGTGTCAGTCTGCGGACTAATTGTATGATAGCCGGGGAACGGGATCTGCCTTTATTTATGATTTCAACTACTGCCGAGTTGTCTGAGTGGATGAGTATGGAATGTCTGGACCATTCATGCCCCCAAAGGATGGCTGCTATGATGACGGGATACATTTCGTAAAGTGCGGATGAAGGAAGGTTTGGCTGCTGAATTAGACAGCTGAACTCTGGTGGCCATTCGGAAGCGAACCAGCGGCCGCTGTAGTAGCCGCCGAATCCGGCGGAAGGCGCTGCATCTGTGTACAGCTGAATGTCTTCTGGCTGTGTGATGTAGTCGTTATAAAAGAAGGATATGCCGTTCCATGAAGACAGAAATTGCTGCCAGAGCCACATTTCCAATTTGCAGGCTTCATCCAAGGTGACTTTGTCGTGTAGAGAGGGGATTGTTGCTGCTTTTGAAAGTAGGTTGGAAAGGAAAGATTTCCCCTGGGGAATTATTCTGATGGCGTAGTTAAGGTGGCCAAGGAGGGCTAGCAGCTGTTGCTTAGTGCACCTGTCTGCCAGATGATAGTTCGATTGGAGCAATGAGATGCGTTGTATTTTATTGGGAGGTAGAGATGCTTGGAAGGAGATGGAGTCTAGGGTGATGCCTAAAAACTCGATGGAGGTTCATGGCCCTAAGGTCTTTTCTTTTGAAAGGGTTCCGCCTAATTCGGAAAACACTTAACGAGGGTAGAAAGTCCTGAATGTCGAGGTGCTGATGTAGGTGTGATGATGAGGAAGTCGTCAAGGAGGTGGAGGACGTAGGGAAGCCTGTGGTTATTAATGAGAATCCAACATAAAGCCTCCGAGAGGGAGTCCAAGATTTTAGGGCTGCTTTTGCAGCTGAAGGTGAGGCTCACTGAAAAATAATAAGCTCCTTTCTAGAATATTCCAAAGAAACGCCAGAATTCTGGGTGAATGGGCATGACTTTGAAAGTACTGGTGATGTCTGCTTTTGAGAGCCAAGCTCCGTGACCTGCTTTGCGGATGCGAGTGATGGCTTGGTCGATGGAAGCATATTTCATGGAGAAGTCTGGGGCTGGAATTTTGCTATTGATGCTGGGAATGTGTGTGCCATGGGGGGAGGACAGGTCGATGATTAATCTCTTTTTCCCGGAGTATTTTCTGGTGGCGATTCCGATGGGACTGATGCGAAAGGGAGAAAATGGGGGTTCTTTGAATAGGCCTATCATGAATTCTTCTTGGACTTCTTTAGCTATTAATGTGTCGACAATATCTGGTTTGGAGAGCGCGGACTGGAGGTTATGGGAGAGATGAGAAGTGTCTGGGATTATCTCTATGCCTGGAAGGAATCCGTTTTTAAATCCATTGATAAGGAAATCTACAAACTCTCTGTCGGGGTGGTCTAGTAAGGCAGTGGCTAGTGCTTTAACCTTGATTGGTGTGCCGAGATTAATTAATTAGTTAATTAATTAATTAATTGTCAGTCGGGTAAAGCAGTTGGGTTGTGGGGGCAAGAGGCTCTTGAGTGAGTGCCTCCGCAGAATGAGCAGGTGTGTAGGAATCTGCAGTTGGAAAGAGAGCAGCCGAGATGGTTGAAGTTGTTGCATACCATTCTGCCTCCTTGGTAGAGGATCGGTCGTCCTCTTTTGTCAATGCCTTTGGGAAATTGAACATTGGCTGTGGGGTGTATGTTGAGGGGTTTTGGAATTAGAGGAGGAGGTGGGGCTGCTGTGGATAATCTATTGAATACGGGTGTTTTGCGTGAGAAGGAGGGTTGGGTTTGGGAGGGTGTGATGATGCATGCTGAGGTTGGATGTGATGGTGCCCCGCATAGTTCGCAGGTCATTGAAGTGTGTGCTGCGAAGATCCGACAGTAGAGTTCTGCATCAAGTGTGCCCCAGTATGTCCCCTGATTGAACTGCTGTAACCGACCTGCTACTTGGGTGGCGAAAGGGATGTGGTAGTTGTAGAAGCCTGTTCCTCCGAAACGCACGGCCATGTCTAAGATGATTGATAGGTAATCATCTAACTCAGTTCTTCGATCGGGATAGACTGAGCAAATTATATCTCTGTAAATCGAGAAAGCTAAAGCAAATTCGGTGGGAGTAAGGTCTTTTGAACGAGAATTTAATGGATGGCTGAACTGCATTAGGCCTTGGCTGGTTTGCAGTTCTCTGGGCTGGTTGATATTTATGAGGGATGGTTGGAGGAGCTGGGCTAGATCAGTATAGTTACCTGATAAAATCTGGAGACGATTTGCTTTCGTGCCTGTGGCAATCGTTGATGGTAGTTTTCGTTTGCGTAGGAGAGTGATCCTGAAGTCGATTCGGGGTTGGAGAAATGCTCGATGAAGAACTGTGATGTGGGTGCCCGCGGGGCTGAGGGATTTCCACGGCAGAACGCAGCCGGTGTGGATTTTGGCTGCCTAGGGATTGTTGTTGATCTTCTCTGTGAGGGGGGAGCGATTCCGAATAAATCGTCTTCGGAGTCAGAGGGGTTGATCTGCAGCTCGGGATCCATTTCGAGATACTGAGACAAACGGTGCGGTGAAGGTGGGTTTAGTGTATATATGCAGACAGGGAACGAACTGATTAGTTGAGGCGTGGCCTTTCTCCCGAACTTCAGTTAACTTGTTAACTACATTATTTTAATTTGAATGTTAGAATTTAACATAAAAGATGATGCATACCTCTAATTAAAAAAATAAAAAAGTTCATATATAGGTGAAACTGCCCCTGGAAATCAATTTAAGGTGGCAAATATTGCCTGTTAATTAATTAAAAAATATATATGTATGTCACTGCTGTGAACTGACCACTGCATAGAATAGGAAAAATATGAATATCTTCGTGAGTCAGCTGTCAACAACAGGCCTAAACCAGCCATGGTACCAGTACATCAACACAATCAGTAAAATATATTTTAATTATTATCAACAAAACTTTGAAAATATCGAGACATATTTTTGTCAATATTGCACACCCGTAATGTAAGGTATTAATTTTTATTTCCTTGGGTCTTAAAAAGCCTGAAATTTGACTTTAAAAGTGTGCAGAAACCCTGCAACAACAGGATAAAATGTGTCGGTATCTTTCTCTTGTTGCACGTTATTGTTTAAAAATATATGAATATGTGAATAAAAAGGAAGTAAACACTGTAACAGGGCACTCCGTAATCTGGTAATTTCATGAGCACTGGAGATCATATTTTTTCAAAAAGACTTTTTTTTAACTTTTGACAAGGTAACGCTATTTTACATACAGCACACAGTGAAAACGATGACACAGTGGGCAACTCGATATAGCACAGCATATTTTAAAATTAAGGATTTAAAGTTTCGTCTCCTGTGAAGCTGATTTTCTGTTCGCATTCACTCACTTCGCATGGACTGACCGTCACTCGCAGTAACACAATTATGCAGGCTACAAATGCACACTTCATAAGATATCACAGCTGGATTTGATTAAATATGCAAGGTTTGTGAAATTAAATGTTTATTAGATATTCAGAGATTTGTTTAAATTATGTAGATGCGCATTTGCTGAATGTTGACGGTACAAATGTAATATAAAAGCAAATGCTTTACTTTTTCGCATACCATTTACTTTCTTTGTTTACCAGTTCTGTCTAACAAAGTATTAGATATGTCACTGACAGAGATCATAAACTAATGAAGATGGAGAATGTGAGTGAGAGCTGTGATCAGGTGCTACCATTCTCTTTCAAGCCTTTTTTACCAGAGAATGTCTAATATGGGGAGAACTTCCACTCTCAGTAACTTCAGGCTTCTGAACTGGTTGCAGTTCCACTCTGGTTCCATATGAGGGCGCTCACAGGACGAGTGCAGAATGAACGGAGGTCTATGGAGCTATACCCCTCAAAATCCACTTTTCTCAGGATATCATTTTTTGTCTAGTAATTTGAATGTTTTCGAAAGCAGATGCAAAGAAATTGCAGATCGCTGGGTGTTCGATATTTATTTATTTTTTTTTTTTAAATTTAAGAGTCAATTATTTGCTTTAAAAAGGCTTTTAAAATGTCAATGACGTCATACACATCGTAAGGCCAGAGATACCGATTTACGGCAATCCGCATTATACCCATTATACCCACAGCATTGTAATACACCACACTATTTAATACCCACAGTATTGGGTAACTCCTAAAAAAACTTATTCAGTCCGATGAAGGGGATTCAGTGAAGTAGTTAAAATATTAACAAAACAATTTTTATTTAGAAATCGAGTAAGGGAAGAGTCCCCCCTCCCAACACGTATCGTTACGATCTGTGGTAGCCCGTACAACCTGGCCGATTTTGGATATTAGCCAACTTGGCAAGCATTTGGCCAACTTTCCCTCCCACGTGAACCACCGTAAATTCAGGTAGTATTTGACAATTAACACAGGAGCACGTACGTTACCATTTTCCGTCCTTGGGAAATGAGAAATAGAACAACCCTTACCCACTATTAGAACAATTTATCATTGCACACCTGCGAGGCTTTTTTCTCCTTTTTCAATTTTTATTCATATTTAGCACTATTGAGCGGGACATTGGTGGTGGTGGTGTTTTTTTTTTTAAGGTGCCAATACTGTACCATATGTATCCTGTATTTCCTAACACAAGAATAACACAAGTACTCAAATTTATTTTCAGTGCAGATTTCACAGTACATGCATAACCATAGGCAGATAAAAGTGCCAGCAACCAAAAAAAAAAAAAAAAAACCTTGGGCAAAAAAGTCCGCCTTAACATTCTGGTCCCGCTTCGGGCGGTATCTCTGGTCATAATCATCCTTCATTGACCAATCAGCATCCATTAGCAGATGGAACCCTGATTATGCAACAGTTAAAGATAAACGTTAGACGGGCTTAGAGGCTTTTGGGTCTGAAGTCTTTTGTATTCTGTTTATGTATGCTGTATTCTATATACAGTACCAGTCAAAAGTTTATACACAAGAATGGGAAAGTGTTTCCAAACTTTTGACTGGTACTGTACTATAATATTGCTACTGTATTATAACATACACATAAAAAATATCGTCCGATATATCGATGTCTTGCTTTTTTTACTCCCTAATATCGGTATTGGCCGCAGCAGAGGGAAACACTTATGGAATGGCTTTAGAACACCATAATATAGTGCCCAAAAAGTTGGTGGTGCTTTATAATTTTTTTGTGCCTTTTGTGAGGCTTAACAATAACACAGAATAGTAAACGCACAATATCGGATTTGGAGCGGTCCCTTCTAACCAATACTCAATCCGACAATACTGAGTATCGGATCGGCGCATCCCTAATGCTTTTTTTAATGGTTAGTATAAAGGCAGGGCTGTATGACAATATATATCGTTACAGTGGTATAAAATGTCTAGCATTAGAGATGTTTCTATATTGTGTATATCGCGGTATGTAAAAATATATAGCACTATTATTAGTGATGAAATGCATTATGAGTATGTTCAAAAGAGTTAGAAGCGCAGTATATCCTGAAAAGGAACTCTGTGCAGTGACTGGCACACTACCAAAGTGCGCGCACAGAAAGCTGCCTCTCTCAGAAGGCGATCGCAAATTTGGGATGTGCTCGATTTTAAAAAGTGCTATTAAGCACAATAAGCAGTAAGAAAGAACCCAATGCGGTGCACACGCTGACTGACACAGCGCAACCATGTGCACAGAAAGCTGCGTCCCAGCATGCAGTCGTGAATTCAGTTCTCTTTCATGTCTTATTGTGCTTGAATAATCTAATACACAATTGCGTCAAAATTCCTATCGTGTGGAGTATTCATGTAAAAACAGCTGGTTATGTCTCAAGTGAAATTAACATTTGGGTGTATCAGTATAATGGATCTGGGCATTTGGCCTTAAAGTGACAGCCGCCTAATAAACCACCTGCTGCACTGTGTCATTAATGTGAATCAAACAAAAGAGAAAACTCTTGGCTAAATAACTTTTTTTTACTTTAAGAATTAATTTATATTTTATTAATACAGGGAAGACTTTGCGATATTTCTTTCCATTTGATTTATTACATTTCTGTACTAATTTTTAAGTGACATCAGACTACATGCAAACAAGACTCTAATAAACGTAACCTCAAATAATAATTTTTTTCATATGGTTTAAATGTTAGTTTCTGCTCTTCCCTACAGTACAAACCTTTTGGATGTGTCTGACCTTTATTATGAAACATTTTGTCTGTACTCTGTATTTTTAAACTAAATGAGTAAGACTTTCCAAATACCTTGTTATTTGATTTTGTGTAACAGCAGTTTTTTTATTTTAATAGGTGAGCATCCAAACACAAGTCCCATCTTTAGTCCTGAACACTGTGTGTTTGGCTACAGCGCTGCCAGCCCTCTTTCAGAGGATGAGGAGAATGAGGAAGTGTTTAGCCCGTGAGTCTCTTCTACAAAGGAGTTTTTGTGGCTTGTACAATTCAGACTGATTGAAGTGTTTCATCTGTGGTTTAATCTGATTGTTGTCACTGTTTTTGTATCAGCTTCACATTTATTAAGAACATTCCGAACCGTTCACAACAGTCCAGGCCTGTCTCAGCAGTGCGGGACATTCCGCCAAAGACGAGGAGCACACCTGCTGCAACCCTGGTGCTCGATTTGGTAAGTTGTCTTCCCTCTAGCCAGCTCATAATCATTACTTTGGTCAACTCAACATTTTAGTTAAAATTTCACTGAACTGATTAGATTAGCATGCTGTTTATTGACTGAATAATTCCAAACTGTTGGAGGTTAATGGCATTGCCATTAATTAAATCAGATGGACCATTAGCACTCCCTTGTTGAGAGAGAGGCTTCAACAACTAGGCCCTGTTTACACCTGGTATTAAGATATGTTTTGGTCAATCGGATCACAAGTAGACGAGGGAGACGCATACCTGTTTGCACCTTTAATACGTCTCTTTCGTCCATTTTCCTGATTTGTTCGAGGGGAGGGTCTATGACAGACTACAGTATGAAAGCAATCCGGTAAAAAGCGTTTTCAACTACCTCTGGAAGTGGACAAGCTGTACACCTGTATTTAGCGTCTTCCACTTGTGATCAGATCAACCAAAACACATTGTAATACCAGGTGTAAACAGAGCCATAGGTAAATGAAGTTGAAAAGCTGACTAGTGCACTGATTTGATTTAGATTTAGAAGCGACTGGTTTGAATCTTTGGATTTTATTTTTGTACGATTCTAGGATGAAACGCTCGTGTTCAGTTCACTCAATGTGATTGCTGACGCAGAATACACCTTCAGTACCCGCTTTCAAGATCACAAGTACAAGGTTGGTGAAATATTAATTAACCCTATGACATGTACGATTGTACAATAGAGTGATTAGAACGTTCAATGTGTCACATGATGAACTGCTAAATTAATATATGCATCTCTCGATCAGGCCAAGCCAAAGCGTGAACGCAAATTTGAATCATATAACTATTTACATATAGTCATATATTGACAGCTGTTCAGTGTTTTCATCCACATAACGTTTATTTTAGATTTCAGACATTTAAATAAACAACAAAACATTTATGGTTTGTTAAATACACTGATGTCAATAGAATCGCCAATAATTATCTTTTCAAACATAATTGCTTAATTCACAACAAAATACATTTTTTTGCATGTATTTGAGAAGAGGAGTATCAGATATTTCACAATATAGTTAACAAGTTTGTGAATATTTTGAATAAAAAGGACAAATTAAATAAAACCGATACAGCTGTCATACCCCAGATAGCAATGAGTCGGCGGACCGCCGGCGGCGCTCTGGAGGCAGTAGAAGCGTCAGAATGGCGTAATCGCAAACACGTCTGATGGCGCACCGCCAGCGGCTGCCGCTTTTAAAAACCGCCTTCCTACCGCCTTCGTTCCGCGGGTGGCGAGCTGTCCCGCCGCTTATTGCACTTATATATATTTTTAAGATTTATAGCATGCAGTTTATCAAGAATAATGATTGATCAAACCAGACAAATTTCCATTTGGCATTTTAATTCCACATTTCAAAGTACAGTAACCGTCATTAAAACAAGATGTCAGATCACTGAAATATAACAGAAAAATACAAATGCATAAATATATTCACACACACACACACACACACACACACACTAACATGCAGGTTTCCAATCAAATTTTGGTAAAAAGAAAAAAACAGTTGTAAAAAACACAATTTTAACACTTACAATACTTGCTAATAATATAAAGAGGTCAGCTCTGGGATGAAAAGAATTACCAGTAAACACAAGTAATGAGGATATTTGGTACCAAAGAAAGTGAAGAATACCAAATAATTTGAGGTATAACATCATATTTACAAGTGATTTCTAACAATAGGATAAGTGGTAATAATTTAGAGTAAAGCTCTGGAGTAGAATATACCATTATAACCGCAATGCTGACCTGTGGCACAAGTATTTACAAGCTATATTTAACAATAGAATAACAGTTAAGCACTGTGACGGAATGAAGTACAATATTTGGTACCAGGTAATGTGCAATATCAAGTATCAGAGGTATGAAATAGTATTCCTAGCTATTTTTAATAGAATAACAGTTAAGCACACTGATGGAATGAAAGTAGAAGTTTTGGTACTAGTTAATGTGCAATATAAAATATCAGGCACGAAATAGGATTTACAAACTATAATAGAATCGTTAAGCACTGACGGAATGAAATGAGCCAAATACTGAAGTCACGGCAAGTAGAATATTATATACCAAATAATGTGCAGATATCAAGGATTAGATGTATAATCTAGGATTTACAAGCTATATTTAAAAATAGAATAGTTAAGCACTGTAACAAGGCTTTTTAGAGGTCTTGATGTTACTGACTGCAGGATAAAAAAAGGGTTCCAGTTGTCAGTGATGCGGGGGTGTCAGCCTAGGTTTAAGGGGTCGGCTGTGGGTCCCTCTCAGCTGTGCGGCGCCTTTTTCCACCTTCACGTTCAGATGCTCCTTTCAGGTAACGTTAACCTGGATCGCCTCATCAGTGGCATCCTGGTTCGCCGGGTTCTTCCGGATGGCTCCTGTAGAAAATAAAGATCTGTCATTCCATTTGAATGGCATAAGGTCATACACATCTACTTAAATATAAAAAAAAATATCCAGCTTACTTTGAACAATGGTCTTCAGGAACATGTCTTTAAAACATGCTTTATCCCCTACACTAGTCCAAGTTGTATTGATGGAAAGGTGATTAGAGAAGATACTCTGAAGCATTCGCCACACGGTTGTCTTCAGGTCCCTCCAACATGCCATTTCCAAAAACCGAAGCTGAAAATACAAAAAAAACAAAAGTGTAACAAATTACATTTCTCTGAAGCTTCTCATAAATTTAAAATGTAACAGGCTGTGGATTCAGACTGTAGAATATGCAGTGTACTATCTTAATTTTACTTTTTAGAAGAAAAAAAAACGACTTGACTTTTTTTTTTACTATGGCGTTATAAACGAAATCAGCACACTTACAAATCGTTCCTGGAGCTCTTTATCCTGCCTCATACTGTTGTCAAGTAACGCCAAATCTTCAGCATAATGTCCATTTTGTTGTCCATGCTACGCACAACATCACCAAACTCTCCAAGACGTTGCAGCATTGGGGTCTGATCTGCACCTATAGGAGTTCCCAGAATAAAAGAATAAAGTAGTCAGTCCTGGTCCCTCAACTACTAAACTATGACAGTTATATCTAGGTGTATTACATGTACAGGTGACCCCAGTGGGAATTTTAACCAACAACCAACACCTGCGTTATTTGCAAGATGTACCTGATTGCCCAGTGTGAGCAAACGTCTTCAACATTGTCCCAACTTGCTTCACCTGCTCTCGAAGTGAGCCGCTGTCATCTTAAGCTACAAAATGAAAGGCATATGGTAATTTTGGACCTACATCACACAAAAAAAAGTTACATTTAAGAAAGTGTGCATGTTCTCACCTGCTGGTGCATTGCTTTCTCTCAGGGCTTGTTTGTCCATTCTGGAGTCTCTGGAAATCTACATAAAAAAAAAAAAATACAACTAAAGGCACTATTTTCAATACTGTTATAACACTGGACACTAAGACATAGGCCTAGAATATACCTTCATAGCAGAAAACTTCATGCTGTACACGAGGTGCCAGGGGAGTCCAAGGGCCAATAACTTTCTCCTATTGTTTATTCAGGCACCCAAGGAAGTTTTCAAATGGGAAGCATGAGATGTTATCAAGGACACCATACTTTTTGGCATCTTGTCTGAGGTGCACCAAACCAATCCATGCATGTTGTATTTTACATGTTCTTTTCCATAAAGCTTGCTGCAGTGATCAAAGAGAACCAATATTAACCACTGTTGCTACATTGTGAACTGAACTAGCAGCATACTTGTTCGGACAAACAAAATAAATTACACAACTTATATACATTATTATGTTATGTTTTGTTAGAAAAAAAACACAAGTTATACGTAGTCTTTCTAGATGTAAAGCTTTGGCTAACTACAGTAAGTAGCGAATTACATTTCTACATGTAACCTTACTAGCAACATTGATTAACCTCAGTGTGTACTGTAACAAAGGCAAAACAGCATGTGTTAGCCAACACTTGCTAACGTTAGCTACTGGACTAGCAGCATGCTGCAAGAACAAAGATTACTAACTTAGATATTTTAAAAAGATAAACTAAAACAATGTAAACATAATATTGTGTTACACAAAAAGGAAACATATACTTAGTTGATGACTTTGCTAGCTAGCAAACTGTAGGCTGTAGTAACTTCGGCAATCTTCTTCTTCTCTTGATTAATGGCGGATAGCAAGTTGTAACCAACTTTTAGGTGCATACCGCCACCTACCGTACAGGAGTTTGTAGCACCGTGTTCTAATCTAACTGCGGCAAACTGATGCGCAATGTGCTCTAGTCATATTGTTAGGCGGGGGGCCAGCCTTAGTGGCTCCAGTGTGTCATCGAGCCACCGTTTTAGCCCCGCCCAAAAAATCCTGAACACAGCAATGTGCAAAACTGTACGGTCTAACTCCACAATTCAGTACTTCAGTACAGTTCACAGTCTTCGTAATGTGTTTTAGTAATACATTTTTAACATTTATAATGCGTTTAGATTTTTTTTAATTGCCTTTAAAAAATTATCTGCTAAATGGTCCATCCCATTAATTAAATATCTATTTTAAAACCTAATCAGAAAGATATTTATTGCCAAGTAAGTTTTATTGCCAAATTATTTTTGGTTTATTGGTGCATGTCTCAAATGTGCATCAATCAAAGAAATGTAAACAATTTGTACCTGCGTAAAATAATTAAATATATTTTACTGTATAATCTTCAGAGTTTCAAAGTAATTTAAATGTCATTTCCTAAACCTTATCATGGGATCAAGAGTCAAGAATCTGTTATAGCCTAAACCCTAATGGCTTTGGAGCAAAAAAAAAAAAAAAAAAGCCATGGCTGGTCGATTTTGAGAGTAGAAATTCTTGTATTTCAAAGCGGCTTGCCGCCAGCCGGCCGCGGTCCATTAGACGGAGGCAACCGCCAGAGAAAACGAAGCAGTCGGCCCGCCAGCTATTCGCCGACGGCATCTCGCAAAAAATGGGAGTGACGAATTCGGCGGCAAACGTTTCATCCCCGCCAGCGAGACGCACCTATAGCCGACAGCTTAGGGCCGGCGGCAAAAAGAAGCCGTGCGGATATTTTTTGCTATCTGGGACAGTGCTTTTTGCGTTGTGGTGTAATGTGACATGCTTGATGCATCGCCATGGATTCTCACATGTACTCGGACATAATATATTTTAAAGTGAAAGTGTGAAAGGGTTTGTTCAAATGAAATTGTAAATAATTTAAGCTTCTCACATGGCGCTCTTCCACTGCATGGTACGGCTCGCTTTTGGGGGTTTTTCCACTGTGTACAGTACCTAGTACCTTGGTTGAGGTTTCAAGCGAGCCGTACCAATACTGAAATGTGTTGTGTAAACACTGCTGATCACTAGGGGTGCAATATACCCTCATGTCACGATTTGACGTGTATCACAATACTGAACCCACGATACGATATTATTGCTGTACTCCAAGACATATGGGTAAAAGGTTAATACAACATGTACTGTTTGGTGTTAAATTGGGTGTATAAATGAATAGGCTGTGACTTGGTGCTGGTAACCCAATGCACAGGACAATAGTGACACCAGAATAAAAATATTAATGATTCTGAAGCTGAAAACAGAATTATTTTAGATGAATATTTTTGCACTCTTTAACTGACTAGATATATTTAAAATAATGTAGGCCACTTTTTACTGGTAACATAAGACCGTTTCATTATCAGGACCCACAAATAGTCCCCCATTGCATTATTATACATTATATTCAATATTATGTATAGTATGTAATGTAGTACTGACACTAAAACTCTGTAAAATTGAATTTTTTCACACACAGTAATTTTCATTTTGGTTGAACTATACACAATACATATTGTTTATGTATAACATCACACATGATAGCATTTTTGTAATGCAATATATTGTGACACGACATATTGTTACACCACTTACTGATCACTGTTTTGCCAGATAGAATCATCACTACCAGCCATTGGATTTGCAACACGAGACACCAAACCCGCTAGATTTAAATAGTAAGCAACAGCCACCGCAGTATCATTTGTTTCCACAGCTTTTTTTAAACGGCTTGCTTTAAACGACTGTCGCACACAACTTAAAAAAATAAATGACTGTATTGTGGTCAGAACATGAGGTGCCGGTGCAGCTTTAAAGATCCGTCTATAACCACTATGAAGCGGTACAAAACTGCAGTGAAAAAGCAAACCGAGTAGGAGTGTAACGATATTCAAACCAAACCGAAAAACTGTGAAACACCACCCACGGTACATATCCCGATACTCTCATGGTGTACCGAACTGCCCCGCCCAGCCCTATCCCAATGTTGAGGTTGACCTCACTTTACCGTATGTCACAAAACTAATTTTTCTTCTTTGACATTATATTAAATAGTAATTTAGGACTGTAACAGTACACGTATTTGAATACAGCATTTTAGCCTTACCGCCAGCCTTATGAGATATTTGGTATGCTAAATATCTGGACCTATCGACGATTCAAAATCCTGCTGTGTGTGTTCTGACTGAAAACTACATCTGCGATGACCTACAGCCAATGAGAGAGCAAGAAACAGGACAGTGAGATGTTCGGTGAGGTGTTATAGACCAGAATATCAGTATTTTAATAGACATATTTACAATTATATCAAACAGAATGAAAGCACAAACATTTGCTTGAACAGCAGCACATTACAAAATTATTTATTTACCCCCAACTCTCTTTGCAGAACACACAATCCTTGCGCCCCGCGGCTCCCCAACCATTTCCTCCTGCATGATCTGTTTTTCTTTTTCTCCTTTTCGCTACAAATCAGTGCACAGACAATGTGGATCACAAGCTTCTTGCAGGCTATCATTTTTAATAACAATTTCAGTATCACAAGTGATCTTGCGTTATATCCTTACCACTTCTCGCGTGTGTTTGGTTGTGAAACATATTTTGTGGACACAGACAGAAGTTGTCGGCGATTGTTTCTTTTGTAAAGTCATGCGGTGTGAAACCCCCTGTTGCCGATCCATCGTGCAGTGTGAACACAGCAGCAACTGAATGCTGCCCCAAATAAACGTGCAGTGTGAAAAGAACAGTGACCCGACTATTTTGACGTTTTTGATAGTAAAGCGAGCAGAGTAGTGCCGAGCCAAGTCGTACCATGCAGTGGAAAGTGTCAATGCATGTATTTCTTGGAATAATGGTTACCATCCTCTGACTGTCATGAAAAAGTTTTGGAATTCTGCTGTTCTTGAAGTGTGATGTTATTAACTAAACATACTTTTACAGGTCTACGTGATCCTCCGACCATATGTGAAAGAGTTTCTACAAGCCATGACCAAACATTTTGAGGTAAACATTGTGAAGACTGACAGTGTCTGAGTTGATTTTTTTTGAAACACTGATGGACTGTTCACACCAGGACGAATGTCCGGTGCTAGAATTTGGTTCAATTAAACATTTTCATTTGAATTAACAGCTGTTAATGCTTCTATTCAGCCCTGTACATACATTTGCATGTCGTTACCGTGACAGATTTTTTACACAGAGGTCTTCTAATCTCTTTGTGAATAAAGCTGGCCAACCAATAAGATATGCATTTTGGTCACAAGCCCAAAGCTGCTTTTGTTGCATAAAAAACCCTCATACAATTCTTTGATAAACACTACGCTGAATACAAAATAACGAAATGGCTGCCAGAAATGCAGTCACATGGTGTCAGGGTTCCTACACATTTTCCATTTCAAAATTCCATTCTTTTCTAGACTCAAAATTCCAAACCTAGATTTTTCAGACCATAGTTAGTATAATGATTCATACAGCATTATTTTTAACATTATAATTGGTTTATAGCACAGTCATCTATTCTTTTCTGTTTTTTTTTTTTTTTTTTTCTCGAAGTGATAACATGCACTTGCATGAGGAGAAAAAACTTAAGATGCTTTATAACCTGCATATATTCACCTCTGTCACATCGGTCTAATACTGTAATCGTGGTTTACAGTATCAGTGAAGTACAGTCTGAGTTAGATGATTGTTTGCTGCTTTATCTGTTGCTGGTTTGAGTGACTGAGTAAACATTAATTTAGTGTAGTTCAAAAGAGGCTTATTTATAGTAAATACAAATAGTTTTGCATAAATGTACACCTTGAATTCACTCAATCGTGTTCGACAATCATTAAATGATCGCTAAGCTTTTGCTATAAAAACACTTTGCTTGTATTACAAATATATTTTTTGAAATTCTTAAATTTGTATTTTAGAAAACTGAATAGGGACAGTAGTCTTTTTTTTCTCATGCTTATCCTGACCTGAAAATGACTCAAATCAAATTACATACTTTTCCAAACTTCATAGTAACCCTGTTGGGTGCTTTTCTATAAGCACCTCCTACTGTCAGAAAGTGATTTTCATTCAGTCCATGTGCTGTTTTTTTACACATTAGTCTACTCTTAACAGATAAATCAAATTGAATTTTTGTGCCAATCATTTGTGGTGCTGTGGCTGGCTTTAATTGTCACCAGTGAGAAAATCTATTAATAAATCTGTTGTCTGTTTTTCTGTTACAGATGTTTGTTTACACCTCTGCAAAAAAGGAATATGCAGAGAAAATCGTAGATATTTTGGACCCTAATAAAAAGCTCTTTAGGTGAGACATTTTACACTTCAATTCCCATATGCCCAAAATCATCCTGGAGATGGTTCCCAGCCAGTATCTGGAAACCTGTCTCATAACAAACTTTACCTTGAAGGAAGCATGAGAATGTAATTCTGTGTTTTTCTTATTTTTAAGACATCGTTTGTATCAGGATGATTGTGCCTGTGTGCTTGGACACTACATTAAAGACTTGACTGTTCTGGAGAGAGACTTGTCAAAAACTGTCATCCTGGACAACGCCCCCCACACCTTCCCATACCACGTATGTTTGCCTTCACCACCTAGTGCGCAGGAGTCTTTTCTCTGTGAAAGTGTTTGTTAAACATCAGGTCTAACTAGAGCTGCACGATTAGTTGTGATCTTGATTCAGACCTCCACGTGATCTTATTCCTAAATGACAACTATTCGGCTGTGTCTATTTAACCTTTGACAAAATCAGACCGGAACGTTCAAATCTGTGTTCACACTGCCACTGACCCAGAGAGAGCAGTTGTCATGGTATGAAACAGCTTCACAAACAGTCTTTTCAACCACACAGTATCACTATTTCTGTCTTACAATAATTCAAATTATCACAGATGTACTGGGATAAAAGTTTATAGTTTGGATATAAACACTGATGTCTAAGGCCTGGGACACACTAGAAAATTATCAAATCTTAACTGATTTTAAAACTGTCGGAGACCACAGACATAAAGGCAGTTTCAACCGATTTATAGGGGTTCAAGCACGTGGCGCTGAAACCCTATTGTAATAGTTACAATTTCCTTGGTGAAATTTGGGGATTTTTTTGACATAATTGACAAAAATCTGACAACATTTTGCGAACTAGTCCTAGGTTTTTGGCCCGATCGGAACCAAACCAGTGCAGCAAGATTCTCTGACTGAGAACAGTCTGATTGTCAATCATTATAAAAAAAAAAGTTACACTTTCGATTCATGGTCTCTAAGGGCTGCCAAAACATTAAAAGTGGGAGGGGCCACTTTTAATAAACTCGTGAACGGAATGAGATATTTTCACCCAACTCAGCACATAAGAGCACATTCTGTGGTCGACTATACATGCGGCGACTATAACATGGGGAAAAGTTTAAAACGGCTATAACTATGCAACCTCAAGTCTGATTGACATTGACATGCAGTGTCTTCGTCCAAGGTACTAAGACTGCATTTTGAAAAACGCTTCCGGCAGCGGCCAATGAATTTTGAGCTGCTGTCAGACAAGGTTAACTGAGGCAATCGGAACGAAACTCGCTGGGCCTGTTTGACTCTTTACTCATCATGGCCCTAGAAGCCTTTGCCTCTAGGACCGCCACTGTCATTCGAAACGTTCGTTAAATATTGCAGATTATTTCAAAAACCAACTTTCGCGAACTAGTCATTGAATCATTCATTATAACCATTTTTTTAAGTAATTCATTATAATTAATTAAACCATTTATAAATAGTCAATAGTTTTTTTTCAGAATCTAGTCAATTTCCTTTATTTTATTTAGTTGTCTATTAAGAAACTGGGGAGAATCGTGATCTTTATTTAAAAAAAAAAAAGGGTGATTCTCAATTTATCCAGAATAGTGCAGCTCTAGGCCATCAGTGGCATGTTCTTATTGGATATGTGTTTGTTTTTTCTAGCTGATGAATATGATTCCCATAAAGAGCTGGATTGGAGATCAAGAGGACCGTGAGCTGCAAAAGCTCATTCCATACATGGAGAAACTAGTGCATGCGGTGAGTGTTCCTTGATCTTTTGAATTAAGAGTAGATTGCATAAAACATACTGCAATTTTTTAACTCCAAATTTCCTACGCAGTTCAAAAGGCCACTTATTTAATCTTAAGTTGTCTGAATTTCATTGTATGATCACCTACATTTTTGCACAGCAGCAACATCTACATCCAGTAGGGGTGCAACGGTTCAAATTTCTCACAGTTCGGTTTGTATCTAGGTTTTAGGGTCACGGTTTCGGTATGATTCGGTATGTGCTGTGTTCAGGGAAAAAAGGACTACTGTCAAATAAAAAATAAAAGAAAATAAGAACAAATAATCTAACTACAAGCAACAGCACAAATAAATACAATAGAGCAAAGATACAAATAAAATAAACAGTGCTTTTCAGTAGGTCTAACATTAGTTTTCAGGTACGAAATTGTAAAATAACATTGCATATTTGACAGTATAAATGAAAGATTAATCCTTATTAAAGTTACAAAAGGTATTCAATCTAGGGCAGTGAGTGTCTTCTCTTTTGTGTCTTTTGTTTGATTAACATTAAAAACACAGCATTAACATTATATCACTTTAAGATATAATGCACGGTTCCAGAACACATTGATACTGATTCTTCTGATTGTCCGTTGAGTGAATGAATGAATGAGGCATTTATATTTCCCTCAAGCGCAAGACTTGAAAGAGGACTCAATATTTGCGTGCTGTCTGAGACGCGGGTTTGCGCACTTCGGATGAGTACACGCACGCAATCTTCTCACAGCGCATGTAAATTGACAAGGCTTAAATGAGTAGTTTAAGCCGATAGCGCCGGTCTAACATGGTCAGGCCTCACCTGCGCTTGTGCGCTATCAACCCACGGGTGATGACGGCGTAAATGACTGGTCATATTTGAGCATGCGGCACTTGCATTGAACTATGTTTACAAAGAGTGACTTTTTTTTGGATCATCGCTGCTGTAATGTACTGGGAACCCAGAATGTGTGTCCATGGACGGAAACATGCATTTTTGTCTGTCTGTTTTACAAGTTATCTTCTATAAACTATATTATAGATGCATTTTCATATTTAAGATGAACCGTGGTACAATCGAGGGGTTATGATACGATATGTTGCGATATTTTAAGAAATGCAATATATTATTATAAAAATTAAATAAATTATTAATCTTAATACATATAATATTATACAATAATTTTTGGGGGGGTTTTAGGAAGAGGAAAAATTGTCAGAAAGAACTCCACCATATGCATAAAACCTGAGCTATATTATAAAGCTATATTATATTTAATTAAAACAGTGGGATCTGCATATTGTCCTCTTGTGAGCTGGGTTTGCTAAAGCTAGCGATGCACCCTTGCAATTCTTCAAGTCACAGTTTATGTTCTGATATAACACTCCCACCTAGCGGCCAAGTTTAAACAGAACATCGGTACAGTGTTTTTGAGAATTGATACAGTAGCACCAAACATAATATCGCGATGTTCACATGTATGAAAAAAAATTTATACCCCTAATATCCAGAAACTTGGCCCATCCAGTCATGGTAAAATAATGCAGAGGAAGCAGACTACATACTATTGTTCCTGAACACTAACTAACAGTAAAGTCAAATATGGGAAAGTCACACCGTGTGCCGTTTCTGGCTGTGTGAAGCACCTGCTGGTCTGATCCTTAAAACTAGTGGTGGATCCAAACAGGTACAATTCAGCATGGGTGTTGTGAATCTTTACAGTAAGGCTGCTATTGAAGGATGGGGCAGGTTTTGGGACAAAATGTAAAATAAATTTATATTATATTTTGCTTTATTTGAATAAAAAAAATGTAGTAATTATTAACTTGTTTTTTTTATTGTGTTTTCAGGATGACTTTAGAAATGTCTTAAAGAAGAGAACTGACCACTTCCACAGGCTGCTTTCTGAAGACTAAAACCTGCATCAAGTGTAATTACATGTACAGCCATCCTTATAAATGCAGTAAAATTACCAGGCTACAATCTAACAAAGGCTAAATTTGTAGTAGGGCTCTGGTATAATGAAATTGTTTGTTTGACGAGAATAGTCTTACCGTTTCACTTTTAATCACCCGTGATCAGCTGGTGTTCTAACCCATTTTGGAAATTTGGATTCGACCTTTGCCTTTAATTTATTGATGAATCTTGAGATTTGTACAGAATTGTGCCATTTTCACACTTTCGAACTGTTAAATTAATTTCAATGTGTTGTACTCAGAAGTGTTTTTTATAAAGGACACCAATTTTCAATAACCATTAAAAAGAAAAACATTAGTTTTTCCTGAAAAACTTTTGGTCTGTAAATTGATCGGTTTTGTGCTGATTCCACCCCAAATTCTTCTAAGTGATCAGACAGATGATAAAATGGCTGAAAAAAAAGCGTTAGTTTGTAATCTGGTATGGTTTGTCAATTTTGCTTCAGGTTGCATATAGAGCTTTATTTGGGGGGATACTAACAAGTTTTTCAGAATGATTTCTGACATTATATCCATTTCATTATTATTTGAGAACAGCAAAATAAGAACAAATCATCAAACTCGTAATCCATTTGATTGCATGATCGAATGAATTCATTACAAAGCAAGTGATTATTTACTCTCTGGAAGCCAGGCTAAATGTATAAAACACTGGTTCTGCATTCCTGAGATGTGTCAGACCCTCAGTCACTTCTCAGATACCGAATACAGACGCTGCCTATAACATTAATACCAAGATAGATGCAATAGATTTAAGAAAACTGATTCTCTATTCGTAAAAGTGGAGGAGATTGTAAATCCACCCCTTCAGTAGACAAACTGAACCAAATCCATTTCGACCCTGCAAAATAAACATCTCACACTCCTTGTCTTAAAATTAGCAATGAATTCTAGCTAGCTATTGGGTCTGCAATATGGCATAAAACTAAACTTGACTAAACATCTCAAACTCACAAAGGTAATACCCATAAAAAATAAAAACGCCTCTTGGGCCGGAACATTTGGTCCATTAACCATGGTCTTGGCAAACTGAAATGAGCCAAGTTGTGCAATTAACCCAACCTCAGTTATTAACAGAGGTGGCAATCTCCTGCACGGGTACCGTCACATCTGATGTTCTACTAGCAAAAAAAAAGCAGGGATTTCTTGAACTCTTGTAATTCTTTACTATCTGGATGATTCTTCTCCAAAACATCATACAGTACTGACATGGTTAGACCATCTCATGTTGGACTTTTCTTTTCGTGCATGTTCTGAAGGATTGCTGTGCAAACCAAATCACCTTACCAACACAAAACACTGGTACTGTAAATGCATGGCAACATATCTTTTCAGGTTTGACATTGTTAGCTAATGATTCTCTCTAATGTATATTTTTATTAAATATATTTTTTGCTTGTCCTTCAATTTATTGTCCACCATGTACATTTTTTTATTACTTTTAAATGAAAGTAGGAAAAGTTAAATGACATCATAATGCAGTCATCACTTCTTTGTAGGGAAAACAACTTATTTTAACTGTCTATTTTGACCCGTTTTGTCTTTCAAATTTGATGTGGTCAACCTTAGTACGTTTACCCTGTTAAGGGAAATATAAAAAAAGTTAGAAAAGCATATTTTTAAAATTACAGTTTTAAATACCATGCCATTCCTCATTTAATAAACGTACTATGTTAGCTTATTTTTGCTCAGACATGGTGCAGTAGCTGATTTAAGGTCAGAATGCCCACACTGTTAAATCAGAGGACCTAACAGAGTGGACGCAGAGTTTACATAGTGATCGTTAAAGTAATTTGTTTAAAATCGAAGTAGTAGTGCATTTAAAGTTTGTTTGCAATGTTTTACATATTGTTTCCCATCTAATCCAGTTCAAAATAAAGTAAAATTGTAACTGTTTGATAGATAGGAAGTCATCCATCCATAACTTGTCCACCCTGTTAAGCAGGTTTTTTGTTGTTGCAATAATTCCATAAAATCAGCACAAATAAAATTCTAATAATTCAGTGACAATAAAAAATGTATGGAGTATCAATAATGTAGTACTTTAAAAAGTGAACAAACTATATCTGTCCCAAACAGGGTGGACAGTTTTGATTTATGAATGGTGAAATTTATTTACTCAAACTTGATCAGAATATTTTGTTCTAATGTTTTACTTCACCCCATCATGACTGCACAAACATTTATTTTAGAAACTGAGTTTAAGAACTGATTTTCTACATTTTATGATGAACGAAAGGCAGAATACCAGGAATGACCCTAATACAATAAATAAAGACATGTATAGCCTACTTGCTGCTTAATAAACGAATAGCAAGCCATTCCTGTTGCACTTTTTAGTGCTATTTGTTAGTATATTATTTTTATTATAGGCTACATAATTTAATATTTTTTTTGTGAATAATTTACATAATAGCATTTTATAATGTGAATAATATGGTACTATAGTGCAGTGATAGTACAGTGCTGTAATGTATTTAAAATAAGAGTTCGTTTGACAGAGCGGAAGTCGTGTTACCACCGGAAGTGGATGTTATGCAAAGATGTCGGCGTTGATGGGTGAGTGAACGAGCTGAGTTCTTGGCGATTTTAAGCCTCTGCGTGACGCAGTATTGATATTACTGCATCATATAGATTGAGTGCATTAGGTGTAACTAAATTACAGCGTACTTTAGTTGGTAAATTAATTCTGTCGTGCTATGAAGGACTTTACTCGCTGAGTGACCTTGTTACTCAACATGACTTGATCAGAGACTAACGTTACCAAATACCCACAACTCACTTTATTTACAGATCAAAGTTGGGCAAAGATATATTTTATTACTTTCAGAATAATAAAATCAAAAATGCCCTTTGGTCAGGCGATATGCAGTGATTAACAGAAATCACTGTCACAAAGTTTATATTTTATTATAATGTTCAAGTATTAAATTATTGAAATATTTTTGCCCTTAAAAAAACGTTAACCACGTAGTGAGTAGTGTTGTAGCCAAACAGTCTTTTTTATTTATTTGTTTGTTAGTGGTGTTATTGTTTTTATTTTTTTGCTGGTGTGTCCAAGTTTGTTTATGCCGTTTTCTTGAGATTCAACTCTACTAGACTGATGTTATTTAAATATAACTAAACCAGATAAAGGTAATATCAAATGTTGTGAGTTAACTTTTAAGTAAGGTTTTTTTATTTCAGTTCCCCGCCTCCCCTCCCTTGGCTCCTTTAATCTAAGGTAAGTTTTGATATGGATTTAAAGATTTCTTAAACTCTGTCTATTAACGTTATATCTTATGTGTGTTTATGATTGCTCTACATTACCTGGTAACTTTGGTTTGGGAAAAAAAAATTGTAATAGCTTTTTTTTCTTGATGTTGTATTTATGTAGGGCCATTTCATCGTTTGCTGTTCATAAAAAGGTTCCTCTGACAGACAAAAAGGATGAAAACTCCTCAAGGTGTGAAATGAATGATTTTGTTATAGTTGTATGTCACCCATCTTGGGCAATAATGAAATTACATTGAGTAGTTGTTGTCACTGAGCACACCCTTCTTTCCAGTCTGGTCCCGTTCAGAGAGAAAAGCACAGCTCTGGCACCAAAACCAGCTTCAGCGGTCAGCAGTAAGGGTGAATACGTCATCACCAAGCTGGATGACCTGGTCAACTGGGCACGCAGAGTACGTAACCCTTTAGAAACATTTTGTCATTTGCTAACTTTCTTTTGCTGTATTTGCCATGTTTCGATCAGTTTTCCTGTTGTATTGTTCTCCTGGTAGAAGAATCAGTTCATTTTTATAATTTTATTTTGTCATCATTATTTAGTTTTAAGGAGGTAAATGGAACTTATACACCTTGGTTGTCATGACGATAAAAATATATCACATTCTTTTGGCAGTGAATGATTTTGGGAGTGTTTTTGAGAGCTTTTGGGCTGGAAATCATCGACCCGATCTGGCAACACTGCCAGTGATGTTTTAGTTGGGACTGATGCATTATAAGGGAAAAGACCAAAATTTAGACCTTCAAAGATTAAACGGGTCATAAACTCGCCAAAGGGAAGGGGGCAATGCTATGCTACGCACTACAACGGACGCTTCAATACCATACAGCATCATCATGCACCCATTCAGAAAGGCAAATGAATTAGTTTGTAATGTGTACTTGGACGTATTCAGTCAAAGCCTCAAACTGTTGTGGTGCGTCTTGTCAAAACATGCGCCCGGTGCAGATATGTTGCATGGGTTTATTATAAGCGAGACACTCACGTTTGCTCTACACAGAGTGATATCTGACTCAATTACTTATGACACATCTTAAAAGTATTCCTAATATGTTAGACCTTTTGAAAGTAACCTACTTTTACCTTTTGAGCCACGTCTTTACAAGCACCCAGAGCTGTTTGTGATTCTCAGCACGACACGCTGAAGGGGTTCTTGCAAGGTTGTTTGAAAATATGCTTTATTTTTGTAATTCCGCTGCTAGGTGGCACTAGTGTTGCAGAAACGACGTACTTCAACTTTTTATTTCGGTGAAAAATTATTTTTAATTCAATTACTTTAGTTTTAAAGTAGACAAATGATTCCCTTCCTAAAGCAGTTAAATTAACATTTTCATAAAATTTCTGTTTGTATTTTAGAGCTCCTTATGGCCCATGACCTTTGGCCTGGCGTGTTGTGCTGTGGAGATGATGCACATGGCCGCCCCGCGTTATGACATGGATCGGTTTGGTGTCGTGTTCAGAGCCAGTCCCAGACAGGCTGATGTCATGATAGTTGCAGGGACACTTACCAATAAAATGGCCCCTGCATTGCGGAAGGTATTTGCACCATAACAATTTTAAGAAACTTCTATTGCCTATATTCAATATATTTTGGCGACTAGGTTTAATTTTCTTTTAATGCTTAGGTGTAATGACTGTTCTGGTACTGTCATTTCTGAATGTCTTGCTGATAACAGGTGTATGATCAAATGCCAGAGCCCAGATACGTCATTTCCATGGGAAGGTAATATAGCAGTTGTTTCATTACCTACTTCATAAATGAGTCAAAAAGACTTTTATCATATTATGTTCTGTTTT
Source organism: Meda fulgida (assembly GCA_030578275.1). Lineage (NCBI taxonomy): Eukaryota > Metazoa > Chordata > Actinopteri > Cypriniformes > Leuciscidae > Meda > Meda fulgida. Next base: position 3,363,152 of record JAROOJ010000031.1, read on the forward strand.
GTTCGTTTTTTTTACTAAATCTGATTTGTTTCTTTCTTGCGTTAGCTGTGCTAACGGTGGTGGCTACTATCACTACTCTTATTCTGTGGTCCGAGGTTGTGATCGCATCGTTCCAGTGGACATCTACGTCCCAGGTGTGTTTCGTTTAAAAGAGTCATACAATGCTATTTTAAAAGTTCCTTATTTTTTTTATTGGGTGTAATAGAATAAGTTAAAATGCTTTAATGCTCAAAAAACATAATTTTTCACATACTGTACACAATTTAATTCGAGTACTCATTTAAAAAAAAAAAATCCTTGATTGCAATTTACCCGTATCTAGTAACCGGCAAAAAACCGGTAGTGGCACATTCCACGGACGAGAATCCATGAACTGCATTTTCAGACCGTTTTCTAAGGCTGCACGATGTATTCAAATCATTTAAAAACCATACTATAGCATATTGTGAATTCACAAAGGCTGTGATTAAATTAAAGAAATCTATGCCCTGTGAGTTTATAATGTTTATTTACATGCGTGAAGGTTACGTGCGTCTGAGCGATTCCGTTCTGCTCCACATGAACTGTTATCATTTACATTTCTGCATATGCTGTGAGTTTGGGTTGCTTTTAACGCTCATCTGGGAACTCTGTGTGCGTCATTTCATCATATTTGTTATGTAAATTATTTATAAACCTATGCCAACACCATAGAATACGTCAATATTTTCCGAAATATGCTAACTGTTCATCGTGATTTCAAAATAAAAGTTTAAACCCTCGCTCTGAGTTTGCATGTTTTGATGTCTAGTTGTCCACATGTTCTCGTTCAAGAAATTAGTGGCTGTACCATTTCTATCATAAAGAAGTGGCCAAATATTAAAGTTTATGGAAACATTTAAATTAAATGTGGTTTGGCCAATATTAAACAAGGATTTGATCTGCTGTGAAGTGTAACACCAGGCCGTTGGTGCCCTCTGCAGGCATTTGTTATAATACATAATGTACATATGATTATTGTATATTATATATGCATTTTAACTGTGTTGGTCTATAAAACCATGATTACTTACTTTTTATAATTTATTTGAACCAAATATTATTGCCTCATTGTTATTTTATATATATATATATATATATAAAATAACAATGAGGCAATAATATTTGGTTCAAATAAATTATAAAAAGTAAGTAATCATATGGTTTTATAGACCAACATTATAAGTCATTTTAAAGGCTACTGTTTGCTCAGGTCTATTTTTCTTACCACAAAAAAATATCCGATTAATCTTCAAAATAATCGACTCGATTACCAAAATAATCGTTAGTGACAGCCCTATACTGTACATTATTTCTGTACTTTTATTCCCGGTCTGTCTGAAACACTATGATTTTTACAAACCCCCTCCTTCTGAAAAGTATTTGGTGTTATATAAACGCACTGTAGGTCTGCAATGTTTGTGGTGTGCTTTACTGAGCGGAAAAAAGAGCATGAATTGCTCTGTTAGCTGCAGATTACTGCTCACTACAGTGCACATAAAACCACACATTTAAGATAAGATTTGAATCTGTTCATTAAAAAATACATAGCAGTGATACTAGTCACTAAAAATGTTATTGTAATTGTATTGTTGAAATCTGGAAGCATAGAAATAATGTATTTATTTATTAAAATGTATATATTTTGTTTACCTTTACTCATTAAAAAGTGTATTATTAGGCATACACTGCATACACTACCCCCCCCCCCCCCCCATTGATTAATTATTTTACATAAGTAATTAAGTACTTTTTTTTTAAAATAACTACAAATTTTAAAAAAATGTAAACAGTTGTATGTTAAGAATTTTGAACTAATATAACTTCAAAACACACAAGCAAGTAGCAAATAATAAAGAGGAGCATAGAAACATATAACTAGCAACAAACAAAGAGTGCTTTCAGTATTTAAGATTATTTGAACGTTTTCCATTCAAGAACTGAGTGACTTTTCTTCATCTTTACTGTTGTTTTTTACTATGACATCATAGACTGCGGGAGATCTATTAAGCTGCAGTCATTCACGCACGGATCTCTTTTGAAACCACAATGTGTCGTGTTTGTCCTGTCCGTTTAATCCCTTAAGACATAACTGGCTGTGTTTACGTTAATTTTCCACAAGTACATTAACCACGGAGTCGCACAGCCGCATGCGCGAGCAGTCTACACAAACGAAGCGCGCGTCAGCATTCCAAAATGAAAGCAGCCTTCTGTTAGTGAGGTTCATATTTTAAAGATGTACAGTGAGGAAAATAAGTATTTGAACACCGTGCTATTTTGCAAGTTCTCCCACTTAGAAATCATGGAGGGGTCTGAAATTATCATCGTAGGTGCATGTCCACTGTGAGAGACATAATCTAAAAAAAAATATCCAGAAATCACAATATATGATTTTTTGTAACTATTTGTATGATACAGCTGCAAATAAGTATTTGAACACCTGTCTATCAGCTAGAATTCTGACCCTCAAAGACCTGTTAGTCTGCCTTTAAAATGTCCACCTCCACTCCATTTATTATCCTAAATTAGATGCACCTGTTTGAGGTCGTTAGCTGCATAAAGACACCTGTCCACCCCATACAATCAGTAAGAATCCAACTACTAACATGGCCAAGACCAGAGAGCTGTCCAAAGACACTAGAGACAAAATTGTACACCTCCACAAGGCTGGAAAGGGCTACGGGGAAATTGCCAAGCAGCTTGGTGAAAAAAGGTCCACTCTTGGAGCAATCATTATAAAATGGAAGAAGCTAAACATGATTGTCAATCTCCCTCGGACTGGTGCTCCATGCAAGATCTCACCTCGTGGGGTCTCAATGATCCTAAGAAAGGAGAGAAATCAGCCCAGAACTACACGGGAGGAGCTGGTCAATGACCTGAAAAGAGCTGGGACCACCGTTTCCAAGGTTACTGTTTGTAATACACAAAGACGTCATGGTTTGAAATCATGCATGGCACGGAAGGTTCCCCCGCTTAAACCAGCACATGTCAAGTCCCGTCTTAAGTTTGCCAGTGACCATTTGGATGATCCAGAGGAGTCATGGGAGAAAGTCATGTGGTCAGATGAGACCAAAATAGAAGTTTTTGGTCATAATTCCACTCGCCGTGTTTGGAGGAAGAAGAATGATGAGTACCATCCCTGCTGTGAAGCATGGGGGTGGTAGCATCATGCTATGGGGGTGTTTTTCTGCACATGGGACAGGGCGACTGCACTGTATTAAGGAGAGGATGACCGGGGCCATGTATTGCGAGATTTTGGGGAACAACCTCCTTCCCTCAGTTAGGGCATTGAAGATGGGTCGATGCTGGGTCATCCAACATGACAATGACCAGAAGCACACAAGCCAGGATAACCAAGGAGTGGCTCTGTAGGAAGCATATCAAGGTTCTGGTATGGCCTAGACCTAAACCCAATAGAAAATCTTTGGAGGGAGCTCCAACTCTGTGTTTCTCAGCGACAGCCCAGAAACCTGACTGATCTAGAGAAGATCTGTGTGGAGGAGTGGGCCAAAATCCCTCCTGCAGTGTGTGCAAACCTGGAGAAAAACTGCAGGAGACGTTTGACCTCTGTAATTGCAAACAAAGGCTACTGTACCAAATATTAACATTGATTTTCTCAGGTGTTCAAATACTTATTTGCAGCTGTATCATACAAATAATAGTTAAAATAATACATTTGTGATTTCTGGATTTTTTTTTTTTTATATATTATGTCTCTCACAGTGGACATGACAATTTCAGACCCCTGCATGATTTCTAAGTGGGAGAACTTGCAAAATAGCAGGGTGTTCAAATACTTATTTTCCTCACTGTAAGTCCACTGCATTCCAAACCACATAATGATGACTTCATAGAGTATTTGTAAGGAAAATACCGGCGGGCGAGACAGCACACTTCAAGTGTAACATCAAAGCAAGCGCACGTCTCTCAGCGCATCCTGTGCAATGAAGCCTGTGATGTCCTTGTAATTCGCCTTAACCTTTCTGAACTTTATATGAAAGATTATTTTACGGAAGGTTCGAGTGGTGTATGTGTGTGAGGAATTGGAAGCAAGCAGAATACGGGTGTTTCTAAAGCAAACTCAGCGCCATCGCACATCTGGTGAAAAACTAAGCTCAGAATCGTTGGACAGAGAATCGTGATGGATCGATTTTTTTCTAGATATTGTTTATTTTCTTTAGACAATATATGAAATCACTCAATATTACACAATGGCAATGCCTATTAATAAATACTATTATACATTTGCCGTAAATAACATTCCCTACTCTTAAAAATAAATATAGCATTTTTATCATGGTTAAATCTACATATCTAAATTTCCTCTTAACTTCCTCATTGGTTTCCCCCCATTAGGAAAAAATTGTCAAGTAAAAAAATATGCAATAAGTTTCAGTTTCCCAGAAAATAGCTCAAACCACCGATACACAAAATGAATGCCTTCCAATACCCACAATAACATAGAATAGGGGCTTAAATGACACATTCACAAATTGAAGGCTTTCAGGTAAAAAAAAATTTTAAGAAAACATTAAAAAAAAAAAAAGAATTACACAGTTCACTTTTCACACATAGTTTGTATTTTTCTTTCCCTCAAATGACAAAAGAAGGAATGAAAACAAACAGTAAGGAGATGCTCAAGTTCAGTTCAAGTGTGAATTCACCCAACAAAAAAAAGAGTCCTTTTCACAAATGTCTTAAATAGTTTTTCATACATATCCCAACTAACTTATTGTTTAGTGTAAAACATGTTGAAGATCAGTGAACAGAATTTTCTGATAATAAATAATGTCATCATATAGTAATGTGTCTGTCTGTCCTACCAGGTTGTCCTCCCACAGCAGAGGCTCTGCTTTATGGAACACTGCAGTTACAGAAGAAGATCAAGCGAGAAAAGAAACTGAGAATTTGGTATCGCAAGTAGAGGTGCGATTGTGTTAGTGTGTTTGTTCTGAAATGTTTATTTAATACTGCTCATTGGTTGCTCAGAAGGCTGATTTCTCAGGAGCTGCTCTGGTTTGAGTGAAGCTCCTCCTCTTTGTAGCTACAATAAAAGACTTTCTGTTTGATGAAGATTGTATTTTTTGTCAGTTGTACAGTATTTTTTGTATTTTGTCATTGTTGCAGTAGTTATCGTTGTCTATTCTGAAAAGACTTGCTCTACAAATAATCATTCAGGTCAAACTTTTTAGAGTAAGATCGGACACTCCTCATTCGGGTAAATCAAGGCCATTTTTATGTACCATTACATTTTTTTAGAGGTAACACTTTTAGTGTCTTTGTTACACAAGTACATTACAGATATTTACTGTAGTAATAACAGTAAATTATGAATAAATACATGCAACGAACCCCCTAGTAATGCTGTTAATTAATATCACTCAGTATTTAATTGTATAATTACACTAACAAGGACACCTTAAAATAGTGTAAAAGAATGAAGTACTTTACATTGTTAGTTTGTATATAGATAAATTATGTTAACAAATGGAACCTTATTGTAAAGTGTCACATCATAATTGTATAAATGTAATTGAGAATTACAAAACCGCTCCAAATTAAAACGAAAATATCAAAAAGAAAAAATGCTAATATGCATGAATGCAAGAAATCTTAATTTATTTTTGGGACTTATAAAAAAAACTTTTTTCTAATTGCTTATTTTAATTTGTTTTAAAATTTAAAGTACTTTTGTCATTTTCATTATTTTATTTCAGTTTGTAATTTTAGTACTTTTTTAGTTATTTACTAAAGCAACATTTCAAAATGTTTGATTAGTTTAAAGTTTTTACAGTTTTTTGTTTTAGTAAACCATAACAACACTGTCAGAGAAATATGTTTGCTGCCATATCTTCTTCTCAAGGAGACTGATGATCTCAAAAGCAGCAGGTCTTTGGGCTCTTCAGGACTGCGGGGTTAACATTTTCAAAAACACAGTACAGAGGAAAATCACTTTTAAAGGGACAGTTTACCCCAAAAATGTAATTCTGCGGATCACTGAAGAAGATACTTTGAAGAACGTGGGTAAACACGCAGTTTCTGTTCCCTATTGACTTCCATAGTACGTTTTTTTTTCTTCTATGGAAGTTAGCGGGGATCTAGCAACTGTTCAAATACCAATATTCTTTCAAATATCTTTTATGTTTTCAGAAGAGAGAAACTAATACAGGTTAAGAACAACTTGAGGGTGAGTACATGATGACAGCATTTTCATTTTGGGGTGAACTATCCCTTTAATAACTGCTTAATTCCTGATCTATAAGTGTGTTGTGCTGTGAAAGCGTGATTCAATCTGCTTAACCCCTAAATTCCTGTTGTAATTTTGACAAATGCCATGACGGTTTCGAACAAAACAAACTCCTGGACCCTTCAGGGCAAAAAAAAAAAGTGAATTCCCCAATGATAAATAAAGTGTCTCCAACATCCAAATTGAACAGCTGACTTAGGCAAATTTAAAAAAAAAGTACAAGAGGACTGCAGCTGAAGGCTCTGCGGTCGCTTTATCAGTGAATGCATTCACGACAGTCAACAGCTAACAAAATGTAAATTATGTAGTGTTTATTTTCAAGCAGTACAATCAAAAAAGAAAAAAAAACTTGTTGAATGGCACAACTATGAATGGTCATTTATAAAAACCTTTTTCTAGTAATTTTGAGATTTTTTTGCAATTCACCCTTGTAGATAAATTAAATAAGTTTCAGAGAAAATTAACAATAGAATGATTTAAATGCAGTTTGTTTTCTTATTCTTTAACAATAGTCGGTGTGATCATCTTCTTAAAGGAATAGTATTTGCATTCACTGGGAGGACTGATGTCCATCAATGTGGTGCTGATCTTGTCCTTCTTGAATCCTGCTTCCAGCAGGTGGGGAACTTGTGTCTCCTGAAAAACAAGTGCATCATAAGACCAGAGCACAATGGGATGGATATAATTACAGTTATAAAAAATTGTGTCATGGGTTCAGTTACTCACTTGGAACATTTTGTCGATGTCATTATATTTATTTTTCAGCAGATCACCCCAGGAAGTGAGATTACAGTATGTGAGCACACCGCTGGGCTTCAGCAGTCTGCTAGCATGACCCTGAGAACACGGTTCAGTCAACATAATGGAGTGTGACCACTGACAGTTAACACAAATTTAACTGTACACAAACCTTGATGAAGCTGAACTGATGCGTGTGCCACGTCTCCTCTGACAAAGGATATGTGTCATAAAGAATACCTGTGATTGGAAGGCAAATATATGCAGATTCGTCACAAATATTATTAGTAAATATAAAACAGTATATTATTAGATCAAATTTAAAATACCGTTTAAAAGTTTGGGGTTGGTGAGATTTTTTTGTACTTATACAGCATTTATTAATCTTTGTTAATGTTAATTTCAACATTTACTAATACTTTATTAACCTCTTGTTAACATTACTTAATGTACTGTGAACTAACATGAACAAACAATGAACAGCTGTATTTTTTATTAACTAACATTAACAAAGATGAACAAATACAGTATTGCTCATTGTTAGTTCATGTTAGTTAATACATTAACTAACGTTAACTAATGAACCTTATTGTAAAGTGTTACCGAAATGTCTTATGCTCACCAAGCCTGTATATATATATATTTTTTAATTAAAAACAACAAATAACTATATTCGGAGTAAATAACTTGTTTCTATTTTAATATATTTGAACGTAATTTATTCCTGATCATGTGACAGTCTTCAGGGTCACATGATCCTTCAGAAATCATCATCATATGCTGATTTGGTGCTCAAGAAACATATTATTATTATTATCAATGTTGAAAAACAGTTGTGTTGCTTAATATTTTTGTGGGAAAACTGATCTTTTTTTTCAGGATTTTTTGATGAAGAGAAAGTTTAAAATAACAGCATTTATTTGAAATAGAAATCTTTTGTAACATTATACATGTCTTTACAGCCAAATTTGATCAATTTAATTCATTACTGCTTAAATGCAGTATTTTCTCTTAAGAAAAAAAATCTTACTGTACCCAAACCTTTGAACAGTAATGTATATTTTCTTATTTTAATGTACAGTCATGAGACGGTAAACAACACTTTTCACTACCTTTGAACTAACAACACATTTTAACAATACTTAAAAAGATATTTTGCTTACATTATAATAAATATTAAAATAGTTTTACCATCAAAGTGATTGTCAGGTAGAGTTGGCACAACCTCTTCCCACAGGCCTTTCAGAGGAACAATCTATGCAAGTAACACCAGTTTAATAACTCATTATAGCCCAACACAATATACAAATATAAGACCGGGATGTGTTTTGCTTTACTTTATGTGGCTGACTCTTGGCCCATTCCTGTAGCCTCTGGAATACGCCATCATTACACTCAATGATCCAATGCTCCTCAATGGGGAAGGACTCCACTTTAGTGGCTGCTATGGCCATTCCAAAGCCGATCTCAAGCACCCTTCCACCTGCATTCCCAAGCAAGAGGACACACGTCGGTAATGCTTATGATTTCTTATTAACAGTTTATTGCTCCTCACTACAACTCCCTTTTGTCCATTAAGTGCATGTATTGTGCACCATGTTATAAAATGAATATTTGGCATGACTTATGTAAGCCAATAAACATTCATTCATTTTGGTTCATGCTTGGTTCATATACAGCAGCCTATATTGCATATATCATTACATTATATTATAACATATATTTCTCATTCATACCTATCATAGTACGATTTACACACAAATCTTACTATGCCAGATATTAATGACAGAGAGTGGTGGTCATGGGAAAGGTCAAAGGTCACTGCCCCTGGAGTTGCAGGAGGTGATATTTCAGAGAAGAGTAAAAATAGACATGTGATGAGCAAAGTAGAGGACACTAGTGACCAGCCCTTCTCAAATTAATGGTATTTCTAGAAATTCAGTTTGTGATCCATTGATGAGACAATTGCTCTGTATATGAACACACATTATTGTCATGAAACGTAGCATGGACTAACTTAATGCATGGAAGTGAATATATTTAGGCAATGCTCTGCGATTGAATGCAGCCATACACGCCGTTTCGTGGCAATGGTTAAGCTATGTGAGAAAATCGGAATCAAATTCAGTTAACGGTCAACTTTTTACTAGTATTTTACCTCTGTATTCTGCGTGGGAAAGTTTTGCACCTGTCGTGGTGACACAAGCACGTGTTTGTGTCACATTCACACAGATAACGCATTCTTATCTCACGAATACAACGTGAACGTTGTTCACATACTAATTCTATTCTGGCAATGTGATGAAGGCGAATATTAATTAAATAGTATCGCCACTGGGGGATCCAGGAAGGTTACGAAGCAACGTCAGCATTTCCAAACTAATATTCATAAGCTAATTCTTCGCCATAGTAGTGAGGGGAAGACTCGTTCTTAGAATCGGTTCTTTCAAACAGATCGTTTCAAACCTATTTAGCGGTGCTATTGCGTCATCATCTCGGAGTGTTAAACATTTTCGAAAAAAAATGTAATATAGCCAAAGGTAGGCAAATACGGGTGTTTATTATGGTTATACGATTAAGTTGGTTAATTTAATTGTTATTTCAGTCGATTTTAACTCAAACAGTTAATTGTTGCATAATGTGAAAGATGTTAAACAACATCAAGTGGACATGTAGAGACTCAGAGCATACTAATTTATGTGTAATCTAAATAGAAATTCATGCTTTTTGGTAGTGTGTATTATGTTTTTCCGGAATATTACTACATCCACCATGTAATTTTGTTCTCAACTGTTCCTTACTGCAGGTACATTGAAGTAGTGATTCCTGCCTGCATACCATATTATGTGCGTATTCGGACTTTCTGGGACTGGGACACATACATTAGGTGAGTGTTTGACTTGGGAACCCCTTAGAGACAGATTCACGAACGAATCCTAACCGGTTTGTTAAAAAGATTCGACTCAACTGAAGGATTCGTTCAAGAATCTGATTCCCTTGGCCATAGTAGAATTCTCTGTTATTGAGTTATTGAAAACGCGTCTTGTTTCAGAAGTTTTAAGTTTTCGACAAATTGACGTCAGCGTGATGTTAAATTTAATATTGCAATTATTGCAGTAATTTTTTAATAGAAAACAAAAACCTAACACGCATTGACTGCATATTGTGTCAGCTGAATCAAGAATTGAATAGGAAATTACCTTTAGATGCAGCAACTGTTGCAAGAGAGTGCATGTATGGAGTTTCCCAGCGCTCCATAACGGGTTTGCCCATGATCTCCAGGTGTGTGTCGGCTGCATTGTAGTCAGCACTAGCGTCATGCCACACTTGTTTGCAGTTTTCTCCCTGTGAGAAGATCGGCTGTGGGGTGGCCATGGTGGATTGCTGAATGTTGACAGTTGTGGCGTGGTGTGTATTAACGCGTGGTGTGTATTAACGCGCAGTGGCTGAAGAGATCGTCTCTGCCGTGACTTGAGTGTTATATATTTAAAGAACTGCTGATTGTGCAAGAATCTGTGTAGTCAAAGAGTAAGTGTTGATAAGGAGTCCTGAGAAGGGGGTGGACTCTCACATGCATTGCTAGACAGCTGTCAGCTTCTGATTCATGATGGTTAACCCAACAGCTGTAGCCTTCACTATTCTTCACTATTTAAATGCCATGGTTATGCATTCCCATGTGACAGAATCATGGTACAGTGATTGTGTGAGATTATAATACAATGGCACTTTGATATGCTGTGCAAAAGTCTGAGGTACCACATTGAAAATATGGGACATAACATCTGATTTAAAGCTGGAAATAAAATTATTAAGAAATGCTTAATATTATGCACTATTTGTAGGTCACAATCAAATACGCAAATTTGCGAACTCCTTTGTACAAAAGGTAAGATATGCTTTGTTCCACTGAAGAACACATTCTCAGATCATGCTGGACAGGGTCATAAAGTTTTACACAAGTTCATCTCACCTTGAACGCTGTCATGACAGCAAAATAGGGACAGAACAAAATAGGCTAATTGTCAAAATCATTTTTAATTTAACTTTTCACACAAATTATGCTGCAAATATAATGTTTTATTTATTTAAATGACAAAAAGCAAAATAGAGCCAATTTCCATATAGTGTTCTTAGATTTGGACCCTATTGTCATGGTACTGAATAATTACCATATGCATATATCATGCATTCACACATGTTCAATAACATGGTATTTCTGTTATTCTTGTCCAAAAAACCCCCCCCACTAGTGTAATACTTTTCCAAGTGTGTGTGCGAGTAAGTAGTTTCAAGAAGAGTGTAGTTTCAGTATATTAACCCTAATGACATCACTCACCTGTATTCTTTCTTCTGTTGAACACAAATAAAGATGTTTAAAAAAAATGGTGGTAATGAAACAGTTGACAGTAGCAATTGACTTCCGTAGTAGGAAAAAAAATACTATGGAAGTCAATGGCTACCGTCAACTGCCTGGTTACCAACATAATTGAAAATATCCTCTTTTGTAAGAAACTCATACAGGTTTGGAACAACCATTTTTGGGTGAACTATCCCTTTAAGGTTGTGCAATTGTTCAAAACAAGTGGACTTTCTGAACTATTTACATGCTGGACAGCCACAGTTTTTAGTTTTCGTCAATATTTCTGTCAATAATTTAAGGCTACTTGCATACCTGTTGTTACAAAACGGTTAAAAAAATGGATAGTGAGGCACATCTGTTTTCTGCTGCAACATCTTAATGGATCTCTTTGCATGTAACAATTCACATTCTGTGAGCAGCAAACACAAGGACATTCGATCTTCTAACTGAGACACCTGAATGAATTCATTTTTATCAATATTTAAATTCATTAATAAGAGCTTATTCTTTGTATTTCTTAGGTTATGTGACTATGATTTTCAGACAAATTCACAACCAAATATAGTCAGATTTAATCAATAAAAGTATGTGTATGTTTAAATCCTCTGCTTTTCGTACTGTAGCACCTCCTTCTCCTGTCCTGTAAACACATCTGCACAGTGTAGGCCTATATGTGAACCTGTTGAACCAGGTTTGCTGATAGTACAATCCAAACAGCATATCATTGATCTCCATTAAGCACACTCACAACTGACATTTCTTAAAGGGATCATTCACTCAAAAAAAAGGAAGATTCTGTCCTTATTTACTCACTCATGTTGTTATAAGTGAGTGTATGCTCTCTCTTATTCTTCTGTGAAATAAAAACGGGAACATTTTAAGATGGCCACTCTTTTCCATGCAATTACGATTAATGAGGACTGTTGTAAAAGCACCATAAAATACCATAAAAGTGGTCCATACAACTCATGTCATGTGATGGATTTTTTTGAAAAACTAACTGGAATATGGAATAATTCTTCCCTCCAGTGATCTGTTCACTTCGACCGGATCAATGAGTCTACTGAATCAGCCTGATTTATGAAAAATCATTGTTACCTGGAACAACTTATTTATTGAAAAGACCTGATAAAAGTAATGCTTCATTCCTGAATTGGTTATCTGGGCTTTCTTAACTTTTTTATGCCCTTCCCTCGCTAACTTCCCTCTGTCATTGCTTACATTGCACGAGTGCCCACTGCTGGCGGAACCTTTTCCTTTACCTTTTTTGCACCCTTGAAGGTACTTGCACTTTGGGAAGGGGGCGCCATTTGTTGGGGTGTTCCAAATGAAAGTGAACAACTGAATCCCTTTGAAGGGCCCTTCCACGGGTCTGTTAGCGAAGGAACATGCAATGGTCACTTCAAGGAAGTAATTTATGGTCATGTTTTGCCCTTCGGAGTGAGTAGGGCATAGGAATGCTCACTTCCGATTGGAATTTTCCCTAAGTGCAACCACTGGTGTGACATCACAATCGTGTTGCGTAAGTAGACTCGCTCCCTCTGTCAAAATCAAGGGGTCGAGGGTCTGTCCAAACCAAACTGTTCAAAATGGTGCCAGGGATTCTCCTTAGGGGAAGGGCTTAGGGAAGTATGGCTGCGTCCTAAATCGCATAGGCTGTCTTGTACTTAGTAAGTAATTACTTCACAGCCGCTGAAAAAGTATGTTCTATATACAAATGTTTGTAGTATGAATTCGCCATGTTGTCATTATCATTTGACCTAGTCAGTTGCATTGCTTCACTGCCATTCATGGTTCATAAATCCCATAAAACGTGGCCTCATAAAGTGTCCATCATATGCACATTTCAGAAACTCGCTGCAGTAGTAGGTCATCCGGGTACTTTTTGTCTACTCTTCTATGAGTAGCCTACTGTGAATTTGGACATACCTCTTTTGTCACATACTCTTTTTTGCCTACTGTATAGTAAGCAGGCTAGTCTTAAAGTGAAGTTAAACACAGATGTCACTGCAAGAGGAGGCGAAGTTATTTTGATTAAAGATTATGAGGGCACATGAATTAAAAAAAATGTTTTACATGGATAAATCATTTATAATAAATTCTGCAATAGTTCTTAAATAGTCAATTTTGATTTACTTTAACTCTCATGGATATATCAAAGAAAGCTGAGTCAGTGAATGGCAGAGTTTGACAGCTGCAGTCCTACTTATTAACTTTCATTATATTAAGATGATACTCAGCTGTATATTTCTTCAAAACCTAACGAAACTTACCAATTCACAAAATTAATGGAATGCATAGCTGATTTAAAAAATTGAACTTTGAAAAAAAAAACTCAAGAACTCTGAAAAAACTCTTTTGAACTCTGAAAAAACAGAAATTCTAATTATTGGACAAAAAACTTCCATACGTAATAACCTAGAATACTGTCTAACACTTGACGGCTGCTCTGTTAAGTCTTCGTCGTCGGTTAGGAACCTGGGTGTGCTCTTTGATAGCAATCTTTCATTTGAAAGTCACGTGTCTAGTATCTATAAAACCGCATTTTTCCATCTTAAAATGCGGAACAATTAGTTCATGCTTTCATGACATTAAGGCTAGATTATTGTAATGCTCTACTGGGTGGTTGCCCTGCACGCTTAATAAATAAACTACAGCTGGTCCAAAACGCTGCAGCTCGAGCTCTTACTAGAACCAGGAAATATGACCATATTAGCCCGATTCTGTCAACACTGCATTGGCTGCCTATTAAACATCGTATAAATTTTAAAATATTGTTGATTACTTACAAAGCACTAAATGGTTTAGCTCCGCAGTACTTTAGCGAGCTCTTAACGCATTATAGTCCTTCACGTCTTTTGCGATCTCAAAATTCGGGCCAGTTGATAATACCTAGAATATCAAAATCGACTGCTGGCGGTAGATCCTTTTCCTATTTAGCACCAAAACTTTGGAACAGTCTTCCTACCATTGTCCGGGAAGCAGACACACTCTGTCAGTTCAAAGCTAGACTAAAAACACATCTCTTTGACCTAGCATACACATAATATATTATAGACTTCTATAATTCAATGTTAGGCTGCATAGATTAGGTCAGCCGGAACTGGGAACACTTCCCTTAAATCCTGATGTACTCGTAACATCATAAGAAGAATGGCATCTACGCTAATTTTAGTGTCTTTGTTTATCCCGAGGTTTTCCCGCAGCCTACCGGATCCAGGCCGTATCCAGATCTGACTAGGAGCTTTGACTGGACCCGATGACAATGCAGTGCTGAAGTAGGTCACTGGATGGAGTTTTAGGACACCAGTAGGTCACTGGATGGAGTTTTGGGACACCAGTAGGTCACTGGATGGAGTTTTGGGACACCAGTAGGTCACCTGATGGAGTTTTAGGACACCAGTAGGTCACCTGATGGAGTTTTAGGACACCAGTAGGTCACTTGATGGAGTTTTTCGGTTCCTTGCCACTGTTGCCTTTGGCTTGCTCAGTTGGGGATATTCAAATTAATTAACCAAGCATTAATACCATTGATCAGCCCTAACAAAGTGGATGTTTTTTCCATTAAAAAACAAACATTGTTATGTTATTTGATTGATACTGTGAAGCTGCTATGATGCAATTTATATTGTGAAAAGCGCTATATAAATACACTTGACTTGACTATTAAAAAGAATAGCCAGGAAATTCTTCAAAAAAATTGTATTTGTAAGTTAACAACTCCTTCAAGAACACACCTACACCTTCTAAAGTCCTTTTTTTTCTTCTTTTTTTCTTTTTTGATTTTTTACTTCATCCAAGTGGACTCAATTACCCAACATGCTGTGCGGTCATTGCACCGCCCTTGCTGGGGCGCCCCGTTGCTCGCGTCAGTGTTGCGCAGATTCGGTTTGAACCGAAAGCGGAGTGTGACCTTCCCGGGCGGCGGAGACCGGCAGGAGACCGAGCGAGCGGACCCATGTCAGCACTCCCGTCCACAACCCTCGCCACAGAGATGAACAACAACAACTTAGCTGGAGATGAAATCGGGTAAGACTCGGTGTGTTATATGACAGTGTTTGGATGTAACGTACCCGTCCGTTTCCAGCGGAGAGAGATGCGCAGCGGGCCGCCGGAGGACAGCAGATAGCAGGGAACCAGCCCGCCGGGCTCGCCACTCACGCCGGTGCACCAGTAAACTCCTTACATTTGAGGAGCACGGCGACAACGACACGTTCTCGGTTTATTTAGCTGATAAAATGCTTGGTTGTCGAAGCAAAGAGATAGATTGACAGAAAATGATCAGCTGTCAAAGCTGAAGCTGTCAAACTGGATGCTTGCATCACTCTCTTTTTATGCTGTAAGTTTCTTATAAACGAACTGGAGTATCATATCCCTCTTTTTGTAGTTTAAGTTATTAAACACAAACTGGAGGTTTATAGTGATCTCTTTCATAAGTTTATAATCAAACTGGAGGCTCGTATGTTGTTTTGTTATCCTGTAAGTTTATAATCACAAACTGGAGGTTTGTAAAACTCCCTTTTTATTTCAAATCATATTGAAGACTGGCATAATGTACGCTTTTTAATAATCATATTGAAGGATTTGATCTGTCTTTTATGCTGTAAGACTTCTGATCGGAAATCTTGATGCACAGTGTTCTCCAGTGACCCAGCCTGCAGCAGTTTACATTAGCCAGGTGGATTTGTTAACCAGCTCATGTCTGACTCGGACATGTTTTTGGAACAGCTCAGGATCATTTGAATGTATTTTGATAATGACCTGTTAAACCGCACAGATCAGTCAGATCAGGCTTTCAGTGCCAAGGGCAAACGTGTTTTCCCTCCTTCACCTTGACTCATGTTCCTTTGTGAATGATCACAAATGCAGTGTGATGTTCCCTCATCTTTGTGTTGCAGGAAGCTGTTTGTGGGTGGATTGGATTGGAGCACCACCCAGGGTGAGTGGAGCTGTCGTATTAACCACTATATAGTTTTATACAGTAACATTAGTTGCTATTTATGGGCTCTTAAATAATGCAAGTGGCAGCTGCAAGGATCCATCACACAGTGTGTGTTTCATTAAAAGCACAGTCTTGTTTTGCACTGCTGGGTATATTATGTGCGCTATAAATTTCTGCAGAAACTTTAATATGTGCTCGGCATGTTCCAGCCGTAGAAACCAGGTTGTCAATCAGGGCTAAGCTTGCCTTTTCAGTATGTGGGTGCAAGTGAGACCGCCTGGGTTAGACGCAAGCTCCAGAAATCCGATAAAGCCCGTATCAAGTAGCATGTGTAAAATGCAATGAGGAAATCAATGGAAAATGATCTAATAATGTACATGGAGTATATAATAATTTCATCATATATTTCAAAGCCTTGTCTGCTGTACTTGTCACCCCTGTCACATGATTACTTGATGTCTATTGCTTTTCTAGCTTTGACATGTTGCCGCATATAAAACAGAATTGTGACGTTCTGAATTTGGACCTTTGGGCTAGGGCTGCTCGATTATGACAAAAATCATAATCACAATTATTTTGTTCAATATTGAAATCACGATTATTTAACAATATTATTGGTGGGCTATATGATCAAAGTCTTATTTCATGATATGAGTAATTTTCAATATCAGTAAAATGACACAATTTTCAATAGCTACTTCAGGAAAAATGTATACTAAGTTAAATAATGTAGCTAAGTAAAAGGTCCTCAAAACAGAAGACAAGTAAACAGTCTGCAATACAATAAGAACAAAGAAACTAATTACAAACAAAATGGACAAATAAAGACAGAAAAAGACAAATAAAATAAACCGTGCTTTAAGTTTTTCAGGAAGATGTACAAACAGTGGTATTCATACAAGTAATAGCCTACAACAGAAACTGAATAAAGTAATCCAATTTAAAATAACAATGCTGTATACATTAAATAGACTAATCCTTATTGAAGCTACAACAGTTATTAATTCAAGAGCAGTGAGTGATTTTATCTTTATGTTTTGTTGTTTGATTAAGATCAAGGACACAGACTGAAGCAGGAATATTGGGCTGCTGTCACTTTAAGACCGTTTGCACGGATGCAATATACACGTGTTTTCTTTCTCACCTGTTTACATTCACTTAAGACATAATCGACTGTGTTTATGAGGATACTTAGAAAAACGGCATTTTGACATTTTTGAGTGTAGCCTATTAGGCGCAAGTCCGAAGCCCACAGTATTCTTTACTTATGCGTGTTCAGTTTCTTTCATGGCTTAATGCGCTTTTAATGAAACCGTCTAATGCCAAGCACGTCCCGCAGTTTAACAACAGACTGCATTTTACAACACTCTTATTCGGCTGATTTGGGTAAGATTGGCTTAGTGGGAAGTGGGAACGAAAGCGCACCGCTGAATGTGGCAGCGGCACAATAATTGTTTCACCTCAATTATTTTGTTTTCATATTCGTTGGAAGCTGAAATCGAAAATCAATTATGATCAATCACACGGCCCTACTTTGGGCCATCTACTAGCACTGGACTGAAAGCTGAAAAAGACTTATCTAGATTATACTGAAGCGCTTTCAAGAATACATTACTCACATACACATTACAGATCATTTTGCTTGACTGAGATATGTACTGCAGTTTATAATTCATACATTGCTGTTCGAAAGTTTGTGGTTGGTAAGGTTTTTAAAATATATATTTTTGTACTGTATAAAAAAAATACAGTAAAAACAGCAATTTTGAATTGAAGTTGAAGAATATTTAAGTGAAATAGTTTCATAATTTATTATATCTGTATATTCTGTCTCTATATAATTTAATTTTATTCCTGTGCAGAACTTTCAGTATCATCACTGAAGTCTAAAATGTAGCTACTTTGGAGACAATCTAAAATATAAAACATGTTTTGGGTTGTTTTGTTTACTACATAATTCCATACGTGTTCTTTCATTTTTCGTTTGGATGTCTTCAGTATTAATGTACAATGCTGAAAACAATAAGAAAAACCATTGAATAAGAAGGTGTGTCCAAACCTTTGACTGATACTGTATATATGTATATGCAGAAATATATTCAAGAAATCAAAAAGAAAACATTTAGTATATGGAATCCATCTGGTTTGGCTCACCTCTGCCATTTAACAGATGAACCCAAAGTTTGATCATTGGACACAAGGATAGGAAATGTTTTTTCTTCTCTTTTTACTGTTGTCTTTTTTTGCTATCCTAACTATACAAACCTGCAGTTCTGCCACCAGTTCAGAACTACTGATCTAAATGTATTAAAATGCACCTTTTCGCTTATTCCTTTCTGTGTTTTTTTAGAGACTTTGCGAAACTACTTTTCTCAGTATGGAGAGGTTGTGGATTGCGTCATCATGAAAGACAAAAGCACAAATCAGTCCAGGGGCTTCGGCTTTGTGAAGTTTAAAGACCCCAACTGCGTACGGACTGTCCTGGACACTAAACCTCATAACCTGGATGGAAGAAATGTGAGGAGAATGACTGATAATTCTATTTTGCACAATCATGATGATAACTGCTTCACATATAAATGCTCATTTAAAGACATCTGCATCTTGTGACCCCAAAGTCAAAAACCTCTGCTCTAGTGGCATGCTGGTTAGATTTTTTTTTGTTGTATTTTTTATTTTATTCTCGCAGATCGACCCAAAGCCTTGTACGCCTAGAGGTATGCAGCCCGAGAAGACTCGAGCAAAAGATGGCTGGGTAAGAACTGTAATGTAAAGCCACATTAAATGTGTTTGTTCATTAGAGTCTGGAAACTAGAGTTTATTTACTTATTTTTTATTCATTGTTGAGATTCAGGCCAGTCCTTGCCTGACTCTAAAAAGAGTTAAAATATTCTCTTTTTTTGTGTGTGTGTTTTAGAAAGGAGGCAAAAGCGACAGCAATAAATCTAAGAAGATATTTGTGGGTGGAATTCCTCATAATTGCGGTGAAGCTGAACTCAGGGATTATTTCAACAGATTTGGAGTGGTGAGATGGACACAAATACAGAAATGTACCATTTTTCTTTAATCAGACTGTGACTCTCATAGGGCATTATTAATAACTTGATAAATTTCATAAAAACTTTGCAATAATGTCAGACAATGCACAAATGAGCAAATACAGTATTGTCTTTTTACACCTAAAAGGTCACATGGTCATGAACTTGCTTATTTGATTAGTGACCTAGAAATAGTGCAAAATCATGACATTTCTTTGGTATATCAAGGTTTAAAATAGATTTGGAATTCATGATTTTTTTAATATTTGTACACACCTATGGCCCCACTGTATGTGATATGTTTTATATATGATGCATTTTTTTATCGCCGTTTCGTCCTTCACTGGTTCTGTTCTCCCTTTTGAAGGTCACAGAGGTGGTAATGATCTATGACGCAGAGAAACAGAGGCCTCGAGGTAAACCACACATTCATATTTGCTCCCATTCAGTCTCTCTCTCACCTCATGCGCAAGACAAACTATTCCTACCCAAAGAGAAGAGAACATCATGCAGGCCATCCGTCCCGCTCATGTGTGCGATGCTTGGTTTGGTGTCTCAACTCTTGCATGGTGGCAAGGCAAATCAGCAGCATCCACATGACACGCAAACATTTGCATCAAACGTGCAGTCAGTTCAGCTTCTTGCACATCTGCTTGTCTTAAAGGAGTAATTCATCCAAAAATGTATTCAGACTTGTTTGTCTGTTTTTTTTTTCTTTTTTCTGTGGAACACAAAAGGAGACATTTTTTAACCATCACATTTTTTTCAACTGAATGTGATTCGCTATTTTTGAATAGATGCTTGCTAAATGTAAGATATTTATTAGTGAATAACAATTTAAGTTTAAATCTGTTCAAAAGACTTGGAACCTATAACGTTTAATGGTGCTTTGAAAAAACAACAAGGGACTCACTTTGCCTTTAAAGAGATGGTTCACCCTAAAATGAAAATTAAGTCAACATTTACTCACCGTGGTGTTGTTCTAATGCCGTATGCCCATCTTTCTTTTTTGGACCACAAGAGGAGATAATGCCCATGTCCATATAATGGCAGTGAATAGCGACCAGCATCAAGCTTTTTAGAGAAGACACGGAAGTATCACAGAATGATCTGATGCTACACGTGTCATATATTCCAGCCATCCTGGGTGTTTATGATAGGCTTTGGTAAAAATACAAACTGAAATTTAATGTACTATTTAACAAAAGTCCTGACCTTGGCCGTTGGCCTTCAGGGCAAGGCTATGCAACGCGTGTTCATGTGACTCCAACTAGCCCAGAAAAAGCACACAAGTTGTGAGAAATCAAGATAATAATAAAAAAACGCGACATGAAATACAAACTATGTACCTTCTTCTCTGAGGTGAATTTATTCATTGTGTTCCTCGTAAAAAGAAGTTATGGCGTTCACATCAGTCACAGCTGTCATTCGGACTGCTATCAGACTACCGGAGTTCTGGACTGGAGAAATTCAACTGTAAATCAAATATACTGATACTTTTTGGGGGATTTCAAGGTGTTGTGTTTCATGTCGTGTATTTAATAATCTTGATTTCTCACAACTTGTGGGGTTTTTCTTGGCGAGACGGAGTGAACTGCACCGCTAATAGTCTCACAAACGCGTACGTCGTGCAGATACATTTTCGTTAAATAATACATCAAATTTGTTTGTTTTTCACCAAATTCTATCGTATATGCCCAGAACACATGGATATACGACACATGTCGCACGGGATCATTCTGTGATACTTATGTGTTTTTTTGTGGTAAAACTGTTCATATATTTTTGGAACTTGAAAGATGTGGGCACTACAAACCGTTGTATGGAATAGAGCTCTGCAAAGATATACATTTAAAAAAAAAAACTCAATTTTGTGTTCCATGGGGAAGTAAATAACAGGACAGTGAGTAGATCATTTTAAGTTTTGCACGAACTACCACTTTAAAATTCGAAATTGTAATGCATTATGGCTGACATCTTTCAGATATGATTCTCACTGTTTTATTATAATTGAAAACGGACTGTGGCCATGACCCGGTCTAGCTGAAGAACTAGTGAAACAAAGCCATCAGTACGACTGAATAATTCAAAAGAACAAGCTTTTTCATTTTAAAAGTTTGCAGTGCGATCTTTACATTCACTTAAACCATGTCCTTCCATGTCTTCCAGAAAACAGTTTGATCTGCTTTTACTGTTTAAATTTAAAATGCTTTTCACCTTTCACTCTCGTTGGGGATGGATGGAATAGTTTGTCATGTGAACATTTGTAGTTGACCTACTGAATTTCCAATCACTGAAATTAATTTCTATTAACCTTTAGACATATAAGTAAGTTTTTTTTATGAACATTTACATTTGATTGATCTAAGAAATGAGTGTTTATTGCAATGTAGTACATTTAAGTAAGCCCTTTCTATCTTTCTTTTTATGTCCCTGTTTTCCTTGTCAAGTGTTTGAATGCATTAACGTTTTTCCTGAGATATGTCTGTTCTTTCTTGTAGGACACTGTACAGATAGTGGCACCACACAGATTAAGGCCTGGTGTGAAACACACTCATGCCTGTTTCTCTGGTGTAAACACAGTTAATGCTTCAGTTTGTGCCCAGCTAAAGGCAGTGGCTTATCCTCAGACAGTTCACACATTGCTTTCTCTTCCCTGATACTGCATAAAACACTTCCTATTGAGAGATTCAGTGTGTGTACAGTGTGGCAGATGTTCTCTGTTTGCGTTTCGCTCTTAATCGCATAATTACACACTGTCTAGCTGTTAAAGACAGAAAGGCAGGTTTGTGTTCTCAGTGGCTTTATAGATGCACTCCACAATGTTCTTGATTGCAATATCGATGGGCCAAGATGGTCAACTTATCATCTAGCAACCATCAATTACTAGTTTTTGGGCGTCAGTGCAAATGGGAATGGGAAATAAACTCTGAGATGCAGCTTCACAGAGAGGGTTTTAGAGTGCTGTGCATTAGCGTGCAGTACTTTCAGCAGTGCAAAACACTCTTCGTGAAGTTTTGTCTCTAAATTCATCCCACTTAAAGCACCGATTATCGAAGTATCGCTTGTGCAAATTCAACACCTTTAAGAATAATTTCAGTTCAGATGCTGTTTTTCAGCATCTTTTGCTATGAGTGTTACATTTTTAAGACGCTTTGTCAAATTAAAAATAGTTTATAACTTTGAAGAATGTGTCCTGTATGAACAGCCCCTAATCGGGGCCCTAGCAAGATCTTCTGAACAATCCAACGACTAGTCAATTTTGATAGTCTGTAACAGGCATTGAATTTACTTGTAAAAGCCTCTATCACTGGCAACTTTCTTCTTTAATGAAACCAGGCCTGATGATGAAGGGCAGGTTGGGTATATTTAGTCCTCATTTAGACGGATGGTTCTGCTCCAAATAGTGTACGAATTCTCAGATCTCTTCAGTCTCAAAGGACGTGCAATCAGAATCAGGTTAGATCCCAAAGTGGAGATTCTCGCAGCCCAGTTCTGCCACAGTTATCTGATCTGACAGAAACTAGTTCACACTGGTGGATCTGGCGCAGCTAAACTCAGCTGCTGCTGGAGGATTGTGCTCTGTCTTATCGCGTAAGTGACCTTGGAATCGCGCTCCGATTCGGCAGCCCACTTTGGTAGTTTTGCCTGCGTGACCCCTGCACGCGTGGGTGCACGCAGTTGCTTCTTTTTTACTGTCCCCAAGCCTCTGTAGATCTCTGAAATTGAGCATTAACTGGGCTTAC
This sequence comes from Meda fulgida, assembly GCA_030578275.1. Taxonomy (NCBI): domain Eukaryota; kingdom Metazoa; phylum Chordata; class Actinopteri; order Cypriniformes; family Leuciscidae; genus Meda; species Meda fulgida. The sequence continues at coordinate 3,386,241 of JAROOJ010000031.1, forward strand.
ACCACACGAGAAACGGAGCTGCATTAAATGTTTCACAAATATCCTTATATCCTTGTGGTGCTTTTGTTGCAATGTTACAATCTTTGTTCTCTTGGTTTGCCCAAAGTACTGTGGCATTTTGGGAAGCTTCGAGAAAACCAGTAAAAAACCTGTAGTTGTAATGATCATTCTTGTTATGCATTGATAATTGTGGTTGCTGCTCGCATTTGTTGTGTAAGATTGGGGTGGTGATGAAAGTGAGGTTCGGATGAAACTTAAAAGGCAGATATAGATATATATTAGGGGTGTAACAGTTCACAAAATTCACGGTTCGGTTCGATACGATACACTTGTGTCACTGTTCGGTACGGTTCGGTACGTTTTCGATAGGCCTACAGCAAAAAGAAAGAAATGCCAGAGAAATTTCCTTGATTTAATTTTTTTTTATTATATTTTTATTAAAACTAACATCATAAAGTGTGATATTTTTTTTTACTTTGAGCAATGATGGAGCTATACTTGACTCTTCTTAGGAGCATATAAAACAAAACAGCTCCTTGGACAAAATGAAATGTTATATTGTAGTAGTTATAAACAGGTTTATTTTAGTTCCGATTAACATTTGAGGGCAGCATTTGTATTCATAATGTGAAAATAAAACCGACGTAATGTTACTTGAAAGCATTATAAAGCCTAGGCTACTATTCCTGCCAAACTTCCATGGTTACAGTGAGTGTCACTACATTAAACCCATGGTGAATGTTGCTGATCTGTGGACACTGGATAGTTCATTCATGGCACAATGTTTCTTCCTGGTTTCCACGTCAGCGCTGTTTGATCCGTTAATAACGGAGAAATGTGAATGTTTCTCACCAGATGTCACAGCGATGTTATAACTTCAATAGCGAATTCAAATGCTTTCTTTACTGGATGTCTCAGCGCTGTGTAGTAACAGTGCTGCTTAACCAAGATCGGCTCGCGCTGCATTGGTCCAAACTGATGAACAGTCCGTCGGTGGCAACCACATAATAACGAGTAGCTCAGTTTCATTCCGCTTACATTACATTTGCCATTTGATGCTGGGCAATGTTGTGGTCGCGCCAGCATCTCGAGCGCGCTTGCCACGCGCAACGCGCCTACATTTGAAAAATGGTCCAACGAACCGTTCGGTTTGAAAATGCGTACCGAAAACCGAACCGAAAGCCTCGTACCGAACTGTTCGATACGAATACGTGTATCGTTACACCCCTAATATATATATATATATATATATAAATCAAGCCCAACACTTGACAAAGATCTGTCGTCAGTATCGTTGAGGTTGCATAACACCTGGCTTAAGTTATCGAATGCCTTCTGTTGCTGTTAATCATTAAATATGTCCAGGGTTAAAGTATTGAAGGGAACAGAATAACACATAACACTTCTGTCCTTTTGGCCTCCACCTGTGATCTTTCCTGGTGGCTCGGGCCGTGATGTCATCCGAACCTTAGGTACCCCCCACCCCATCCCTCTTATGTTCTTCTAGCTGTTCTGTCCCAACACCCTGCTGCTCTATTGACTTTTGGTCGTTGGCTAGGTTTTGGATTTATTACTTTCGAGGCCGAACAATCAGTGGACCAGGCTGTCAACATGCATTTTCACGACATCATGGGCAAAAAAGTGTGTAGTTGTAGTTTTATTTTCCCCTACAACAGAAACTAAAGCTTGGGCGACCAAACATGCACAAATTAAAAGTTATAGAATTGACATTTAACGCCAAAGGGAGTTATTTTTTTCTAACACGATGGGTTGTTTATCTCCCAAACTGGGGAAAGTTTGCAAAAGTGTTACATTTTATACATTTGTACTTATATAGAGTATAAATCTCTGTCCATGTTAGTCGCCCAGGGTTTGGTTCATTTGGACCTCTCCTTTAGGTGCTTTAATGCTGTATAAAAGTCACAAACTTCGGGTTTGTACCCTATATGTACCATATTAAATTATTAAAATAAATTAAATTCATTTATTAGTATACTTTGCTATTATAATTGAATTATAAAGGACCAATATATATATATAAATGCTAAGGGAACTGTATAGCATTCTGTTATATCAGCACTCACCTAAAGAACTGGTTAGTTTCCTTTTTTTTCTTTTACTTTTTCTTTTATTCAGGTTAATACTGTCAGGTCACTTACTATTTGAGTTCTATATTATCTCAAAAGGCAAAGAGAAATCTCAATTAAGTGACCTCAATGTTTGAATCTCCATACTGTGTCTGTTAATCTACTCCAAATGGGCTTTGGGCGGGTAGAAAATGTCTCTGTAGTGTAAGATTTTTGTCTGATACCTAGGTGTATTAGTGTGTTTCGAGGGATAGTGCAAGACCGAACAAGTGACCGCATGACGTGTTATCTCACCTCACCAGCTCGACTTAGTAAAATATCACTCCCAGCATGGTCGCTTTAAGGAAGTTGATCTACATTCTGAAAATATAACACTAGCATTTTTCACATATTTTAACTAATAGTCTCATGTATTCAGAGAGAATCACGTGAGTCTGTCTGCGTTTGGTCTCACGAGGCATTTCCTTGCTCTGTCATGACAGCACTGTGCCTGATTTAAAGTGAAAAACCACTTCCAGCAAGTTTGTTCAAGACTCCAGAATAGCTCCGTAGTTTCTGTCCTACATTGAGTTTGTTCTCGCCTGCTTACGCTCTCCTTGACTTGGGTCTGTGTTCCTGAAGGAATCAGGTGCTACGGTACCTGGGCTATTGTTCTTCACATGACATTATTTCATTGGGGGTGGGGCTATATGTTATAAAATTAGAAACTGGAGCATATCAAACTGTGTACCAAATCCCAGCTCTGCTGTTGGACGTGAAGACTTGCGCGAGGCCTCCCATCACTCTGAGCGGTGATGCCCGCGGGAATGGGGGGGGCATGTTGCCGATTCGAGGATTGCAGACCACTCGCTCAAACTGATACCTAATTAGGTCGACAGTGAGAGAGGAGGAGAGAGACGAAAAGAGAGTCGTTACATTTATGCTGCTTTCCAACAGAAAAATATCGTCTCTCGCTCTTGATGCAAGGTGACCCCAATAACTCACCCCCTTAGAGTCTCAAGTCTATTTCTGGATTTCCACTTTAACTGGAATGAAACTTCCCTCCGTGTGTTTGTCCATTTTTGAATCAAGTGGCAGGTAATAGAATGTCATTGGCTTAATTGGCTAATTATATAATTAGTGGTAATTGCTAAGGCAAGCATCTGAAAAGCAAATCTGAAATCCTCTAATCTACTTAACTCATATAGTTCTTACTAAATATATTAATGATAGCTCAAATCGTTTTTTTGCGATTGGATTTAAGATTTTCACCTGTCAGATTATAAAACATGGATTAAAAAAAAATCTCTAGGTTTATAATAAAGTCGGAATCAAATGAAAATTGGCCCTTATCTATTTTCCAAATGCATCTTATTGCGGACAATTGATCCATGCATTTTTCAGTTTGTAATTTTTTAAAAAAAATCACAATATCATAACTTCAACCTTCAGGAGAAACAACAGACTTCTCTTTGGTGACGTATGCTGACACCATCCAAACAACAACCGATGGATTGAGCCTCCTACCGTATAACAGTGAAAACACGGCTAGCCTGAAAATTCAGTCAATGGCAGGAAAGCGTTAAATTTCGACTTGACTGACTTGACTTAAGGGAGAATCACAAGATTTATCTTGAGACAAGAATATTGTAGGGTATTATAGGGTGGGCTCTTTTGACTCGGGCTATTAAGAAACAACATAGATATACGCTAAAAACCACAAAGAAAATATTACCAACCGCCTAACCACTCAGGTCGCATCATAAGCTAGAGTAAATACTCTCTAATTTTCTTCAGAAAATGTACAAATCTATTCATTTTAATTTCATAATTGACACAGTATGAAGATTCCTCTCTGGTTAGACTTTTGTCTCTCCATTTTTAATATTTGCATGTTAAGTATTTGGTACAATTAGATTATCATACATTTGAACATCACTGACCCTTATATTTCTATTGTCGTATCTAAACTGAGATTCTTAAGCATTAGCCAGGTAAGGTAAGTCTTCATTTTCTATCAGCAGTTTAGAACTACTTAAAATAGCTGAGATATAAGAAATGTACAGGGACGGTGTTTCTGAGGTACGTTTGTGGTCATTAAAAATAAATATTTATTGTCACGTTTAACAGAAGTCAACTGCCTGATATGACCTATAGAGTTTTAGTGGAGTTTTAAATACCTAAATGTCCCTTTCATACCCAAGTACCTCAGAAACATTGGTTAAAAAGTTATCAAATAGGACTACGGTCATGTATTTGGCCTAAGTAAGCGTATCTTTTCTGAGGTGAGGGCTAAAGTTTCTGATAGGTGAGTGGGGAAGTAGGCAGTATGTTAATTCTCCTCTGTTACGATCTCTTGTCCTTTGTGCAGGTTGAAGTGAAGAAGGCGGAGCCACGAGACAGCAAAGTTCCCGCCCCTGGTCAGCTGGGAGCCAATCAGTGGGGGCCCCGAGCCATCTTAAGCGCAGCCAATGGCTGGGCAGCACAACCGGCTCCGAGCTGGCAGCAGAGCTACGGGCCTCAGGGTGAGTGACACGACGGGCCAGAACGCAGCAGGATCGTAACACGTCCCAACCTGAAAAATGATACTAAGAGCCTAGTGGTGTCAGTCATGCTTTGCTTCAGGTCAGCTTGCGCTGTTTGCGCCATCTGGCTAAACCACACTGGGTTTGTCCACTGTGCAGGAGGGAATGTTTTCATGTAGATCTCGCCCAAAATAAGCCTGCTCTGCCTGGCTTCATTACAGACATGCTACACTTTAATTGAACACATTCTGGTTTCGCTCACATTTTTCCGTATGATTCAGATTCAGTTTTGAATTTAAAAGTAGTTTCATAGTCTGGTGGATGTAAGTTAAAATGTGTTTTTTGTTCCAGGTGTTTGGGTGACTACAGGACAACCTATTGGTATGTTCTGTTTTATTATTACAGTTTGATTTGGTCATATTAGGTAATTATTGAGAATTCAGTGATTTTTGACTATTATCACCAATAGGCCTATTCACATCAACTACAATTATATTATATTAATTATATTATATTATATTATTCAGGCTTGTTTGGGCTTAATAATACATATTAATAAATATGATAAATATTTTTGAAAGTAGTCTCTAAATTTCTATTTGAATATATTTTAAAATGTAATTTATTCCTGTGATGTCAAAGCTTAATTTTCAGCATCATTACTCCAATCTTCAGAATATTTTTTATGAAAACCGTGATACATTTTTTTTCACGATTTTTTAATGAATAGAAAAGTTCAAAAGAACAAGATTTTGACAATAATTTTTATCTTTTGTAACATGACAAATTTTTACTGTCACTTTTGATCTATTTAAACCTTGCTAAATAAACATTAATTTTTCAAAAAAATCTTACTGACCCCAAACTTTTGAACAGTAGTCTTTTCATATATGGTAACACTTTACAATAAGGTCTCATTTGTTAACATTAGTTAGTTTATTAACTAACATGAACATGAGCAATACATTTGTTACTGTATTTGTTTTTGTTAATGTTCGTTAATAATACAGACATTCATTGTTTGTTTGTGTTACTTCACAGTCCATTGACTAATGTTAACAAATACAACTTTTGATTTTAATAATGTATTAGTACATCTTTAAATTAACATGAACAAAGATTAATAAATGCTGTAGAAGTGCAGTTCATTATTAGTTCATGTTAACTAATGTAGTTAACTAATGAAACCTTATTTTAAAGTGTTACCTTATATATATACACAGTATGTATATTCAGATACATTATATATATATTGATATGTATGTATGTATGTGTGTGTATTTAATAGATTTATAATTATGATTTTCCAAACTTTTTTTTTCAGCAAATTATAATAGATTGGTATTTTGTGTGCATAGATGGTGTGGAAAATAGTTATATAATAGAATACATATTTTATACTTGCATGTCGTTCAATTGGACTTGATGTAAATAGGACTTAACTTGAGCATATTTAGAAATTTCGAGTGAAATGTGTCTTTGTTTCAGGTGGGTATGGACCTCCTTTATCTGCTGGCCGTGGGGCACCCGCACAACCTCCTTCTCCATTTAATGCATTTCTAGTTGCAGCGGCACCTACAGGGGGATTTGGGGCACCTCAGGGATACCCCCAACAGGGCTTTAGTGCACAACCTCAGTTTGGTAGGTGAAAGACATTTTTACAGTATTAAGTAGGGATGCACCGATGCCAGTATCTACCGCGCTCATTTACTTGCTTTCTACTGTTAATCAAACTACAAAAGACAAAGTAATCACTGCTTTTGACTGAATAACATTTGTAACTTTATAAAGATTAATCTATATTTAATTTATACAATGATGAATATGCAGTATTATTTCACATTTGATTACTGTATTAAAATTATGTACCTGAAAACTACTCTTAGACCTACCTGAAAAACACAAAAATAGCTGTTTATTTCATTTAGCCTTTTTTGTTCTATTGTATTTATTTGTGCTATTTGTAATATGATTATTTGTTCTTATTTTATTACTGACTGCTTACTTGTCTTTAATATTGTTTTAAATTTACAGTAATTAGGCTAGTAGTTTTTGCTGTTGAGTCAAAATTGAAATAGATAATTGTGATCTATCCCTAGACTAAATCTTCACTCAGGGCGACTAAATAATGTCTATCATTAGTCATTGGCTAATAAATTCTTAGATTTTACTCGCCAGTGTGTGCGTGTTTAGCATAGATATATTTTCACTCACTGAATACTCTGACTGAGCGCTTGCAGTCGCTTTGCTGAGAGCTTTTAGTGTTTCTCTCACACACGCAAAGAGAGAGCGAGTGTGACAGTCTTACATACCACGCAGAATCGACGTGCTACATGTAAACGATATTCTTTGTTGTTTTTTTCTATCAAAATAAAGGGGTTCATTTGGAATTATTCAGCTTTTAAGAACATGCATGAGATATGCCGCAGTAATTTTTGCCCCAAATTAAAATGTATTGTAAAAAATATAAATATGCAATATGAATGGGAGATTAAAAGAACTGAAACAAGATTGTAATGATTCCTGCATTACTTTTCTTATGTCTTTATCATCATAGGATATACCTTTGGAACAGCTCAAGGTGACCAGTTTGTAGCACAGGGAATGCCCCCCCCTCCCTCCACGCCGGGTGCAGGGCCTTTAGGTTTTGCCCCGGCTACGACTCCCTCTCAGGACCTGAGCAAAGCCCCAGCACAGCCAGACTTCTCCTACAGCCAGTATGGTAAGAGCGCACTGAAACGCAGCAACAAACCACTGCAGATGTGCTGTAGCTGGGGTTCTGTTCACACGTCTGAACGGGCATGATGACATCACATACACATGCTTCTACGCAGACCCTCAGTCTATTTACCCTCAATCAAGACCTTTAGATTTCGATTTTTGGTCTGTGGAGGTTTATCCAGTGGTATGTGTGAATTAGATCATCCTGCACTGCAATGCTGCTTTTGACCAGATGACGCTTCATCTAACGCAGACAAGGGTTTTCATTTGTAGACGTTGCAGCGTTGGATGGTGGAGATAGGATGAAGTAAAGTTGCAGTGCATGTGACATTGTTTTAGGTAGATTTAACTTTAGGCATATTGACCAAGGATAAGATATACACAGAATGTCTTTTGGTGCAGGTGCCGACACAGTACATACAACATCTAGAGCATCCATAGACCAGGGGTGCCCAGTCCTGCTCCTGTCCTGCACAGTTCATCTCCAACCCTAATCAAACACACCTGAACCAAACAATTAATGTCTTCAGGATCACTTGAAAATGAAAGGCAGGTGTGTTTGATTAGGGTTGGAGATGAACTGTGCAGGACAGTCGATCAGCAGGATTGGGCACCACTGCATTAGAATATAGAAAATAGAACTGACTCTACAGATATCTTCATGGATAAAGTCCCCTATTCTTTAGAAATGTTCAGAGCTAAAAGCATCTGGAGGTCAGTGAGATGTGGGACACTGTGCATTTAGGGATGCTTACAAAAACAAACCTCTAAGTATTACATTTTGGCACATAATTCATCCTGTACCATTTGTGCTACAAACCTGAATGATGCCTTCAATCATGCAGCATGTTGAGGACAGGTGTGCTATTACTTTTCCAGACTTACCTATAAATAACCTATACTTGCACTTAAAGGAATTGTTCACCAAAAAATTAAGATTTTTTTTATCATTTTCTCACCCTCATTTTGTTCCTAAGAACCCAAAAGAAGATATTCTGAAGAACAGTTCTGGTGACAATATCTTGTAAGAAAATATCTTCTTTTATGTTCCACACATTTGGAGCGACATGAGGGTTAGTAACTGATGACAGAACTTTCATTTTGGGGTGTTTAGATCCATATCTAGGCACAAAAAACCCTCTCTATAAAACTCAATAACAACTAGTGCTGCCCCAGACTAAAGATTGTTCTAGTCGACTAGTAGTTATTCAATTAAAGGGTTAGTTCACCCAAAACTGAAAATATTTACCGGTACTCTCCTTCAAGCCATCCTAGGTGTATATGACTTTCTTCTTTCAGCCAAACACAAAGTAAGGACTGCACTAATTTAACTTCCACTCTAGCCTGACATAATAACCACATGGACTAGCTACTAGCTACTAGCTGGTTCGTTACAGACTGTGGGACTTCTCCACTTCCTGTGGAGTTTCATTTCTGTGACCAACCGACCAATTAAAATTTGATCGCTTAAGCCTCTTTTCGACTACTAACGTTTGGTCGACTATAAGGGGCAGCCCTACTAGCAACCACTCAGAAAAACTTGTCCTAGCAACCATTTAAAACACCCTAACAACCACTCAAAACACCCTAGCAAGCACTCAGAACACCCTAGCAACTGCATTGCAACTCGCTAACAGCCACTGTCATCTTTGCAACCACATCCTAGCAACCACTCAGAACACTGCGTACCTTAGCAACCTCCAAGAACACCCTAGCAACTGCATTGCAATGCTTACAAGCACTCTCATGTTTGCCCCCGCACAGCAGAACGGTTCCCACTCCAAGGTCTTACCAACCCCCATAGCAATAGCAGCTGCAAACTTTGCAACCACCAAGAACACTCTAGCAACAGCAAGCAACTTGCTAACAACTAGAGATTAGAGATGCACCGATTCTGATTTTCTTTTTTTTTTTGTAAGTGTGACCTCCCGACAGCGATTATTTCAAAGAACTATAATTGACTGCATTTACAAACAAAAATCTACTTTTCTTCAATGCAAAATGTTATTTTCAGAAAAAAACAAGTAAAAAGACAGTAATAAAGTAAGTTTCAGCACAACAGCACAAATAAATGCAATAGAATACAGAGAGATATGAAATAAATAGGCTTTCAGTTTTTCCAGGTGGGTATACAGTAGTATTCAGTTAATAAATACTACAGAAATTAAAGTAATCAATGTAAAATAACACTGGATAATATCGTTGTCCTTCTCCGTGTGTTACGATAATCGATATAGTGGCGCTAAATATCGCTATTTTAATGAATAATATAAGGCGCTCTAAATAGATTTCCCTGCTCCCAGTGTCGCTACTTCATGGCTTTCTCAAGTTGGTGCTCAACACATGAATGAGGGAAACGTGAACATAAGTTAACTAGCCTAAGAAAAAGAGTTTTTTAGTGGGATGGCGGTTGAAACACTGATTGAGCGATTACATGAGACATTATACATTCATTAAATTGTACTGTATCTTTCAACATATCTGTTGACGTTCTTGCATGTTTTTCGTGCTATAACTGTATTAAAGTAGAAGAAAAGTCTCGTGCTCTGTGTTAGACCTGAAGCGCTACAGCGATTTGTCACTTCATATTTAAGAGCATCAAATGCAACCCTGGCTTGAACTACGGGGATTCATAGGGTCAAATAAGAGCCTGCTTTAACGCTGCAATTCTTTAACTGTTAATGCGCTAATATCACGTTAACTCTGACAGACCTAAATTCATCACACAACATTTTATTCACACACAGTACGAGTTGCAGTCTGACACGTTTTTCCACCCCGTTTTTATTGACGGAATATAATCGGCCCTGATCATCGGCTGTTTTTAAACAATCGGTCGTTAGCTGATAAGAAGTGCTTTTATCGTCTGATACCGATTATTGGCCAATACATCTGTGCATCCCTACTAACAACCACTCTTGTCTTTAAAACCACATAACATCCTAGCAACCGGCCAGATAACCTTACAAACCACATAGCAAAATCCTAGCAACCACCCAGGTCATTTTACCAACTAGAACACCTTAGCTACCAGATCCCTCTAACAACTGCATACTTTACATACTTAACTGTCTAGTATTGTGTACAAACAAAATAAACAAGTTTAGTTATTATGGAATGCTCAAATTAATATCAATCTGAGAGGTAAAGATGCGGCTGTATTCCATAATCAGTATTGAAAATGTCAGGTAATGATTTGAAAGAGCGTTATGCCTGAACGATCAAGAAGGAAGTCTTTAAACCCAAATCAGTCCATTTCTATGGTTGGTCTTAACATTTCAGTTTTCTTTGCATCACTGGGGTTGACGTACATTAGAGTGCTATTAGCGTGAAGATCAGGCTGTCTGTGTGGGTTGTATGTATGTATGCTGGTGTTACGAGACGGTCTCATCAGCCGCTTTGTCACGCCTCTGCTTCGCTTCCATTCATCAGCAGCTCGATGGCCAAGCAGCCTGAAACACATGCTCATTTAGCACAGCACACGGCCGATCCGTCCACATGTTCTGTTCGTGAGCCCTGAGAGCAGGAGAGGGCAGCGTTCTCCTGGGTACGAGCTGTAAGGTAGTAGTTAAGTCAGACTCTGTCAACCTGGTCTCCTCATCTCCCTGCTAGGCTTGGGTAACTATCCTCAGGACCCTTCTGCCTACGGACCAACGCGTCCTTCTCACACTTATGTACAGGAAGAGCAGGGATATAGCGCAGGTAGGTGAGCAACTGCATCCTACTATCACTCAAACCCAATAGAACAAGCATCAACAGCCTGCGGACCCATAAGGCTTCAGTTCTGTTTCTCATGCATCCCATGTACAATATGCATATGCTGTATGCGTATTCTACATCTGTTTGAGGCATCTCTTCGGTATTCCATGGGATATACTAAAGTACAGCTACATGTCATTCAGGGGCCCTCAAAAGACACACATTTAAATGAAATAAACTCCATTGAATCTCCTGTGAAGCGTCTCTAGGCAACATTGTAACTCATATGGCTTGTAGCTGTAGTTTACTATATAAAAAAACAGACGGCTTGTTTCAGATGTTCTTTTGTCAGTCACTGCATTGCTTTGCTGCTAAAAGGATGATCTAATGGTGTCTCTACTGGGTTTTCTGTGGATTTTGTGCCCCTCATGCAGCGTGTGACAGTCACAGCTGAACAAATCTGTTCGAATTCGGCGAATTCTTTGACTCTTAAAAATAATCCATTTCTCTTCATTTGTGCTCATGTAGTCTAATGTTTCACTTTCATCTAGAGACTTTCGAATAAACTCTTTACAAAATGCATTACTGCCTGGGTATTTCTGTTATCATTTTTTCTTCCAGAATGCTTTAAATGTGTTTTCATGACCACCATACCTTTATTTTTTAGCTGTTTTCTGTTCAGATATTTTGGCCACGTACACACTGCAAAGTTGCTGCTTTTAAAAGTGAATTCACTTCATTCTGTCTGTGTAAGGAATTGACGTTGTGATAACCACAGCAACAACAAACATAGATGCCAAGTTCAATCTGCTCAGTGTTGCCCATGTTCAACCAAAGTAATATTAGCAAGAAGTAAAACTACATGGAAATAATTAGTAAAACACCATTGATTAGAATCTTTCAGGAGTGAATTTGGTTGTAGAATTAGACAATTCAGTTGTCTTTGTGGACAAAACAGGATTGAGTACTCGCAAAGTGTACTTCTGTTTTAACGCGAACCGTTAGCGTATGCATACAGTAGAACCCTTTGAAAGATACTCCATTTGGCACTCCATGCATACTAGAAGTTTTATCCTTGTCTATACAGAAGTAATGACCGATAAGAAGTGTCTTTGTTCTCATTTAAACTGGAGTTGCGAGTATCTGTTAACCCTTCACACAAGCGCTTGTGTGTCTTTTGTTGTTGGGGCACATGCATTTTGAGCTTTTATGAAAAGCGTTAAGTTCCTGTCCAAAACATGCAACTAGGACCAGTTATCTGCACTACTTTGCAGTGACGTGGAAATCATTGTACACTGTGCGCTCCCTCACTAGTGTGCTCTAAAAGTTTGATATGGTTTGTGAGAGATGCTCCTATCACAACACTGATGATAAAATGTGCAACTTATTTGAAGTCTATTAAGAATGTATTACTTTAAAGTACTACGTAGAAAGTCAAATGTCTAAAACAGCCACATAATCTAAAAAGACCTTGCTCCAACATAAATTAGAAGGCTTTTTAAACTACTTTATTGTAGTAGAAGTTACTATGAGAAATTTTGACTCATAAATAGTGTGATAGGCCAATAGTGTTTTCATATAAAAATTAGAGAAACTAATTAGCACAAAAAAAGTGCAAGGTGCTTCTGTGAGTTGAGCCATTCGAAAATCTTTGGCCCTGTCTACACCTGTGTCAAGATGTGTTTTGGTCGATCAGATCACAAGTAGACGAGGGAGACTCATTCGACCACACGAGCGTCTACACTATGAAAGCAATCCGGGCGAATGCGTTTTCGACTACCTCTGGAAGTGGTATCTTTACACCAGGTGTAAACAGGGCCTTTGTCCGTACAAAATGCACATTCTTTGCTGATGATGAAATTTACATCACAGACACTGTACATGTCCCTTAGCGTACATAAAAACAAAGTATACTTTGGGCTTAAGAGAAGTGACGGCTGTAGTGTGTACGTGGCCTTTGTCTTGAGAAGTGACACTAATGCGAACCGATGAGGGGTTACGAGAGATGCCCAGAAAGCCTAGTCGCATGTTCTCGTGCTTTGCAGTTACTGGTGTTTAATATCACTTTCCATGTTTTCATGTCTGTTGAGACAGGTTATGGGCAGGACCTGAGTGCTTTTGGTCATAGCTTTGCAGACCCCAGCCAGCAAACTGCCTCATACGCTGCAGCCCCGTCCGCACCGTCAGGAGCTCCAGCGGCAGCCAGCAGCTTCGGTCGAGGGCAGAACCATAATGTCCAGGGCTTCCACCCCTACCGGCGCTGAGCTGCCCCCCCCCACCCAATGCAATACTCATCGTCAGGGATATGGACGTTTTGAGCGCAAGCTGAGCTGGATTTTTGGGATTGTCTTTCTGAACATTGCAGAGTAAAATAAAATGTTTTATTGTGTGTAAATTGTGAACAGGGGCTCTACTCCGATAACAGGAGACCACAGTACTCTTCTATATTTTGTAGTCGGACTGAACTACTGAAGTATTTAGCAATAGTTTTGGACTGTCTGGTCAAACATCAGCACAGAACAGACGTACCAGACGTCGGCGACAGGGTCTCCCAATTATTCAGCTTTAATTATATTAGTGGGGAAATGTTTTATTTTCAATTTTGTGAATTTTGTTTACTCTTTTACCGTTTTATTTAAGTTTGAAATAGATTACAAATGTGTATTATACACCTAAACTGTGCAATTTTTTAAAGAATTTTGTACTAATATATGTGCGCTTTTCTTGTTTTTTATTTAAGGACGTAGACTTCCCTCAGGTGGCTGTTAGTGCACTTTTGCACTTATGCAAAAAAGAAAAAAAACACAAAAATGAGAGTTTATTTGAAATAAATGATTTAAAGAAACATTGTTGTGCAAATTCATTGAGGTAACAGTTTAATTGCTTTAGAAATGAATCTGTTCACTTTCAAAGACACAAACTTATTAAATAATTAAGTATTCTGTTATAGGAGTGTACACAGTTTAATATGTCATCATCCTAATATATACTACATTCACATATAACTTGTACATTAAAATTGAACATCAAGATTCCTTTGAAGTTCATATGAATGTACAGTATATAAGAAAGTGTAAGTCACGGGTGTATTTCACCTTTTTATCACTATTTTAGTACAAATATTCTTTGAGCTGCAATATGAGGTCATAAAAGTTGAATGCATGATAACTATTAAAATAACAATTACCAAAATGGTTACAGTAGCTGTAACAGTATATTACAGAATAGCATGTCATGCACAGACCATGTCAACTTCTCTAAAGGACAGTTAGGTCCATGTATATTTGGACACAAGCACAATTTTCATACTTTTGGTTCTGTATGCTACCAGAATAAAATTAAAATGAAACAATCAAGATGAATTTGAAGTGCAGACTTTCAGCTTTAATTTAAGGGGTTGAACAAAAATATCAAGTAAACATTTTAGGAACGGCAACCATTTTTATACACAGTACCCCCATTTTCAGGAGCTCAAGCTGTTGTTTGTTTGTAAGTCTTTCTGCCTTTAGTTTTACCTTCAGCAAGTGAAATGCAAGCTCAATCGGGGTGAGGTCAGGTGATTGACTCGGCCATTGCAGAATATTCCACTTCTTTTCCTTAAACTCCTGGGTTGCTTTTGCAGTGTGTTTTGGATCATTGTCCATCTGTACCGTGAAGCGCCGTCCAACCAACTTTGCTGCATTTGGCTTAATCTGGGCGGACAGTATATTCCTCTACACTTCAGAATTCATCCGGCTGCTTCTGTCTTCTGTCACATCATCAATAAACACCAGTGATCCAGTGCCACTGGAAGCCATGCATGCCCATGCCATCACACTGCCTCCACCATGTTTTACAGAAGATGTTGTATTCTTTGGATCATGAGCTGTTCCAAGCTTTCTCCATACTTTTTTCTTCCCGTCATTTTGGTACAGGTTGATCTTAGTTTCATCCGTCCAAAGAATGCTTTTCCAGAACTGATAGGCTTTTTTAGATGCTTTTTGGCAAAGTCCAATCTGGCCTTTCTATTCTTGATGCTTATTAATGGTTTGCACCTTGTGGTGAACCCTCTGTATTTGCTCTCGTGAAGTCTTCTCTTGATTGTAGACTAGACAATGACACGCCTACCTCCTGGAGAGTGTCCTTCACTTCGCTAGATGTTGTGAATGGGTTTTTCTTTACCATGAGGATCCCGCGATCATCAACCACTGTTGTTTTCCGTGGACGTCCAGGCCTTTTTATGTTGCTGAGCTCACCAGTGGATTCTATTTTTCTCAGAATGTACCAAACTGTTGATTTGGCCAATCCTAATATTCCTGCTATCTCTCGGATGGATTTATTTTGTTTTTGAAGCCTAATGATGGCCTGTTTTACTTGCATGGAGAGTTCCTTTGAACGCATGATGTATGTTCACAGCAATATACTCCAAATGCAAATACCACACTTAGAATCAACTCCAGACCTTTTACCTGTTTAATTGATGAAGAAATAACGAAGGACTAGCCCACACATGTCACTCAAATCGCTTTTGATTCAATTGTCCAATTACTTTTGGTCCCTTAAAAAGGGGGGGGGGGGGGGTGGCTCTCTCAAGAGCTGTAATTCCTAAACCCTTCCTCCAATTTGGATGTAAATACCCTCAATTTAACCTGAGAGTGTGCACTTTCAGCCCATATCCATTAAATAACTATAGCTTGAATATGTGTTGGTAAATACCTGAAAAAAAGAAAGATTGTGCCTGTGTCCAAATATATATGGACCTAACTGTAAAAATATACAGTACTGGCAAAAGTTTATAAACATGACTATTTTTAACGTATTTGAAAGAAAGCTTATCAAGGCTGCATTTATTTGATAAAAACAATACAGAAAAAAACTAATATTGTGAAGTATTATTAAAATTTTAAATAATAGTTTTCTATTTTAATATAGTTAAAAATACTTTCTGTGATGCAAAGCTTCGGGATTCAAAGGTGAATAAAAAGTTCAAAAGAACCGCATTTATTCAGAATAGGAATCTTTTTTAACAATATAAATATTTATTATCACTTTTTATCAATTTAATACATACTTGCTAAAACTATTAATTTTCTTTTATTTTATAAATAATGTATATATATATACACACACAGAGAGTATGTATGAGTGTGTGTGTGTGTGTGTGTGTGTGTGTGTGTGTGTGTGTGTGTGTGTGTGTGTGTGTGTGTTTGTATAGGCTACCCATTATATTTTCCTGAAAGTTTTACTGGTACCAGAAATCAAAAAACAATATTGAATTTACTCTGTTCTAAAGCCTTCAATACAATTATTTATTTATTTATTTTTTAACATGTTTTTGAAAGATGTCTCTTATGCTCCAAAGCTGTTTATATCAAAATACACTTAAAACAGTCATGGTGTGAATTATTAAAATTTACATTTTTTTTACATAAATTTACAAATTTAAATCTATTTTCACAAGTAATTTATTCCTGTGATCAAAGCTGAATTTTCAGCATCATTACTCCAGTCTTCAGTGTCACATGATCCTTCAGAAATCACTCTAATATGCTGATTTGGTGCCCAACATACATTTATTCTTATTATCAGCAGCTTAATTCTTAATGGAAACCATTATACTCCAGCTGTCTTTGATGAATAGAACGTTCAAAAGAATAGCATTTATTTGCAATAGAAATGTTGCCATTGTTGTAAGATTATTAATGTCTTTGCTGTCAGTTTTGTTTAAATTTAATGCGTTCTTGCTGAATAAAAGTGTTCTTTTTTTTTATCCTCCTGACCTGTTAAGCACAGTTTCATCAGCAATACCTCAGTGCGTATATTTCTTGTTTTAACTGATAAAATATTGATTGCATTAGCCTAATTGATTTGCTCGAAATAAAACCGCATTCTCATGTGATGTCAGCGTAAAATAATAATTTTTCCTCCTCTCCGCTAGATGGAGACTGACTAAACTCGTCATATATTCACTGAACTCTCGCGATATTACTGCGTCTCTCCGGCCTTCTTCCTTTTCCGGGAGTCTCTCAAGATGGTAGGTCCATGTCGTATTTGTGAATAACTGAACTATAATAATCCAAACGAATCTTCTATAAATATGATGCATATCACAGTAGATAATATGAATAAGGCTTATGTAGGAATTAATTTATGTTTTCAGGCCATTATTTTTCGCTTGGGATGAATGTTTAGATGGATGTTCGTACGATTAGTAGCTTCAGTCTTGCGGTCCAGTTTCTCAGTCCAGCGTGATGGATTCTCAGGACTGTTAGTTTTTTGTTTCTGCGTAACGTGATTAAGTAGGAAGCTTTAATTTTTATTGTAGTAGTCACTGGTTATCTGTTAGTTAAGAAGCTAGCTGTCAAGTATCGCCCGTGTAAAGCTGACGGTGGTTGTTTCCCACAGGCGGACGCTGAGCAGAAGAAGAAGCGCACCTTCAGGAAATTCACCTACAGAGGTGTGGATCTGGACCAGCTGCTGGACATGTCCTAGTGAGTCAAGCCTCTGTCGCTTCACATTAACAGTAAAGCTTCCAGGGAAACTGTCAAAATGAACGAGTGAGGAGAGGCGCATGGAATAGGTCACTCTAAAATGGCATTTGTCAACAAAAAAACCTGGAATTTACTTTTCTCGCCGTTTCAAACCTGCGACTTTCTTGTGAGGGAACAACAAATATTAGGTGGAGTGTCCTGGCTGTTCTCTATGTAAGCTTGTTCCTGCCACAGACTAAAAAGAATGATAACTGACTTTTCATCTTACAATTCGGATCTGTTTTCGCATTTAGGAATTTAGATTAATTATAATAAGTCTGAATTGAGATATAAACAAGGGCTGTCACTGGCAATATGTTGGGTTATCAAGTAATCGTTTTTTTTGTGTGGTTCTAAAAATAGACCTAAGCAAACAATAGCCTTTAAAGGGACTTAAAATACAAAATAAGACTGAGGCAAAAAGCAATTTAATGTATCGTTTAATAGAACCACTGTTAAAATGTAAATGTAAGCCATTGACTTGTATACATTGTGTATTATAATAAATGTTTGCAGAAGGCACCAACAGCCTGGTGTTACACTTAACAGCAGATCAAATCCTTGTTTAATGTTTGGCCACTTTATGATAGAAATGCTACAGTCACTAATTTCTTGAACAAGACATCAAAACTTGTGAAAGGTTTAAACTTTACTTTTTTAAAGAAATTGATAGCCCTAATAAACAAACAATTCTGACATTTTTTTGTTTTTTATTCCGTAGTAGTCTTCTGAAGGAAAAAGTAAAAACTGAGATGTAAAATCTTATTTCTTAGAAAGTCAATTGCGAGCTGGAAAAACTGAATTCTGAGAAAACAAGTCAAAATTGACTAAGCACCATAAAAGTCCTTATTACCAGTGCACCAATGTCAACGCTTTGTTAAAAAAGCTCAAACGTGCGTTTCAGTCTCTAGCTTTTGCCTTGTGTATGAAATGACCGCAGATTTTTAAATGACTTTAAACCAGTAAAGTCTAACCCAAAATGATAGAAGTCCAAATATTTCCCTCTACCGCAGCTCAAATCTTATTGGTGTATAGGATGAAATGTCTTGATCAATAAGCTTGAACATTCAGGTTTCTTGAACTTAAAGTAAACCTGCCAATCTGCTGTTTCCAGTCTAACTTCTATACTTGTTTTTTGCCAGTGTTTTAAATTCAAGTGTCATTATCAATGATCTAATTGTGTGTATAGAAATATTGTCGATTAAGCTTTGTTTTTTCCATTAGTGAGCAGCTGATGCAGCTCTACTGTGCCAGACAGAGGAGGAGGCTGAACCGTGGCCTCAGGAGGAAGCAGCAGTCTCTCCTTAAACGCCTCCGGAAGGCCAAGAAGGAGGCGCCTCCCATGGAGAAACCAGAGGTGGTGAAAACTCACCTGAGAGACATGGTCATCCTGCCGGAGATGGTCGGATCCATGGTCGGCGTGTACAACGGCAAGACCTTCAACCAGGTTGAAATCAAGGTGGGGATGAATCATGCACTAAGTTTAAAAATATGTACTAACAAAAAAGTAATTTCAAGGACTCACCCCGAGTCCCACAAAGCCATTAAATAGGACTTGCATTGTGAATGAATGCATCTGCAGTGCTTCAGTTTTCTTTATAAATATAATGAATTTACAGGATCCAGCTGCAGCTAATGTGTTTTGTCTGTTTTTCAGCCTGAGATGATTGGTCATTACCTTGGAGAGTTCTCCATCACATACAAGCCTGTTAAACACGGCCGTCCAGGTATTGGAGCCACTCATTCTTCCCGCTTCATTCCTCTGAAGTAGAAATTGACTGTAAATAAAAGCCTCCAAAACAGCCTCTGATTTTGTCTTTCTTTTTTTTTTTTGCATAAAAGCTGCATTTATATATTAACAATGGTTCTATTTCTCTGCTTATCTGTATGAATGCCTTGATTCCAGGCTGCAGGGCTTGTTTTTGACCTCAGAGGGGACTTCAAATTACTGCCCATGTTTTTGTATGTTGGCACAAATTCAGTTTTTGGTTAGGTAGCAGTTGTTTAAAAGTGAAACACGAACTGTTTTTTTGAATACTAATTGAATGATGCATTCTTCAATCATATTAAACCTAGCATATTACCAAATTTGTATGAGAACTTTATGGATTTTTTTTGCTTGAACTAATTCTTTCACAACATGCAATACAACAGGCAGCCTATCAAAGACTTCATTTGTGCTTCATATTAAGTCTCATTTAGAATTCATGTGGGCTATGTGTAGGTAGGCTAATGTCTGGATGTGAAGCAGATGGTTACCCTTTTAAAAATAATTCAACAGTGCTGGAGTACTTTCAACAAAAGACTAAACCTATGGAAAAAAATGAAATATTCTGCTTTTCCACCACAACTGAATAATTCAGAAATAGACAGCTGATATTAAACTGTAAATGGATAAAATCGATCCATTTGTTTACAGCAAAGCAACCATAGTAACACTATTTAATTTTGAATATTTAATACTGAGATCATCACTTGTGTGAATTAAATATTTTTGAGTTGACAGTTAACATTTTGTCCTGTTACATAAACCCATGGTAGACATAAGAATGCAAACCATTTTAATAGGCTGGTGTTATCCAATTGTAAAAAAAAAAAAAAAAAAAAAAAGACAAAGAAAACATCCTCTAAAGGAACCTCATCTCATTCAAAAGCTGGAAATAGTCAACCACTCTGCTCTGGGACAAACGTCCCTCTGAGCTTTTCCATGAGCCTGTGTTGCAGTCATACATAGACCAACTGGCAAATATCCAAGGGCATCTTGCATTCAAATTGATCCACTAAATGTCCCACATGGAAGAGCAGAGCAAATGTAACACCTTTAAATGTATACCGTAACTTTAGCTATTTCTTGCCCTTAGATCTGATGTCCACTGAGGCCTCTGTCCCAATATTAATGGTTTTTGGTGCAGTTGTTGGTCTTGTTAAGTTTGACTGAGATTTGGAGGGTGACTTAGGGGCAGTTTTTGGTCTTGCTGTGTCCTCTGGAGGTTTGGTGGTGGTCTTTGTGGGGGCTGCTTCCTGTTTGGGTTTCGAGGCAGTTGCAGGCTGCCACAGGAAAAATTCATGTAAGAGAGTATTAACAACATCAGGGCACTCCATCATGACCATGTGACTTCCGTCATCAATGACCTTCAAGAACCCCAGCAAGAGGATCTACAAGAAGGTTAGTAAAGGAGGAAAGAGTTATTGATATGTTTTGCTCACCAGCTTTATCAAATATTTTAAATATCTGTGGTCACTGTGTTCCACTTAAACTCAGAAACTCTATTCACAGAATAATTACAAGAGGAAAAAGACACAATTTCATGGACATGAACATAAAATATTGTACCTCTGCCATGCGCTGGTCCTCTTGTACTGGTACAAACTTGTCGTACATGCCGTGAACCAGCAGAACAGGCACTGTGATTTCAGCGTGGTAGACCTCATCACCCTCCGGCCAGTACTGTCCACTCATCATGGACCGCAGAACGAAGGAAGACACATTGAAGGCATTGTTCTCTTTTAGTAGCTTCTTTTCTCTTGTTCCCTGATGGGCAAATCCAGCCCTTGAAGAAAGAAAAAAACATCTTTATTAGTAAAAAAAAAAAAACATTAATTTAAATGGACGTGGTGGTTGCTATACTCATGTTCAAGTTGCCAAAAGGCAAGGCAGGGACAATATGTCCTGTTTACAATTATTCTTACATGAGGAAACTCCATGTGAGGCACGGGGACAGGAAATTAAGGACACACGTGGGTAAGTTGAAGACGGAGCAGAGACTGGGCTCGAGTGCTGTTGGACCTCCACCATTAATCATCACAACTTTATGAACTTGTTCCGGATACTCATGAGCCAGGAAGGTACAAAAAGAGACCCTGCTCAAAGAAAGAAAATGCTCAAATTAGTGGGAATATGTATCTGCATTTACCAGGCAAATGAGTACTTTTGCGGACCATTTCTCACCCATATGAGTGTCCAACTAATATATTTCGCCTCTTTGCATATCGCTTGAAGATGATTCTAATGTCCTCAGCCAGAGCGTAAAAGGTATAGGCAGCAGGGATCTGAGGGGCTGAACTTGCACCATGGCCGACCAGATCTGGGGCGATGACCTCATAACCAAGTTGGGATAAATAGTCCAGTTGGCTTCCCCAGATATCCAGCGATCCCCCGACTCCATGTATGAAAAACAAGGCCACGTCAGGGTGAGTACCTTTGCAGCATGTGATCTTCCGCTCGCAGTCGATCACAATCGAGCGCTTGGGTTTGCGCCGTCTGCGCTGCACTTGCTGCAGATCCTGCTGGGGTGCAGGTTTGGTATCGGTAGCCTGTCCTGGGGCTGACCCTGGTGTGGGCTCAGTAGCCTGGCCTGCTGCAGGAGGCTCACAATTGGAAACTTCCATATCTACAGTGCTGTCTCCGTTCTGATAGCGGACCAGCTCTGGATGGGTGGCTTCATTGACGTTCTCAATCAGAAGCTGTCCATTTCGGTACACTGAGATTTTGCGCTTGCAGCTCACAGTACCCCCTTCCCCAGTCCCTGGCTCCTCAACCACTGGTCTGTCTGGGATGATATGTCGAACTCTCAGAATCCTTCCTGGTTTCACCTCAACAAATTCGAAACCATCGGTGGGCTCGGATATTTCAATAGGGGCCACCACATTAGTAGATTTCCCTGTAAAGCAACAGAATATTCCATCCACAAAGCTGGTGAGCATGGTGAACACCTGGGGAAATAAGAAGTACATTTGGGTTCTCAAAGAATCAATGCTTTAGTACATGGACTTCTGTAAAATTCAGATTGGCTGACCAAGGATCCACACATACTCGTGTATGATATATGATTTATCTCCAGTGTGCAACAAGCTACCCAGTTCAATCTAGCAAAAAAGTGACCCCAGAGTCTGATACTGCCTTCACCATGCTTGTTGTTGGAAATTAAATTGGATGTTGTTGTTTTTGCATCAGATATAATGATTTGCTTTTAAGTCTATGATCTACACTTATTCTCACAGGACCACAGACTTTTGGGAGCTACTAGCATCTCCATGAATGAGCATCTACTTTCTCAAAAGCGGTGTCCTTCTAGCCACTCTCCCCAAGATGTTGAATCTGTGAAAATACTCTCATTCGTTCTGTCTATATATCTCTTTGTGTATTGTATAGTTTTGTGTGCATGTTACAAACAGTAATGCATACTTGCAGATTCGCAAACTGCTTCATGGGGCAATACTGATTTCATTATTTTACAAGGTGTGAATTATATGGAGTTTTGGCTGCCCCAAACTAATAGTGCCTCAAAATCTGATTAGAATTTTTACTTTGTAATTTTTTACTTTAGATTTCATATTGCTTCTAAGATTGCTCCTCAGTGTGCCTTGGTCTGGCCTTATGTTTTCATTTGTATAATTGACACCCATGTACTTGCATTCATATAGACACAATGAAAGATCTTTCCTATGGCTGACAGGTGAAAATCCTATGTAAATAGCCTACTTTGATAGAAGTGAATACTATTTGAAAGCGGTGTAACTAGTTGCATCAAAGTTCCGATCAGGCTTTGGCCTTGTAGGTTGCCTCCAATTTTAGGTATGATAAATACATTTATATTCCTTCACAATACTGTACAGTAAAATATCTTACCTGATTACCAATGTTCCCAATACATGAAAAAGCAGGATCTCCACTCCAGTACCGTCTCTTCCCAGTGTAATGAAATTGCGGGTTTGTAATCTGCTACCCTCAATCCAATAGTCTAATCTAAATCGAATCTGTCCCACGCAATAATCTTTAAATAAACTTCATTTGATGTTAAGAAAAAACAAAATAAATAATAAGAGCAACAATGGGACTGTTTTTCGCTTTCATTTACTTCCTATCTTCCAAATCTACGTGCCAACACAGTCGCAGAGTAAGAACTGCAGATTAAAGCGGATTACACCTGTTGAACATATGCTGTTACAGCCTCACTGAAAACGTGCCACTGTCCAATTTTAAGCATAATCTCTAGCCTTGAATTTATTATGAATGATCTTGACAATGAAAATGTTTTCATTTAATTTTTATTTTGATTCTCAAAAACATTTTTGACCTCAAACATAGGAGTTGGGAAGGCTTCGTAAGAACAAGAACATACAATTGCAGTCATTGCGGAAACTTTCAACTAGATTTAGACTCAAGATGGGCTGCTCTCTGCACACAAGAGGTTTTAAATGCTTCCTTCACTCAAAACATTTTCCAAGCCACAATGCATGCATGATTTTTTTGTTTGTTAATGTCGATGGCTTCAATACATTTCAATCTTTTCATCAACACAAGAACAAACTTTGCCAGGAAACGGCTTGAAACTGTCGACTTAACGCAACATGGTTGTCTCCAGCCACAGTGAAAACAGTGTTACGGATGTTGTGGACTCTATAAGCCCCATGTGTAAAGCTTCTACTGTTTATTGTACCACAACCACAGTTCACCGACTCCCTCTGCAGGTTAAGAGAGGATGCTGCATAGATGCCCCTTCAATCTCAGAACTCCAACACAACTACAAACCCAGAAAACAAAGGAGAGACATTATTAATCTCTAACCTGGGAAAATCCCGTCATAGCAGAAATGGATTGCAACTGACTGGGCGCACAGGGATTAAGTCAATGATGGAGTTGGGCATTTGAATGCAGGTGATCGATTAATGATTCCAGAGAACTGCCGAAACTAACACAGCACTGAAAGCTTATATGACAACAGGAGGAAGTGAGAGAGAGGTTGACGTTTGTAAGTCACCATTTGTATTTCTTTACATCATCAGAAATGTCATCCTCAATCTGTGGCAACAGATTTGCAGTCCTAACAGTGCATTCATGCACAAGTATGCACCTGCTAGGAAGACCGTTACATTACCAACACGAAACACTACATCTAAATCTGCCAAACGAGGCTGTACATTTCGGAAATTTCCCTTTTTGGACACTTGACTTGAGACCCTGTGTTTTTAGTTTTAGTGCCTATGGTGGAGTATATAATGAAAGCAAAAATCCACAGCTGAGATTACTAGGGTGTTTTAAACTTAAATTGCATTGATAGTGTCCAAAACAAAATCATAATTTCCACACATCTTCACAGCAGACATTCCTTATTATGTGCTTGTTGAATACCGCAGTACCCGCCCCCTCTCACCCCTAAGCAGTTCAGAGTTCAGCAGAATCTTCGAAGCTGGCAGTGGAAACCCGTCGTGCCCCCACACATTCACAACTGGGCACTGACCATCAGGAAGCACTCAGTAAAATAATAAAAGCACACTGTAAGATAAGTGTTCCATTTCCTTCTTTCTGAGATGAATTCCTGTGTGGTGTGCGGGTGTTGTGTCCGTTGGAAGGGGGGGGTCCTCTACGAGTCCTCGTTCATCTCCTGGCTGTCTGTCCGGGCGATTTTGCGTGGTGGTGCTGGGCTGCCACCCTCCCCCTCTGCTTGCTCCTGCTCTCGCTTTTTAGCTGCATTCTGCAGGACAAAAATAAAATACATTTAATTCATCCTTCTGGCAGCTGCATTTCTCACCAAAATTTTTTATTTTTCCATTCCACTGTGCTGCTTTTCCATCATTTTTCCTATTTAAACTTGCACTTGATGGACATGTTTGAAGCCCCTGATATACTCGACAAAGTTCTCTTCAATTCCCCCCTAAGGGGTTAAAAGAACCGTAACAACAGTATACTGTTAGAGAAACAATCCGACGCCACACTGGCTGAACACCACATTTCGAAGCTGGTGAGAGCGATGTTTAGATGAATATGCAATATGTACAAAACAAAAACACAGCAAAAATAACAGCTGTGATAAAAGCAGTTAAGAAAGCATTCAGGAAACGTGGCAAAGTGTAATGAAGGGTACACAAAAGTCAGCTGTCTGTGACAGCAGCTACATCGCAATTGATACAGTTTCCTACCAGTGACGTTAGCTAAGAGTTTGAACTGTTTTACTACACAACAGTTTTTAGACTGTTTTTATTTCTCTAAGCCATATTTATTTGCACATTTCTGAACATCACCATTTTTTTTACACCTTGGTGAGATTCTCCTGGCGACCACTCGGGTCCCTACAACAGAAAGCCATAGGTTTTTCAGTGAACCAAAACATTTATGAAGGGACTTGTCCAATGGGAATTGATTGAATGGTTGTGGTTTGCTATTGCTGCGATCTCAAGTGAGTGACAGGTAGTCCTGCCCTTGTGCCAGTAAATACGTCATCAGAGAAGTGAACAAATGTAGTGAATGAGTGAATAAAATGAGTCAATTTATCCATCACCATGCGGTTGCTTTGTCAACCAAGAGCTTGATGAACACTTGCCTTTTTGTCCCACTGTTGATGAAGATAACGCAAAAGGATGTTTGTCTTCTCTGTGACAATGACTAAGAGGAGAGAAAAAACAAACTAAAATTAGGCTTTAGACTTAAAAAAAGTGTTTTAAGAGACACGTCAGCTTTCATTTTACTGTGCAACCTGGTTCTACATTTTAATTGTTTGTTCAACAGGCCTTTATCCATCAGATACACAAGAACTCACTCTGCTCGGAGGGATACTCTCGTGTAGGCAGATATACTGACGGCCTTCTGTTCTGTAACACACAATAAATGGACTGTTAATGTGATTTAAACAAAACCTGAAAATGTACTTCTCAGCTGCAGTGTGAAAATGCACACTGAATATTCAGAAAGACGATTAACAGCTCAGCCATAAAGAACATTGCAAAACGAATCATTTAGGCCAGCAAACCTTACCGATGCTTTACATACGGAGTCCGCATGAAATCTGCTGAAGTTTGTCTTATTAAACACAGGTAGTCCTTTCAGGAAATCTGCCTTCAAAATGTTCAGAGACAAAAAGGTTAGAACGCTTGCTAGAAATATACCTGAAGTGCTACATTAGTACACTTGATATTGGACAGATCCTCGTCTAAAGGGGAAAGACATTTTCCTAGGTGTTCACTTATTCTTATTATTATAGTAGGTATTATAGACACGATTCAGTGAATGTAAATGATATTTTAGAACACAAATGTTTACTGACAGTTTAGATACAGACACGCTATTACTGAATGAACTACTGCACATAAAATAATCCCGGAAAAATATCAGCTGCCCATGATTGTACATCGATTGATCAGAATACCAATCAGCCAATGATCTTATAGACTTGAAGTAACGTTAGTCAGTGAGGCAGGACTCATTTAGCAAACAATCAATAACACGAGGAACCTTAATAGCACTTATATAAATACACATCTAAATAATACATCTAAAAAATGTTCTCTCATTTCAGACCTTTGCTGAGAGAGTAAACTCATATCCAGGATGATGCATGTCAACCTTTGGGCGTTGCCAGTCTCTAGTCCACTAGATCTGTAGAGGTTATATGATTGATCTTTTTTATTCGAATTATTTTCAATAATATCTGACCGAAATAACACTAATAAAATGAATATAGTCAGGTCGTGACTGTTTAACAAAAGCTCAGGCGAGTCTCGCTCGCGCTTGTCAGCATGCTAATACGAGCTAACACATTAGCATGACATGTGTGATGTGATTTAAAGATAATTCAAATACCAAATCACCTGATAAACATAAAATAAAAGTTTTAGTACGCCTAGTAACAGGATTCAACCATGACAATATGTTTATTTTAGGCTGTTGCTATAAGAAAATTGTACATGAAGTAGTCATGAGTGTTTGAAGCGGCCTAGCATGCTAACTCTATAACCAAAGTATAAAATATTATCTATGTAGAGCATATTTTAGCATCCAACGTGATTTTTCAGCACCCAGTCCTTTACAACTGCGCGTAACTACTCACCTGAAACATGAAAATATGAATATGTGAGTGCAGAAACTTACTTTGTCCATGGTGAAGTCAGTTCAATCCTGTAGATGTTTGTGCTCAGACAGGCCTGAACACTGACAGAAATCTGAGGTTTGAACCCGGTTCCACTCACTCACCACTGAATACGACACTAATACACAGACCAACACACAGAAATAAGAGTGTGAATACAACGAGCGACACAAATCTAAAACTGAGCAGCTACAACTGAAAGCTACCGACTGACAGGCGTCTCTCGCTCTCTCTCTTTCTCTTTCTCTCTCGCAGTTGCAAAAAAAAAGTAGTGTCCTTCAAAATACAATAATTACTGCAATTGTTACGACAATAAAACTGTAGTAACCTGCTATTATCAAAATAAGAAAGATTTTTAAAAAAAAGTATATTGGTTTTTTGAATTAGCCCAATAGTATACTTATGTTTCTCTTAATTAACCCTTGTATAATGGATTTTTTTTGGGTAACTTACGAACGAGTTTTATGGAGGGGGATGTTGATTCAATACAATTCTCCAAAAATCACACAATGGGAAACTAAGTAAAAACAGCAAATATGTAACACTTCTCATGCATTACAAAGAAACCAAGAACGTGTTTAACTGTTTAACAAATATATATTTCAACATTTTAAAGTCAACATGAAATCAAAGTTGAAAATTCTTATTTTTCTTATGGAATATTGAAGTGTTTATTTTAAATGATTTATCTGTGCACATCCATTATTATCATTTTTAATTAATATGCCCTCATACTCTTAAATCAAAATAACTTGCAGCTATATGTCTTCTCTTCTCTGATGACACATTTACTGGTGCGAGGGCGGGACAACATGTCGCTCAAATGAAATCCACCAATAGCTATCCAATCAACTCCTGATGGACAACATCAAGCCCCGCCCTACATTTTTTCTTGCTCGAGAAGCCATTTCTCTTGGATATACTCATATTATGGGAGATAAGACTATCACAACTACCATTTCATTCATTCCTATTTTAAGCAGAAGTGTGAAAAGCACCTCTTTTGTGTGCTTTTAATTCCCAGCGAACTCAACATGCATAAACTGATAAAATGTATCAGTTCAATGCAGTTTAAGTTTCTTAAGATAAAAGCGTCTGCCAATTGCATAAATGTTGATACTCTAAGATTGTTTGTACTTGAGAAAGTGACATAACAAAACACATTAAAAAACCTTTTTATTTTAGGTCACAGCTGCCCAGCTACAGTCAAATTGACCCGCAAATATTATCATTAAGAAATTGTGTACGTGCATTCCACAAGATAACAGAGTATCAACATTTTGCAGGCATTTTCATGTTCCTAAGAAAATTTCAAGACAAACATTAGTTCACCCAAAACTGAAAATTCTGTCATAATTTACTCACCCTCATGTTGTTTCAAACCAGTATGAATTTCTCTCTTCTTCTGATCAAAAAAGAAGATACTTTGAAGAATATGGGTAATCAAAAAGTTGATGGGCCCCATTGACTTCCATAGTATTTTTTTCCCCAGACTAGGTGCAGTCAACTGTTTGGTAAGCCATACTCTTCAAAATATCTTCTTTTGTGTTCAGCAGAAGAGGGAAATGTACAGGTTTGTAACAACTTGAGGGTGAGTAAATGATGATTATAACCAAATAAAAAAAAAAAATCATTTTTGGGTGAACTATCCCTTTAACTAGTTTTTCCATCAACTCAGAAATTGAAATCAGTCCAAATGAACCGCAATATTTAAAACATATCGTAGCCTACAAAAAAGATTGTGCAAATTCATATGAATTATAGCCACCAATTTGCCAAAACGTAAAATAGTTAGGAATTATGAGTGTTGAAAATACTAAAGCAGCATATTAGAAATCTGAAAGAGAAACTGTAAGACAATAGAGTAATTTAAATCTGTTTATTATCCGATTTCAATTCTTACAAAAATATGACAAAATAAAAGAAATAAATAATCCCATTCCCTAATATTGTTTTCTTTAATAAAGAAAAGTTTTACAGTGAAACATTGGAAGAGCTCATGATAGGTTTGTGAGGTTGCCTTCAGAGAGGGAATTCTGCGGCCCCCTCATCACAATCAGTTCATATTTCACAGTTAGACCGAATGTAAAGCAGTTCTTACACGACAAACCTACGCAGCTTCGCAGTGCTTTCAGCTAGCGGCAGCTCAACTATTCACATCTTTCAATTAAACAACAATAACGGAAACATAAATGTCATTAGGCCAGAGCTGAAGGTCTGACTACATTAACTGTATGATGTGGATGGAAGATACAGGGATGACAAAACATTACAGCAGCCTCACAGCATCGAAGATACCATGATCTATTATATTGCAGAGTTCAGGTAAAAAAAAAAAAAAGCATCAAACAACCAAAAATGGCTGTTACTAACAAATTATTGACCAATTATTGACAGTCCATTAGTCTCAGTGAATGAGCATCAGACAGGTTATATTTTTACTCTTTTAAATATAACATATCCAACCTATATCAAATTTTAAATTCAGATCCAATGAGGAATGTCTATTAGTTGTGATAATATAACAAATATTTCAAGACCCAAAGGAAGTATACTTCTGTGTCAGGCCAGGTTGTTGTAGTGGATGGATTTGTCAATGAAATGAAATAATTTAGTGGCTTGATAAACATGTACTAAACATAAACCAGATTCAAATCACCATTCAGGCCAAAATATTATTGCAACAATGTCTGCTCAGCGAATCCTGTCAACCAAATATAGAACAAATGCATAGCTCGTTTTATTTTTTTCTATGAAACTAAAAAGTAAAACTGTAATAATCCATTACTTGAGGCACCTACGTCTCTTCACGACCTTACACCGGAATATAAGCTCATACACACATTCCACTGCTTCACAGAAACCCTTCATAGGGTGTGACACCGTGACTTGTGTGACAGGTTTTTGATAGCAATAACTGAGCACATTGTGTGGAGATAAGACCCTCCCCTCAGTTGCTCAGGTCAAACTTATAGTAATTCAAAGAATTTCTTTCAAAAACACACACTCAAACTGGTTTGTTTGAGAAACTAATACGTCGTCCTTCACATTTCCAAACTGAAGCACGTGCTTAGCAGCTTTACACTAAAATAATGTGCAAAGAAGAGGCAAATATTAGTTTTGCTTCAGTAAAAAAAGAAACAATTATATAAATAGGTAGGCATGAATGATAACAAATGCTGAATATTAAACTGCAGTAAAAAAGTGACAGTATTATTTCAGTAGTGTATTATTAAAAAATAAAATACAGCATTTTCATATGTAATGAGGCCGGTAATGAGGCATCGTACTGCTTATATTGGCTTGCAGGATAATTATTATTTAATAATTATTAAAGCATTATAATAATACCTGTGAAAGGTTAGGAAATACCAATTCATTCTTTATTATTACTAATCTCCAAATTTTAGAATGACAGGAAAGCCTTCAAAACTATGAAATAATACAAATGGAAGTATGGGAATGAAATAGTGATCTTATATTTGAGCTCCTTCAAACTCAGCAGTTCAAATTTAACTTTTGTAAAAATCAAGCATTTAAGAAGAAACCTTGACAGCACAAGGTTTGACAGGAGATGATGAATGGTCATCTGTCAAACACACAGCTGTCTCGAGATGTTTCAACACTATCTTGCTCACAGTTTAGAGTAGTTTCCAATCTGATGTGATGTAGTTAAGTGGGGTTAAAGTCTGCTCTGTGTGTAACATATTGAAGGTTCAAAACAGAGCTATAATGATAAGAATATTGGTTGCAATGTAATGTGTTGACAATCAAATTTAGGAAATGACACAAATTTTTATGATAGGTATCTATGGCCCTGTTTTCCTGGTATTAAGATGCGTTTGGGTCAGTCGGATCACAATTAACACATTCCCGTTTACACCTGGTGTTTTAATCTGTCTCTTTTGTCCACTTTCAACCACTTCTGTCCTGATTTCTTCGAGGGCAGGGTCTATGTGTGTAAATGTGTGGGGTTTTTCAGATCTTCAGACTTTCGATCTAATGGACAGCATAACCTTAAACAATTTACATATGAACGTGCACAGAGACATCGGAAAAACAGCGAACGGAAACAGAGCTTTCGTTTCTGCTCTGGCAGCCACAAGACCAAGCTGAACGCTGTGAGTGTGACTAAGTTTAAATCCTGTCTGGCTAGTGCGCTTCCCATAATGTTTCTGCATTAGGTCAGAAGGCGGAGAGTAGACGGGCTTTTGTGGCTGTTTGAACACATTCGACCACATGAGCATCTACACTACGAAAGCAATCCAGTCGAATGCGTTTTTGACTACCTCTGGAAGTGGTCGAAAGTGGACAAGCTCAAAACATTTTAGGATCTGTTTACACCTGTATTTAGCGTCGTCCACTTGTGATCCGATCAACCAAATGCATCTTAATACCAGGTGTAAACGGCATCACACAACCCTTCGCATTTGTCTCTTTGCAGTTTTCATTATTGATTTTTTTAATCTTATTATTTTAACATGAAAATATTGCCATTCGGGGCCTATTTTTCGGAATGGACTTACTAAACCACCAGTAGTTTAGCATGTAAAGTTGCTATTGCTCTACTAAACCAGCTGTTTTAAATGCATACTAAAGTTCTCAGGCCTAAAATCACCCATTGTTGGAACTGCTGCTTATTGTGTGATTATTGTTGTTATGATATTATGGAGGTCATACTGAGTGATTGGTATTAACAATTTTTTTTCTACTGGCAGCCCAATAAAATGTTACAATTATCAGACTAGTAATTAAACATTGCACTTTAAAAACCGTCAGAAATGCAGCTCATGCATTCCTATTTGGGTTGCAGAAAAGGCAATGTGTGATTAAGTGTTTGGAGGGGGGTCTTTTCTATGAAGTTCTCTTGTAATATAGCAAAGCATTAACCATTATGGGGTGAATTCACTAAACAGTTGCACCACTGCAGCATTTCCGCACAAAACCATGCGTCTTGTTTACTAGCTGCAATCCAACTTCCAGATTCTATATGCGCCAATATAGCACTGTGCCATGCGTATTTAAATGACGTCATTGTCATTCTTTCATCGTCAGCTTTCTATCCAAATGAAGCGCTGACAGAAAACAGTAGTAATTGTAGCAAGCAAATATTTTCTGACCTTTTTAAAAAGTTCCTGCAGTGAAAATTGAACCGCCCGCTGTCTCTAAGCTATTGTCTGAAAACAAGGCGCAAGTACTTTCGTGGCAACCATTACCTGATTCGCTTACTTAAGTGAATCGGGTGCTAAAACAATGCAGACAACACGTGCAAATACACAACGCTAATTTGTGGGCGCAATATATTCTAAAGCCGAAAGTAAACTTCTCTAGTCCGTGTTCCGCTCCGGCTTGCAGACACTCAGCATGACGCAATTTCCGTCATTAGCAGAGTCCGCTGATGTCCATGCACCCCATCTGCTTGGAGCCCAATTTTTGTGTCCACGTGGCCTTGTGCATGTACAACAGTGCATGTGTAAGCGATTTTAGCGCTCAAAAAGAGAAGTCCACTAGGTAGCACCGAACACATCCATATGTGCTCAGTCAATAGAGTACACTTTGAAGTGCTTGCGCACACAATTGTGTGTTAGATGGAGCAGAACACGGAAAATGAAGTCGGCCTTAAGTGAATTCCCCCTTATCTATTTTACTTAACAGCTTCCAGGTCAAGTCTTACACAGCCCCAAAAACGGAAGAGGACCTCCCCCTTTCCACCCCTCAGTGTTACTAAGTAGTTTCACACACTGTTTTTTAATGGAGATCATTTTCTGGTTACATCTTAGGACCTGAAGGATCAGCATCGGATGAGGATCCATTCTCCCCATTCTCTCCGCAAGGGGATGGGATTTCGTCCGGGACCCCGTTGAGGTCGGATTTATTGGGGGGCTTGTCGTGCATCTGTCCGCCATCCCATGGTTTTGAAGATTGAGCCCCATTTACACATGCCCCTCCTTCTGATTTCCCAAAGTTAAAGAGTTTCCCAGGATTGAAGGACTTGTTGGGTGATTGGGACCTCTCCGCCCTCTCTTGGACTGGAGGAACTGTTGACGTACTAGAGGAAGCTGTCGCAGACTCTTTCTTGTTCTCGGGTGACTTCAGAAACTTGAAACTAAGAAAACCCGGTAGCTTGGGTTCACTACCCGTGGGAGACTGTGGGGAACGGGCAGTGCCGGAAGAAAACTTGTTCTGTAGAGGGATGATCTGCTTCAATTTCATGACGTTGTTGTTACCAAGAAGTGAGCTGGGTCGCTTGGGTTTCTCCCCCCCAGAAGCGCTTCCCCCACCCCCTGGTCTGGATTTGCCACTTTGACTCTTTTCATGGTGGTGGTCGCCACCCGAGGAGTCCGAGCGTCCGTCGTCTCGATCCCGTCGGGCCTGATACTCCGCCTGGCGCTGGCGCTCCTCTTCCTCACGCTTCCTCCTCTGCTGCTGCTGGAAATGCTGCTGTGCCTGACGTTCATGCTTCTGAAAACACATGTCCACCATCAATGAATCCAGCTGCTGCCACAATTCTAGAGTCAGGATGTTGCTATGCAGTTGCTAAGGTGTTCTGGGTGTTTTAGTATGTTTCTATGTAGTGCTTAGGGTGTTCTAGGTCAGTGGTTCTCAACCTTTTCGACTCAAAGGGCCCCCATATGTCCGACACAATATTCGAAGCCCACATATAGGCTAAGATATTTATAAGTTATTTTCAGTATTTCTGACATTATTATGACAGAGCTGCTTGTTTTAAAGGGATAGTTCACCCAAAAAATTTAAATTACCCCATGATTTACTCACCCTCAAGCCATCCTAGGTGTATATGACATTCTTCTTTCAGATTAATACAATCAGAGTTATATTAAAAAATGTCCTGGCTCTTCCATGCTTTATAATGTCCGTTTATGTTTTGAAGTCCATAAAAACTGCATCCATTCATGATAAAAGTGCTCCACACGGCTCTGGCGGGTTAATAAAGGCCTTCTGAACTGAAGCGATGTGTTCGTGTAAGAAAAATATCCATATTTAAAACTTTATCGACTGAAAAAACTAGCTTAGACGGCCATATGCATCGATTTATGGCGATTGACCTTTGACATAACGCATGACGGATTGACGAACACGGAGACGAACTCTTTAAAAATGAGAATTTTTAAAGAGAAATGTCGGAGGAGCTTGAGTTTGTTGCCCAGCCCTGTTTGTTTGAACCGCGAGAGGTGTCCAAGCTTACTCTACTGCTACGTCATACATCGTCAAGTGTTACTCTTTTGGCGTAAGTCGACTTCCGTAGGCTGTCTGCCGGAAGCTAGTTATTTTAGTCGATAAAGTTTTAAATATGGATATTTTTCTTACACGAACACATCGCTTCAGTTCAGAAGGCCTTTATTAACCCCCGGAGCCGTGTGGAGCACTTTTATCAAGAATGGATGCACTTTTAGTGACTTCAAAACATAAACGGCTATTATAAAGCTTGGAAGAGCCAGGACATTTTTTAATATACCTCCGATTGTATTTGTATGAAAGAAGAATGTCATATACACTTAGGATGGCTTGAGGGTGAGTAAATCATGGGGTAATTTTCATTTTTGGGTGAACTATCCCTTTAAAACATTTTTATGAACAGAAACTGAGAGTATTGATATATTAATTAACCATGATTCATTTTGTGATTCCAGTTTGCCGAGGCCCCCTATTGGGCCCCAGTCTCATGGTTGAGAACCACATGATTGTTCCCTCCCCCCACTCCCCAGCTGACCTGCACTCATATTGCATTTTATTGTTCCAGCTTGCCTTATTACAATGCAATCTTTTGTTATGAAGAAAACAGGAAGAAATGCCTTCTTGCTAATAGTTTGGCTCATAGATTTATCACTTATGCAGAACATCGTTTTTCACTTAATCATGAAGATTATTACAGAGGCAGCTGACGTTGAAGGAAATTAAAATTCCTGTTCATCAATAAGGTGAGAACCAGACCTTTTATAATATACTTTAATTAATCTAAAAAAAGTACACTGTTCAAGTAGTAATAGAAGATGTTTGTTGTTGTAATAATGACAGTAGCAAACACACAAGTAGTAGTTAGCCGTTTCGGCGCAGTTAGCGATCAGATCCGTGGTCCAACTGTTCCGTGCCCGAGTCCAACTCTTCAAGCGGGCCAGGGCATGATTCAGCGATTCAGAGCGATAACACTAGTCAAACGAACTAGACTTTGGGGGTCAAACATGCATGGTTCAGATTGCCTAGTGTGAGTACACTCTTAGGGGCAGATTTACTAACAGCTTGCTCCAGCGCAAACCCTATTTTGGTGCTAAAAAACTACTGTCAGGATTTACTAAAGAAACGCACTGAAAAATTAGCACTGAAAAGGTGTGGACAGTTATTTTAGGCTAATCTTATTGCATAAGCATTTGTAGGAGTTTCCCTTTCAGAGGCAAAATTTCTAAGAGTATTTAAATGAATCGCGCAACGTGATTTATGAAGCTTTGTGCTAGTCAATTAAATGGTATTTGAGCCATTATTTACCGCCCAAAAAAGTATGTCTTAAACCAGATGATAATTTGCGCTACTCTTGGTAGATTGTGTTGGTCATTATGGAAATGATCCGGCTGAGTCTGTGTTCTTTAATTTGTGCGTTGTCAGAACTTTCCACTCCCATCTGTGTTTTTTTGGAATTGCGCTCTCACGCTAATTTGCCCTGTTTAGTAAATCTGGCCCTTACTTTCCTAAACATTCTTTGGTAAATCACCACTACTAATATAAAACTAAATACTTTGTTTAAATCATCAGAATGGCTCTTGAGGGATTGGGGCAGTGGATGGGCTATTACCTTAAATGCCTCTTTGCGCTGAAACTCCAGCTTGGCCATTTCCTCTCCCACCCAGCTGGGGATGTTTGGTATTGCCACATGAATGATATACTTCAGTAGAACTGCAAAGTGCTGGTCATAAAAGGAAAGACAGAAAGAAGAACAGAAGCCAAAGTCTGTTTATTATCATTTCCCTCATGTGTGGTATAACAAAAAACTGAATACAGTTTTCCTGGAGTCACAGCGCAGAACATACAGTCTTTAACACCAAATCCTATAAACAGAAGAAAACAGAGGGCTTCAAGTGAAAGAGGTCAGTTCAGAAGGATCTTCAGACTAACTGGCATGGTTTGAGAACTGAAAAGAGGTATGGTTCATAATTGGCTCGGAGGCATAGAAGTAATAAAGATAACTTTTTAAATGTGAATGACAAAGCTGCACTTGTGCTTTCAGCCCTGAGGGTGCCATACCTTCTTTTTTCTAAAGGCTGGAATAAACTACACAACTTTTGCCCAGATTTGCAGTTTTAACAAGTTGATTCTAGTTGCTGAAATTCAGAGCCGTTCTGCATATTTTGGGCAGTCAGAATTGGCAAATTTAAGAGAAAATTGAGCAGTGTATTATGGGCATGGACTGATTTTTAGCATCATACTATGATTCCATCCAGTATGAGGAAATCAAGCATGTTTGATATTTTGAGCTCATCTATAAGGCAATTACACTAAAGCCGGAGACACACTTAATGACTAGCTGACATTCTAAGACTGACCTGAACACACTCACTGACTGTTTCCAACGACTGGAGCAGATTTTAAACACCGACTGTGAACCGACTGAACGCGACTGTCTCTGACTCGGCACGTTTGTGCATGCTAGTTCACCCTTTTATCCAAAGTGAATACGCTAGAATTAGTAACTTTATAACCTACAACACTAATGATGTCAGGGTTCAATTAGAGTGAAATATGCCAAGTTTCAGACTGCACAATATTTTTGGCTTTTATGTTAGTCACTGTGATAGATTATGCGATTTTGACTCCTCAATTCTTGCCGTGTCGTGGATGTCAGACTACATGTTACTAATCGACCAATCATCGCTTGGCATCTTTAACGATGTGCGTGATGTCAATGAGAAGGAGGAAATAGCAACTGACCTCTGGAAATGAGCCTAAACAAACAATGGCTACATTAGGTGTTACCCTAATGGTAATTCCAGGACTCACCAGGTTAGCGCCTCTGCTATCGTTCGTCAGCGTTTATCTTTTTTCACGGATTCATGGTAGTCCTTCAAGGAATCATCATAGAGGCAGGAGTATTGTTGCCATAGCTTCACAAACCTTTCCTCTATTGCAAGATAATCAAATGATTCTTGCTTCCCGACGCCCATTGTCGTTTACAAATAATCACGACATCCTAAGTCAAATGGATTGCGCCAAAATTGGGCTGATTTTGTGTAGTCTGAACTTGGCATTAGATTTATAGGGAGTGTGTGTGTGTGTGTGTGTGTGTACCTCTAGAATGACGATGGAGATAATGGCCATCTCAGGACTAAGCCAGGGAAACAGTCTCTGTAGCTGCCCACACTGACCAATCAGATAGCAGTTCACTATGATGGCAATCAGACCCATGGCTTCCATCACTGTCTGTGCAATGATAAAGGATTTTACACAACCTTGTGATTTAAAGACACTCCTAGAACAATATCAACTGAACATTTGTCCTTTAAGTATATCAAAGTACTCTGTGTAGTCTAACCTGCCACTGTCCGATGCTCCCCACCCTCAAGCCGAAAGGTCTCTGTAGGCTGGTGCACAGTTTAAACGCGTCACTGCGGATCTCAATGATATTGTTGATGAGGGCACACATGGCGGCCAATGGGAAGGCAGATGAAAAGAGAACCACATATCCAAACTGGACAAACATCTCCTGGTAGTCCTGAAATGTGTCCTGGAAAGCAGTTAAGAGACTGTTTTAGAAGTTTAGAGGTTTTCTGAAAGTATGCCAGAATCTGTTTGACTGCAGGCGATGGAATATCAGTAATCTAGAACACACAGATGGTTTTCTGATAACACACATACATCACAGAGACATTTGCAGTAGACTCCTTTAGTCAGAAACCATTGTGTTACATTTTTAATATTGTTAAAACATTATATAAATGAAAATTTACAATACCGTTGAAAAGTTGTACAAAACATTAAAAAAAGTATATTATGCTCTATTAAGACTGCATTGATTTGATCAAGAATACAGTAAAAACAGTGATATTATAAAATATTATAATTTGAAATTCGTTTTCTTTTTTAATATAATATTTTTTCATGTAATTTATTCCTGTGATCAAAGCTGAATTTTCAGCATCATTACTCCAATCTTCAGTGTCACATGATCTTACAGAAATCATTCAAATATGATGATTTGATGCTCAAAAAACATTCATTATTACTATCAATGTTGAAAACAGTTTTTTACATTTTTATTTCAGGATTCTGTGATGAATAGAAAGTTCAAAATAACTTTATCTGAAATATAAAGCTTTTGTATTTATGTATATATTTTTGTATTATTTAAAGGTTAGATCTTTGTGAATATTTTGAATGAGAAACTAAAAGGAGAAATTGGAAACATTTTCACAGTCAGTTTTGCTCATATTTACAAAGGGTGCCAATATTTCTGGAGGCGACTGTCAGTTTACACAAGTAGGCTTGTTTAAATGAAGATGAAGGTGAATTGACTTTTCTGAAGACATATTTAAATAAAGATTAGTTTTGAACATTTTCTGTCAGCAAACACCGCCAATGCGGTGTGAAATGTGTTTGTTGTTTGTCTTAGACTGTAGGTATGGAGTGTCTTCTGACCTGGAACGTTTGCATGCAGCTCTCGATCTCGGCCTGCGTCAGCGTAGCGGTTTCTTGCTCCTCAGGAGGATCCATCCATGAATCTCTCTTCGTCTTACTGTCAGCCCTCTCTAAGCTCCGCCCCCTCTTCCTGAGCCTGACTGACGTGCTGTTCTCCACTCCTGTTGTCAGCGGCTCCCCTGTCAGTTCCTTCATCTCTGGAACCCCGTTTTCATCATCATCATCGCACATCTCAAAAACCGAGGCAGGATCCATGCCCCTCTCCACCATGGTGGGGCTCCCCTCCTCCAGGAAGCTGTCGTCCACTGGGCTGGCGCAGCTTGCGGACTTGCGGTTCACCTTCTCAATGAAGCTGACCTTTCGCAGCTTCAGGCCGCAGTCAATAAGGCTCTCTGATTCATTCTCTTCTTCACTGTGCCTCTCCCCAGGCTCCTCCTCCACATCCTCATCCGGGACGCCACAGCCACCATTGAGACACTTGCGTTCTCGCCTCTCTTGGGGGCCCTCCTCACCCATCTGAGGGCCGCGCAGACCTGACCCAAGCACAGTGGGGTCGCTGGGCGAGACCTGCGCTCGTCCTGCTGCGAGTCGCCCGTACTTGAGCAGTGCAGACACCAGAAGCTCCCAAACAGCCCGCAGCGTGAGCTCACCTAATCGGTGCCGCTCGGCCAAGTAGGGCTGCAGGACTTCCTTCATGTTCTGCACAAACTGCCGGATAATCAGCAGTGTGGCCAGCATCTACAGCAATAGGGACACCAACAAGTTATACTCTCACATGACAAGGCTGAGCATTGATACAGATTGATACCCAATTTCAATTCCAATTTGATTTGAGTAATTTATTTGGTCATATTTAAGTTGTCATATCAAATGTCCATTTTGATTACATATGAAATTCTGGTCCAGTCAGAGACTCTCACCTCTTTCAGACGCTCCATGTCTTTGAGGTAGAAACCAATATAGAAAAGGCTGAGATAAGAATTTACAAACTGAAACTGAGAAAGAAAGACAGAAAGAAAGAAAGAAAGAAAGAAAGAAAGAAAGTTAGTTTCAGGAACTAAATGTGAACATTTTAGATACAGAATGTTGAATACTCCATAATGTATACGTATAAATTATGTACTTACAAGAACCATTTTGATGATGAGATTTTTCTCATAGGCACTCTGGAGTCTGTAGTTTTCTGTGGGAAACAGAAGATTTAGACATTAGTATTCACCTCACAGAGGCCTGACAACTCGCCTGTATTTATATTCTTTCTCCTTCTCACTCCTGTGTTTGGCTTCTGGAAGCCTGTATTCCAAAAATCCAGACCATTATCCATTTCAGCCAAACTACTTTTTTTACAATTGACTATTAAAACAAAACCTCCTGAATTTAGTGCACAATTCCCTCCTAAAATGTTGTTTTGTTGAATACAGTGTTCATGACCGGCTTTAAGCAATTTAGCACAAAGATACACATTCACGTGACAGCTGCATGTGAGTGAATATACACCGGCTCACCCATGTCATTTAGCCAGCAGGCGATCTTTCTGTACACCTCATCACACGCCGTCACAGTGATGGCCAACATGATTTTAGGGATAAATCTTGCTACTCGTGGAAGCTCCTTAATCCCCATCACAAATTCCTGCCAAACATCACACAACATTACAACTCACATTAAATGGTTTCTAAGTATTTGCACTGAAAAATATGTAAATCCATGTTGTTATTACTTTTATTATTTTCATATATTATGATGCAACAAATATTAATATTGTTTTTTTTTTCTCCATGCGCTCCACTTAATGTTTAATGCTTAATTTTTTTGTAACATTTTTTCTTTAAAAAAATTTGCATTCCTCTCACAAACCCTTAAAGGGGTCGTTCAGGATTTTGGACATCAGACCTCATTTCCACAGTACACCAAAAGCAAATAAATTATAACGCCATACTATCGATGTAAATGTCTGTTGAGAGAATAATGTTAGAAATCAAACTACTCTTGCATCTCAATGATCGCATTACATTTACAGGAACTAGTTTCTCAGCAGCGGCGGGATTTTACTTTGCTCCGGTAAGTAGTACTGCGGCGAAAAGTAAACACAGAACAGAAGCGCACTACACTTGATTGTCATGTGGACTGGCTATCTCGGTTGCCTAGGTAACTTAATATCACTCCGCCGCTGCTGTAGACTGTGCTAATAAATACAGGGAACAGTATAACTATTGCAATGCGATGAAAGGGTAGTTTGATTTCTAACATTATTCTCTCAACAGACATTTACATCTGACGTAATAATTTATTTGCTTTTGGTGTACTGTGGAGTAGGTAAAACTGTTTTTAATGGCAGGCTAGCAGATACCATTGACTCGCGCTAGCCTAGCACCGGCGAACTATGCAACTGGAAGGACTGGATGAAAATGTTTGAAAACTGTCTTCACTGATAGATAACACCCAGGCTCACTTGGAAATTAGGTCTGATGTCCAAAATCCTGAACCACCCCTTTAAAATTAAGATTTTTTGTGGCTAAGAAACTATAATGGAACTGTGTACATGGACTTTTCT
Source organism: Meda fulgida (assembly GCA_030578275.1). Taxonomy (NCBI): domain Eukaryota; kingdom Metazoa; phylum Chordata; class Actinopteri; order Cypriniformes; family Leuciscidae; genus Meda; species Meda fulgida. The sequence goes on from JAROOJ010000031.1 coordinate 3,427,821, forward strand.
TTAAGTCAACCTAACAATATTAGGTTAAAATTAATGTAAAAGGGAAAGTGTATATCTTAAGGTCCTGTGAATTCTTAAATATTGCACTATTTTTAATTACCTTTTTGCCTTTACATAAAATCTTCCTGTGGTGTTATAAAATATTTTTTTACAAAATTAAAAGTACCAAAAGTACATTCTGCTCAATTATTAAATGTGTGTGTTAGAGTGTGTAACTCACCTGAAGCTCAAAGCAAACGAGCATGGCCAGAAATACAAAGCAAAGGCATAATATACAGACAGGAAAGCTGACCAGCCATCTGAACACCCTCCTCCTCCAAGGAGGGTAATAAAACTCTTCACAGCCCGTCACCGGACTGCACCGCTTCACACCCTGACCCGAAGAGCAACAGAGAAAAAATATTGAAAGAGCAGTTAAAAAAAAGATGTTTTTTCAGACACATTACCCTGTCATTACCCTGAACTGAGGTCTGGGCTCCTCCAGGGACTCAGCTGGGGTGTCCAGTGTACCCCACTTATAAGCGAGCTCTGCCCCTCTACGTTTCCAGCGCTCCAGGAACAACGTGGCCCACACCACATTAAAGAGAGCAAACACCACACAACAGATATCCCTGCTGGTCTGAGAGGATAGTGACAGAAATATAGATCACATGAATAGAATATGAACAGTAGTAGATATATATAAATATTTTTAATCGTGACAACTCTTAAACTAATTTTAGCCTGTTAATGAATATGGCAATGTTAATGTATTTGGTCTTGGCGCATTAGATCTGCTACACTGCTGCTGCAGAGCAAGTATGGACTTGCTACTGCCATTAGATACACAGACACGCTGCTGTGAGTATGTAAGATATGCTGCTGCATGAACAGACATACTGTACATAAATCCTGTTGCAGATCTAGGTAGGTGGAGCTAGGGGAGGTGGAGGGTTTCAGACAAACTCTGATATATCATCACACATGTGGATTCCATAAATGTTATTTAATTCAGCTTTAATTTTATGGTACAGTTTCAAAACTCTTGGAATATAGCAGATGAGTCACTTTTATGGAATTTTATGGTGTTTAAGTGGTCAATTACCTGATCTGATTCTGTAAGCATCCACAATACAAAGCCAATAACAGCTGGATACAACATGGAAGTGGTGTAGAAACCCAGCCAGGCGAAGTACATGGCAATCTTCGCTCCAAAATAATCACAAATATCATCTAACACAGAAAACAAAGAGGACACAGACTTAGACCAATCATTCAAGTATCCAAGTAGAGCTTTAGCAACAAAGTGAATAATAATCAGTAATGAAAATAATCAACAATGAATCTGTTTATTGTTTAAATGTGATATAATTACTACGTTCATATGAATGTGTGTGTATTTCGTACCAGTTAACATTTAGACTGTGCTTTTGTTAATTATCATTTTTAATTGAGTGATTTTAACTTCTTAACTTTAAAATGGTAAGCTGTAATCAGTTGGGGTTTTTGTTGTTTTGAATGGAATATTTATTTTTAAACCCTTTTAGCACATAATGTATAGCATTAGCCTACTGTTATGATTCCCGTCTTATTTTCCCCTGTCTGGTGTTCAAGGACTCTTATTTTGAAGTATATTTTTGTTCCCATTGTTTCTGTTTTCTCACTTCCTGGTTTAGCCACTGTTTGCCTTCTCTGTTGCCTTAGTGATTGATTTCCTTCACCTGTTAGCCTCTGTGATCTCATGTACTTAAACCCCAGTGTAACTGGTTCTTCAGAGAGTTTGTTGCAATGAACCAATTTAAAAAAAAAAGTTCCCTTTCGTGGTCACTCCGAGTTACGTCGGATTGACGACGAATGGGGTTTCGCTTAGAACAGCTATCGACTTCGAGTATACAAAAACGAGCCAATGGCAAAGAAATGCCATTGGTCTGCGGAATTTGCATGACGTAACTTCGCCCCACCTCGTGGGTATAAAAGGAGGACGCCGGCAACATGCAGTTATGTTTTCGCTTCGGAGCCAAGAGTATCTCTTAACTCCACAGCCATTTCTGACTTCGCTCTACGAGACGAGCCATTCTCTCCGGTGTTGGTGTGACGGCGATCTGCAGCGAGTTCACATTGCCTGCTGATCTGTGCAGTGATCTGCCAGTGAGTGTGTTTTCTCCCTGCTCGCCTCAACATCGCGGAGTTTTTTCTCCTCTCACAAAAGAGCTCGCACGCGGCACATCTTTTTAAAGACGGCTCGCCCGTGCATTTCTGGTTGCGACAGATTGGTATCGGACTCTGATGGGCACGAGCGCTGTCTAGTGTGTTTGGGCTTTGATCATGCTTGAACAGTGCTCGTGGGTGATTCATGTTCTCTCTGTGGGAACATGATCATCGCGTCATTTAGGTCGAGACTCAGTGAACTCGCAAGAGTGAGAGTCCCCTCATCCACCCCCCGATCTTCGGCTGGTGGCCAGGGTGACCTGAGGGTGATGGTCTGGAAATAGGCGCCAACTCTGTGTCCGTGACCCCAGCCCCCCTCGTTGGTCTCATCCGCCTTTCCCTCCCCTCAACGGGGCCGCTGCCCATGGGTACACTGGGGTCCCCCCGGTTGAACGCTCTGTTGCGATGCTGACTGTGTCCTCAGAGTGCTTCCAGGCGCAATCCTAAGCACCCGTCCGAAGCCTGTAGTTCTTTTCGTCTTCACTAATCTGTGGCGAAATCCTATAGTGCCACAGGACAGGCAGCCGCCTCACTGCATCCCATGAGCGTTCTGTGGTCTACCTGACCCAGATGCTCATGGTTATGCATGAGGGCGGGACTGACTCGAGGCTCTTTAATGAGCTACCAAAAAGCGCGCCGCCACTGACCTTGCTCTCCGAGCGACGAAGGTGGCCGTGCGCTCTCCGAGTCAGGTGATGTTTACCACTCTGGGGCTGACCGGTCTGATGTGCAGAATGTCGGCGGACTCGTCTGCTCGACACCCCCATATCCCAGGTCGGCCTCTTCGGCGGTGCGGTTGAGTACTTCTGCCCAACAGTTCTCAACCGCCCGGGAGCAGATTGAGGTTATTCTGCCGACGGCCCCACCGTCCGCTCAGGTTCCTCAGTCTGCCAACCGCAGAAGGCGCCCTCCCACGGTTCCAACCCCGCCCGTGGGGGGATGCCTCAGCCCTCTCCAGCCCCGCCCCCCCGCTAAACGCCGGGTTAAGCGGCACTTTTGAGATGGGCTGCTCAGAGAAGGGACTCAGTTCTTTCCAGGAGTTGGTAGCAGGGCCACTCCTTTCCCTGGTGGAGGGCTGGGGAAGAATCCTTATTCAGAAAGAACTGACTCTCTCGTCTCTGAGCATACAGAGTTCCGGACGACACGGTGCGCCGCCTCCGAGCCGTGCACCCCTCGTCCCCCTCTGTCTCAGAGCCGGATGACAGTGTGTGCCGTCCCTGGACCTAACCGCTCTCATCCCCCTCTGTCGCCAGACCCCTGGCAGAGCAGGCCCCCGCGGAACGCTGGTCCTTCCCTGGCCTCCTCTGTCAGGGTGCGGTTATGACCGTATCCCCACTCTGGGCCGCTATGCCGTCCATCTCTGGGCCGGTCATTCCGCTTTGCTGCACCACCGAGGGGACGTCGGTGGTTCGTTGACTCCGCTGGCACAGTTCTTGGGAGCCTGCCTAGAGCTTCCCTGTCTGTTTCGCTGGGTCGCGCGAACCATCGGCTCGGCTATGCGATTCAGTTCGCACGGTCTCCTCCCCGCTACAGGGGAGTCCGCTCCACTCTGGTCGGTGGCAATGCCCCTATCATGAGAGCAGAGATTGCCACCCTGCTGGCGAAGGGTGCAATCGAGACTGTCCCTCCAGCCGAGATGAGGTCCGGCTTCTACAGCCCTTACTTCATTGTCCCCAAGAAAACCGGTGGGTTACGACCGATCCTGGACTTGCGCGTGCTGAACCGCTCCCTTCACAGGATGCCGTTCAAGATGCTCACCGCCAAACGCATTTTCGAATGTGTTCGGCCCCAGGATTGGTTTGCAGCGATCGACCTGAAGGACGCCTACTTTCATGTCTCCATTCTTCCTCGACACAGACCGTTCCTCCGGTTTGCTTTCGAGGGGCAGGCATACCAGTATGCGGTTCTCCCTTTCCGGCTAGCCCTGACTCCTCGCGCCTTCTCAAAGGTTGTCGAGGCAGCCCTTGCTCCTCCATGGGAACACGGGGTTCGCATTCTGAACTATCTCGGTGACTGACTGTCCTAGCTCACTCTCGAGACCAGGTTTGCGAACACAGGGACCTTGTGCTCCGGCACCTAGCTCGTCTGGGCCTTCGGGTCAACTGGGAGAAGAGCAAACTTTGCCCCGTGCAGAGGATCTCTTTTCTCGGTATGGACATCGACTCGGTCGCCATGTCCACGCAGCTTACGAGCGAGCGCGCACAGTCACTGCTGACTTTTCTGAGACAATTTCAGGGCAAGAGTGCGGTTCCACTGAAATATTTTCAGAGGCTCCTGGGGCATATGGCATCTGCAGCCGCGGTAACGCTTCTCGGATTGCTTCATATGAGACCGCTTCAGCTTTGGCTACGCGACCGAGTCCCGAGGTGGGCATGGCAACAAGGCACGCTCCGAGTATCAGTTACTCCGACCTGCCGTCAGACCATCACCCGTGGTCGAACCTCAGTTTTCTCAGGGCAGGTGTCCCCCTGGAACGAGTTTCCCGGCATGTTGTTGTCTCAACAGATGCCTCCACCACGGGCTGGGGCGCCATGTGCAATGGACATGCTGCCGCGGGCTCCTGGACAGGACCCCAGCGCCTATGGCATGTTAATTGTCTCGAGTTGCTGGCAGTACGCCTTGCCCTGCACCGCTTTTGGGCGTTGCTCAAGGTTCAACACGTACTAGTCCAATCAGACAATACCGCCACTGTAGCGTACATCAACCATTAAGGTGGTCTATGCTCCCGCCGTATGTCGCAACTCGCTCGCCACCTCCTCTTATGGAGTCAGAAGCATCTGAGGTTGCTTCGAGCCATTTATATTCCCGGAGCTCTGCAGCCTACGAGCTCTCATGGCTTCAGCCCCTCCCTGGAGAATGGCGACTCCATCCCCAGTCGGTTCAGCTGATTTGGGACCAGTTCGGGGGTGCACAGATAGATCTGTTTGCCTCTCACGACTCGACCCATTGCGACCTGTATTTTTCCCTGACCGAGGGCACGCTCGGCACGGATGCACTGGCGCACAGCTGGCCGCGGGGCCGCAAATATGGGTTTCCCCCAGTGAGCCTTCTAGCGCAGGTCTTGCGCAAGGTCAAGGAGGATGAGGAGCAGGTCCTTCTGGTTGCGCCGTACTGGCCCACCCGGACCTGGTTCTCCGAACTGGTGCTCCTCGCGACAGCATCTCCTTGGCCAATCTCTCTGAGGAAGGACCTCCTTTCTCAGAGACGGGGCACCCTGTGGCACCCTCGTCCCGTTCTTGGAACCTCCACGTGTGGCTCTTGGATGGGACGAGGCAGGTTTGAGTACCCTACCACCAGCGGTGGTGGCTACCATCACTTCCACTAGAGCGTCGTCCACGAGACACGCCTATGCGTTGAAGTGAAACCTCTTCGTCAACTGGTGCTCTTCTCGCCGAGAAGACCCCCGGAGGTGTTCGGTCGGTGTCGTGCTTTCCTTCCTTCAAGATGGGTTGGAGCGAAGGCTGTCTCCCTCCACCCTCAAAGTGTATGTTGCCGCTATTGCCGCACACCATGACTTGGTGGAAGGTAAATCTTTAGGGAAGCACGACCTGGTCGTCAGGTTCTTGAGGGGAACGAGGAGACTGAATCCTCCTCGCTTTCCTGTCGTTCCCTCTTGGGACCTCGCAGTGGTTCTAACTGCCCTGCAGAATGCTCCGTTTGAGCCTCTGCAATCAGTGGAGCTTAAGTTCCTGTCAATGAAGACAGCGCTCCTGGTTGCATTGGCCTCTGTCAAGAGGGTTGGGGACCTGCAAGCATTCTCCGTTGACTAAGCGTGCCTGGAATTCGGGCCGGCTTACTCTCACGTGATCCTGAGACCCCGGCTTGGATATGTGCCCAAAGTTCCTACCACTCCCTTCCGGGACCAGGTGGTGAACCTGCAAGTGCTGCCCTTGGAGGAGGCAGACCCAGCCTTGGCACTGCTCTGTCCAGTACGCGCTCTCCGGACGCAGTGTTTCAGGACCTCAGACCAGCTCTTTGTCTGTTTTGGTGGGAAGCTGAAGGGAAAGGCTCTCTCCAAGCAGAGGTTGTCTCACTGGATAGTGGACACCATTGCTTTGGCATACCAGCAGCAAGGTCGACCGTGCCCCCTTGGTGTGACTGCCCACTCCACCCGGAGTGTGGAATCCTCTAGCGCATGGCGCCTCGCTAACAGACATCTGCAGAGCTGCAGGCTGGGCGACACCTAACACATTCGCTAGATTCTACAATCTCCGAGTGGAGCCAGTGTCCTCTCATGTACTCGCTTCAACTAGCTAGTACTGGACCCGCTTCAGGTGCCTTCGCTTGCTCGCCCTTCCACTCCACGGACTGGATACGTGCGATATATTCCTCAGGTGAGCTTCTCCGCAAGCCCTGAGTTCCTCCAGCACCCCTGATGCTAGCGCCAGTGCTATTGCCTGTGCGTCGGCCAGGTGCCTCCCGTGTGCATGGTCCCTCCCTGGAGCTACCCCCACACGTGTATTTCCACTGTAAGCCTCTCTGAGCATGTGTCTTTCCCTTGGCAAGCCACCTTGCCACCCCTGGGGTTGAAATATTCCACCTGCGGCTGGACACCCCAGTATTTTCCATATGTTTCCTTCGGGTCATATGTGTATTTCCAAATGCCCCCCCCCCCCTCCTCTGGGTTGGTGTTAATTGCATATTTCCTCTAACTATGGGATATGCTCCCCAGTGTACCTTGGTATTCCTGTGTTAAATAGGAATCCTTCGTCCGTGCTAGTCTCACGACAGGGATCTCAGATTTACGCAGGGCACTGGAAGACAGCTGTGAAGGTGGCGTGATTAGACTGGTAACCCGGAGTGACTACGAAAGGGAACGTCTCGGTTACGTATGTAACCCTAGTTCCCTGAGTAGGGAACGGAGACGTTACGTCTTCCTGCCACTTCCGCTGTACCGCGGGGATCGCCTGAGCTCAGTCTTGGCTCCTCAGCGAAGAAACATAACTGCATGTTGCCGGCGTCCTCCTTTTATACCCACGAGGTGGGGCGGAGTTACGTCATGCAAATTCCGCAGACCCATGGCATTTCTTTGCCATTGGCTCGTTTTTGTATACTCGAAGTCGATAGGTGTTCTAAGCGAAACCCCAATAGTCGTCAATCCGACGTAACGTCTCCGTTCCCTACTCAGGGAACGAGGGTTACATACGTAACCGAAACGTTCCTTACATCATCACGTAATGATGTCACTAATAATTTATTTTCTAACAACTCGGCGCTTACTTTTTCTTAACAACTTAAATGTAATTTGCATGCACAATAAACCATAGATTTCTTTTTTCTCCTCGTTTTAATAAAAATGTAGGGCTTTTTAATAAAACTGGTCCTAAGCATGGCATTTGGATCCGACGACTCTCCATAGTTTATGAACGTTACCCCAACATTGACTACATTCACTTTATTTGTTTTGACAGAGAAGACAACATAGGGCAGGATGTGGAATAACATTTTCATAAATGTATTAAAATTAATTACGTTTTTTTAATTAGTTGCCGTACTATATCTAAGCATCATATTTTAAAAATCAGAACTTAAAAAATCCTGAAGACAATATTACAAAAATATATAATTGGTGATCTAAAAAAAACTGCCATTCCCTGCTAAAAACCCTTGAACCCAATTTAGGTTTTCTACCAGGTTTTTGGGCACTTTTCAGCTGGTCAGTCTGGGAGACCATCTGACCACCCAGTTAAACACCAGTTGGCTAAGCTGGGAGGGCATCTAAAGGAAACTTAAAACCAGCAAAAGTGTTTTTCTTTTCAGCAGGGTTAGCAACATTACTTCTCAATTCACAAAACAACAACAAAGCTGACAACAAAAAATGTGTATATTTCAATGTTAACTTCAATAACTACAAACCCAGGGGCTGTTTTTCACACACAGCCTGCACCCATGACTTCATCAGCTGTCCCAGAATCCTCTGCTCATGAAGCGGGAAGACTTGCTGGATCACACCTCGCGCACTCAGCTCAGGAACTGGAACATACACACACAGTGCACGCTCACTAACACACACACACAACATGAACAAGTATTCAAAACTTTGGTAAAACTTTTCCTTCGAGAAACCTTCAGCAACATATAAAGTGTCAGCCTGCACATTTAAATTGCTTTCAGGTAATCCAGATACTGATGCACAAATAGGAGTGACTTATACATACATACAGGCCACTGGTACAGCTTCACAGGCACACACTTCTCAGGGCTCTCATAAAGGCTAAATATAAGAACTCACTGATTGGCTGCCCTTCCAGGAAGTGGATGTTGTGAAGGGCCTCCCCATGTTTAGCTCTGAGATTGTCCAGCCAGTATTTGATTATGCTTTGGCGTTCCTGTGAAAAGAATACGCTTCAATCTATAATAATGTCCACGGGATACAAAAATGTACAACCCAACTCGATGTCTCAATGACTTCATTCTTTGAAAAGAATATCATGGGTTAACTCAAACCTAAGCTCTATTGACAATGTCCGTGATGTTGATAAACACAGAAGAAAAACTGATTCGGCTCTCAGTTTATAACCAAAACAAATAGTTTACAGTCATGTGATTACAATGGACGTCTATGGGGCAAGATATTAACCATTTAAAAGTAAAAAAGTGACACTTATTTTTTGTAAAAAGGATTAAAATTGAATCTAAGTGTGAAATTGCATACTCTCTTGAGTAAGTACTTATTTTGAATAAGTAGTTACTTCAGCACCGCTAAAAAGTATGTTCTATGTAGTATGAATGTAATCTGGACGCACTACATTCACCATGTTGTTACTGTCATGTGATCTACCAGCGTCAGTTGCATTGCTTCACTGCCATTCATAAATCCTCTCCCGTGGCCTCATGGGATAATAAAGTGTCCAACATATGCGCACTTGCCTACTCTTTTATGAGAACTGGAATTCGGACATACTTCTTTAGTCACGTACTGTTTTTCGCCTACTATATAGTAGGGAAGTATGCAATTTAGGATGCAGTGTAAGATATGTCTGTAAGTGGTACTACTTTTCAAGTTTACCAATGATTTACCAACATATTTTCTGCGTGTAGTGTTTGCTCCATGTGAAAACTGCTTTATGGTTAGAACATCATGTCCCTGTGTATTCTTGGGCTGCATCATCATCATCATCATCATCATCATCATCATCACAGATTTATTGGGATCATCAGATCAGCATGGTCAGGACATGTTGAAAACAGTGTTACTATAATATTATTTGTATGCTATAAATGTTTATTAAAATTTGAATAAGCTTTTATTTTTAAATTTTCATTTTTCATTGTAGTTTTTGTTTAAGTTTTAGTCATTTTTATTAGTTTTTGTTTTTTAACATTACTATTTACTCTTAATTAAATTCAAATTTTAGTAATATTAGTACTTCAACTTACTTTATTTCAGTTGGTTGTTGTGTAGGTTTTCATCTAATATTTATATTTTATTTAAAATTCTTTTACATAAATATTAAGTTTATTTGTGCTGTATGATCTCCATGTAGACTTTCATTCAAGTGCTTTTGTTTTCATTGAAGTGCAATGTTTTTACAAACTAAGGGATGAGTGACAATATTTTCTGTGGTAATCAATATGTCTCAGATGTTGTTGAAGTTTGGCTGTTGCTTTTAAAAAATAAAAGCCACCATTAATCCAAAATACTCCCTTATGAAACATGTAAACTTTGTAAGTTACTTATAAGAATGTTTAATTACACATAATAAGTAGTAACATGCAATTGTTACATTAAAGAGCTATTTCTACCTGATTTTACTAAAAAATTTGTTTTGTTGGTATGAATGAATGTATTTAGGTTTATTCAGTGATAATAAATACTATTTTTCACTTGAATAAAACTAGTTCTAATTTTTAATTACCACTTTTTTTTGTGTATGCATGTTTTTCTGTTTAAATAAGATGTCTAAAGCCCCCTTGGTATTAGTGTAGTGAAAGTCCAGTAGCTACAAAAATCCTAAACTTGAATTCTGAATCCTGTATACAGGCAAGTCAAAACGTTTATGCTCAATATTATTAAGGACCTGTGAAGTGAAGAAACAGAGTTCACTCTCAATGTTGTCGTAGATGTAATCTTCCTCACAGGAGAAACTGCGAGACCCGCCACCAAACTCCGGCTTCACAGCTTTCTGCAGGCCCATCTCTTCAGCCCCTCGTAAAAGACTGACCACACAACAACAAAATACATCAGCATCAGTCAAACCTAACCATAAACACTATGAAAGGACCTACAATCAAGCAAAGAAAAAATAACCGTCTTAATGTTCCAAAACAAACTTTCTTTGTTCTCGACCGTTCAAAAGTTTGATGTCAGTATGATTGTTTTTTTTTTTTAAAGAAATTAATACTTTTATTCAGTAAGGATGCAATAAATTGATCACCAGTGAATGTAAAGACATTTAAAATGTACATAAGATTTATATTCCCCAAAAAATACTGTTCTTTTGAACTTTTTTGATTCATAAAATTATTCTAAAAAAAAATGATCACACTTTCCACAAGAATATTAGGCAGCACAACCGTTTTCAACGTTGATAATAATAAGAAATGCTTCTTGATCACCAAATCAGCATATTAGAATGATTTCTGAAGAATCATGTGACATGATGCTGAAAATCAGCTTTGATCACAGGAATTAAATTACATTTCACAATATATTCAAATAGAAAACATTCATTTTAAATGGCGATTCACACAAATATTAAATATAAATTTTACACAGTATTAAGGGTTTTACTATATTTATGATCAAATAAAAGCAGTTCTGTCATGACAACTCTCTGAAGATTTTTAGCATGTTAATGGATATGACATTGTTAATGTTTTTGGTCTTGGCAGAATAGATCTGCTGTTGCTGTTGCTAGAACTTGGCATTCTTGATGAGAATCAGAGACTCTTACTGACCCCATACTTTTGAACGGTAGTGTGTTTCATAAACTGTCTAAAAAATGTGGTAATATGTCTAAAAATTTGTGGTCCCATAAGGATCTGAACTTCTCAGGTGTTCTTTAGAGGCTCATGTTGGAACATGACAATAAACATCAAACAAGCATTTGCTTGACCCTCATGCCCAGTACATCACCTGAAGAAACCATTAATAAATATAACACAAGAAACTAAAAGAAAGATGAAGCTGTTTCCTTCCCATGCCCTCTCACTTTTCGTATGTGGCCGTGACGAAGAAGGCGTGCATTCTGGTGTGTTTGTGATGTCGGATCTGGATAATGAGTTCTGGGATGCCGAGCCGTATGTGGTTCAGAAGCCAGAGCAGCGTGTGGTCATCTGTGGTGTCTGCACGGAGACAAATATAAACACCTCAGTCTCAGTGATGACCAATATACATTATTTATTGTGTTCAGATACACTGCTGAAAAATACAGCAAAAATCATCCTGAATTTTCATGCTGGTCCAGGCTGGTTTAAACTAGCATGCCTTGCTAGTGACCAACATCCATAACAAATGCCTGTGACCATCTATTTTGTTTAAAATACTAGTTCACAAGCCTAAATAATGTAAATGCAGCCAGAAACACACGGTAAAACAGCAATTAAATCCTTTCAACTTGAATTCTACTTTGTTACATTCAGATTACAATTAGATTACATCATATTCAGTGGCATGTGTTCTAAAATGAGGAGGCAAAATCCTTTTAATGTTTTTTATCTTATAAATCAAATGTAAATTTGTGTCCCAGTAACACATAATGTTGGCACATGTCCCTGGTTAAATAAACATTACATCAAAAAAGAGAAACCAAATACAAATCTATTCTGTATTTTTACATTAACTATGCAATTAATGTTCTGTTTATTAAAACCAAGTATAAATTTCATCACGTTAGTTTTTTAAGCATTTTTACATTTATTCCAAAATAATAACTAAAGGCAGTAACAATTTGAACAATATATTTTATTTTGTGAACTGATGTTCAGCTGTTCTTTTTGATAGTCAACTTATTTCATCTTTATATTATGAAATAAGTATTTTTTTCAAACATGTTTCACTCTAAAACTGTGAGAAAACCAAAGTCATACATGTAAAAAAAAGTAGTATTCCAAATTTGAGATCGATACGTCAAAAAATTTGCTTTTTTAGTACGATTTAGTTTGAGAGCAGAACCAAACGTTTCCACTAGATGAAATTCGTTTCCCATTCATTTTCAATGCGGTCAAAAATGACCTCGACAAGTGTGAACATTTTTTTCAGGACCATTTAAACTTTTCAAATCATGTCCATGATTTTTCGTGTGTGTGTTTGTTCGAATAGAAAGTGCCAAAACCTATACCAAGTTTTGTACAATTCCGATGAAGTAAAAATTCTAAAAGATAAAATAAAAACAAAAACGTACGATTTTTTGGTAAAAAATTACCAGAGCATCAGAGGATTAATCAATCATTTTCTCTCTCTCTAATAAGTGCATCATTTTACATATCAGTGGCTCAAACCTCAGTTATTAGCTCTAAAATTATGTTTTGTAATTAACAACGGAATATACTACACACAAGAGTGTTTAAAAGGACAAAAACCTGACAAATGTCTTGAAATAAAACATTCGAGAAAGGTCTGGGGGCAACCATGGTATAAATGAGATAACTGTCAATTATCCCTTCCATATAAAATTTCATCTTAAAACGTTTATAAGGCCACCAAGATTTTTGTGTACATGTGGTTTTAGTTTATTTATTTTAAAATTCAGTTTTAGCATGAATGTTAGTGGTGGATGAATCATGATTTATTTTGTAAAAATGTTTAACACACAAGTTTGTGAAAGAAAGAAAGAAGGAAAGAGGCACCTGGAAACGTCATGAGGACATCACAGTTCTCTGTGGGCACCGTCTTCATCCAGGATTTATGGGACATGATGTGTCTCCCGGCCTGCAGCAGCCGCTTTCCAAATAGCTTATCTGAGGAACACAAGGAGAAGAGAAGACAAACGTCAGTCACTTCGCTACGTTGCTATGGACAAACAGACTCACTCCAAGCCATTCATTTTCCCTCTCTCTCACAGTGCCAAGTTTAAATGTCACTCTCACACTCTCACTCTCCCCTTGAAACATGAGAAGAGGAGACAAGCCGAATGCTCCAGCGCTGAAGCCGACAGCACAGCGGCCAGTGTCTGAATATGAACGATGACCTCAGAGACCAGAGTCTGCTACATGTGCGCCACTGTGAGCTCTTGGTAATCTTACTGAAGATTTTCTGATAAATATTAGTGTTGTTTTTTTGAATAAACAAGACGCAGAAAGATTGACGAATGTATTTAAGCTCAGAGAACGAGATATTAAGATATGAATTATTAGAAATTAAGATATGTATATATAACTTATGATGTTCATATTTTAAATAAATGTGTTTCTTTTGAACTTTCTATTAATCAAAGAATCCTGAAAAAAAGTATAATGCTTTCCATAAAAATATTAAGCAGCACAACTGTTTTCAACATTGATATTAATAAAGAAATGTTTCTTGAGCAGCAAATTCGCATATTAGAATGATTTATGAAGGATCATGTGACACTGAAAGTACACAATCTTACTGACTTTTGACACGTATGTATATTATTTTGTTATTATGACATTATTATTAATATGGCAAAAATGTTTCATTGCACTGCTCAAGTTTGGGGCAGACGATGCAGTTGTTTAGACAATGCCAGATAGGAACATGTTTTATTATTATTTTTTGCAAATAATATTTTGCATATGTGAGAGGCACACTATACAAGTATACATTATACATATATACATATCTCGTTTGTGATTTATCTCTCCTGTCGTTTGGAAAACATTTTTCTTTTAATTGTTTTTAGTTTCAAAATATCAAATTCATCCAATCAAGTCAAAATCAGAAAGAAAGAAAGACTGAAATGCATTGAAAGACAAATAAAGAGCTTCTGGTCAGTTGTGTTGTGTGTTTGGCAGACTCTATAAATGTCCAGCTGCTCGCAGTGGCTTCATGCTCACGGATGCATGACCTTCAGGAAGTGGGACACAGTCTACATAAATCTAACACAATCTCAGGTCACTATCCAACACCTACTAAATAATCTGCTAGGGAAAGAAAAGGTTATCATAAAATATTGCTAACACCAAAGCCTAAATATTTGCACTTGATAACATATAGCTATTACATAATGTAAAGGATTAAGGATTTTATAAGAAAATAATAACAATAGTTAATATTATATTATAAATATTATATTTTGTTTAAAAAATATTGGCTGTTTATACTGCAAGCCTTAGTGCTCAAATCTGATTTATTGCTCAGATCCATTAAAATTGTATTAAAATTATTTGGCTATTCACATTTTTAAAAAATTCTGATATGACTGTTCAGACTGAGGTCGCACTGCAAAGCATCCTGTATCTGATTTAGGAGCACATATGAAAGTGGCCCAAATCAGAATCGAAATGGTCAGATTCCATGTGGTTTTTGCTGTTCACATCGCTGAAAACAAAAACAGATCTGATTCAGAAATGAGAATAAAAACAAAAAGAAGGCATAATTCATATTTCACTGTGAACATTTTCTAACTTTCCTAAATTCCCTGCCTTGTTTGAAATGAATTGCATTCACATTTATTTCTATAGCGCTTTTCACAATACATATAATATTAATATTTAAGCAGCTTTACAGAAAATGCATGTCTACATTACAATTTACAGTGATCTGTTATCAGAGGTGACTGTATCCAAGTATTGTCCATATTTCAGAAATATACAGTTCTTAGATAATACCAATCATGCAGTTAGCTAACATCATGTATTATTTTAAGGAAGTAACATTGAGCTCATTAAAGTAATTATTACAAGTTGTGAACATAATGATTCAATTATAAAATTTGGCAGAGGCATTATGCATCACTGATGGATTAGATTTTAAAATAGTTTATGTACATCAGGGAGTTTATGTTAACGTTTATTGCATTATTGTACAATAATTTGCATTAGACCTACACTGATATCGTTTGTTAATGCTGTTTTTATATTTAAAGGGATAGTTCAACCAAAAATGAAAGCTTTCATGATTTACTTACTGTCATGTGGTTCCAAACCTGTATGACAAACTTTCTTCTGTGGAACATAAAAGGAGATATTTTGAGAAATGTCTCAGTGTTTTTTGTTTCAGTCAGAAACAAGTTAAGACTTTATGAGCGAGTCATTGAATCATTCATTCAATCCGATAAAATAAAAAATCGAATTAATTAAATATTTTTAAATAGACTGTTTTGTTTAGTAAAAATATAATATATTAATAATACCTGAAACAATATAACAGTATTTTATGATGCGTGCAACAACAGCTATCCAATTTTACCATAAATTTAAGAGGATTTTTTATTTTATTTTTTTGCCACTATAATACAAACAAACAAAGTCAGAACAGATGGCATTAGTGCATCGTCTGAAGTAAAGCCAAAAAGGGTAAGAGGGAAGGTTTTACAATGCCTAAAACAAGATCGAGCATCTTGATTTGATCTAAACGCTACAGCAGCATAACACATGTCGCTATAGACACCTGTGATCTGGCCAATCATCAGTCAGCGCTCACTGGCTCAGTTTCCAAGAACTCTCTAAGCTTTATTTTTACCCGCCGTGTAAAGCCGTCATGCCGTCATAATGCAACCCATCAGTGACAAACATGATGGCAGTTAGCATCCTTTGGATGTGCAGAGAGAATGCTTCACAAATAATAAGCAATGAAATCTGTGAACTTCTAAATGGAGGATACCACATAAAAACTACACAACCAAAGGAAAACCCTGTCCATTTTTGGATTCTTTTCAAATGCTGCAGTGATTCACCACTGTGAGTGCACTTCTCCTATCAGAGGGGTCATCCAGGCCAGACATAATGGAGTGCTACAAACAATTATTCCTACATGAAAGGGTGCTGAAAATGAAAGTACTGCAAAACAGCAATGCTTTATACTGATGATGAGCCAAAAAAATCTGGTAATTACAAAATCATTTGAACAAAGCCATTGAAGAATTTACTGAATGGTCAGGAATTGAGTCAACAATAACTACAAGAGGAAGCAAAAATATTTGTTAAAGGTACATTCAGGTGATACAGTATATTAAATATCACAATCAGAAAAACATATTTTCAATGTATAAGTAAGCCATGTATTAACAGCAAATGTTTCATTTGCAACTACGAATATATATTTAATCCTTCCACCAAGCAATTCATGTGAAGCAGAGTTAATCTACTCTAATGAATGGGGCACTGTGAAGGAAAGGAGAAATTATGAATGACTGAATGGGCTGGAATTTGAATACAAGCGTGACACTTGATAATAAACTTTAATAAGTACCATCCAATATGTCTGAAAGTCAGGTCTTTAGAATGTAAAGATGAAAATATAAAACAAACAGTTACAATGTAATTCATTCAGTCTTTCATATTTTAAAACATATACATAAACATATTTGGCTTTTTTTACATTCCAAAAAGCGGTTCTAATATTAAAATGTTTAACCACTTCACCCTATCACTGTTATTTTTGTTGCACAGTAACATTCTGTTATTTTAGGGACCATCACTGCATCCAAAACCGCATACTGTATAGGTAGGCTACTATATTTGGTATGAAACTTACTTCGCAACCGCTAAAGAAGTGCGTTCACGATTAATCGTAAAAGATCGTGATCTCGATATGCGATCTTATTCCTAAATGTCTATTAAACCTTTGAAAAGAACAATCACAGCTGAAACATTCATTTCTACGTTCACGCTGCCGCTGACCCAGAGAGCGCAGCTATGACACAGCTCCACGGCCTTTTTAACCACACAGTATCACTATTTTTGTCTTAATTCAAATTATCACAGAAGTACTGGGATAAAAGTTTAGGCTATAGTTCGGATGTAAACACTGATGTCTACGGTTGCGATCAAAATAGAGTAAGTCACCTATTAAACATCTAAAGAAAGTATTAATTACACCGTTACACCAGTAGGTGGCGACAAGTGACTGTTAAAAAATGTATTTGTCATTGAATCATTTATTTAAAAGATTCCTTCAAATATGCGAATTCATCAAGAAACTAGTGAAGTCTTTATGAGCGAGTCATCAAAAAAAAAAATCAAATTAATGAAATATTTTTTTAAATAGACTGTTTTGTTTAGGCTAGTTCAGTCTATTTTAGAATCGTGGAAGAATTATGATCTGCGTTAAAAAATAAAATAAAATTATGATTCTCAATTTATCCAGAATCGTGCAGAAACTTACTTTCTTTCACCAAGGCTGCATTTATTTGATCAAAAATACAGTAACACAGTGATATTGTGAAATATTAGAATTTAAATAATATTGGTGCACAAGACACATTTTTCTATTATTATCAGTGCTGCCTAATATTTTTGTGGCAACCATGATGTTTTTCCCCCCAGGATTCTTTGATGAACAGAAGGTTCAAAAGAACAGTATTTATTTGAAATAGAATTATTTTGTACACACAAAATTACTAACTATACACACAGTTAGATGTACAACCCCATTAGAAAGATCCACTATTGTCATGCAGTGTTTTTCCCCTGTGGCTTGAGAGCGACAACTTCAAATATTTCTGCACTGTATTTCCCAATACTAAACCTACTAAACAACTATCAGTTCTTTATGACATAATATTAATAAATTATAGAATAAAATAGTACATTCAGCCTCATATGATCTGTGTTACACATATTCTGAAGAATATTGTATTTGTTTATCAATGTGATGTGAGGAGGAACACGCTTTCATAGCTATAACAACAGCTGTTATTATGAGATGCTGAAGGACAGACACCTCATCTTGAGTCCTGAGAGTCATCTAAAAATGTAAATGTCTGTCATTTGGAAACATTGGAGTTGAAACATGAGATCATTAGCTGTTAAAGACAGCTGTAAACTTAAAGATATCATACTGTGAGGAAACAAGTAATCTTCAAAACAGTTTTGCTTAGGTTTGCCATTAATCAACACAACAAAAAGAATAATCTGAACCTATGCTTGGCATTCTTGAGGTTCAACTATAACAGCCGTTTTACCACTGTAAGAGATTTGGGTCGACGTCACCTGTTTACAACAGTAACAGATCTCTAATAAATAAACACAATAAAATGGATCCCAGAACCAGTTACTAAAATTGCCATCCATCATCAAATTGCTGGCCTTTCATTTAGCTTATGAAATACCAACTGAAGCAATGCATCATGATGTGAGCATGGAGTGCTATACGGAGTTCTATCTGCCCAACTACTGATGTCAAAAACCCACTGCCTAACATAACACTGAAGAATACAGTCCAGGATACGCCAAGATAAAGTCATTCAATCAACGCACTACACCCAAACATATATTATGTGCAAACTATAGTCTTTACACCATATAAATTATCACAAACAAACCTATTCCATTATACCAATGGTGAGATATTGCTGAACAACGCAGATGACTTGCAGAATGACAACAAGCTAAGTTCCAAAAAGAAGCCAAAGCATCAAGCTTCGCATGTGAGAAAAAAAGACTTCGCTAGTGAGAGAAACCTGCTGAACACACTTTCAGGCAAAATAACAGAACGTTGCTGCCGTTCATGAGAGAAAACACTAGGACTGGGACGATGCATCAACATAAAATAAAAATAAAAATATGCCATGAACAGAATGAACATGAACTGTGCTGTATGAACAGAAACAGATAGTTTTCTGCCATGTGAGAGCCACACTGAACTGTATTATGTTAATAAATCCCATGTTAATCATGAGAAGTTTAATTTACTCAGAGACAAATAAATTAGTTGCGTTCATAACAATGAATCCACCGGAGCTTCCGTGGGTGCGAGCTGCTCTCTACACTTGGTAATGATTAAAGCTACAATATGTAATGTTTCCGCCGCTAGGGGCAATACAATAACTCTTACTCTTACAATGACAAAGGCATAGGTTGATGACGCATAAGCGGAATTATGGATCTTGCCGTCGAGGATCAAATAAAGTTCATGGATGAGTGAATACATTGGTATGTTTAACATGACTGGGGTATGAAGCAGGGCATGATTGCTAATAAGAGACAGATATCAGCGCCACACACGAGTCCCGCGGATATAAAGGGATAAGGACATTTCATTCTACCGAACTACCCGAACATACTTATCATATTCTAACATTTCGTCATGCTGAGCTGTATAACATTGATTAGATTTATGTACATTTGCTCACCTGTCTAATAAATACAAGAGTGGCGTCCCTGTCAAGTCGTGACTCGCGAAGCTCTGTCCAGTCCAAGTTAGTCGCGGACGTGGAGCTCTCGGCGTTTTGAAAACGCCATGCTGATATTGATCCTCGTTTTAGTTCTCCTTTTGTCCAAAAGTCTGCTTGCCATGATCCATAATGTTTGAATGAAACAACAACAGCGTGAACGCCACACTAGACGTAACGCAGTTGTCCACGTCTGTCGCTATGGTTACTATGGCAGTACGAGCGGCAACCAGGGATAACGCAAATATTATGTCATTGACAGGCAACAAGATCACAGGGACGAGCCATGGAATTTCTCTGAAATTAAAAATCTTTCGGAACTTTTGGGATATTGTAAGTATACAACTGCAAGAAATATATCACACTGTGCAAGTGAATTTTATGATATTTTATTACAAAAATCTTACATATTAGCTTTAAGAAGCATTTAAGCCACTTTTAGTTATTTAAAAATATCTGATGGGAGAACTCAGTCAGACCTATATTGGACTAATGCAGTGTCAAATATATATTGTACTACTTGTGTTGGGCTTTATTTATGGCCTTAAGGCAAGTTCACACTGAGGACGCTAACAATAAAGATAAAGATATAGTTCTAAAATCATTCTAAATATCCACAGCACAAGTATACAGAGACAAACAATTTTAATAAAATTCCCAATGCTGTTGGACAAAATATCAGCACTCTTGGAAATGCGTTCATTCAATCAGATTCGAAGTAACTGTTGTAAAATGGTTCACAACAAGCCACAATAAAAGGCCGTCCAAGCATAAACAAACCCAAAAGCAGCAACAATGTTGCAAAACAGAAAATTGTTTCAGCCATAAAAGCGCCTCGGACAACCTGAACCTGCCCAAAGGCCCGTGAAAAATGGACTAATCGAGCGCAAAAAAGTAGCGCATGGCCCACATAAACATACTAAAGCTCGAGTCTCGCATTTGAAGTGATGCTGCCGCATGACCATCTATAGGCCACACGTGCATCAGCAGGGACAGTTGTATGTATCGGGGAAGCATAATACACATAAGTGGCAGACAGCATAACAAAGCGCCGCATTGTTCATTCTTCCCGATGGATATGCCGTCTGTCCCTTATGCCAGCCTCACATCCACCTGTCCCGTCCATATTCGCCCTCTCGGACCCTCCACACTCACCCAAAACGCCCGCTGATGTGTGCTGAGAGGCAGCGCTGTGCTGCTGCTGCTCTGGCCGCTCCGCGTCCCCCTGCGCCCGGTGTCTGTGCCGCGAGCTCTCGCTGTCGCTGCTGCTGATGTTGACGTTGCTCGCCGAGGATGCAGCAGCGGTCGCCGTCGCGTCGGTCATCATGCTGCTGCTGTTTCAGCGGGGAAATGCTGTAGAAATGGGGCGCAGTGTGTGTGGATAAACACTGGCTGGGTTAAATGAAGGTGAGGGTGAAGTGAAGGTTGTTGTGAGTCATCCTGTTTGCAGCGGGATGCGAGGAGAGACTGACTGCGGCGTGAGGAGGAGTAGGCTACTATGGTGGAGGAGAGGAGGGACAAAGAAGAAGGGAAGATATACACCTCCTCTCTCCGTCTGTCTATGCTTTCAAATGCTCTCAGATACAGACTACTCACACAGCCACCTTCTCACGAGACATGATGCATTAGCTGGCTGACCTCAGCATGAGTGTATTGATGTATTGATTTATCAAACCTCAGCATTTAATGTCAATACTCATCAATCTTTTGGGCTAAAGGTTTTTAAAGAAATTGTCTGATTTGTATGATATGAAATATATTATCACAAGATTTACCTTCATTTTTGACAAACTAAAATATATATATTTTTAATTGTAAATAAAACAAAGAATACCGAATAGGCAACATTTTGCAAGAAAATACTATTTCAGTCTTTCCAACTTCACATTTAATTCAACCAGTTACTTGTTGTTTCTTTGTAAATGTGAAATTTACTAGCAATTTCTGATTGGGAATTGTTTTTACACCATTTTTTTGTATACCTTATTAGTTATTAAGTAAGTGAGAACAAATCATAATCCTTTTTTTTAACTTAAATGCAGTAAATTGTGAAAATGAACACCAAGTTTTTTTTAGTTTATGTTTCTGGGAACATATGTAATTCAATTTTAGTCCAATTTAATATTACATAGTCTCTCAGTTAATATGATCTCATTAAAATGCTTTATAAAATAATAAAAATATAAAATAATACAAATATTTTAGCATGTCACACCAGAGAGCATGTCAACCTGCTAAAGTTAAGTAATTTACATTAAAAATGCTCTTAATTACATCCTTGCTTATAATAACTTAATCCTTGCATGAATGTTCAATGAGTAAAATAGTGCGGTCACATTTTTCCCTCTGTATTTCTGTGGGACTAAAATGAGACTGTCCGAAAGGATGAAGCAGGGTATCATTTATTAATTAATGCAAAAAATATCTTCCCGGCTGAATATTTCAGTATGAAGGTGATCTATTTTACCTCTCTCTCTCTCTGAACAAAAGAGCATCAGAGTACAAATGATATAATTACATCAGAAAATGATATGATTCACTGATGAATGCAGTTCTGCATTTAAACTTTTTTTATAATGTAAGATATTCAAAAAAGTAAATGATAATAAAACACATGTGATCCAAGCATGAATTATCTGTAAACTTCACACCACATTTTCAAATGATCTCATTAACACTGTAGATTAGGGTTGTACTATAGGACTATAGTACTATTTATAAATTATATTCTGAATTTTGATGAAAAAGATATTAATGTCATATAATGATAATCAAGTGTATAGAATGTAAAAAAAGTGGTGTTAAATATTTGATCATTAGATGAAATATAACCAGAGGTTTCTAAGTCTTGTCTTATTGCTTTCGAAAGCAATCCTCACCTGACATTAAGCAGCCTAACCATGTTTTGCTTACTCATCAAGCTTATTACTTAAACATGCACTCTTCACAACCTCGCCACCACAGAAAAAAAAGAAAAAGAGAAATTATATAAAATAAAGCTAGAGGGTAAACACTGTGGAAGCTGCATTTATATATATATAGCTGCATATATTATACAGTATAGAGTCCAAATTTGCAGTTCATTTAAATAGTTCTGCTATTTGACAAATGTATTTTAAAGTGTACAAATATTACACGCTATCTCTCAACTAATACAAGTCTTAAATGTAGTCTTAAAACTATACGTATAATAATTGGAATTAGAAATAATTGGAAATGTTGCATCAAATAAATCACACATTTTTAAATCCCTGGTAACAGTATGACAGCATCAACGGTCTACACTTCTCGTTTTCCGTTCAATAAAACATAGGCTAAGAGTGAACTATTCCTGAACTATTCTTTTAATAATACGTTATGAAACTACATTAAGGCTAATCAAATCAACAAACATGTTGATAAATATAATTTCAGATTAAATATGCCACACTCAAAGACATTGCTGAGACTACTGGGCCTATATTAAATATATGATAAGTGAATTTAACAATTCAATAGATACAGGTGAAACTCGAAAAATAAGAATATTGTGCAAAAGTTATAATTTTGATGATTATGGCTTACAGCTTATGAAAACCCCAAATTCAAAACCTTAGAAAATTGGAATATTACAAGAAATCAATAAAAAAAAGGATTTTAAGTACTGAAATGACGGCCCTTTGAAAAGTATAATCATGCATATGTATAGGAATATATAGCCTACTAAATATATTAGTTTCACCTTTTAATTTGAACTGAAATACACGAACTTTTGCACGATATTCGAATTTTTCGAGTTTCATCTGTAGTTGAATAGATCCTGTCAGTACTGTCACACGGAGATAATTGTAGGGCGCACAAGGGGAGAGACTTGTATTTGATAGACAGTGAAGCTGGCGAATGGTAATCATTCTTGCTCGCACGTGTAACGACAGGGACCAATGAAATTTGCCTGAACGGGATCAGTAACTGACCGCCAGGAAAATAATGCTCACGTGGAGCGACTTGGTAAACAATGTTTTTAGATACACTTAACGTATATTAGGTCATTAACATGCACTTTATTAGCGGTTGGAGAAGAAGTGCTGCTGTCATATCTGCTATAAGGTCTCTTGCATCTGCTCATATCTCATTTAGGGGTTTTATTACGTTACTTTAATACGCACAGTAACGTTAAACATGACTGGTTTGTGTTTGGCAGATCTCTTTCAGTGAAGAGGCTCTTGTGTTCTGTCGGCTCGGAGGATGACACTATCTTCGCCGTGTCGTCGGGTCAGGGCAGGTGTGGGGTGGCGGTGGTCCGGGTCAGTGGTCCGGCATCAGCACACGCTGTCCGCAGTCTGACCCGAGGTTTCCCCGTAGCTCGGGTCGCCAGCCTCCGCAGCATCACTCACCCGCAGACCAGAGAGCTGCTGGACCGCGGCCTGGTCCTGTGGTTTCCAGGTCTGATGACCAGTTTTAAACACAGAATAGCCTGTTTTATCACATGATCTTGCTCACCATCAGTCTAATATATGGGTGATTCTCCATTGAATGGGATCTTAGGATGGCTGTAAAGAAAAAGACAACAAAAAAGTCATTCTAGTCTTAAAGAGTTCAAGTCATGTCATTCCAAACCCGTAAGACTTCCACACATCTTTAGGTCACAAATGAAGATGTTTTTGATGAAATCTGAAAGCTTTCTGTCCCTCCATTGACATCTTACGCAACTACCGCATTGATGCTTCAAAAAGTTCATAAAGAGATCGTATAACTAATCCATATGAATTAAACTGTTTAGTCTAAAGAGACTCGATCGCTTTATATGATGAACAGATTCAATTTAGCCTTTTATTCCCATATAGACATTCATTAACGCACACATACATGTTCGGTTGAGCTTCTGTTTATGTTCGCTGACCAATATTTAATATGTGAATAAAAGACTAAATTCAATCTGTTCATCATATAAAGTGATCGTATCTCTTCAGAAAATATGGACTAAACCACTCTATTCATATGGTAATTGCGTATTATGCATTATGATCTGTAAGCAGCTTTATTAGGTGTTCATTTAATTCAAATTAAAAATGGTAATTTAGAAAAAAAAATACATTCACATTTGAAACACATGCAACAAACAATAAATAATAATAAAAAAAATACAATAGAAATTTTTAAAATAATATTTAAAATCTGGACTGGTCCAAGGTTTATTAAAGTTTTTCTTTTAAAATCCACACCCTCATACTTTATGCCAAAATTAATTTGTAGGTTGATAAAGATTTATTACAGGGCGTGTGTTAAATGTGTTAATCTTGTTGAAACATAGATTAAAGAAGTTTAAAGACTGCACTTAGTGAAAAGTTCCCTAACTGAAGAATACATACAGAATATATATTTATGAAAATTTTCAACCATTCAATTGTTTATGGTTTATTTGATCAAAATATGTGTAAAATAGCCATTTTCTATTTTCATTTAAAATGTAATTTATTCCTGTGGTGCAAAGCTGAATTTTCAGCATCATTACTCCAGTCTTCAGTGTCACATGATCCTTCAGAAATCACTCTAATATGCTGATTTGATGCTTAAGAAACATTTCTGATTATGATCCTCAAAGCTGAAAACTGTTGTGCTGCTTAAATATATATGTGGAAACAGTAATCATTTTTCTTTCAGGATTCTTTGATGAATAGAAAGTTCAAAAGCACAGCAGTTAATCGAGATATAAATGTCTTTACTGTCAATTTTGATCAATTGAATGCATCCTTGCTTTAGCAGGTGTGAATAAAACCACTGAACGGTAGAATATATTAAAATTACTGCTACTACAATATATCAATTGGGTATTATTCCTACCAAGACATATTTCACTTTTTTTGCTCTTTCAGGTCCTGGTAGTTTCACGGGAGAGGACAGTGCAGAGTTTCACATTCACGGGGGTCCTGCTGTCATTAGTGGAGTCTTGCAGGCGCTTGGTATGTTTAAGAAAGATCAACCATTATTGTCCCACAATTGTTCTGGATAACCCTTCATAAATGTTTTTTTCAGAAATGTATGCATCATGTGCAAACCGATGACAGCTAGTTGTTGAATCACCATTTTAACACTAGATGGCAGCATCTGTTTTGTATCCAGCATAAAATCGAGCTTTTTATTTCTGACGTATTTACTCATAAAATTGCCATTTCATGCAAAATAGCACTTTATGTACTCATAGCCTTTATCTTAATTGTAACTTAAATGTCTTTAAGTAGTGCTGTGGAAGAGGCTGCATTCTAAAGTTCATTTAACTTGAAAGATGTCTTGTTTTGTGTGTGTTTCAGGGAGTTTGCCAGGGCTGCGGCCTGCAGAGGCGGGTGAGTTTACCCGACGGGCGTTCTGTGCTGGAAAGTTGGACCTTACTGAAGTAGAGGGTCTAGGTGACCTGATCCATGCAGAGACAGAAGCACAGAGGCGACAGGCTCTCCGACAAATGGCGGGAGACCTGGGTCGTATTTACCAAGACTGGAGAGTTCGGCTTAAACGAGTAAGTGATCAGGGTATAACTTTATTTTGAGAACCTCTGTATGTCCCCATGTTTTATGTCATCTGACCCCCCAAATTAACATAGTTCTCCACGGGCCAAAATGGCGCCTTTGTGCAAAAATATTGCAGCGCCATCCTAAATTGCTTTAACATGTTTATCAGTAAGAGGACAGGAAATTCCAGACAGATGCTATATACATGCATAACTGTTTAGGGGTGTACGTGTTTGATGGTTTCCTAATGGTTAGGAAACAGTGCTACAAACAAAAACTTCTGGGTTTTGTGAGCAGAACACTTAAAATTGCTCCAAGGGAACTGTCCCTGACTTCCTGCAGTTAGTGTACTGTATAAAGCTTTATATTTAAAAAATGTAAAATACAGGGTTTCTGTGAGTCTTAATTTGCCCTTACACAAATTACAGCCTTAAAAAGGTCTCAAATCAGAGCAGAAAGTCTTAGATTCGTAAATTCATTCCATTCAATTTTTCATGCATTGCAAAAATGTAAATCTTCCTCAGTATATCTGTCCTGTTTTCCAATACAAATATCTAAACAACTTTAAATCAAGATAGATTTACTTGAGATGCATATGAAGTCTTGAACAACTTAAAAAATCTATTGATCAATTTTAAAGTAACCAAGACTGTTTTTTTTTTATCTCCAGTAAATGCATCTTGATTTTAGAATCTTTAGACATTTGCATTGAAATCACTTTTTTTGCAGTGTGTTCAGAAAATAAAGTAAAAGATAGCTCCATATTCCCAGTGGTTGGGAGGAGAGGAGTCAAGCGACTTTTTTTTTTGTAAAATCAATAAAAAAGTAATGATATCTGTTGGAAGTTGTATTTCCGAACTTCTTCTGAACCTTCTTCAATAGATTACTTAAAATTTCTTTACTTGGTCTTAAAAGGGTCTTAAATTTACCTTTATAAAACCTGCAGAATCCCTGAAAATTAGTTGGACGTACACTACTGTTCAAAAGTTTGGGGTCAGTAAGCTTGTTTTTTAATGAATGCTTTTATTCAGCAAAGATGTATTAAATTGATCAAAAGGGGCCGTGAAAAATGTTTTAATGTTACAATAAATTTAATTTTAAATAAATGCTGTTCTTTTGAACTTTATATTTATAAAAGTATACTAAAAAAATGCATCATGGTTTCCACAAAAATATTAAGCAGCACAACTGTTTTCAACATTTGATAATAATCAGAAATGTTTCTTGAGAAGCAAATCATCATATTAGAAGGATTTCTGAACGATCATGTGACACTGAAGACTGGAGTAATGCTTCTGAAAATTAATCACTGGAATAAATTACATTTTAAAATATATTAAAACAGTTATATTAAATTGTACTTCAAATTTTACAGCATTATTCTTTTTCCTGTAATTTGGATCAAATAAATGCAGCCTTGGTAAGCATAAGAGACTTATTTTTCAAAAATATAAAAAAAAATCTCACCGACCTCAAACTCTTCAACAATATTGTACAAATTTCACCTAGTGGATTATAAAACGGATTAAAAAATCCCATAGACTTACATTGAAGGATGGAACCAAGTCATATTTACAGAACAGAATATCAGAGAACTATATCAGTTACACCCCATTTTTATAGCATCAAATAACTAACTACTGTAAAACCAAACTTATTGAAAAACAAACACTTGAACATACTTCAGCATGCTATGCTATTTGGTAATAAGAAAAGTCGTTGTTAGGAACAGAGGCAGAGTTGGCTGTTGTACATGATTTATAAGGCAATAGAACATCTGCAAGTGTGTTTATATGAGAAGTTATTCTTATTTAAGGTCTTTTAAATAATTACAGAATTTACTGCTAGATTGGGCAGTGTTGTCACTCTGTCACGGATGGTGTCCAACTATTGTTTGTGTGTAAGAGCGTGCTGATTGCAGACAGGACATCCTGAGCAGGGTGTGTGCCAAGCCGTCGGGGCTAATGGTTTGTGTGAAGACTACTGGAAGGAGCTTTTTGGTCACAAGCACTTCATTTAATTTCAAGAAGGTCTTTTTTCCCTCTATTTAATTCTGGAAATAAACATAGTTTGGGGATTTAAAAAAATGTAAAACAAAGAAAAGTTGTTGTAAAATTTATAGGAAATTCTTAAAATTCTGCAATATTGCTACACCAATAATCATACAAGCAAATTTGTGTCAGATGTTCTTTCTTCCATTGAAGCACAATATGCTCTTTGGATCATTCTCAAATTATGCTGGATAACATGAACTTGTGGAGCTCATGCAGCTGCTTTTATTAAAACAAAACAGTGACATATTAAATACTAAGATGTTCTGATAATCATGGTAGTTTCTTAGACTTTTCACTTAAATTATGCTGAAAATGTCTATTATGAAACAATTAGTTCTCTTCCTTAAATTTGATTGGCTGAGCGCCTTTCCAATCTTTCCATTTTTTTCTGAATCTTTCACTCAATCAGTTTGTTCAAAGAACAAAACAGACAAAGAAACTGGGAATACAGTATACTGTCTAAAAGTTAGAATAGTGTTCAAAACCTACAGGTTTAACATTTTTATAATGTAAAAAAATTAAAAGTTTTTAAATAGTCTTATGTTTTCTAAGGCTGCATTTAATTGATCAAAAATAGTAAAAAGTTAAAATAGTATTAGTATGATTTAAAAGAAACTTTTTTTTAATTTAATATATTTTAAAATGTAATTTATTCCAATGATGGCAAAGCTGAATTTTCAGCATCATTACTCCAGTCTTCAGTGTCACACGATCCTTCAGAAATCATTCTAATATGCTGATTTGATGCTTAAGAAACATTTAGTCTTATCAATGTTGAAAACAGTATGTGCTGCTTAATATTTGTGTGTAAACCTTGATACATGTTTTCTTTGATTCATTTGATGAATAGACATTTCAAAAGAACAGCATATTTGAAATAAAAATCTTTTTTTTTTTTTTTTACAATAAATGTCTCTTTTGATCAAACTGATGCATCCTTGCTGAATAGAAAAATTCATTTCTTTCCAAAATCACAAAATTAAAACAAATTAAAAAAAGAAAACTTTTGAATGGTAGTGTAAGTTACTCAACATCAACTTTGCTAAATATCTATCTAGTTTATTGAACTGTTGTCCTTGCATTAGTGAACCTCTACACTACATTGTGTGGAATTATGACACAGTTGTTGTATGTGATTGTGTTTTCAATCTAGTGCTTGGCGCACGTGGAGGCCTTCATCGACTTCAGTGAGGATGAACTCATAGAGGACGGAATATTAAATGACGGTACGTCTCCTCAAATGGATTGTTAAAAACACTGATTCATTTCCAGAATGTTTTGTGAGACTTTCCTGTTAGTATTGACCTCAGAGAAACCACGGTAGCTGGTTCAAAAGCATTGAATGTCGCATTGAGAGGCCATATAGAGACATAGTCGTACAGAATACTGTACAGTTATTGCCCTGCCATCATTTTTCCAACGTTACTCAGATGTTTAAGTGTTATATCTATATTTCTCTGGAGAATTGAGGGATTCTTTGTGCGTCAAGGAACAAACCTGTCACAGACCTTCTCCTTCCTCTGAGAGTTACAGACGGGCTGTAAAGCCACTGATAGAGGTCATGAAAAATATCCTTTCCCCTCCACTGACACACTTCTAGTGTGCAAAAGCTCTGTGAATTTGTACATGTTTAGTATAAATGATGTTTTATCCGATTCCTTCAAAGTTAAAGCCCTTATGGTAATTTAAACATTGCATGTAATGAAAATAAAATGTAATATTACAACATTAATTTGATGAATTAGTTTGAGATGTTTGGATGTTGTTTTGTGTCTGCAGTGGACACAGCTGTTCGGCAGCTGCAGACGGATATGGAGGATCACCTCTCGGATCAGCGGAGAGGAGAGCGCCTGCGCAGCGGTGTTCAGGTGGTCATCGCTGGAAGCACCAACGCGGGCAAGAGCAGCCTGCTCAACATGCTCAGTAAGATCAGACATCTGACATGTCAAATAGAAGTGTTGAATTAAATTCTTGCTTCAGGCCCCAGATTTTACGTTTGATATCATGTGTGTGATGAGCCAACAGCAGCACATTATCATACAAAAGTAAAAAAATAAAAATCCATAAAATCACACACGGAAATGTATTTATTTAAATATAAATAATATATTAATAATAATGATGATAATATATATATATATATATATATATATATATATATATATATATATATATATATATATATATAGAGAGAGAGAGAGAGAGAGAGATTTTTCTCCCAACATTGTACATTAATACTAAAAACATCCAAAATAGGAAAGAACACCTTAACATTTAAACATATAATTAATCTTTGTTACAGCTACAAAAGTGATTTTCTCTTTGTATTTTGTTGTGTGATTAACATAATGACAGACGGCTGCAGGAACATTAGGATGATGTTACTTTAAGACCGTAGTTAGTGCTGGAGGCTTTTATTTCATGTACAGCCTCTGATGTTACAACAAAGGATGTTAAAAGTGTTTTCTCC
The DNA here is from genome assembly GCA_030578275.1 of Meda fulgida. Taxonomy (NCBI): domain Eukaryota; kingdom Metazoa; phylum Chordata; class Actinopteri; order Cypriniformes; family Leuciscidae; genus Meda; species Meda fulgida. The sequence goes on from JAROOJ010000031.1 coordinate 3,458,254, forward strand.
CCCCTAAAGCCTTTTTGTTTGCTTAAAAATTATGCACCATTACATAATTAGTTGCAATTTTAAGTTGGCATCACTGGAATAAATTACATTTTAAAATATATTTAAATGGAGAACAGTTTTTCTTTAAACTGTAATAATGTTTTTGTTGTTTTACTGTATTTTTGATCGAACAAGTGCAGCCTTGGTGAGCAGCATAAAAGACTTTTAAAAGCATGAAAAATTCTTACCATTTAGTTTTTTTTTCCCAATTCATGTTTCTACTTTAAAATGGTTAAACATATTTTAGGGGCAAAAGTGTCTTATTGTCCTATTACAGAAGGTTATGATTGTGATAAATGTTCATTCACACTCATAAAGTGAGACCGTACGGCCTTTAATGACGTTTATCTCTGACCTCTGACCTCTCCAGTAGCAGGGGGGATGTTTGGTAATTACCCCACATTCATCAGGCCTGTTATTGTGTGTCCTGCTGGAACACTGACCGTCTGGTGCTGTCACTTCCTGAAGAGTGTGATTTTAACTAAGCAATTTGTGAATATTTTATGTATTTGAAGAATTGAGATTTGCAGTAAACGGCGTAGAAGGTTTTAAGATAAAAATGTTTTTAAGTTTTCTCTGATTTTAAGATTGATACATTTTATAAACTCTTTAAGGAAGTTCGCACAAAGAGCGCTTGAGTGAAACTGGCCTCTTCCTTCCAGTAGACATATGGAAATATACTTTAATTCCAGACTAGACCAGAATGGCAAAAAATAGAACACGTTTCTTCAAACTTTCATCCGCTCAAAGAAACTGCAAAGCACAGCACTGGTTTATTGTGTTGATTTATCTGCAGTTATTTTAGTTCAGCGCTGAGCAGCAAAAAACAAAAGACAAAAGGACAAGAGTTGCTAAATGTGATTTATTTAAAGGTTATTCAATTCTAGATTCTGTTACATTCTGTTACAGCGCCTTGCTAATGAATGAAACACTTTTAAGGTTTGAAACATCAACTTGTTACCCAGTTACACTCAGAGACACGTGATAAAGATACTTTTAATGCAAGCATGCATACATTAAACTTATAAAGTAAAATGAGCAAGGGTCCTTGCCAAATAATTTAATAGACATAAAATATTAATAGCGGTCATTAAATGCAAAAATGTGACTATGCTGTATATACAAATAACTTAACGTTCTGTGAATATGTCTCTATCATGTTTACCAGCGAGCTGTATAATAAGCACATTTGTCTTACCTGAGATAAAGAATAGCCATTACTTTGTTCATAGCACACGGTGGCATCTGGATTGGGGTATTGGTGTAACAGTAAAGTTTTTCAGTGCTGTTATGCATTACTTGTGCTCAAGGTCATGAGTTACACAAGTCCTTTTTAAAAAACAAATTAATGCTGATATTTCTACAAATGTCAGTTTTTAAATACAGTAATACATGGAGTTGTCTACTATGCAAAATCATGGTAACAGGGTTGACAAGTCTATGTCTTAAAAGAGAAGATATTTTATTTGTCAATTCAGAATCCACAACCTGAAATGATTTATTTTGACAGAATTCTTCGATTTATAGAATAATCACTTTTTAAGAGGATTTTATGATGGTAACAGTGTTGATGCATATCAACATATAAAATGATATAACTTATAAAGTATTGAGGATGCAACTTAAAGTATTTGTAATAATACCTGTACACATCATTTGTGCTAAACACATGAATGATACATCAGATTACTGCAGCTTTTGAGAAGATGTTTGTTATTATGATTATGAATTATCAAATTTAAATATTCATTTGGGGGATGATTGAACATTTGAAAAACATTCCATAGATTTAAACTAAAATAGATACTGAGCCATACATTCATAATAGCATAGCTTTTGACTTGGGCAAATTAGCAGCTATTAAACTGACATTTTTATGTGTGTGCCAACAGGAGAGCATGTGAAGGACCTTACAATTCTAAGTTAAGACATTTAAAATCTTACTTGTTAAACCATTTTAGGCTTGGCCGATTTTTTTTTTGCCCAGGAGTGTATATCCGAGTGAAACGGCTTCTCGAACAAGAAAAAATGTTGGACAGGACTTTGAAAGCAGTTGATTGTATGGTTGTGGTTTGCTATCGCTGTTATGTTAAGGTTGTCTCGCCCTCACTCCGGTAACATCATCAGAGAAGAGACGTCGCTGCAACAGGAAGAATTTTTGTAATTATATTAGGCATATAAATAAATAAATAAAATAAAATAATATTGATTTCATGATGACTTAAAGATGAACTGCGATTTATGTGGAATACATTTATAAAAATCAAATATAAAAATTGTGCACATCGACGTTTTATAAATTGTTCTAAGGAGCATTTTAGAAATTGTCATATGTTCACATTTATGATCATTATACACGTCTTTTGCTTCAAAAGTGGTGAACGTTTTGTTTTTGTCCAACCCATTTTTAGGAGATGTCGCCTAGGATTATCTCATCTAAAAAGTTGCAAATGTTCCTGCTCATGCATCTTATTTGTCTTTCACTTAAACACTGGTCTGTACGTTTCTACAGGATATGAACTTTGTGTTGTTTTGTGTACTTGCAATCACCACATTTAAATATAGTTAATCTTGGTTTTCTTGAAGTCTTGTGGCGCTCCCTTGGTAATACCCTCTGCCCTCCATCCTGAGAAATGAAGGACTTCTGAGAAGTCCAAGAACAAAACGTCTCACGGGCCCCCCAACATCTCGTGAACTAGTTAATTGTCCTTGTAGGTGCAACATGATTATTGCTGTTCTTTGTTCTCCTTATTAGTTTGTGAACTAATTTCCATTTCTTCTGTCACTGTGCAGCTCAGCGTCCTGCTGCCATAGTGTCTGCCACAGCCGGGACCACCAGAGATGTGGTGGAGGTCCCTCTGGACATCGGGGGCTATCCTGTGCTGCTGAGTGACACAGCAGGGTTACGGGACACCACAGACAGCGTGGAGCAGGAGGGCGTCCGGCGCGCCCGTCAGCGGTATGTATTCACGGGCACGTGTGGGAAAATCAAGGTAGAATAAACAGTGGGGCGTTTTTGCACAAACAATCCAAAGGGATGAATATCGCCATCCTAAAAATGGCCTTTTGAGGGGAAATATCTTAAAGTCTTTTTGCCACTCATTGTGGCTTGTGAGGGGAAATTATCTGTTTATTCACAGATTTAGATAAAGGTGTTTTATCTCAAAAAGTTTATCACAAATTTAGATTCACACTTATTTACACTTATTTAAATAATAACTTAAACTTATTAGTATATTTATTTAGTTTTTTTTTACTTGCATATTAACTCTCAAGTGAGCAATGCATACACTATATCAATATTTTATTAAACACTATTTATATTTTATCAATATTTTATAATTGCGATTTTTAAAAAAAATGTTTTTGAAAGAAGTCTCTTGCTCACAAAGGCTGCATTTATTTTTTCAAAAACACAGTAAAAACAGTAGTATTGTGAAATATTATTAGTTTAAAATAACTGTTTTCTATTTGAATATATTTTAAAATGCATTATTTTCGGTCTGAATTTTTTTTTTCAGTCTTCAGTGTCACCTGATCCTTCAGAAATCATTCTAATATGCTGATGAATTATTCCAAACCTTTAACCGATAGTGTAGAATTGTAGACAAATTGTAGACCAAAAAACAAAAATGAATTGTGATCATTTAGATCAGAAAACAACATATTAATCATTATTAATTATTGGATGTAATCAATTTCAATCAATCAATAATAATATTGCTATATCATGTTTATTCATTTTTATTATTGTCAAATGAATGTTTAGTTTTTTAAAACAACAAATGACAAATTAAAGCCAATTATCATATGATAAATAGAGCAAAAATAAAGTTAATTCTATAAAACGCTTAGCATAAATTGTTTGCAGATAGTCCGGAAAACATTGTTAAGTCCATCTAAAAGTGTCCAAATCCTGTTTGCCATCCCTGCATATTAGGCCTTTCCCCTTTTCACATTTTACCTTTGTTTGTTGTGGCGAATGAGAGTACAGTATGCTGTGATTTACTAAAGAGATGGCATACACAGGAAGTGGCCACTTTGTTTCTACGAGGTCAAAGGTTGTAAGATGCTGACCAGGCTCAGGAAACAGGCTTAAGAAATGACCTTCCTCTGCTGCCCACAGGGTGGAGCAGGCAGATCTGTCTCTGGTGGTCGTCGACTTGACGCAGCTTCCTTCAGAGCCCCAGCTAGTGCCTGTCTTCCTCAGTGAACACTTGAAGAACATCCTGGAGATCTCATCTCACAGGCAGCAGTGCATCCTGATCCTCAACAAAAGTGACCTCAGCTCGGTGGAGCACAACCGCAGCATCCAGGCCTCTCTCGGGCGGTCAGCAGATGTTCCTGCTGCATGTTTGTTGTCATGCCACACCAGGGATGGCCTGGAGGATCTCCTGACTTTATTACAAAACAGACTAAAGTCTCTGTGAGTGGAACTGGTCAACCCAGAAAGCAATTCTGGTATTATTGAAATATGATTGATTGATAGATAGATAGATAGATAGATAGATAGATAGATAGATAGATAGATAGATAGATAGATAGATAGATAGATTGATTGATTGATTGATTGATAGATAGACAGAGATAGAGAGATGGATAGACAAACAGACAGACAGAGATAGAGAGATGGATGGATAGATAGATAGATAGATAGATAGATAGAGATAGAGATAGAGAGATGGATGGATAGACAGACTGACAGAGATAGAGAGATGGATAGATAGATAGATAGATAGATAGATAGATAGATAGATAGATAGATAGATAGATAGATAGATAGATAGATAGATAGATAGATAGATAGATGGATAGACAAACAGACAGACAGAGATAGAGAGATGGATGGATAGATAGATAGATAGATAGATAGATAGATAGATAGATAGATATAGAGCGATGGATAGACAAACAGACAGAGATAGAGAGATGGATGGATAGATAGATAGACAGACAGAGATAGAGAGATGGATGGATGGATAGACAGAGATGGATGATAGATGGATAGATAGACAGAGATAGAGAGATGGATAGACAGACAGACATAGATAGAGAGATGGATGGATCGATGGATAGATAGATAGATAGATAGATAGATATAGAGCAATGGATAGACAAACAGACAGACAGAGATAGAGAGATGGATGGATGGATAGACAGAGATGGATGATAGATGGATAGATAGACAGAGATAGAGAGATGGATAGACAGACAGACAGACAGAGATAGAGAGATGGATGGATAGATAGATAGACAGACAGACTGACAGAGATAGAGAGATGGATAGATAGACAGAGATAGAGAGATGGATAGACAGACAGACAGAGATAGAGAGATGGATGGATAGATAGATAGACAGACAGAGATAGAGAGATGGATGATAGATAGACAGAGATAGAGAGATGGATAGACAGACAGACAGAGATAGAGAGATGGATGGATAGATAGATAGATACTGTAAATAGCAATTCTAATGATGACACTTTCATAAAGTCTTGGGTCTCTGTGTGTTGAAGGTGTGGTGACCCACTGATCGGCAGCCCGAGTCTGACTCAGACCCGACACCGAACTCTTCTGCAGAAGAGCGTCGAGTGTTTACACCAGTACCATCAGTACAGGGGCGTGGACCTGGTGCTGGCGGCAGAAGGGCTTCGTTTGGGCCTCTCCAGTCTGGGCAGGATCACTGGTAGAGTCGGTCCGGAGGAAATTTTAGACACCATTTTCAAAGAATTTTGTATTGGGAAGTAGAATAAAACAATAGAAGTGTAAATAGGCCAACAAGAATGATCATTTTGAGAACATTTTCTGGGGCATGTACACTACTGTTCAAAAGCTTGGGGTCAGTAAGTGTCACTGTGGGTTGCAGGAAGGCAGATGAAGAAGAAGATAATTTCCAATACAAAGTTTTAACTACAATCCAGAAGACAGATAAACAGGCTGAGCAACACACAACGCTGATCGGACAGAGAATGAATGTGAGGGACCAACTTATATAGCAAACACAAATGAGGATGATTAATAGAACACAGCTGACATGAAAACAAACTAAAAGTCCATGATAAAGAAACTAGGCTGAACATCATGTGACAGTAAGATATATTTTTTTAAAGTGTCAAAAGTGATAGTACAAATATTTATAATGTTTCAAAATATTTCATATTTCAAAGAATCCTAAAAGAAATATATAATAGTTTTCATGAAAATATTAAGCCAGCCAACTGCTTTCAACTTTAACTGATAAGTAATATGAGTAATATATAATAATAAGTACTGTTAATAAATACGGATAATAATAATAAATGTTTCTTGAGCATCAAATCAGCATTTTAGAGTGATTTCTGAAGGATCATGTGACACTGAAGACTGGAGTAATGATGCTGAAAATTCAGCTTTGATCACAGGAATAAATTACATCTTAAAATATATTCAAATAAAAAACATTGTATTAATATTTGACAGTAATACACAATTATTACAAAAGGTGCAAGCATTCACTGATGCTGATGAAGCCAACACACTACATTTCACGTGTTCGTTTTCCCATATAATCTTTCAGGTCAATAAGGTTAAGCGTATTATTTGGAAGCCAACACACTACATTTCACGTGTTCGGTTAAGCGTATTATTTGGCTTGCTGTGCGTAGGGGAGGGGCTCGAGGAAGCAGCTTCAACTCCAGCTCAGATAAACCCCCCAGTGGGACTACTAATGCTTGGATGAGGAGTCTGGTAGCAAGATGTTGGTGGAGTTGGGGAGATGGAGGGATGCCCAAACAGCTGATGCCAGAGCAAGGTTTAGACTATTCAGAAGGTTTAGGTTCACTCCTCCCGAAATTACGTTTGTGAACTTCACTAAGAGGTACAGAGGTCCTCTGGATGAACACTTTTAAACAGGGGGATCAGTGTAAATAATTATTTTTCTTGTTGGAAGTATGGCATTATCTTATGTAGTTTCTGAAGGGCGATTCTAAAACAATACTAACAATTTAACTGATAAAATTATTAAAAAATTTTAACGTTTTCAAATCTCCCCAACTTATCAGAAAAGCTGTTTCATAGAATGACCTGATCAGTCCAAACAGCCAACATTAGAGCGCACTGTAACCAGGTAAATGTGTTGTTTATTTTAGTAGGCAGAGTTTCAAATCTCGGCTTCTCCAAAAAAACAATTACATTTCCTCCCGGTGTCCCGTTTTAAAAGAATGACTTCACACTCGCCTTAGCAGGGGGATTTCTTAGTTCTGGTTTCATATGCTCAAACACTCTGGCGATGTTCTGATGCAGCTGAGCGTTCTCTGTGTTCAACTGTACCGGCTGTGTAGGAAGGAGGTGTTCAGAAATGTTCCCCACGGCCCTTTGTTCTCCTGTCAATCTGACATTCATTTAAATATTTATGTGTGCTTGCTGAACTCTTCACCCGTTTGACGACATCAGGGTGCGAGGGTCTGTGCACAGCACGCTGTACCTTCTGCCTTCCTCTCATTCATGACGTTGTTGTGCTGTTGTTTCTGCTGATTACTGGGGTTAAAAGGGACCCATAATTCTCACCGGTCTTTGGTTGGTGGAGAGGCCACCATGTTCATACAAAAACTGCCCTGGAACGTATAGATTCCTTTTGAATGGTGTCAAATTGATTTGTGAATGCAGAAAAATAGAAAAGCAAAAAATATATTCCTTCTTGTAACTAATCTTTTGCTCCCTCCCCTTCATATAAAACACACCACAGCTAAAAATTAAATTTAATCTTTAAATATGCAGTTTATATCTTCCGACTGCATGTTTAAACTTTTTAAATTATATCAGGTTTTGGCCACAATTAGTCATTAACATATTGTACAGGGTTTTCCAATCTTTGTTACACAAAATTCATAATGACACCTATAATGCAAAAGTATATGCAGCATATGCAGATGTTAGTATCAGCTTATTTAATTAGTGAGCTAGAAATAGCGCAATAGTGAGGAAATAGGAGTTGATTTATATGTCATGTCTATTTATTTAAACAGATCAATATATTAACAAGGAAATTATTTAGAAAAAACAAACAGTAAAAGGTTGCTGAAACCTGCAAATGGTTGAAACAAGTAATTGCTGAAACACAATTCTTAATTTGTAAAGAACATTATATACATCACAGCACATGTGGAGCTTTCACAAGCATCAGATTCTCTCAATTTTAACATGAACTAATGGTTTTTTTTTTTAAACTTATCATTTGTTGAAATGGCAGACTTGTATTTACTCACATTTGTATGTCTACTCTAAACAACTAAATCAGACCCCTAAAGTACTTCATGTCATGTAAGTTCACAGCCCATAACGCTTAAATACAACTATACAGTAAACTAAACATTTGAGTGCATGTACATTTACAGTGATCCAAGGTGACAACATTATTTACAGAAGACATCACGGTAAATATCAGGGAACCCCCACACTCAAAAACTCAGAGTTTGGCCTTGAGATTCAGATCATTCCTTTCTCCACACCCAACCTACGGAAAAAAGGGAAAACAGTTCAATAAAACATTCTGAATGACTCCGCCTGAAATGAGTCATCAACACTAGTTCTTAAAAATCTAAACATGAAAGGGTTTTTAATATTACTTTATATAGCGTAATTTTTTATACTTTCAGACTATATACCACTACGTGACTTGTAATATAGCACTTCATAAAGTACTGTATGTTCTGTTTTAAATGTTAACAACGATCAGTAACATGTTCCTCTGAGCTCTGGAGGTCCTTGACAAATTTTAAAACGCATTTTGGAAAGGTTGTTCCAAACTAAATTGAGGCAATCAAGTATACACATGATATTTCTTGAGGGAAATAATTTTGTCATCTCATCACATGATCCTGGGTTTGCAGTTAATTGTGGGGTAATTTTATTATTCCGAAATCCTAAATTGTGTCCCTGTACACTAAGAGACTATTGGCCGAAAATATTCCCTATATTTTAACATTTTCATGTTACGTCAACAAATTGCCTCACATAGAAACAGTGTGGCATTTTTGCAAGGCTGTATTTAATACAAGTTTTATTTGCCACAACCATCTCAGTAGCTCAGAGGTGTCCAGTCCTGCTCCTGGGTGGCCACTTTCCAGTAGGGTTTTGCTCCAGCCACAATTAAATAGACCTGAACCTGCTAAACAAGGTCTTCAGGATCACTAGAAACTTAAAGGCAGGGGTCTTAGAGCTAAAATCTGCAGGAACGTGGCCCTCCAGAAACAGGATTTAACACCACTGTCATTGGTAACATTCCAATTCAAAATAAAGTGACAGTGACGTCTTTGGGTAGGGAAGGGATGTCCTATCCTGCTCCTGGAGGGCCAATGTTCTGCAAACTTTAGTTCTAACTATATTTAAACACATCTGAATCAAGGTCAATGTCTTTAGGGTTACTGGAATCTTCCAGGCAGGAGTGTTTTGGCAGGTTGGTTTCTCCAGGAGCAGGATTGGTCTCCCTTCAGAGTGGGTAGGGGCCAAGTGAATACTGACTTTCTAATAGAATTCTGCCCATGATGGATGAAGACCATTTACCTTTAGTGGTTAATGGCTCCTACCAGGTGGGGGGGGATGCAGGCCAGCCTTTCCCGGGGGTTGAAGACCAACAAGGTTGGGCTGCAGAAGCAGTGAAGATTGAGTTAATCATGGTACACTCTGCAACATTCAAACATGATCACAATTTTTTAGATGTTTTAGGCATCGTTTTTCATCCCAACATAACTCCTACCTGTTGTACGCAGCCACTTTGCAGAGATATGAGGGTGGCGTCTTTCACAGCGAGCTGGGTGTCTAACAGTTTTTTGTCATCCCTCAGTCTGCTTTGTTCCTTGAGAAGCTGCTCCAATTGTCTGTCATATGCCTGTTGGGCATCTTGCAGTTTTTTGCTGCTCTCTGCAGACTCTCTCTCTCTACCTGTTTTACACTTGTCCAGTTCTGAATTCAGCTCCGCATTCTGTACTTCCAACAAGCTGCTCTGTTTTTGAATGCTCGAGACCTTCGCTCCCACAGTGTTCAGGTAGCTCTGGAACTTGTCCTCCACCTGTCGAGAAAGGCTAGAGCAGTTGGAGCGAATCCTGTCCATTTGTTCTTCCTGTTTCTGGCAGGTGAGGTGAAACGTGACCGAGTTGGTGAAGAAGTTGTCGATTTTGGTTAGGAAAGCACTTGTTACTGTCTGGATGCCTATGAGGGACTCTGCAAAGTCTTCTTTGCATTTCTTGGTGTAAACATCAAGCTGGGATTTCAAATTCACATTTTCCTGTCTCAGTTGTATCACCTGAGTATGATGTTGGTTTTTATCCTTCACTGCATTGTCCAAGTCAGCTTTGAGGTACTCAACTGTCTGGCTGAAGTTGCTCTTAAGGATACCATACAGAACTTTCTGCTGATCCAGAAGAGTATTCAGAGTTTTTACTTCACCTGACAAGAGAAAAGAGAGGCACGTCTATAGGACAGTCCATTTATGAATTGTATTATTCATTGATCAGTTACTGCACTCACCATTCAGATTGTTGTTGATTGGTGGACATGGTAGTGGAGTATTTCGAGTGCTTGAAAGCTTCATTTTATTGACCTCACAAAGAGACTGTAAAACACCCAATCAAAATCAAACTTGTAATGATTATTAGGGTTAGGATTACAAGATTAATATACTAAGGGTGTGAAGGGGCAGGTGAAATGAATGAATTTAAAGATAATCACAGAAGATTAACCTCATAGAATCTTGGAATTAAAGGGATAGTTCACACAAAAAATGAAACTTCACTCCTTATTTACTCACACTCATATCGTTCCAAACCTGTATGACTTTCTTTCTTTTGTGGAACACAAGTGAAATCATTATGGAGAATGTCTGTTTTTTGGTCCATTCATTGAAAGTCAATAGAATCCAATGTAAAACTAACTAACTAAAAACATTGGAAACATTCTTCAAAACATCATCTTTTGTCAAGTCATACAGCTTTGGAACTACATGAGGATTTTCAGTTTTGGGTGTTACTCGAAATACGACTCGAAAGTTCAGATACAAGCAAATAAAGGACTTACAAGTGTCTTCTGCAAGTTTTTGCTATTTAAACTTGTCGTGTTTAAGTCATTTTTCAGCTTTGCTATCTCTTTGTCTGCCGCATCCTTCTCTCCAGTCTTTGCTTTGAGGGCACCCGCGAGGTCAGCTTTCTCTTTTCGGAGTTTGTTGTTGTCTGCGGAGAGCTTGTTAAAGGCCTGCTCCAGCTCTTCTACTCTCTTTTCATCGGCGGTCTTCTCCGGCTGGCCGTACACAAGGAAGAGCACCAGACTGGCGATGATGAGGGACTGGATCAGAGACGAGAAGAAGAACACGATCCTCATGTAGTAGCCGCAGCTTTTCCCCTTCGCCTTGTGGATTTGTTTCGCCTCCAGCCCGAATGTGGCCCGGGAGTAGCTGTTGTTATACATTTCTGCAGCCCAGTGGTGGGAAAGAGACGAACCTTCTGATGACTGGGATTCTAGAGGTTTGTTATGAAAAAGCAATGGTTAAAAAAGGTTACCAAAATACCCTGCAGTGCTGTCACACTCGTAGGCAAAGACATGTAAACACTTCTAGCAGGACAAGGGGAGGTAGCTGTGTTTATAAATGCAGAGACACTTCCCGCGCCGTGACTCTTTCCGGGCCTCCACAGGAAAGCTCCAGAGGTTATCGGTACTTCACGCTGAACCTACGGAGATCTCCAGAGAGAAGCAAGTCACAGCTCCTCCCTTACTTTCCCTCATAAATCACACCCAACCCTGACAAGCAATGCAGACCACATCCTCAGACTTATCCATAACACTTATTTCATAATTTCACTGTGGGATTTGGGATTAGATGTTCTTGGCATCCATATTGTTATTTCTCAATATTTAATAACGAGTTAATGAATTTTATATCAAGTGTCATTTTGGAATCGCCCACTTTGGCCAAGAAAAACAATATTCCTCCAAAGGACAAAAGCAGGTCGTTCCATCTCTTCCTGGATCAGATCAGATACATAAACACACATGATCAAAACAACCCATCCGAAATGGTTTCCTGCAGAGCCGCAGAGACTATCGGTGGAGTCGGAGGGACAACAATGGTGACCCGTCATCCTCCTCGCAGGAATGAATAACAAACTCTCCCAGAAGCCCAGGAGGCGGCAGCACGTTTGATCCCGGGCTAGTGATGACGCTCGCAGCTGACAGCCGTGTCTGGGAGAGTGTGAAGAGGGAACATAAAGTAAGTCAGGGGTTTTCCTGCAGGCCATTGTCTCTTTGCCAATCCATCCTCAACGGAAAGTCATTTACAGAGGGTGACTAAAACTGACTAAAAGTTCTCACAAAATCCTTTACAGATTGCAGGTGAGCTTTAAGACAAAAACAGGAAGCTGAATCTGCAAAAGACAAACGAACACTGATAACATTTGAAAATAAAGACAGATGAGCTGTGGAGATTATTAAAGGATATCAGAGCGAGGACTCAAGATCTATTCATTACTCAAGAATTTGTTTGGTGCTATCAAATATTGAGTTTCATTGAAAAAAAAAATAAAAGTTGAGTTTGGGTGAAAAGTTGAGGCTTACAGTGCGTATCATACAGGTTTGGAACAACACCAGGGTGATTAAATATTAGGTGAACAAGAAAAAGGAATAATGCCACTCAAGAGTATTCGGGAGAGTTCTTTATTGCAATCTATTGTTCCATGAAGAACCTTTAACATCCACGGAACCTTTCCATTCCCAGAAAGATTCTTGATAGCGGACGAAAGGTTTCTTCTTGGATGATTAAAATGTTCTTTGGACTCAAAAAACAACAACGTTCCTCTATGGCATAATTTCTATAGCCATAAAATAAAAACCTTTATTTTCAAGAGTGTTAGCATGTGGTTAAGGGCCCTTTCTAAGAATTTAGCATCTTGAATTAGGTTTTTCTCCATCTTTGTTTACAGCTTGGAACAAAATACTTCTCAGAACTAAGGAGGTTGTAAAGTGAAAGGTTAATGATTATTAGCACAATAACACAAAAATGTGACCTGAACACTCTTCCGACTATTATCTGTGAACCTAAGTGCTGCTCAATAGCAGGATACAAAATTTCTGTGGTCAAAGAATCAAAACAAAGCAATTTCTAAAGAAAACACATACAATTCCAATTAATAATCCCAAAGGTAAATTAAACAAAGTAATTAAATATGTATTATGAAGACGGTTTTATGTTGTTCGGCTGTACTCTCTTGCGACCTCTTGTGGTCACGCAATTGTATTGCTGCTTTAATTTATTCCATCCTTTATTCAAAGTTTTCGAAGTATCTATAGTTGATATTACAATGTTCAGGACAACAAAACAAAATTGCCCTTACTTTTAAATGCATGTCGCTGACATGTCCACACTATTATCAATGTGCCTTGTTCTATAACTCAAAATGCTCTTTTCAGAACTTTATTATAGATTTAACCCAGCACATAATAAACAATTCAGTGTAGAATACAGTACATCAATAGCAAATAATGTTTATGAGGGATTCAGTTAATAAAAGTAACTGATAATATCATAGAATTCTTTTCACTATCTAATCAAATTATGATGGATAACATCAAGCCTCGTCAACTATTAGTTCTCGCTAAATATAGATTTTTTTTAAACTAAAAAATGTGGTTAGCCTTGTGAAATGATCAAACCATCAATACTTGACTGTTCCGCAACAGGCTCTTGAGCTTGTGTGGTTATGGCTGCTTTAGTAAATTAAGTCACCGATGTTTTCAAAAGAAATAAAAGAGACAATCCCAGTACAGAAAAAGTGGACAAGGCCATATATATGCAGTTATTCACAGGTCACTCCTTCATTTAGGAGTTCATCAGTCTCTAGGAGATTTGCAGGGGTATATTGAGTGAAAGGTCACACCGTGGCTTCATTCTCCTGCGTGTTGTCCTCCTCCAGCAGACTGTAGGACGCGTGGCTCTGGAAGGGTCTCTGCAGCGGGTGGCACAGCAGTTTGGCCATGCAGTTGTGCAGCTCAATAGCAGGACCGCACAGTGACACCTCAAACTGATAGCACATGCCCTTAGAGTCCAACTCACTGAAGGAGTTGTACACGTCCTGAAAATACAGCCACAGAGGTTCAGTACCTCCAGTAAGAAGGTATACAGACAGGCAAATAATAACTTGAGTTGGTGGAAGGGAATCATAGGAAGCTCAAACCTTCCAGCTCGCGTCCTCAGTCGGTTCTTCAGTTCCATTATGAAGATACACAACATCAAAGAAGAAATATGGAGACTGCAGCATTTTCTGGAAAGAGAATATTAGAGACATACAGGATTGCTCTTTTGATGATGAATGAGATAAAGAATATTTTTAAAATCTAATGTTAGAAATGTAGTACTTGAAATGTTGATTTCATATGGTTTTGAGAAACATACAATTTTCAACTAAAAGTTTCAATTCAATGTCTCTAAAAATGCCATGTGGAGTAACCATTAAGTAAATATTCCTTACAATACATGTGGATGTACACATCTTAATAATTATTTCCAAAAAGTATTTAAATACATTTTTCAAAATTAAAAAAACTTTTTTTTTTTTACCATAAAATATTAATCTACATGTTTTTTAAGGGGTTGTACCTCTGAATTAATCGACTTCAGGGCACCTCTCTTTGAAACCACTTCCTGTTTCATTTTTTCCTGCATATTTTTGCATGTTGGTTGCACCACATGACTTAGATTTGGTGGACAAAAGTTCTCTAAAGGGGTCCTATTATGCTTTTTTACATTTTCAACTTTCCTTATTGTGTAATTTTGCTGTTTGAGCAAGAAAAACAAATGATCTGGAATATTACACAGCACTGAAAGATTTCCCTGCACCAATTTTGCAATGAGTTCAACGGGATCCACTGTGCTGCTGACCAACAGAAAGTCACTTCTGTGTGAGCAGTGATTCATGCATCTCAAAATTTTTGACAAAACAAGACTTTTCTTTGCCCCTAAAAATAATATAACTATATTCAAGCTATATAATATAGTTATATAATATAACTTCTTGATTAGGTTTCAAGAATCATCCTTTAGCTAAGGCCTTTTTCTGATATCAGAAAAAATTTACCAACCGATTTTTATGCCCCCCAAAAATATCAAAATAAATTTTAATTCAGAAATACGAAAACATGTATCTTTAAAAAAAAATAGGTGCAGTCAAGTCACCGTAAGTGTGAATTGCTTTTTAAATTCTTTTAAAATAAATAGATCCAGACCTTCTTGTCCCATGTTTGTACAGTAACGTGTGAAACAGACTTACTTTGACAGCATCAGGAGGATTGAACTGAAGCATGCCAGAGGGCCGGCTGAAGATGAGGAGAGTCCGAACTACAAAAGGAGGCGGGATGGTCTGGATGTTCTCCATCTGAGGAAGTTCGATTTTCTGCAAACTAAAAGAGAAAGAAATTCAACTGATTAAATTCACATCAATCAAATGATCAAAAACAGAAGAAAAAACTACTTACATGACATTGAGGAAATCTTCCAGATCTACAGGTAACAGTTAAAGAAATTATTAGTATGGTCATGATTCATTCTCACTGCTTTCAATTTATCTGGACAGACTTGATTCCAAAAGCACATCAAAATGGGCCTAACTCTAAAAATAAAGGATACTGAAGGACTCGCAGACGTTGGTGTCCAGGTCGTACAGACAGCTGCACAGCTCTCGCGGGTCAGAGGTGAAGCTTGATAGCTGTGTGAAAGAAAAATGTCAATTACTGTTGGTATTTTTTAGCTAAAACTCTTAAAAATAGTTTTCGTAACTGAAAAAGAGCTTAAATAAAATAAAATGTAAATATTAGATGAAAGGGAAAATTAGACAAACTCAAATAAATAGATAAATAAATAAAAAGTTGAAGTACAATATTAAAACTGAAATAAAAATGAATTAAATCTATCTCAAATGAGTATTGTATTAAGTTTAAATAAATCAATTAAAAGCTATATAATAAATGCAATAATATTATATCATTAATACTAAAATGACGCTGGCAGTAAAGCAAAGCATTTTCTATGAAATAAAGAAGTGATTTGAAAGAATTTCATTCTTTTAATGAAAATGAAATATTTCTATAACAGACTTTTTTTTTTTTTAGCACTGACCCATTTGTCAACTACCCAAAGACAGTTTAATTCAATGGTTTTGTCCACTCACCCACATGGCATCATCGTTCACCACCACCAGAGCAAACTCATGCCTTTTGTCAATCTTGTGCTTGGTTCTCACAAACATCTCAATCATTTTCTGTGAAATATTTAAGGCGTTTGTCTTGGATCTGGAAATGCAAATCATTTACATTTAATGCAAAACATTTATAGAAATATACATTTGTCATTTCAAATAGAGTACACTACATTTATTCATTTAGCAGAATACACTACCGTTCACAAATGTTTTAGATCGATACGATTTTCTCATGTCTTTAAAAAATGTATTATTCAAAAACAGTAATATTCTATTTGAATATATTTTTAAATGTAATTTATTCATGCGATCAAATCTGAATTTTCAGCATCATTACTCCAGTCTTCAGCATCACATGATCCTTCAGAAATCATTCTTATATGATGATTTGCTGCTCAAGAAATATTCTTGTTATTGTCACTGTTGAAAACAGGATTCTTTGATGAACAGAAAGTTCAGAAAGACAGCATTTATCTGAAATAGAAATCTTTTGTAACATTAAAAATGTCTTTAATGTAACTTTTGATCAATTTAATGCATCTTTGCTGAATAAAAGTATTAATTTCGTTGATTTCTTTCTAAAAACAAAAATCTCACTGACCCCAAACTTCTGAACGGTAGTGTATAATGTTACAAAAGCTTTCTATTTCAGATAAATGCTGTTCTTTTTAACTTTCTGTTCATCAAAGAATCCTGAAAAAAATTCTGAAACACTGAATGATTTCTTGAATAATAATAAATGTTTCTTGAGCAGCAAATCAGGATATTAGAGTGATTTCTGAAGGATCATGTGACACTGAAGACTGGAGTAATGATGCTGAAAATTCAGCTTTGATCACAGGAATAAATAGCATTTTCAAATAGAAAACAGTTATTTTAAATTGTAAAAAAATATCTCACAATATTGCAGTTTTCACTGTATTTTGGATCAGATAAATGCAGCCTTGGTGAGCAAGGCTCTTTTGAACGGTAGTGTATATCAAGGAAAATAATTTAATAATAACAATAAATAAAAAATAAGTAATTACCCATTGAAGGACTCCAGTTTTTGTAGAGACATCTCCTCTGAAAGGTCCAAACAGATGATCTGTTTCAGAAAGATATAATTGAATGAATAAAGTGTTTTCAGATGCAAATATTGTGAAGTTGTGTTTATTGCCACACGTACAACTTTCTCGGGGCAGTTGACCCGTGGTGCCCGAAGGTGTAACTCTGCTGATGGGGGGATCTGGGCGGCCATGGACGGCTGAGGGGGTTTAGGTCTTTCCTTCACTGCAGAAGCCAGCGTAGGCATGCTGACTGTGCTGATTCCTGTCGCCGCTACAGAGACAGGGACAGGGGCAGGGGTAGGGACAGGGGCAGCGGCTGGGATGGTGGTGGCAGAAATCGGGGGGCTATCGGAGCTGGCCGCCTCTCCCTCTCCCTCTACACGGCTGCCCACGGCCGGCTGCGGGGGGGAGGCCAGGCTGCTGTTGTTCAGGCTCCCAGTGCTGCTGCGCCGGTCCTCCGCACCCTCCGGATTGGACCGGGTCCTGGGTCTCAGGTCCATCATACGCTCCTCTCCATCTGCCTGTCCGGGCTCAGGGGTCTCCATCGCAACCTGACACCATCCCATAGACAGTAAACAACAGTAAATAAATAAATAAATAATTACTACAAATAATAATAATAATATATATAGACCAAACATATACTAAAATACTGTATAATATACAGAATACGTTTATATTTAACATTTTTAGAATAAGGGTTAAGTAAAAGCAAACAATTCTCAGATGATTTCAATAAAACCCCAGTCATAATCTATTAAATTATTATTCTAATATCATTTATCTTATAATCTAAACCTAAATGAGCTTTTTTTAAGGTACGTTTTTAAATACTTGAAGCCAAAACAGTGATTTAATAAACATTAGAGAAATTTAACGTTAACAGGCAACACAAGTAGAATAGCGAAATAACGTAAAACTATAACTTGCCGAACATACAACAGATGAAAATATGAGTTTAGTAGAGAAAAAAAAGATCACAAAATTATTCTGCAACACTTCCTCGTTCGCTTCTGTATCGGTGACATTCAGAGGCGAGTGCTGAAGAGTGTTTCTGCTCTTTGGCGCTTATAGTGGACTGGAGGAGCGTTGCCAGCCCAGCTTCTGAAAAGAAAACGCCTTCTCTCCAATAGTATTCGTGGCGTTTTTTTTAGTTGAGACACTATTATGTGCTATGATATACGGAATATCTGAGTTCACAAATAGTTTGTTTCTGAACATAAAAATGTCGACACAATGTAACTTACTTGCTCTGGCATTAATTTGGGATGAAGAGATGTGTTGTCGTTTCGTTGCACAAGCAGAATGTGAAGATTGATTGGTCGGTATTGTATTTGTCCCGCCCCTCCTCCACTGTGATTGGACGGCTGGATAAATAAATAACAGTGATGAGCAAATGATGTTCAGTGATGAGCGCTGCGTTCAACTCGGGCGACCGGTAAAAAAACGCCTCGCGCTGCGAGTGTGTTGCTACGACTCTTTTTCTCCATCAGCCTACTATCACTAGCAGTTCGAAATAGAAATAGAAATAAAGTCAGAGAAAACAATTAAACAGAGAAGAATAAGGTACGCATACTGACAACACTTCATAATAAACAACAATTTTATTTGTTAGCATTATTTATGTTAGGCTACTGCATTAGTTAAAATGAACTAACAATGAACAATACGTACAGCATTAATTAATTACTTAGTTAATGCAACATTTAATACTACATTTTTAAGATCAAAAGTTTTATCTGGTAGCAATGTTTTGTGAACAAACATGAAACCATTTATAGCCTAACATTAGCTGCTGTAAAAATGAATTGTTCGTTTTTTAAGTTAATGCATTAATGTTAACACATGAGACTTTATTGTAAAGTTTTACCACCACTGTATCTCAAAGGTCAGTTTGGTTCTATCAACTGAATGTCTGCATTACAAAACAGCTCCTAATTTATTAAATTACAAATCTTAAAAACAGTTGATAGACAGTTGAAGAATATACTGTTTATTTTTACAGCTTCAGATTTACTATTTGAATAATAATGTAACTGTGAGGGTTTATCCTGAATAATTGCATTTATATAACTTACAGCTTCTCTAGGCTAAATAATTTAGCATACAGAATATTTTAGTCTTCCATTTTCCTTAAAACCATGTTACCAAATAGTAGCACTGTACTGTAATCAATAACAAACATAGTGATCATTTAATTGAGAGGATTTCTGAATACTTTATTTGTAAAGTATTTATCAAATAATCTTCTATAGAGACAGAGAGTCAAAAATCAACCAAACAGGAAAAGATCTAAATAGACAGTGGGTGGAGACGACAATCACGAGAAGAGATGTGTTCAGCAGAGAGCAGGTTTAGCCCAGTAAAGTGGAGAAGAAGAGTGTTTGATCAGGATGTGCTGAAGCTCACGGCGTACACGCTTCGCACGCTCAGCGAGCAGAAGAGACAGAGACATCACTGGATCACTCTTTCATTCAGGACATTCCCTGAGGACAGGACCTGAGCCAACATCAGACAAATGACACAGGTGAGTTTCTGGGACGGTGATGTGATGTACACTCAATCTGATCCAAAAAGCAGACATTTTTTTGTTCGTTTTTTAACACATGTTAATGCAACGTTGTAAAGTGTAAACCTGTATTTGTTTTTAGTAACGATCATATTTGAATAAATCATGAAATGCCATTTATAGTATAGTGCTGCAAGGGAATTTAGAATAGTCACGAGTTTCAAACCAAACTCAATTAAATGGCAGAAACATCTACAGCAAAAGAGGCCCTTAAACCATATACTTAAATGATACTTATATCTGAATACTGAGAACAACAGTTTGAGAGCTACATCTTCACAGTAAGCTCCACAATGCAGCTGTAGGAAGTGCAGTCACAGGATGTGCCTGTTTCCTCCTCCTCCCCTCAGAACAAAAGGGTGCAGAAAACAACAACACCCATATTGTTTTATAGGCATCTTCATGAGTTTGTTTTGATGTACAAAGAAAAAAATATAGACATTATAGAACAATATATATGTTCCAAATAAAACTATTCGGACTCTTCCTGGTTGTCATGTTAGTTGAACAATCAGAGTGAATGTTTTGAACTACTCCTGTGATACAATAGTCACTTTTAAATGTCATTGAATTTAGTTCTGAGCTCTAGCATCCTTTGTCTGCAGATGCTACTTGGATTATATTGAATGAAAGTGTTTAAATACTTATTTTAGGCTAGTTGATAGTGTCATCCCACCTAACCCAACCTAGCTCAAATCTTTATCTGAAGTAAGTAAAGACTGGTTTTGCACATTATCTCACACAAGTGACACGTTCCAGCAGAGATCGGACAGTCTGGTGTCAGCGGATATTGAACTGGCGCAGTGTGAGACGGAGGTGAGCACTTTCCTGCAGATCATTTCTGAGCTCAACAGGAAGATGGACTCCCTACAAATACCACGGTAATACCCGTCTCAAACAATTGCAAACAATGTAGTTTTGCTCTAACAAGTACAGTATGTGAAAGGGTCTGTGTTCTCACAGAGAGATGAAACCGTCTGAGGGTCACGTGTGTGCCAGTGGGTGCGTCCCGCGGCAGGGCTGGAGATCGGTGGACGCTGGCACAGCATCTGTGGAGACCAAGACCAAGAACATCTGCAGGGACTCAGAAGGCACGTTCTGTTGCAATGCCACATCGTCAATCACAGTAAATGCTGTCAAAACTGACAGCCTGCCATTTACTGGACTACTGGTCCTGCCAGACTTTTGTTTCCAAATGCAAAACTACTTATTAAACTTTAACTTGAACATTTCCTATACGCATGCAAGTATGTTTTTCTAAATCAAGACTCATGAGAATTTTTATGATTTAAAAAAAAAAAAGAAAGAAAAAACTTTAAACTTAATTTATTCATAATGGAGTGCAAACAACTAAAATGTATTATTCATAATAATAATAATAATAATAATACATAATTTTGCTGTTTTAATTATAATAATTTTGATAAAAATAATGATCATAAAATAATTCTAGGAATTGATTTGCAACATTTTCTTTAGATTATTTTGTAAGAATGAAATGGATGAATTTGGGAGAAAAACTAATACTACTAAATCTAAAAATCTAGGATTTGTGTTTGTAATTGAGTGCAAACATCTAAAGGTGTATTATTATAATTAATAACAAATGTTATTACATACATTTAGAACGTCATTCAACATCATTTGCTACATTTTTCTGCCTAACTTCATCCATATTCATTCTTACAAAAAAAAACTCACCAAAAGAAAGTAACACTAATAATAAAATTATATAATAATGATAATAACTTTCTAAAGAATAAAGTACAAAATAATAATTTTATTCTTTTAAATAATATTCAAAAATGGTGAGGAATTTGACTGTGAATAATTATAAATTGAGAATATTAATGTTATTAATAATAATACATTTCAACATTATTAGTGGTGTTTTGCCACATTTTCTTTTCTTTACACTTCTTGTAGTTAATTTAATAACTGCCTGAATAATATGAATATAGCCATAATTTGGAAATGTACATAAAAAGAAAAAAATGTCTGTTTTTCTGTAGGGGGCAGCAGTGATCTTTGGACCGAGCTGCAGAAGGCTCTCTCTGCTCTCGAGACCTCTAGCGGTCATGGGAGGAAGATGCTCAGGCTGCAAACTCAGAATTCTGAGAGAGTTCAAGCACACCATCTCTCTGCAGGCCAGGAGAGCTGGGTGAAGGCCACACAGGTGCTCTTCCAGCCTCTCGCTGTAGCATACAGTACATCCTCTACTGCATCTGAACATCCTCAGGCTCTGATCCCTGTAATCTGATCCAGGTGCTGGAGGAGATGGAGAGCGATTTGGGGATCTCATACCCCTCTGCTCTTCCCCCTGATGAGAGACGTCAGTATCAGCGGGATGTTCTCGCACTGTACAAACACAACCAAGACCTCAACATCTCCTTGAAGAGCCATCAGGAAGAGCTTATAGCAGCTGAAAGTATGCGGATTGATCTTGAGGACGAGAAAAAGTGGCTGGAGGAAAAGGTTGATTGGGATATTCCCAACTTTTACATTTTAGAGCAATTAATGGAACCATTAGACGTATAGTGAATATATTAAAAGTATATTAGAATATGATTGCGTATATAATTATATGAAAATATATTTCAATATTAAAAGTTCATATGCCACTGAAACATTATTTTAAATTATATTAACAATGTATATCGATAGAACCTCAAAGTAATAATACACTTACTAATAAGTTAAAAAGTCTTCAAGTAGGTAATTTGATGAAATAATGTTCATTACATATTTTTAATTCAGTCATTTAATTGTAATTTTCTAACTTTCGCTGTGGCTGAACTCATCTTTTGGCAGTTAGTGGACCTGAAGAGGAAGTGGCTTTACGGAGTGAGTCGTTCTCCTCCTGTTAGTCCATCATTGTCCTCTTGTCGAACTTCGAGCCCTTGCTTTTCCTCTCCTCCTTATCCTGGATCCCCTATGCTGTCCCGTAAACTGCCTGGCTCCAGGCCGGACTCACCTTCATCTCCCTGCACCGTTGATTCTGTGCTTCAGGCTGAGATCGAAAAGCTGCAGAGGTGAGAGATTAATAGCTTTATTCATCAATACTCACCTCTTGATTCCATTCCCTCCTCACTCACTTAGATAATCTCTGGACATTAGTCTAATAAAAAAAATCCCACAAAACATAATAAAAAAATACATATGGTTTTTGACTGGTGGGTGAGGTGTTCTGAGTGGCTACACGGTTGCTAGGCTGTTCTGGATGGTTGCTAGGGTAATTTCTCACTGTCAAATATTAAAAGAGTCCACCCCCAAACCATTGTTGTTCTGATCACTACATAGGGAATGTAGCCCACCTTTACTGTTAGACTATGGCATTTCTTTGCCTTTTTTATTGTCTGCACGGCCAAAATCGTTTAAAAAATAAAGAAAGAATTTACACACCTCTTGTCAACAAGATCAATTATTTGTGTTTAATGTAGTGATGAAATGGAAGTAGAGACATTCATTGTGATGTACATCCAAGTGAAACGGATTATAGAAAAAGAAAAAAATCTATTGTTGAATGGATAGAGAAAGATCTTAATAAGAGATTGCAGTTGATTTAATGAAAGTCATTATGACATTTTGATTAAGAATTACGAAATCAAAAAACAACAAATAAACATGAATGGATGCTTTTAGAAAACAGATGGGGTGAATTTTTATTTCTTGCCACATACCAGCTTAATACTTCGAGTTAAGGTGTTGGTAAAATAGTGAGGGCTTATTAAGCAGTAATTTTTGTATAAGTTTGAAAGGCTGGAAGTGTTGAATCTCTTCTGACAGGTGTGCTTTGTTTGAGCAGGTGTCTGGAGCGGCTGAAAGCTCGGAATGAGCGCCTCAATGGCGCACTGGTCAGGAGGAAAGGAGAATCAGAGCAGCTGAGCATGAGTCTTAGCCGACAGGAGGCAGACAGCTCGGCTCTACACATGGCTCTGGCATACTGGTGTGCTGCTGTCTTGACCTCTGTCTCACACTGCATGAGCCGAAAACTGCCACTGATCCAGGATCAGGGCTTAGTCACTTTGGCTTATCACGATTGCTTCTATAAACTGATCCTGAAACTGTTTTCTTGACTCTTTTTGATATTGTAAACCTTGACCTTTGGCCCCTAAGATTGGCACTGAGAGCGTGTGTGTGTGAGTGGTATGCTGCTAATGGCTTTTTGATTGACAGTGAGGAGTGTGAGGAGGCTTACAGTGACCTACTATCCCTGTGCGAAGCCAGAAAACAACAGAACGCAGGTGCTGCACACTCTTTGAATTACAGCTCATGTGACACATAAACACATTAATGTACAACCACACACACATACAAATATAGTGTTTTTTCTTACAGAACAAATGAGCACACCGCAGCCTGACCTCTCAAAGTTAAGAGACGTGAACTCGGACAAAGGCGAGCCACCCTCCAGTACACTAGAGGGCACTGCTGAGAATAGAACAAACAGGTTGTTGCATCATATTTACTGTTGCTCAACATATGCGAAATGCAATGGGAATCAGCTAAACAAAACATTTCGCTGGAAGGACTTGAGATGGTAAAGTGACATATTCCTACGCAAAAAATGCTTTGGTGATCACTGACACACCAATTTGCAGTGCTGACCAATAGCAAGCATCTTGGTTCGGCCCTGACCTCTGTGTGGGCGTTTCAGAGAGACATGTAGTAGCACGTTGATTTGTCAGTCATGGTGAGAACTCTGCTCATGTGTTTGCAATTTGCTTAATAAAGCATTTAAAAGTTAATGAACAAATGTATCATTACAAAAATTCACAATGCAGTTGCAGATGAAATATAATGTGGATAACATTGAATAAATAACTTTTACTCCAAATCTTTTTTTTTGGTTTTCTGTGACAGTACAGAATAAGACATCATAAACAGTAGACAGTAAGATATTGTCGAATAAATATCTTTTAATCAGGTTAGATACTGATAATTAATCACTCAAACCCCTCTATTTAAACCTCTCTACGAAACCGTCAGACTCGCACATTCGCCATGTTTGTAGTTTAACACTTTTTATTCATGTTTGTAGTTTTAATTGAATCCTTGCAGCTCAAATCTGAGTGCAAGTATCTCACCAAAGCTTTAGTCTAATTTTCAATCCTAATTAGATTAATTACAAGGGCTTAAACCTTCCCGAACCAATTCAATCAATCCACTTATTTTGGACTGATAATGAACCAGACGTCATCTTAGTTCTGAAAAGCCTCTGTCTCTCTCTCTCTTTTTCTGTACACTCCAGCTTATCGGGGCAGGAGTTTGAGAGCAAGGCGGGTGTAATTCTCCAGAGGATCGCCAGGCTTAAGCAGGACAGGGCCGCAATGTGTATCCCGCAGCGGGGCAAAGCAGGAGAGGGCAAGATCAGTCCCGACACTGGCACGCTTGCAGGGGTCAGAGGTCGCTCCAGTTCACTTTCCAAAAACACCAAAGAAGAGAAAGCGGTTCTACTGTATGAGCTGGTGACAGTCAGGGTGGGCAATTTTGAAAAGTTACCCCTACTTCCTATATTCAGAACAAGTTTTATACTTAATATACTTTATATATGTTAAGAGTTTGATGGAATGGCGTTTTTATCATATTTACTTTACAGTTGAAACTGACGATATTTAATTTTACGCAGGAGGAGATGTCAGAGATGCGTGGGAATCTTCGGCTTCTGGAAAAAGAGAGGCGGTGTTTGGACCTGGCGCTGATGGTCCAGAGTGCCCAAGATTCTGCTGGTGCTCTGATCCTGGACAGTCTGCGAGATGAGCTGGGGGAGAGGAGAGCCACCCAACAGGTGCTTTGAAATGTGTGACCTCATATGAGAAATAATGTGAATGACCTAAAAACTTATTTTTCTTTAATAGCCTGCAAAATGTGATATCTTCACCTCTGACTGTTTAGGACAGTGGTGTTCAATCCTGCTCCTGAAGGGCCACTTTCCTGCAGAGATTAGCTTCAACACTCCTGCCTGGAAGTTTCTAGTGATCCTGAAGACTTCGATTAGCAAGTCCAGGTGTGTTTAATTTGGCTAGGGCCAAATTCTGCTGGAAGGTGACCCCCAGGTGCAGGACACCACTGGTTTATGTTTGCATGGTCTCAAAATGCCATATCTTCTGGGTAATATGTCCAGCTTAAGTTTAAAGTGCCCCTATTATGCTTTTTCGAATACGACCTTTTATGCAGTTTGTAATATAGCTCTTTGGAAAGGTAAAAGAGTTGCAAAGTTTTAAAGATCAAAGTGCAAGATAAATAAACGTATTGTCTCCTAAAAGAAAGAATCGATTCTGAACTGTTTAAACGAGTCATCAGTAATTCACAGTCTCACTTCCTGTTACATATGTACATAACAATGTAACAAATTCACATAATGCCAGCCTATGGTCTTCATTGGCTGCTCGTCAACAATGTCTACTTTGATCTGCCCTCAGACACTGTAGTTGTATCTGGAATTAGAAGAGTTTGGTTTGTGATGTTGACATGTCGAGAAACCGCTGTTTTTACCGCTGCAAATCCACTTTGCATGCACTTCAAAAGGATGAGGACTCAAACTGGAATTTATACATAAAAAGCAATGCCAATATTCGTATCACTGTATATCTGGTGTTAAGATGCGTTTTGGTCGATCGGATCACAAGTAGACGAGGGAGACACCTGTTCACCTGATTCCCGTTTACACCTGGTGTTTTAATCCGTCTCTTTTGTCCACTTTCAACCACTTCTGTCCTGATTTCTGAAATAAAATAAGACAAAATAAGGACAAAATAAGCTCACGCAATTTAAATTTAAACAGGTCTGAAGATGACGGAAAAATGGAGAATGTAAACGGAGAGCAGCAGCTTTCGTTTCTGCTCTGACAGCCGTGAGACCAACGGCGAAGTGCATGTTAGAAATCAGGAATGGTGCGAGAACATTGTGCTTGGTAAGTTTTTCATCTTCAAACCAGACTTGAGTTTAAATCCATTCTGACTAGTGCGCTTCCCATAATGTTTCTGCATTGGGTCCGTAGGCGGAGAGTAGACGGTCTTTTGTGGCTGTTTGATCACACTATGAAAGCAATACGGTCAAATACGTTTTCGACTACCCCTGGAAGTTGTCGAAAGTGGACAAGCTTAAGACGTTTTAGACCCCATTAACACCTGTATTTAGCGTCATTCACTTGTGATCCGATCAACCAAAATGCATCTTAATACCAGGTGTAAACAGGGCCTAGGTGAATATGTACAAACTGGTTTGTTAACTACCACTTCATGTGTTCAGATGCTTCATCTCTTAGAAATTCAATTAAAAATAACGCTTCAAAAACACTGAAAAGTGACATACCTGGTCTCGGTTGTAGAGGATTGCTGAAAATCTGGCAAAAATTGAAGTTGAAGGGGGAATTCCTGGTCCTCGCAATAACTCTATCCTAAGAGAACTGCAAGCAACATTGCAAAGGTGGGAAAAAACATCAAAACATATACAAACCCATACAGTTCATGAAAAAAGACACATTACTTAACCTGTGGATGCTCTACTTCCTGTTGCAGGGAGCAATCACTGAAGAAGAGAGTGGCGGCTTTACGTGAGTCGCTGGACTCAGCGGTCACAGACAGCACAACTCAGAGGAGGGTCAACAGAGAGGAGAATACTCGTCTCTCCCGCTACTACAAGTAACCCACAACCACATGAATTATCATAATAACTAAAGTATCTGAACTCACATGATTGTCATCGCAATTGATATAGTCGCATGATCACCCAGTTTATAACAAGATCTAATATACCTAGAGCAGGGGTCTCAGACCCTTTTACTCGAGAGCTACTGTCCTGCAGATCGTCCAACCCCAGTCAAACACACCTGAACCAGATAATCAGCTGTGTTGAAACTGAAGTCTGCAGGAAGGTAGCCTTCCAGAAGCTGACCTGGAAAAAGCTATCTGTTAAAGCTATCTGACAGTCCCAAGCCTTTCGCTAACAACTATCCTGACAGATATAATATATAACAGAGGCAATCTGGTAAGAGATGTGCAGGTAAATCTCACTCACATGGCCTCAAGAGGCATACTAGCAACTGATGCTAGTGGCTGTGGACTTCAGTGTCCTGGTTAGTGCATTCAATTCCCATGGCAGTTGATGCAGATTTGAATCTCGTTTTAGTGGGGTAAGAACTACATGTTTCGTTGGTGCCGTGACCCAGATGGGAGTGGATTTTATGGGGATGAGTGTCAGTGTAACGGAGGCTAACTGGTAAAAGCTGTGATAGTAAACTCTCACTCTCCTGGTCTCAAGAGGTGCACTAGCATCATTGTTAGTGTCCACGACTCACACGCCAGTTGACGCTGGTTTGAACCCCGCTCAGAGTAGTGCGAGCAGTTATATGTGTCAAGTTAGCGTTAACATTATCTGTGTACAGCTAAATGTCAAACACACATACATGCGAATGCTAGGATCAATCACAAACATTTTTTTCAACAGTAAAGTCTCAAGCACTTACAGAAGTTCTCGGAAAAAACACCAGGAGCAGCTGTGGCAACTGGAGAAGCAAATTGCAGTAATGAACGAACGTCACGCTACCAAGGAGGCTGAGCTAAGTGCCACACTGGAAGCTATGAAGTGGAGGAGAGAGGAGACCATACTCTAAAAGACTCTACAGCAGTTCTTAGCGTCATTTTATTTGACAAATATTTCCAAAGGCTAATGCCTAGTGGAATTTGAATAAGAGGTTGTGTAATGATTGACTTAGAAATACTGAGCATATAATCCACTGAACTCCAAAAAACTAAATTGCCACTAAAATTGTTGCCAAGGGTGTGCCATTTGGCACTTTAAAGGTTAATCTTTTGCTGAGATATTATGTACAATTCGGTAGTAAAATGTAAAGCCTTGCACATGTTATTGGTGCATGATGAGTATTTGCATTTTGTAAAATGTTTGCAACAACTTTTTTTCACTTAATTATAACCACCCAGGCTCCAGACTAACATTTGAGAGCAGTAGCTCTGGTGCCGTTCTACAGATGGTGGCACTGGCACCAACACCTTATTTGGTGGCGCCAGGGGAATTTTTAACCATAAAAGGTAATTAAATCATATTGCTATTGTTTTGCATTAATAAGTGCAGTTACTAATAATATTACATGTTTATTGATTAACACTGAGTTTGAATTGAGATAAAACTAACTTAAC
Source organism: Meda fulgida (assembly GCA_030578275.1). Lineage (NCBI taxonomy): Eukaryota > Metazoa > Chordata > Actinopteri > Cypriniformes > Leuciscidae > Meda > Meda fulgida. The sequence goes on from JAROOJ010000031.1 coordinate 3,487,283, forward strand.
AACATCTAAATTTATAGGGAAAAATGTAAATATTCTACTCTAATTGAATGTACCATTGTTTTACTATAGTATCATACTGAACTGACCGACAGCATCAGGGATTATAAAAGAGCACTCTTTACTTGCTTTCTGTGTGATTCAGTTACAATTTGAAGTAAAGTTTTTGTTTTCCATGAGACTTTGCGACTTTTCCTACTTTTCCATATCTGAAATCGCCCCCTATACCCTCAAATAGGGCATTATTTGGAGGAAGAGCCATTTGTAGTGGAGTCTGAAACCATAGAGGATGTTATTGAGTGCACTCGTTCTATTCCACATTGCACCGCGATAACGAGCGTACAGCCGATGTACGCTCTACGGCTGTCCGAAATTCGCTCACTTGTTTTCATTCACTCTTTCAAGTGAGCAGTATTAGTGGACTAACGTAGGGAATAGTGATTGAGGGTTTAGGGGGCGATGTCGGATTCAGCTACTGTATTAGGGAGTGGAAATGGCTAACAAGTCAATAAGTGCTCCTCTGCCGCCATCTACTGGTTATAGTTATTCTATCACTTTAAAAATAACATTAAAACTGATTATTATTTAGAGCTTTGAAGTGGTGAAAAAGTGTAAAACACTTGAAAGTCATTGAAAATGGCTTGAATTTCACTCTAAAAAGGGTGTACAAAGCCTGAGATGAGTAATGTAAAAACATTGGATTATTTCTGACGCAATACCATGGTGACAGTTAGTGTTACTACATTAAATCCATGGTGAATGTTGTGGATTGAAAAGCCTTCTTTAACTTCTTTAATGTTTCTCTTGGATTCCATATGTCAGCGCTGTTTGATCTGAAATCATACATGTGGTTTATAACAGAATTCTTTGCCAGCTTTGATTGCTAATATTGCAGTGAATTCAAAGGCTTTCTAAATGAATCTCTCAGCGGTGTCAAAATGTAGTCACGCCAGCAGGAAAAAAGGTCACAAAATGCAACCATTTGGTTTCAGTCTGGAGTCCTGCCACTACAACTACTAAATTGTGTCGTCTGTTACATACCCAAAGTACTGAAAATCCATGTGTTAATAAAGCTCTGTAAATCTTTACTTGCATTTTTATTACACTATGCTGTAAGTGTGTCCCGTCAGCTAATCAAAAGTCATTGGGACAGGCTTTTTCTGGGCCACTGATATAACTGAGCTCATGTGAGTGTACATTTTAAATACACATTTGTTATAATTATTCATTTCTTTATGTGTACGACTTTGTGTCTGTAAAAAATTGCAAGTGCATTTTGTTTATCATTTAAATGTATTAAAGTTTTTGACAGTTTAAACACTACTGTGAACAGGCAGTTATCTGTATAAAAGCAGACAACAACACCAACAATAGGTGTATGCACATTAGAAAAATACGTCAGCTTTTTTTCATCTAACAAGTCACAATTACACTGACCGAGATCGCTATGCAAACACTTTAACTCTGACTCCCTCTCGTGTGAGACCTTTCCCTCTTTACGATCAAAGCAGCTGCATAATCATTTTCATTTAAAAGCATTTTTCTTTGTGAGTCTCAGAGAAACAGATCACAGAAAATGGGTCAGTGTATGTCAGAAGTGGAGTGACTTTCCCAGTGCGGATCACTCTTCCTGTGAAGATTCGGCCTCACGATCGCTCTCACAGTAGAAACGGGGGGGAAGGGAGGGACACACAATAGAGAGAGAGGTCAGAGGAGCCTGACTCGCACAATTGTCTTCGCTTTTCACTGATCCACGTCTTTCAGTCCTGCCCGGGCCAGCTGACTGCAGTTGTGGCAAAGGTTGAGTGTCACACCCCCAGGGTTAAAGGTTTTGCTCTCTGTTGTAGGAGCTGGTGAATAAAGGGGGTCATGGGGTCGGGTTAAACACAGACTCTGTCCTGAACACGCCTGCTGGGGAAGAGCTGAGTTTTAGGGATCGTTTGGATAAAGATAATGATTATGTCTCTGATAGCTCTGTGCTGAATAAACTGCTCACTTCAGCTCTGAAGTGATGTGGAAAAACGTCATACTGAATGATGAGATAATCATTCTTGTTTCTTCACAACCATAAAGTAATTTGTTTATGATGAAAAATGTGTGGAAAAACCCCTCTAGACTTGCTCTAAAGGAAGGACCCGAGGTGTGTACAGACCAGAATCGCATTGAGACTTTGATCTAGAACCAGGTGTAGTCGAGACCAGACGCTCCAAGAAACAGACCCAGACCTCTCCAGATCCAGCCCCCAAGAATTTTTGTCCTAACTGTTTACATTCACTTAAACCTGACTGTATCCGTTTCAAATACTTGTCCCAATGTATACATTGCTTGCATCCCATTCTGTCTTTGAGCACAAGCACAAAAAGTTGCCTGTTGGACAACATGAGTACTGATTTTTCTGAATACAGAGTTTTCTTACTGATCTCCTTTTTAAAATATACCTAACACTTAATTTCGATTGTCCACTTTAGACACTACTAAATATAAGTAACTTTGCAATTATGTCAACTAATTCTCAGAGTATTAGTAGGCTGTTAGAGTTTGGGTTAGTAGGTTTGGGTTAGTAGGATAAGTTGACATGCTTGCGAAGTTATTTATAGTCAGTGTCTGTTAGGGAACATCAAAAGAAAGTGTTAACAGATATTGATCAGCCAGTCTAATACTTTAATGAGAGTTGGTTGACATGTAGTTGACAAGTTATAGTTAGTAGAATGTCTACTAACCTACTAGTGGACCATAGAAATGAAGTGTTACCCATAATAAGCTTACAAATTTGGCACACTATTTATTAGTTATTCATAACTAATTCACATCCATACAGACGTCATACAAAGCAGGAACTTCAAATACGATAATCTATCATGAAGAGCATGTCACACAAATCCAGCAGCATCTGTGTCGTGTAATGTGTTTTAAGAGCTTAGGGATGTTCCGATCCCTGGGAAAAAACTCACAAAAACAAGAGCTGTCAATCACAGCACGGGGGATGGGTTATTAGGACCCCACCCCCGCTTCCAAAGCACACGCACACACAGCAGGCTCTGACCCACAGGGTTAAGGTCACCTCATTTACCCCAAACATCATGTCACATTTAAATACGCTTCCCCCTGAACAGCATGAGCGGATTGTGGCTGGCCGATGCTCTTTTTCTCACAGACGTCAATGCTCTCTTTTTCCTCTTACACTGTTTTCCTCTCATTTCCTCTGGCCCTCCCTTTCTTCACTCTTAACCTCTCACACTCAGTACTTAGCAGTAAAGCATGCTGCTATTCAGATGAAAAAAAAGAGAGTTTTGACCCTGATCAAATGAGTGAATGTTTTTCAGTTCTCTCTTTTTCTCTTTCTTTTATTTGAGATGTCCTACAGACTTAAAGCGTGGATAAATTAATAAAAACATCTACTCACACTCCTTCCAAACTGAACTAATGGAGCAGAAATGGAGATATTTAGCAAAATGTCCAAACTGTTCTTTATCCATACAAAAGTGAATAGGGAGCAGTGACTTTTAAACAATAATGGCTTGTATGGCTTCAAAAGACTAACGTGCACATGGACATGTTGACAACTTTTATAGTGTTTTTTTATTATCTTGCCAGTGTTTGGGTGAACTAACCCTTCAAATAACATACTGTATCATTGCTAGATTGAATACACCGGGGTCTCCATGCACAGCCCTAACTGACCCAAAACCACTGCACCACACAAACACTGACCTCACATAAACCCTAACTCTTTTCTAGTAAGAGACGGATTAGGAGAGTAAGAATCTTAGAGGTGAAAACAGGCAGCATGGGCCTAAGGGAGCAGGTTTGTAATCCCTTTACCCAATAAGATGTCTTCATTGAGCGTATTAGAGCCCATTGAATAACCCCAGCTGACTCTTTTTTCTTTCCCTCCTTCTTGCTCCATCCCTTGTTTTCCCCGTCTCAGCTGCAAAATGGTAGTTTTATATTTTTAGCGCAAGTTATTTACTTTTGGTAATCATTACAGTTTAAAATGTTTAATATTGCAACAGTGACAAATTTATCAAATGCAATTAATCGCAAAAAAAACAACAAATAAAAATGACAGTGGCTGAGAGAGCTCAACACCATGGTACTGAAGAAAACACTTGCAAATAGAAAAGAACACCAGCAAATTAAGTAAACATCTTCATCAGTTTGACAACATGTGCTGCAAATACCAAATACAGAAACGCACTGCAAATACTCACAATGCAACCAAATACAGAAATGTGCAGCAAATATCACAAAGCTCGACGTGCTGCACCTGAAAAAACCCACATGCAAATAGAAAAACACAAGCAAATTAAGAAAACATCTTCATCAGTTTGACAACACGTGCTGCAAATACTCACAACACAACCTTTTTTCTGTATGTGGTTGCATTGTGAGTATTTGCAGAGAATGTGTTGTCAAACTGACGATGGTTTCTTAGTTTCCTATTTTTTTTCTATTTGCATGTCTTTTCTTCAGTTGCAGTGTGTTGAGCTCTCTCTCTCTACTAGTTTTAAAAAAGTTGCAGAAATGTAGAGAATAAAGTTAAATAATTTATTTGATTTTAAATTAATAAAAGTTTGTAAATAAATTAAATGTTATTCTATTTTTAGTCATTTAGTAATTCTCTACATTTTATTCAAATTGGTTTCAAACTTGGGCTAACGTTAATTGCTTGACAAGGTGATACTTTTATAGATTCTATAGGAACATAATCAAGTATTATTTGAATTATTCAACCTTTGTTTAGAGGAACACTTGACTAAATATTTAGTTGGTGCAACACATCTTTAAAAACCTTGCAATCAATACTGAGGTCACCTTATTTGAATAACAATTGCTCAAGTGTGACTTTCCCACCGAATGAGGGCAGTTTACTCTGTTTTTCTCAGGGTGGAGGATGTTGATTCTTAGCCCTGCCGTGCTCCGCTGTGGCCCTAGCAGATGTTCCTGTAGGCCCTGCTGCGGCGTGCTGGTCAGTGTCTGACGCTCAGTCTCTCTGTTAAGGTCAAAGGTCCCACAACATCGGGAGACAGACCTCTCGTATGGGTCAGAGAGCAACATGCCGCTAATACGTAGATGCTGAGTTCAGTGTGTGTTTGTGTGTTGCTCGGGCAAATGGTTTTACACCTATGAAATGGTTAAAGTTTAAACCCACTTACCGCATTCCTCAACACCTGAACCAAGAGCTCAGACTGTCTGGGCTAGTAATGTATAAGGTTACAGCATAGTTGAAACTAAGCTTTGCCCTGAAAAATCTGATAAGAATAAAAACATTGTAAACGCCAATACTATAATACAGATGGTAAAAGCAAAGAATTAAGGGCAGTACAAAATTTAAAGACTGAACTTATTTATTTAAAAGGGCTGAAATTATGACTGGATGTTCCAATGTGTGCGCACACAAGTACTAGGTAAATGATCTATGATAATCTGAGATATATATTGCCTTTTGTGTGTTGGAAAGAGAGACTCCAGGAGAGGCTGTATTCCGGATCAAAGACCAACAATTCAACCCCAGAAACCTGGAAACACAGAGTAAAAACAAACACAGCAAAGCAAGCAAAGAGAGCAGAGAACAAATGGCTCAAAACGTGCCATTTGAAATTTGTAGGATGCAAATTTCTAAATGATTAAAAAGAATAAACATGACTTGGAAAATGACAAAATAGCATAAATGCAAAGAAATCGCATCAATTTGTATTAGAATATACTGTATCATAAAGAAGTAGCCAAAGATAAAGAAAATAAACAAAAAAGGCAAAAGGTAAAAATATTTAAATGAAAACAAAAAAACTTTTGTGGTTTGTACAATCTGACATTTCAACACCCTGTTTGCCGGTTTTAGGTGAGTTTTGACACCAGGTCAGGCTTGGAAACCAGCTATACCAACCAAAACCAGCTAAGACCAAACCAGCTTCCGTTTTCTCAGCAGGGTAAAAGGCAAACCAATCAGATGAGAAGACAAAAAGATTTTTGTGAGCTTCTTCCTCAGAGAGTGATCTAAAAAAGCTCTAAATCAGATTAACAAATCAGCTCTAAGCTCTTCACTGCACAAATACACCACATTTACAGCTGCTCAGCACACAGTGCTCTCTCAGAATACATCAATATAAAATAAAGACTTCTTTAATAATATTAAGTTATGATTGGTGAAATAAGATGAAATACAGGGCCTGCATGTTTTTAGTTTTTTTTGACACTGTGAAAAAAAGTTTGGTGAGTAACTTTCTGCAGTGAAATAACAAGCTTTAAAATAAAATCTTTGGCTGTAGTCTGTCATGTAATTTGATTTTAATCACTCTAACACACCTTATCATTCCCTTCTGATGTTGAGATCTTCACCATCCTAAGATGCATGCTGAGTGTAGCCTACCTATGGTCATCCCTTGAGGGGTTAACCGTGTGTGTGGTAACACATTCCTGGTTGTTTGTGTAGAGTGGCTACAGCCCACTCACTGCTCTTTGACTCTATTACCCTTATAAGGCAGGCGGCGCCATGGCAACCAGAGGGCTTGAATAGCAGTGTCAAATCCCTGAACACACAGACACACGCTCGCTCACCCGCCACTACTCAGAGAGAGAGAGAGACAGAGAACAGTGCAAGGTTTGTTGGCCAGTCACCACAGACACTCGGGTCAGCTGTCTCTCCTGACTGTTGGATCTCATGATTTACTGATGAATGGAGAAAAGCAGGGGATGGGAAGTGGCAGACGGCTAAAAGAGCTTCGGATCAGTTCCTGGAAATGCTGAGGCCCCGTAGACCATACGGCTGGATGAACCGGCACTGACGAAACAAGGTACGAAAGGACTCTCTGTCGTATTTGCACAGACCGTACTGAGACTTTCCTCTGCATGGTCAAAAGGTGCTTCCTTCTCTACAGTGAGAAGCAAGTTGAAAGAGCATTCTGGATTGTGTTGTTTAACAACAAAAAAAAGACCAAGAAACTTTCTTGAACTTTGATCCTTGAGGAGAAGGGTGGTGGCTGAGTTCTGTTTATCATTACCCAGGTTTGCTGTCTGCATGTTTGGCATTGTGGTTTAGTGCTGTTTGGATATCAACTCTTCACTAGCAGTTTAAAGGAGGCAGTTTATTTTGGACTGTATGAGGTTTAGATAACCCCAGATGATCTTTTTATTGCTCAGATGGTGCTCTTTTATAGCTCAGGGGACTGGAGTTTTCAGTTATCGACTCTCAGATGTTTCTCCCAAACCTTAGGGAAAGTAAAAGTAGACACAAATTAGACCATAAAACTATAACATGGATGTTATCTCAGTTAACATGGTCTCAGAAGAATTTTATGAGAAATGTTTGAGTTCAAAGACTTTGGTATCTTCAGAGAACACTGTTGAGGAACTCTTCTGAAATTCTGTAGAAGACACTTTTTCGTAGAGATTAGTGGAAACTATCGAGATACTAAGTGATTTTTCTTCTGTAGTTGATTAAAACAAATGAATACAAATAACACTGGCAGGTTGAGTCAAACCTACCCAATTGACCTGTAATACCCGTAACCTTTCTAAACACAACGGCGTGTTTCTCAGCACAGAAGGAACTGGTTTAACTTGTTGGTTACTAGAGGGCATGTCGACTAGGTTTTCCTAGTGAAATGTCACAGTGGCTGCGAGCTAAGAAGGAGTTTCATTTTATCCACATCTCCGAGCTGTGCAGCATGTGGATGAGCTTGACTTTTTCCCCGAAGTCTGGGTGCGTTTATGTGTAATTTATCATTTCCTGTGAAAAGGGTGAGGTAAGCTGTCCAACTCTGAACTGCTCATTGAATAAAAGGGATCTTGAGATCTTCAGAGGTTTTGTGGTTAGAGGACACGAAGAAAAGCAACAGGTATGAGCACTCCCCTCACGGAATTTTGATATGACATTTGGCGGCAATAACATGTCAGCCTGGTAAGCCTTGGAGGTCTTCAGAGTGCTGTTAAACCAGTTTTTCCTCCAAGTCTGACTTGTTCGGCTTACTGTCTGCAGCTTAAAGAGATTCGCTTCGGGGCGGCTCTGAATTCTCGACGCGGGAAGGTTTCTCAAGCAGCTCCTGCTGGTGTACACAGAGATGGCCATGGTGAGCGGGGGATGGGCCAACCCCAACGGCAGCGCTAATGGACTCGCTGAGAAAGGTTACCTGCGGGGGGAGGAGGAGGGGAGCTCGCCCCGGGCAGGGAACAGCGACGTGGAAGGTGGCGAGGAGGACAAGGCCTGCGTGGTGGACTGTGGTGTGTGTGGAGACAAATCCAGCGGCAAGCACTATGGCGTTTTCACCTGCGAAGGGTGCAAGAGTTTCTTTAAAAGGAGCATCAGACGGAACCTCAACTACACTTGCAGGTGAGAAACACAGATGCATTATCTATCACACTGTCTTCCATTGTTAAGCAAACAGGTTCATGTTTTCCCACATAAATGAAATTCCCATTAATTTGTGACTGGTAAGACACAACAGCCAAATCACACGCTCCGTTTCCAGATGTAGCTCAGCAAAGGAATTTGGCTGAACTTTCTGTGAACTCTGTTAACCTCTCACTGACATTAAAATTAGAGTGTATGTAAGTTAACATTAACATACTCATGAATCAGAGCCTGTAATAGAGATGAATAAATATATTAATCATGTTATAATGTTAATCAAGTAATAAGTACTAATGTTAAGATTTAGGCCATTTTCTGCAAGTAAAGAGGATTTGATTTCACATTGCATCAAATCCTTTCTTACTTGAGCACAATTGTATTTAACCAGTCAGGTCACTTACAGCTTGTCCAAACCAGGTACAACGCAGCAAACAACTAGCCATACAAGGTTTGCATCCGAAATTGCACACTTCCCTACTATATAGTAGGTGAAAGAATTCTCAGTACTATAGGCAACAGGAGAGGATTTATGAATGGGAGTGAAGCAATGCAACTGACGCTGCTAGGTCACATGATAATGACAACATGGCGAATGTAGTATGTCCAGATTACATTCATACCATAAAACACACAAAGTAATTACTTATTCAAAAGAAGTACCTACTCAAGAGAGTATGCGATTTCGGACACAGCCAAGCTATCTCTCATTGATGAGCACTAATACTGACATTGACAAAGGAACCGCAAGTCATTTTAAACTGGACTTTTAAGGTGACAGAAACTGGATGCGCCAAAGTTGAGCAGAGTTCAAATGTATGAAAAAACAACAGCATGTCCACCAGTGAATTAATTACCAACAGTTCCTGAAATCTGAGTTTTTGCAAACCAACTACCAACTTTATTGGCTGTGATTGTGTTGTTCCGAGCAACATGTAATAGCAACATGCTCCATTTCCATTTCCACAAAAATACCCAGCCATTACAACTGAATGTTGCACATATATACATGGCTGTCGAAACACAATTGTGAATGTTGTGTGTAATTGGTCTCTTAAAGCAGATCTAACATTAGCCCTGCTGCCATGGGAACTTTTGGAATGAATTAACAGAACTGTGTCCTTTGTGTTTGTACCAAGGTTATACGACTGATATTTTACCTGAGAATCACTTGAAAGCTCTTCACACATGAAAAATCATGAAGGACAGAGATTAATTCACAAAACTGGCAATACATTCAAGTTTATATGTTGGATTATAACCTGCAACTGAAGTAGTTTTATTTATTAGTGTGTATTAGTTTCCATTAGAGTTGGAATTTGTGTCTTTTGAACAATGACAGGAAAATTATTTTTCATCAATATTAAGTACAGGCTCGTAGTAAGATCAATGTAGTAAGTACACTCTTGTCTTTAAAAAAGAAAAAGAAAATTATTGTACATTTACTTATGCAGTTGTACTAGTTTTAGGGATTGTGCCAATTCATTTGGAGACACTTATACAATCCAATTCATCAATCTTTCATTTATAAAGGTGATTGTGTCTTAAATTACATTGAAGCTGATATGTAGCTACTTAAGATTGTGTTGTGTAGTTATGCCAAGTCTCAATATAACAACATTCCCAAGATGCTTTTGTTCTATACAAAATGTCCAAGTCAGGAATGGATAATGCTAGAATGAAAAAAGGACTACTCGACACTGTTTTCAACTAAAAACTAAAAACTGTATGCATTTTGACCTTTCATTTACATGACAATGACGTGTTGGGGCCAAAAAAAATCAAAGTTTTAAAATAGGGATTCAAAGTTTTTGAAAACGATACCATTATCGTCTCCGTGTAAACTACAAAAAAAAAAACGTTGTTAAATGCGCATGCGCATATTCAGTATATAGGCGGATGGTGTTTCTTTAGAAAGTGACATCGCCAACTACTGGCCTGGCAGTAGAATACAGCGTTTTTTGTGGATCAGTGTGAACGGGAATCGTTTTGTCGTCTGTACGCGAAAAACACAGAGGAAAAACTTAAGTACTGATTTAGTACATCGTTGTCCAGTAAACATACCCCAAGCAGACATTTAAATAATATTCAGGGAAAATATTCTTAATAATTAAGAATTTGATCTGGTTTTAATCATGCAACATGATAAAACAAATTCAATCTGTAAATGATGTCCACAACTATTTACAGTTTCTCTGTTTATTTGAACGCTCATTATCTTTGGAAAGTGCTAAATCTTAATTACTATTTGTTATCTCGTGTACTTTCTCGGCTCAAAGGTATCTAAATTACCTTCACAGGTCAAACAGAGAGTGTCAGATTGATCAGCACCACCGTAATCAGTGTCAGTACTGCCGTCTGAAGAAGTGCTTCCGGGTCGGTATGAGGAAAGAAGGTCAGCAAACCAGTAATATGTGTAATGTAAACATTGTGAATACATTCTTGTTTATTTTTACTAAATACCTGACAGTTGTCCTGAAAAAACAATTTCCTACATAAATTTGCTAGTTTCATGTTACTTGCATCATCGGAATAGGGAGTTATTTGTTTATAATTTGTTGGATTTTTTATTTTTATTTTCCAGCGGTCCAGCGTGGTCGAATTCCTCCCTCACACGCAGGCATCAGCCCAGCCTCCATGGTTGGAGCAGGCGGTGATGTTGGAGGAGGTCCGGGCATGGGTGCTGATTTCTATAATGGTCAGCCAGTGTCTGAACTCATCTCTCAGCTGCTGAGAGCAGAGCCGTACCCCAACAGCCGCTACGGAGCCCAGTGCGGCCAGCAGCTCACAGGAGCCAACAGCTCCATCATGGGCATTGACAATATATGTGAGCTGGCAGCCCGGCTGCTCTTCAGTACCATAGAGTGGGCCCGGAATATTCCGTACTTTCCTGACCTGCCCGTGTCGGAGCAGGTGGCCCTTCTGAGGCTCAGCTGGAGTGAACTGTTCATCCTGAATGCAGCTCAATCGGCTCTGCCCCTGCACACGGCCCCCCTACTAGCAGCTGCTGGTTTTCACTCCTCCCCCATGCCCGCTGACCGCGTCGTGTCCTTCATGGACCAGGTGCGGGTCTTCCAGGACCAGGTGGACAAACTGTCTCGACTGCAGGTGGATTCTGCTGAATACAGCTGTCTGAAAGCCATCGCTCTTTTCTCACCAGGTGAGTGATGAACCCATGTTAGAAATATATTCCAAAAGTACAGTCTTGTAGAATTCTCACCAAAATCATTATTAAATCAAGATATTCATAGTAATGCATAACTATTAGCCCACTACGGTTTATACATAGGTATACAAATTTTAAATAACTTGTTTAGACTCATCCCAGACTACACAAACATTGTCTTTGAGAGGAGTACTATTACTTAAACTTACCATTTTGGCCTGCCTTTTGCCACATTCCACATTCAAGAGGCATTTAGCCATGTCTATGAAAATCACAGAAACTTTTGGGCTGAAATTTTGACTTGAGTAACTATATAGCAATCCCCAGAACACCCTACAAAGTGCATAGCAACTTGCTTAAAACAACTAAGAAAATGTTTAACCACATAGCAAAATAGTAGATCCTCTTAATTGCTTAGCAATTTGCTAAAACTATTCAGTAAAGACTAAGCAACATGCTAATACACCTCAGAAAACATTAGGAAAGGCTTAGATGCTAAAACATCTCAGAACTGAGATGTAAGTAAAGGTATAGCAAAAAGTTATAACCTCTCATAACACTTGAATGCAAAGCATCATTCCAAAACCCCTCAATACAAGTTAATAAAGGCATAGCAGCAACATGTTAAAAACCATTCAAAACATGTTAGTAAGTGCATAACTACATGCTAAATCACTTAGAACATGTTTGTAATTGTAAAACATGCGAACAATGCTAAAACCTCTCACGATAACACATAGCAGCATGAAATAACAATAAATGCATATCTACATGCTAAAATCATTCAGAAAATATTAGTAAACAACTTGCTAAAACCTCTCAGAACATGTTAGTGAAGGCATAGCAACATGCTAAAACCTCCCAGAACATATTAGTAAAGGCAAAGCTTAAGCAATATGCTAAAAGCCCTAAAAACACTGTCATAAAGGCATAGCAACATGCTAAAACCTCTGAATATGTTAGTAAAGGCATAGCAACATGCTAAACGCCCTCATAACACCATGTTAAAAGCCCTCAAAACACTTTAGTAAAGGCATAGCAACATGCTAAAACCTCAGAACATGTTAGTAAAGGCATAGCAACATGTTAAAAGCTTAGAACATGTTAGTAAAGGCATAGTAAACATGCTATAACCATTCATAACACTTTAGTAATGGCATAGCAACATGCTAAAAATCACTCTTCACAAACTGATTTCTAAAACGTTAAGAGCCCCACCCTAGTCAGGCCAAGTGTTGTTATTTTTTAAGCTTGTAAAATAAAATAACAATGGCAAATGTCCATTGCGCTCACCGTTACTGTTATTTCACTTCCAGCTGTGTTGTAAACTCTGTGTTCCTCTTCAGACGCATGTGGGCTGTCAGATCCGGCGCACATCGAGAGCCTGCAGGAGAAAGCACAGGTGGCCCTGACCGAGTACGAGCGCATACAGTATCCGGGTCAGCCCCAACGCTTCGGCCGACTCCTGCTGCGACTGCCTGCTCTGAGAGCCGTTCCTGCCAACCTCATCTCTCAACTCTTCTTCATGCGGCTGGTAGGCAAGACGCCAATCGAGACGCTTATCCGGGACATGCAGCTCTCTGGAAGCTCCATCAGCTGGCCATACGTACCTGGACAGTAGATGAACAATCAGAGAACTTGTTCCCATGTCCCATCTCAGGTTGCTCCCATGATTCCACAGTAAATGTGTGAATAGATGTTGTGTTGCTGGTTTTGTTGATTTTGTATATAGTGTATGACTAAAAGAGGATGACAAATATGTTCCTATGCAGTCAAATTGAGCCATTCAGTACCAGGATACCTCATGTTTCACATCATGAGCATCAACAAATTCTGTCAAAAACATTTGACAAGATGAATGATAAACAAAGGGCTGATTATGAAGAAGTCCGCTGATATGTGACACAGATCGAGAGTTTTAAAGAAGAATTTATAATACCTTCTTCTCTTTTGAGACTGTAGTGAATTAGTGTAGATGTACATTAAGAATCTTTGTAACAGACTGAAAATGTTGGGAAATATATACTTGAAAACAGTCAATGGCTATGTTTAGAATGGAATACTTGCATACTACAAACTAGGAATGTGCCTGAAGCCGAATAGGCCTACTATGTTCAGAAAGGAAATTATGCATTCTACGGAGCGCCTAAAAGGACATGATGATGAAAAAAAATAAATAATGAGATGGTAGGAAAATATATTTCAATGATTTTGCGTACCCTCGCAATTGTATATTTGGGTAATTAAAATTGTAGGCCTATATAATTTGCGGGCATCAGAGAGCCGCTATCAGTCCGCAGGGTATTGAAATCGCTTTTGAACGCGTTTTCTTTTTTACTTTAACTTTCAAAATCGTGATCAATCGTATTCCATGTATAGGGAGCAGCGGTACTGAACACACATTTTACAAGATAAGATATATATCAGTAACGCTCAGAATCTCTTGAGCATCAAATCCTATGCCATCATCCTGTCAGTCATCTCTCCTTACTATCTTTACGTGATAAGTGAAATCTGATGTAATGTAATGTAAACGACTAACAAGCCTTACATGTCCCTTTAGGGGCTCCGTCCGTAGAATGCGTTATTCATTTTTTGTGCCTTTCAGAATTTAGGCTTCGGGCACATTGCTACTGCAAACTGCACACTACTGTATACTGCTTTATATTAAATACTAAGTGAAACAGTAAGAAATATGCATCCTTATGTGTTCAGAACAGTACTATGCTAATTGTCACATGACCTCATCATATTGCATGTTTATCATCCAAATATGATACACTGCATTGTGGAATACAGTATTCTGTGCAGTGTGTTCTGCATGTATACGTTGGCAAATGGCCATCCAGGTATTGCACACTATGCACAATATACATACTATATACTAAGAAATATTAAGAGTAGTATGGTAGTATGCTATTCCAAAACATAGACCATGTCTTATCCTATTTAAAAAGATCTAGTGAGTTTTTCATTGGGGTGGAAAAAAACGGTACAAAATGTTACATTGCTGACTGTTGGAAGTATCAAGTATTTTTGCATATTAAAAATCAAAATGATAAACAAACAAGCTCTTATGTAGGAAGACAGTTGCATTTTCAGCAGTGTATTGAAAAAAAAGTTAAATAAACAAACTGCAAACAAGAGAAAAGGATATTTGTTCCAACTTTTCGTCTGAATTTTATGACTACTGTATTTCCATGATTAGTGAAACAGCAGACATCTAAACATTTGCTTTACTGGTCAAATACTACAGGTTTAATAAAAGCATACCCTTTTGAATAAGAAGTGCACTTTAGCATACTTTTAAAATGAATACTTAGAATGGAAATGATATACTTAAAAAAAAAAAACCTTAATAGCAAACTAAATTGAATGCTTTTGTCAGGATACAGGCACGGAGACAGAGGTAAGTCCAAATAGGATCCAAACAGCTTTATTTCAAGTGACAAGTGCAAAGGTGAGTATTCAAAGTTCAGGTGCAGAGACAGTGAAGATCACTACGTGCGGGGCAGATTACAGGTGAGCCGGTCCTCTTCAGGTTAGTTGATATCAAGCAGTCACAGTTCATTAATACTTGTCTTTTCTCTTTCAGATGCAGTCAAGAGCAAGTAAAACTCAGCGTGAACACAGGAAGCTCAGGTGAATACCAGGTCTCGGGAAACATGGATTCAGACAGGATTTCTGGGGATAGCAGAACAAGGATACAGAGGTTAGTATTTCACAGGTGAGTATACGTTACTTAGCAGGCACTGGATGCATCAGAGACTTCGGGAGACAATGGGTAATGGTCTGTTCCTGTTGGAGGCTTGACAATGAACTGAGGCTGTGGTGAGTATTTTATAGAGCTTGCTAATGAGGCTGCTGATTGTGAGCAGGTACAGGTGATAATACTCAGGGGAGAGTAATTGCAGGTGTGCCAAAGAGGATTCTGGGGAATGTAGTGCAGAGATAGACGGTGAACTGTGACAGCTTTCAGACTCTTAACTGCATGTTACTTGCAATTTTCAAATGAAGTATGTACTTTTGTATATCAGTCAACACATAAAAATAAGTGTATTTATTTAAATCATGACAAAATAGTATTAAAACAATTAAAAAATGTACTTTAAAGTTAAACCCTAAAAGGTGCACATCATGATAATCATACCACCCACCAGACACTCATTCTTCCCGTTGTTCTGAAATATTCGGTGTCTGAGATTCCCTTTCGAGAATGTTCACTTCATATTGCATAGCCATACGCAGTGGGAAAACTCCTCAGGTTACGACTGTTCTGGATTAGAACCATGCTATCTTCGAAAAAGACCGAAGCAAGTCGATCACAGGGATGTAGGAAGTATGGCAAAGGGACGCATCGTCTCGTTCCCTACTCAGGGAACTAGGGTTACAGTCGTAACCTGAGACATTCCCTTTCGAGGGAACTCGTGATGCGTTGATGACGCTTTGGGAACAAGAATGCCCAACATGCCATACGAACCAGAGCCTTCCTGTGTGAATACTGAGGGCACAACTAAGACAAGAGCACCTGTGAACCTGGGGTAGCGCCCAGGTCGAAGTTGTAAAACCTTATGAATGTGAGCGGAGAGGACCAGCCTGCTGCATACCACATCCTAGAGGGATATCTACTTATATAATAAGGCTTCTAAGCCGCCATACTCCTGTCCTGGTCTAAAAGGACCACAGAGAAAACAACTCTCCTCAGTTGAGAGACCAAAGTTGAGAGGCCCTCAGAGCCCAAACTCACAGTATCCAAATCTCTGGGCTAGGTAAAAGATCACCCCATCCATTTGAGACCGAAGGTCCCTCCTGACTGGAATCTCCAAGGGTAAGCCGTCGAGGAGAGACACCAGGTCCGAGAACCAGTAGGCTCAGCCAGTATGGTTCTACTAGTAGTAGAAATATTCCATACTGGCGGACCTTCTCCAGAACTTCTAGGAGCAGAGTAATTGGGGAAAGATATACAGACGTAGCCTCGGCCATGTCCATACCACAAAGTCCAGCCCCAAGGGAGCTGGGTGTGTGAGGGTCATCAAACCAAAGTGCACCTATGCGGAGACACCGCTGCGTGATCTTGATCATACAAAGTGGGTTTCCCCTCGGGGAGAACCCTTTAGACCTGAGTCACCACTGCAAAGGTCTCATGTAAAGCAGGCCAAAGGGTTTCACATTGGACGCCGCTGCCATGAGGTCTAACAGTCTCTCGAACTGTTTCACAGTACGTGCCTGGCCTAGCGTTAGCTCATTTGTGGCTGTGAGGATAGCAGCTACACGAGCAGGCAATAGGACGGCTCGCATCATGACTGAATCCCATACCACACCAAGGAAAGTGGTTCTCCGTAATGGGGAAAGTGGTTCTCCGTAATGGGGAAAGTGGTTCTCCGTAATGGAGAAAGTACACTCTTCTTGGCATTGCGTCTCAACCCCAATTCTTCATGTGAGCGAGGACCACATCTCGATGCCGAACCGCTAACTGCTCTGATTCCGCCAGAATCAGCCAGTCGTCGATATAGTTCAGAATGCGTATGCCCTGCAACCTGAGCGGGGCCAGATCTGCATCTACGCACTTCGTGAACATGCGGGGTGATAGCTAGACCGAATGAAAGTACTTACGATACAATACGATATTGGTATTCTTTGCCCCCGAAAGAAAACCTCAGGAACTTCCTGTGCTGAGGGAGGATGGAGACATGAAAGTATGCGTCTTTTAGATCTATCGTGACAAACCAGTCTTCGGATCTGATGTGAGTCACGATTTGTTTGAATGTCAGCATTTGAACTTGAATTTCTTGACAGCACGATTCAACTGAGATCTAATAAAGGACGCAACCCAGAGCTTAGATTCTCTGCCCGAGCCCGAGCCCGACCCGACCCGCGGGCCGATATTTCACGCCACTATGCTCGGGTCGGGTTGGGCCGGGCCCTTGATCAAGCACGTCACGTGTCACGCGCAGAGGAGGACCGCTCTGAAACCAGCAACTGTGGACGCAATCTTGTTCTTGCATGACAACATGTAGAACCATGTAAGTAGGCTATAACTTTGTGATTAATATGCTATTATATAATGGTTACATGCAGCATATATAGCCTTGGCCTAATCAATTCCTCATACTTCGTCTACAGGCTCATACAAACAAAGGCAGGAGGCTACCAGATTGGAGCAGAGTTTTTGCACTATAGGCCTGCGTTTTACAAGCTTTACAAATATTGATTTTGTTTAAAAAAGATTCTATGTTCTAAAACATTGTTAAATTATATTAAAGTAGCCTACTCAGCTAGGCCCTCCAAATTTAATTATTTTTCATTTTCTGTGTTCGTTATTGTTCATTTTTTTTTTTTAAAAATTTACGTTTCTTCATTCGGATCCATTTGCGATCCATTCCATTCTGAATAAATAAACAACGCAGTTTACATGCTTTGTCCTTGTTACTTTATTCATATAGATAATAATTAATAAATGCACGCAATAAAGGCAATACATGCCTTTCAAGTTATGTGTGCAAAATTCAGAATTAAATGAATGTGCAGCAATTTGCACAAATAGAGAGTCTGTAGTACGTGTTGTAGCCATTAAATAAGCGCATTTATTTTCATATTTCTTAAAATATTATAATGTTATTTTTTTCCATCTATGTTGATTATGAAAGTGAACAGAGTAGATAGGAGGATGCGCAATATCGGGAGACATGGAGTGGTTCAGGCATGATTTTGACCACTTAATTATGTTTTGTTTTGTAGAAAGCCTTTCTTTAAAGTGAATTTCGTTTTGTATAAATTGTATCTTAATTTTAATACATTTTTCATCAGCCAATTGCCTGGATTTAATAAATAAGAAGCAAATATAGCAGACAATATAATCATGACATGGAGGCGCCGGCGAGCCGCGGTTACCATAGCACGTGAATTGGAGCCATCTAATCATAAATTACATACATTTTTGACACGCTTGTCACCAAATTTACAAATGCACATCTTGCTTGTTGCACGCGCACACATATGTCGAAATAAAATTATTAATAATAATGAATCTTTAAGAATATTTGATTGAATGCTGTATGTTGTGCTTGTTCAATTTAATAAAATTAAAACTTTCATTGTGATAATTGAAATAATTGAATATTAAATATTAAGTGGGCAATTTTTGCACATTTATTAATAGTATTTCTATAATATTTATATATAACATTGCGCAGCTCCCCCCTGTCAATGGTCTAGCACCCATTCAGCACCTGCATGATCTTCTGGCCTGACGTCGCCGGTCGCCCCTGGTTATAACGGCCCACGTATTGAAAATGTTCGGGTTTAAATCGGGCTCGGACTGATAATTACAGTTAATGTGTCGGGCCGGGCTCGGACACAACGTGCACGGGCTCGGGTCGGGTCGGGTCGGGCTTGATTTTTTGGGCCCGATCTAAGCTCTAACGCAACCCCCCATCCTTTTTCGGAAAATGAAGTAACGGCTGTAAAACCAGATACTCTGTCGGGTGAATACACGTGCTCTATAGCAAAAGCTGCCTTTATAGTAAACTCAAACACACTCAAAAACAATACTTTTCTAGCAATCAAAGTTCGGGTGGTCGGGTCCCCGTCACACAGCAGCCCGCCCCCAGAATTCATTCAATCCCTAGCCACACGGGCCGAGGCCCGGCAGGCCATCCCCGGGGTATCAGACTGGGTAATGATAACAATAAAGCGCGGCTACTCGCTCCAATTCGCTCGTAGACTCCCGCGCTTTCGCGCAGTAGTCGAGATATCGGTGGGAAGCAACGTAGCTCACGTCCTTCGTACCGAAGTGTCAAACCTTCTAATGAAAGGAGCTGTCTAGACAGTTCCCCCATCATTAAGCGAGTTGGCTTTTCGCTGACTTCCTCGTTCCGAAGCACGGCGGTCTCAGACCAATTCTAGATCTCAGACACCTGAACAAGGCCCTTATGAAACGGCCATTCAAAATGCTTACAACCAAACAAATCCTCGCGCAAATTCGCCCAGGGGATTGGTTCTTCTCAGTGGATCTAAAAAATGCTTACTTTCATATCCAAATAGCCCACCACCACAGGCCATTCTTGATATTCACCTTCGAGGGGCGGGCTTGTCAATAAATGGTCCTATCGTTTGGTCTGTCTCTGGCACCCCGTGCATTCACAAAATGCATGGATGCTGCACTTATTCCCCTGATACGGGGAATGCACATCCTAAACTACCTCGAAGATTGGCTCATCCTAGCCCAATTGGAGAGCGAGCTGTTAACCCACAGATCTCGGCTCCTCAGCCATCTAGAATGCCTGGGTCTAAGGATCAATCTTGCAAAAAGCACGCTGTTTCCCAGCCAGCATACAGTCTTCCTGGGAACAGTTATAGACTTCAGACATGAAAGCGTGGCTCTCGCCAGAACGCGCCCTTTCTATTCAGCAGCTAGTGATGTCGTTCTCACAGGCCGCTCAGAGCATTTCAGAGAGTTTTGGGCCTTATGGCCTCCGCGTCGGCCTACTGCACATGCGTCCCCTGCAGCGATGGCTGAAACACTGAGTGCCACCTCATGTGTGGTGCACTTACGTATCAGGGTGGATCACGGCTGTGTCAAAGCCCTGACCCCTTGGAAGCGCACTGACTGGAACCAGTCAGGTGTAGACATGGGATTGGTCTCAAGAAGGAGAGTCTTTTTAACAGATGCCTCCAACCTGGGTTGGGGGGCATTGTGCGAGGGCAGGCCAAACTCCAGTCTCTGGTCGAGCCTGGAGAAGTGCCTACATATCAACTGCCTCGAAATAAGAGCAGTTCATTTAGCCCTGAAAACCTTCCTCCCAGATCTGGCGGGACACCATGTCCTGGTCCGCATGGACAACATGTCAGTGGTGTCCTACATAAATCACCAGGGCGGCCTCAGATAGGCCAGCCTGGACGCTATGGCCAGACTCCTCCTCCTTTGGGCACATGCCAACCTGCGCTCGCTAAGGGCGGTGCACGTACCGGGCATTCTGAATCAAGGCGCGGATATGTTATTCAGAGACAATGTCCCCCTAAGGGAATGGTCTCTCCACCCTCAGACGATTCACATGATCTGGAGCACCTTCGGCAAGGCAGAGGTCGACCTCTTTGCCCTAGAAGACAATGCTCACTGCCCAATATTCTTTTCAAAGAAAAGGGACGCGCTGGCCGACAACTGGCCCAGACGCCCCCTTTATGCGTTCCCTCCGGTCTCGATGTGGTCGAGCGGATCAGGGAGAGCAAGTGCTCAGTCCTCCTCTGGAAATCCAAAACTTGGTTCCCAGACCTGGCGAAGCTGCTGAAGGCAGCTCCCTCACCCATACCGTTGAGGAAGGACCTCCTCACGCAGGCGAAAGGGTCAATCTGGCACCCCTGCCCAGACCTACATATATTGCCTCTCAATGGATACCCAGGGACCTCCCAGAAGGAGTCCAAAATACCATGATTGAAGCTAGAGCACCGTCTACCAGATGCCTCTATGCCCTCTAAGTGGTCAGCGTGCGCAAGATGGTGTGCAGCACGAAACTTAGACCCACACATATGTGAAGTACCTCTAGTACTTTCCTTTCTTCAGGAGCTGCTGGACGCGGGCAGGACCCCCTCCACGCTCAAAGTATATGTGGCGGCCACAGCGGCTTTTCACGCCCCTGTGGCCGGCCATTCCATGGGGAAAAGTGACCTGTTCATTCGTTTCGTCAAGGGGGGCCAGGAGGCTCAACCCGCCTCGGCCCCTCTCTGTCCCCTCCTAGAACCTATTTACGGTCCTTAGGGGACCCCCGTTCGAGCCACTCCAGATGGCTGACCTTAAACCGCTTTCATTTAAAACCGCACTCCTGCTAGAGCTGGCATCGGTCAAAAGAGTAAGCGACCTGAAAGCGTTTTCCAGCGCTGCATGCCTTGAGTTTGGGCCTAGCGACTCCAGAGTCATGCTCAGACCGAGGCACGGCTATGTTCCTAAGGTGCTCTCAACACCATTCAGACCCCAGGGGATATCGCTATCAGCTCGTCCCCCGTCGGAAGCTGATAATAATTTGAATCTGGTCTGCCCTGTCAGGGCTCTCAGAATCTATCTGGAGCTCTCCGCCACTTTTAGACAGTCGGAACAGCTCTTTGTGTGTTTCGGTGGCCGCACCACAGGTCTGCTGGTCATAAAACAGAGACTTTCTAGATAGATAGTAGATACTATCTCCCTAGCCTACACCTCCATGGGCCTGCAATGTCCCATAGGTGTTAGAGCTCATTCCACTAGAGGCACGGCATCCTCATGGGCTTGGTCCAGTGGTGTACCAATCGTAGACATCTGTGTGGTGGCAGGTGGTGACAAGATTCTTTAACCTAGAAGTCCCTGCTCTGCAGGCACGGGTACTTTCTATCTAAAGGCCTCGGCCCGAGCCTCTGCAACATTATACCTTAATAAAGGGCCCGACTTTTGTCTGGTCATAGGGTGAATTGTGACTTTCAAACTTTACTGTTGACCTCGGGCTACTTAGCCCCAGGTATTGGTTCAGGGCGAAGTCGCTAGCTAATAGCACAGCGTTTTAAAATGGGTTCCCACTGCGTATAGCTACGCAATACAAAGTGAACGTTCTCGAAAGGGAACTCGGTTACTAACGTAACCTCGGTTCCCTGAGAGTAGGCAACGAGTATTGCGTAGCCTGCCGTGCTATTACGCTTGGCTCAGGTGCTGTCGCTTCAGTCGATTTAACCTGATTCTATGGCGAAATGGTCTGTTTATATAGGTATAAGCCACGCCCATTCTGGCGGGTTCTGACGCGCCCTGGACGTGAAGCGATCTGATTGGTTCGCGCATCTCAGCCGCCTCGCCATAGGTTTGTGCAGCTGCACTGCGTTTTAAAATAATGGCTTCAATATTCTCGAGAAAAGGAGTTTTACCACTGCGTATAGCTACGCAATACTTGTTCCCTACTCTCAGGGAACCGAGGTTACGTTAGTAACCAAGTAAGTTTTCGGTGACACTGGGCGAAGCTTACATGAATATTCATGAGTTTGCTGTTTGGAAGGTAATTAGCCTGTTTCAGCGTTAAACGAACTTAAGATTACACTCTAACTGTTATTTATGCACAACAGTTTATTTATATTTATATTATTTATATTGTGTATATTGTGTTATGTTGTGTGTTAGGATTACAGCCAATGATTTGCCAAAGGTGTCGTTAGGATACGTCAAATGAGCCAATAGTGTTATATTTCTGATCTGCCTTTGTTTTATTATACTTAAAAGAAATTTGTATATTTAGTTTTTTTTTTTTTTTAACAAACGTATGACTTTTGGAAGTGTAATTTGATTACCATATGCAGTTTTAATAAAGTTTAATTAGCTAACCTTCTATGTCATTTTTACTTTTCAAAATGTACACTTGCAGGACTCGATTATAATTAATTTACTGTTAGGCCCATAAATAATAATAAGGATAAAAAAAAATATTTTAAAAGTATAATTAACTGACATCTGACTAATTAAAAATTAACCTCAAGACATAACATGCTAAATGGTGGATATTTATATCTAGCATAAAAAATGAAATTGTCAAAACGTTGTGTCGCGAAAAACGTTGCTACAGCCCCGGTACAGTGGCCGAGAGAGCTCAACGTGCTGCAACCTAAAGAAAACGCATGCAAATAATACACCTGCAAATTAAGAAAACATCTTCATCAGTTCCACAACACACGTGTGCTGAATATACTCACAACACAACCAAATACAGAAACGCTCTGCAAAAGCTCATAAAACAACCAAATACAGAAACGCGCTACAAGTAACACACATAGACAGTAAAAGAAATGGACACAGCGACCTCATTGATTTCAACGGAGAAGACTGAAGCCTGATTATTTCACTTCCTGTCTGATGGCTGAGCGACTGCGCAGGCTCAAACTGAGCGTGACGACAGTCTGACAGTTGTAAATCTTCTAGTAGCTGTGGCAAGAAAGACAAATCTGAATCACAATCTTGATAAATTCATCGAAATATTTTGTCCGGTTGCTTTTATGGACTCTCTATATGGGCTTCTCCCTTGACTTTATGCCTCAACCCCCCCCCCCATTGCCTCATAGACAGTAAAAGATTTGCTGCGAGCTTCTCCTCCTGTCTATACTGTAATGTCTCTTTTGTGCGACAGAAAGTCGCGTGGTTATGACGCAATCGTTAGCCTATTTTTTACAAAAAACAGCTTCTACGGGGCCATAACGTAAGATACAAAGTAATGGAGCCTTTTATATAGTGTCGTGTTTCTTTAGAAATAAATAATGGACAAATGAAGTCTTTGGACGCCTCAGATGTAAGGTTATTTGCTGTCAAAGTGACGCCAAAATGAATGGGAGTCAATGGAATGCTAACAGCAGGTGAAGTTCTGCTACAATGGCGGCTCCCGCGAGGCTTCAACTTCCGGCTGATGGATTACCCCCTTGGTAACACAGACCACAACGGAAATGTTTCCGGGGGAACCAAACGAGTGACGAACCCGGCTGGGACGTGCTTATTGCACGTGAGCATCCCAATGCCATACTCCCTTCGAGGGCAGACGGCAGAACTCTTCAAGTGGGACTTTGGAGTGCGCATGGCACTAGTGTGCCATTTATGTAGCCGTTTGTAACGCACTTGATGAAGGGAGCGACGGTAGACAACGTCATTTCCAACATAATTATTTTCACCTGGGAGGTTCCCATGACAACGCAGCATGTTGTCCATCAGCTGAATAGTTATTCTGACGACAGAAATGTAATGCTGTTAACATAACGGTTGCAAATCATTTTTTAAAATTAGTTTTACTTTACAAAAAAATGTTAAAATATGCCTAAAATATATCTGTGTGTCAGTGTCTCAACTTTAAAACTTTGGACCCTACATTACCTAACATTTCTTATGAAACTTTTCTTTAATGAAAATTTAAACATAACATGAAACAGTTTGTATCGTGTAACAATGTATAGATTAATATCTTGCCTTCATGTTCTTCTCTATCTTATCTATTTATTTATTTTAGTTTTCAGCTCATTGTTCTTTTCTCATTTATATTCTGATTACATTGAACATATTGTTAATACATTTTGTATATTGTATACAAGTTGTACGTCATAAAAAACTGTAATCTCTGTATGTTTTGTGGGAGAAAAAGTTAAAATAAATAAAATAAAGTCGAATTTTGAGCTATAAGCAAAGAGTATAGAAGAACTATAAAAAGTATAATATTACAATATAATATTATAATATTATTTATATATACAATATATTACGATATTATTTTAATATTATAGTTTATTTATAAAAAATATAGGCTTTCACTAGTTAATATACGTTCTTTCAGAGAATGCCTGGTTCTTTGCTGTAAATCGCGTCCCAGCCGGGTTCGTCACTTGTTTGGTTCCCCCGGAAACATTTCCGTTGTGGTCTGTGTTACTTGCAGCGCGTTTCTGTATTTGGTTGTGTTGTGAGTATTTGGAGCACACGTGTGTTGTGGAACTGATGAAGATGTTTACTTAATTTGCTGGTGTTTTTCTATTTGCATGCGTTTTTTTCTATTTGTATGCGTCTTCTATAGGTTGCAGCACGTTGAGCTCTCTCGGCCACCGTACTACTCGCAATTCTACGTTGTTACAATGTTGCGAGCACGTAGACAGCGAAGTTGTCATAGTAGATAATATGCAACGTGCCACAGACGTTGCCACAACGTAAATGTGTTTGCTGGGTTCTTATCTGAGTAGACTTGAATTTCTAGTCATATTTAAAGCCTATGTTATATATGTTTCCTAAATTGTATGGATGAAAGCATAATTAATGTACTTTAAATATATTTGAATGATTATCTTAATAGGCCATGATGAATTATGCATGTGATAACCCTATAATGTATATAGCTAATATAATCTTGATTATTTTCCAAAGAAGATGTCAATACATATCCCTGTACACCAGGCAAAGCAAACACTTTTATTTTCACTTTGTTTTGAACATGACAGTATATTTAAAATTTAGTTGTAAATGTCATTTTAGTATAATTTTTAGATTGAATGTGTCAGTTGCAAAGGCTGGAATCACTGTGATTGTATGTGCAGACCAAACTTTCTTTAGTCTGCATGGGACCCCAAGACCCATGTGTAAAGTGTGTTTTTAAATAAAAGTGTTTTTGCTAATATCTATGTCATAGTCACGATTCTCGTTTGTGAATAAAACTTCACAATATCAGTTGCTCTTTTTTTTTTTATTAAAAATGAAACTCTCATGATTTACTTTTATTTTTTATATACAGTAAACATGAATATTCATGGACCTTCATACAGTGTTACCATATTATTTTAGCTGTTAATAAATATAATTAAAATGTAAACATTTTAATTGTTATGGAAAGCTTGTTGAGAACTTAAACATTTCATTGCTAATATACTGCAGGTTTGCTCATTTCACAACTTGAACAATTTAATATTTCCATATCACCACTGTGTTCCTAATTCACAATGCATCATGTGGTCAAAGATTTTTTTTTTTTACATTTAAGACATGTTTTGTCAACTAAATGAATCGTTTTGTGGAAAAAAGATTGGGATTGTTTTTCTGATAATATGAAAAAAAAAATAACTAGGATTTAATAAATAGGCTACTTATTACTAAATTATTTACCAACTGAGCAAGCAATTAAGAAATTACAGAACAATCACATCAGTGTCTGTCTAATTATCCCCATATTAATAATAGGAATCCGCATACTTTTACCAATATGTCTTCTCCATATACATGTTTGTAAATAAAACCCCCATGAAAAAACTTTTAGCTTTGTGGTTGATCAATTTAACCACTTGTAATTCAGTTTTAACATTGTGATTGTTGATAAGCTTGTAGAATTGAACTAAAACCTATAGTGAAAGTGCAGCAGCGTATGTAGGTAATTTCACCATCTCACCATGTTTCTACACGTATAGAGCATTGTGTTTTGCAGAAAAAGATGAAGGCGGCTTACAATAATTAATTTATGCATGTCAAAAACATAAACATTTCTCATTGTGTTTTAGTACCAATCTGGTTGAAGTTATGCAGGCTATCAACTGAGAAGGAAAAAGGGAATGACAAAATAATCAAAACTGTAACTGTTTATTATGCCACCACACGACCACAGGCCTACACAGAGTAGTTTTTACTAACAGGCCATTTCCCAGTGCCTGTAGCCTAATCATATCACGACACAAAGTACAAACAATCACGGTACATAAACATTTATTTTAAAAGAAAAGGAAAAAAAGACACTTGACTTTATTCGAGGCTGAAACGCAATTACGTTACCGAAAACATTTTCTGTGATCAGAAGAGCGTGCTAATATTTCTAAACAGTACTCGTGTATCATGTAGCTCCGCCCATTGTCACCGAAAATCCCAGACAACGAAATATTGAATATGTCAGAACACCGTTTCTAATACGGAAGAAGATAAAGTCCTTTTTTTGGCCTTGCTGATAAATGTGCCTACACATAAGTTACTGATCAAACACTGTCATCTGCTGGTGGTTCTTGTCTACATGACAGCCAAATCACCGTTTAAGTTGTACACCCGTGGATTTATCGCATCAACGTTTTCACGTGCTTTACGGACAAATTTGATTTAGCAAATTATTTAATTAGACGAATAATACGAAAGAAGTGTAATGTAGACTTAAGGGTAGGGTGTGTTAGTGCAGCCCAGCCCAACATGACACAAGTCAAAGGGGAGGAACCGAAACGAACGCCCTCACTCACATTATGATCAGAGAACAATCACTGAAATAAACACCCAGAACAACAAACAGGGGAAAAAGTTTTAACGAGCAGAAAATGTCGTTCATACCCGGCCAGCCTGTCACAGCTGTTGTGGTGAGTTTGCGATCAGTATGATAAAAGTTTTAGCATGCACTAGCATTATTGACAAAAGCTTTGTGTGCAGTGCTTTGGTGATTTTTAATTCTGACAGTGATCCATTTGATATCGTTTGACTGAGAAAGTGGTTCATTTAAACATTATTTGTATTCCCAATACTAATCTATGATATAACAGGACAGTTTAGTTAAGTTTATTTGAGTTTAAGCTAACAGTTGATATAATAGAAACGGTTAGCATGCTAGGCTAACGTTAGCCAGAGGCGGACAAAGTGAACAATAGTTATATTGTTTATATAAATAATTGGTTATAATAGTGTCTATATTTTATTTATTTATATTTTAGATAATAGATTATAAGTAATTGTCATGGGACACAATATAACGAAACCAAACGTTTTAGAGTAAAATAGAGCAAAACAGCTAGTGTGGGCTTATTGGAATACTGTTTGAATGAGGCATGTATAGCACTTTCATATATGTACATGTTTGTACTAAGCTCCTTTGGGGGATCCAATCAATACTGAAATATGCAATTTAGTTGGGGTTTAATTGTCCATATTTGAACTGTTCTGACGTCACTCAGGTGTGACGTAAGCTGGTGTGGTTCATGTGTTTCAGGTAGGTAACGTTAGTGCTGCTATATATGGTCATAAACAGCTGTGCTGTAGGATGTGCCGCCTACCTAGACAGCATTTTTGGTTATCAGCCTATGTTGATAGCTAACCACATTTTGAAACATAAACTTATTGTGCCTGTTTTCTCTTTATTTCAGCAACGAATTGAGATTCAAAAACTACGGGACGGCGATAATTTAATACTAGGATTCAGCATTGGAGGGGGAATCGACCAAGATGCAAGCCAGAATCCATTTTCTGAAGACAAGGCCGACAAGGTGAAAAATGATGTTTAGTAAAATTATTTATAGTTAGAGTGAGGCATTTTTTCTTTCTGCTGCTGAGGTCAGTGTCTTTAAAGTGACGATGTCTGAAATGTAACCGGGCATTAAACAAACATTCTACACTACAATATTCTGTAAAAAAATTAAAGTAAATTTTGATATCATGGTGTATGGTATCTATGTTGGTCAGGCTTTTTGTAGTGTTTGTGGGTGTTTTGAACGTTCTGCAAAACAGGGACATTTCCAGGGACTGTCCGGTTACCCTAATTCATAGGTGACCCTTGTAACTTTATTTATTTCACAGGGAATCTATGTCACACGTGTATCTAAAGGTGGACCTGCAGAAGTGGCTGGTCTCAGGATAGGAGACAAAATTATGCAGGTGAGAGGCACAAACCTGTCATCCATGTGCAATGTTTTCTCGCTGAGATTTTTGTCCAAAACAAAACCTGATTTTACGAAATGAATCTCCACAAGAGGGAGCTGTGACGTTATTTTTGTCTTATTATGTTTGTTTATTATTTTGTGACTTTGTAATTTCTTGCTTACTATTTTACTTTTACATGTTATTTGAGGTACTGATCGATGAATGTTCGTTTTGTAATTTTATATATATACTTAATTTTATATTATATATTTTATTTAATCCTTTGTAATTTCTGGGTCAAACATCATTAATATTATTATGAATTGTCAAGTAGACAGACAACACTAGTCAGCTAGGAAGATTAGTGGATGCAGATACATATTTGTTGAAAATGAATGCTATGCAAACATACTAGTTTACCCCTCATTTTTAGACATTCAATCAAGGCTCGTTCTTACATAGACGAGCAACGTTCGCACATGCGCACTCTTCAAAAACGACGCTTTAAATATCTTGACAAACTAAAAGATGTAAATTACATTTGTATGTATTCTAAATAAAAGACACAGATTGTACTGAATGTCAGCTTGCTTATTTTGCTCCAGATAAGGATTTATTAAGTCCACATGTCAAGCAAACTAGAAACTGCTTCTAACCACAGGTCGGGAATGTCGAGATATGGTTTCGGGAAACACCGCCGTCTCGTTGAATTATGCTGATAACAACGGAACTTGCGGACATGGTTTTCAATGTTTTTGTGAAACGCACCCCACAGCGTTACTGTCAGACTGGGAAGAGATGTGCTGCTAATGTCAAATATTTTGAAAAATAATGGTTTTTGTTTACATTCAAGTATGAAAACCTATACTAATAGACCTGGAAAAACAAAATCAAGACTTTGAAAAAGGGCATGATAAGTCCTTTTTAAGGAATAGTTGGATTATTAGTTTTCACCCATGTTATGTAGTCACCCTCATGCTATTCAAAACTGCTTTGCAAATGAGCTGTGATGCTTCTACGGGAAACACTAGTTTAAATCTGGCTCGCAATCTTTCAAGACACAGTTCCCCCTTTTTGTAATATCATTTGCTCTAATAAAAGTGGCAAAAGACCAACAATTCAATAAAAATGCTGAGCCTTTTGATGTCCTCCTGTTTATACTGTGTATATAGTTACATATTTGGCATAAAATGACATTAGGTTTTGTTTGCTCTCGATGTTATTTCTAGGTGAATGGCTGGGACATGACCATGGTGACACATGATCAGGCACGAAAAAGACTCACCAAAAAGAAAGAAGATGTGGTCAGGCTTCTCATCACTAGAAAATCCCTGGAGGAAACAGTCAGGCAGTCCATGATGCAACACTAATGCAGAACACACTCGTTGAGCTAATTGAATGTCCTTATTGGTAAATCTCATGTTCAGAGCATATTTTTGAACTAATAAAAAAAACAAACAGCTTCCCTCAGGCAAAGAGTGATGACAAGAAAGCCTTACTTGATCAGTCACCTCACCTCTGTTATTGAACTGTAACTGAACCAGCGTATGTATGAATGATCACTCGTAAAGTACAATGTAAAGATTGTGGTTTGCATTTCATAATTTGCTTTACTAATTTCCATTTATCTACATTTTATGCTAAATACTACACTATATGTACTACATATACTCCTGAATGTATCATGGTGCCTGTAAACTCAATATTTCATTCATAGATCTCAAGGGCTACAGTCAATTGTGTTCAGCTCATTTCTCTTTGCTTCATCGACAAATACACCTACATATACATCTTAATGAATCAAGAATTAACAGCCAGAATACAGCGGTACTTTAATGACCACTCATTTTTCTAACTTGTGAGATTTTTTAATTTTTGTAACTTTTCATCTTATAACTCTGTTTTTGTATTTAATTAAAACCATGTTAGTGTGCTATCATCTTCTGATCATGGGATAGATGAGGAGCTTCATCGGGATTTGGCACAACAAAACACTACAGTTTTGTATTTAACAATACTTTTTTTCCAACACTTTTGTTTTGAAAATGTTTTTGATACAGATTTTTTTTGGCATTTTGATTGTATGAAGATATATTTTCACTTAAGCGAATAAAGGAATCTTCTAGCACATGATTTGTGATTAATTGTAGTAAGCGATTGAACTAAATGGAGTGTTTTCTGTCTCAGCTCTGATGTCTAATGAGTCTCTGACTGCGGTCTTTGGTCAAGACTGTAAATGTCTCCGTCTTCGCATTAAGCTTGAAGATGGTGACATTTCAAAGCAACAAATCTATCCTGACCTTTTGCTGTTTGTCCAGGCAGTTTTGTACTTCAGGCTACTTTCATCTCTTTAATGTTAGCAGGCAAAGGTGAGCACACAACCAGGTAGCTCATGATGCAACACAGAGTGCTGGAAAAGAGGGCTGCCGATAATTGTAGGGTGGCAATAGCTATGCAGTAACATCCATATTCTAGGGCACTGCTGAGAGAGCATATTAGACAGGATATAATTTGAACAGAATTACTTTTTGATGAATTTGAAGAATTATTAACATTTTCCTTTAATATTTAACAAATAGCATTCTGCTATCAAATACGCACCAAGATTTTCTCTAGCCACCATTTACATGTAATCGTTTAGCAGACGCTTACATGTAATCCAAAGTTAAAATGATTTAAAAAAATAGATATAGAAGTATTAATGGGTCAAGTGTTGCCGAAAAAGATGCGTCATCAGCCGTGTCTTGAAAATGGCTAAAGACTCAGCAGTTCGGGTTGAGTTCGGCAGGTCATCCCACCACCAGGGAACCGTCAAGGTCTGTGAAAGTGATTTTGTGCCTCTGAGATGGAACCACAAGGTGCTGTTCACTTGCAGAACGCAAGCTTCTGGATGACACAGGTCTGGAGTAATGAGTTTAGCTATAGAGGTGCAGAGCCAGCGGTTGTTCTGTAGGCAAACATCAGTGCCTTGAATTTAATGCGAGTGGCAACTGGCAACCAGTGCAGTTTTATCAGGGGAGGAGTGACGTGTGCTCTCTTCGGCTTGTTAAAGATCACTCTCGCATTCGCATCATTCTGGATCAGTTGCAGAGGTTTGACAGTACATGAGTTGTGTAGCATGCTCTGATAGGAAAGGCCTGATCCTCCTAATGTTGTATAGGGCAAATCTGCAGGACCAGGCAGTTCTAGCAATGTGGTCTGTGTAGTTTAAATGATCATAGATCACAACTCCAAGGTTCTTGGCTGTCCTGGATGGAGTTATGGTTGACGAACCTTGCTGAATGGAGAAGTTGTGATGGTGTGTGACCAGGTGTAAACAGGCCCTAAGATGAGTGCAAGTCTGGAGAGTAATACATATTGATTTTAGCGTTGTATCGTCTACTATAAGAAAAGACAAATGTTTTGCTAGCTAGTAATATGTAAGAACACTTAATCCAAACCTTTTATAATTATTTTAACTGTGTCGAATTCATTCAGTAGTGCAATGCGTTTCATGCCTGTTTCCCAGCAGCTGAATGTGTAATTACAGTAGCTAAATGTAGAACATGTATGCAACATACCACCCACACTCTGGCAGGCTATTGCGTTACCATAGCGATGCAATCTACTGCTGTCACCTTTCAGAAATGAGAAATACGCTGTTGTTCCCATGTTTCCAGTCTTTATACACCATAAAGAACAGACACACACACATTTTTCATAAAAACAACATATACAACATAAAGCGTTTTATTCTCTATGGAATCAACATACAACATTCTTACCAAAGCACCATTGTCATACCAAGTACCGCACGTTATGTTTCAATTTGCAATAACTGTCAATGGAGAGCATTGGATATTTGCTGCTGATTATTAAACGTAAGAATTATAAATGGAAACAGCACATGCATTAATACTTGTTAGTTTCCCTAGTGAAAATTAAGTAAATAAAGTAATATAAATTAATAAATTATTTTATGCTAAGTATACTACAACTACATATTTATGTACTTAAAATAAATACCCTGCAAATGTATTGTTGGTATACTAAATTGATATAAAGTCAGCTAAATTGGAACAAGTGCTTAATGCACTTTAGTTATCTGGAAATAGTGCTGAGCTCCAACTATTTCTTTAAGTATATTTTATTGTGCTGAAATGGAACTATTGCTAGTATACTTTAGGTACACTTTAAATATATTGAATTTAAATTATACAGTGATCATACTATCCTTACTAATAGTGACATTAATCACACAAAGGCTTAATTTTATGCTTTTTTTTTTCTTTAAATTGCTTTCTGAAACTCTACACACAAAACCACAAAACACACACAGCATGTTATAAATATGTTAGACCTATAACTTCTGCCACTAAAGATTGCTTTATCAATAATCTTCCTAATCAGTTTCATCATCTCAGCATCCTGGATAGCTTAGAAGAACTTGATATTGCAACAGAAACTTTTAACTCTCTCTTTTCCAGCACTTTAGACGCAGTTGCTCCGTTGCGCTTAAAGAAGATTAAAGAAAATAGTCCAACGCCGTGGTACAACGAGCACACTCAGGCCCTTAAGAGAGCGGCCAGAAAAATGGAGCGCAACTGGAAGAAAACAAAACTGCTAGATCGCTAATGGTGCTAAATTTTAGCAGCTTTTATTACGCTAATTTTAGTGTCTTTGTTTATCCCGAGGTTTTCCCGCAGCCTACCAGATCCAGGCCGTATCCAGATCTGACTAGGAGCTTTGCCTGGACCCGATGACAACGCAGTGCTGAAGTGCCAACTAGCCTCTCCCTATGGAGGATCCCTTTCCCACTCTACAGATAAAACGTTGTGATTCCGCATTGTGATTCGCGTACCCACCCTGAAGAGATAAAATAAAACAAAATTCTGTATCAAATTACAGTTACTGTAAATCCGGCCTCTAGTTCATAAACGTCAGAGGAGACTTGGCCCCCGCCTGAGCCTGGGTTCTCCCAAGGTTTTTTTCCCTCCATTAGGTCACCTGATGGAGTTTTAGGACACCAGTAGGTCACCTGATGGAGTTTTAGGACACCAGTAGGTCACCTGATGGAGTTTTAGGACACCATTAGGTCACCTGATGGAGTTTTAGGACACCAGTAGGTCACTGGATGCAGTTTTTCGGTTCCTTGCCACTGTTGCCTTTGGCTTGCTCAGTTGGGGATATTCAAATTAATTAACCAAGCATTAATACCATTGATCAGCCCTACCAAACGTGGATGTTTTTTCCACTAAGAAACAAACATTGTTATGTTATTTGATTGATATTGTGAAGCTGCTTTGATGCAATTTATATTGTGAAAAGCGCTATATAAATACACTTGACTTGACTTGACACACATCATTTAAAACATCAGACATCTCTTGCAAAAGCAAACACTTAATTCAAAACTATTTGACCTCTTCCAAAAATTGTTTTTGTGTAGTAACTATACACACAAACATCAAATGATTACCAAACTGCACTCAGATGTGAAAAATGTAAAACACTACTAACTTGTGTCTTTTGCCTGTTCAGTGTGCAGTGAGTGTATAGGAGTTTGTCACACATACATGTATGTGCACAAATACAGTATTCACAACAACTCCTCCCTTATCAAGTTGTGTTCTTACTTTTTCTGTGAAGTGTAAAATAGCTGTTTCTGTGCAATAGTTCTTCCTGAAGCCAAATTGCATGTAATTTAAGGCAGGGTTGCAGTTATTTAGATGCGTTGTCAGCTGCTCTATGATCATTTTTCCATAACCTTTCATAGTACTGGTAATTTACTAATCGGCCTATAGTTACTTGCTTCATTGCGGTCTCCAGATTTGAAGATAGGTGAGATCACTGCATTCTTCCAGTTATCAGGAAAGTAGCCGTGTGTAATTGAAAGATTAATTAAATGTGTGAAGTTAAAGTCTCTAAGTGTTTCTTAACTAACGTACTATCCATGTTAAAAGCATCTCTACTTTTAGAATCCTTTAAAGAACAGATTATCTTTTTAACTTGTCCTTCATTAGTTGTCACCAAGTTGAAACCCTGACCTAGTATGTACAGTAAGTTCTCTTTTTTAAAAGTGATTTCCTAGCTCATGGACTGACTCAATAAAAAAATAATTAAAAATAGAGGCAATTGCAACATTGTCTTTAATTTTCTTACCCTGGAATCTGAGATGTATATCTTCTGTGTGAAGTTGTTCTCGCCCTATAAAGTTCTTAATATTTTTCCAGATTTCTTTACTATTAACTTTAGCCTAATTTATTACTTGAAGATAAAAACGTGATTTGGCTGATCAATTCCTTAACCACTTTATTCCTCAAACCTTCATAAATTAAAATATCTGTATCTCTAGACTATATAGCTTTCTTCAAAGCTGAGTCTCTACACTTCATCATATGCCACAGGTTGTCACTAAACCAAGATAGATTAACTCTTTTTCTGTGCTTTCCCTTGACTTTAACAATAAACTTCTTTCTAATAGATTCAATTTTTGTTGTAAATAAGTCACAACCATGTTCCACATCTTCTGTTGACAAAATATCATCCCAGACCAAACCATTGATCTCACTGTCAAATGCAGGTTGTTTACTTTTAGGTATAAGAGACATAATGTCGGTGTGGTATGGTGTTATATTCTTAAATCGGTTTTCAGTTAATTTTCTAGCTACTAGAAAAAAAAAAAAAGAAAAAAAAAAAATATATATTAGGGCTGGGAAAAAAATAATCGTGATTAATCGCATCCAAAATAAAAGTTTTGTTTACATAAAATATGTGTGTGTAGTGTGTATAATTATTTTGTATATATAAATACACACATATGCATGTATATATTTAAGAAATATTTGCATGTATATATATATATATATATATTTATACATCATTTATATTATATATAAATATACATATGTTTTTATATTAACACATTTTTCTTAAATATATACATGCATGTATGTGTATTTATATATACAAAATAATTATACAAACTACACACACATATTTTATGTAAACAAAACTTTTATTTTGGATGTGATTAATCACGATTCATTTTTTCCCAGCCCTAATATATATATATATATATATATATATATATATACACTCACCTGAAGGCATTATTAGGAACACCATACTAATACTGTGTTTGACCCCCTTTCGCCTTCAGAACTGCCTTAATTCTACGTGGCATTGATTCAACAAGGTGCTGAAAGCATTCTTTAGAAATGTTGGCCCATATTGATAGAATAGCATCTTGCAGTTGATGGAGATTTGTGGGATGCACATCCAGGGCACGAAGCTCCCGTTCCACCACATCCCAAAGCTGGTCTATTGGGTTGAGATCTGGTGACTGTGGGGGCCATTTTAGTACTGTGAACTCATTGTCATGTTCAAGGAACCAATTTGAAATGATTCAAGCTTTGTGACATGGTGCATTATCCTGCTGGAAGTAGCCATCAGAGGATGGGTACATGGTGGCCATAAAGGGATGGACATGGTCAGAAACGATGCTAAGGTAGGCCGTGGCATTTAAACGATGCCCGATTGGCACTAACGGGCCTAAAGTGTGCCAAGAAAACATCCCCCACACCAGTACACCACCACCACGAGCCTGTACAGTGGTAACAAGGCATGATGGATCCAAGTTCTCATTCTGGATACGCCAAATTCTGACTCTACCATCTGAATGTCTCAACAGAAATTGAGACTCATCAGACCAGGCAACATTTTTCCAGTCTATAACTGTCCAATTTTGGCGAGCTCTTGCAAATTGTAGCCTCTTTTTCCTATTTGTAGTGGAGATGAGTGGTACCCGGTGGGGTCTTCTGCTGTTGTAGCCCATCCGCCTCAAGGTTGTTCATGTTGTGGCTTCACAAATGCTTTGCTGCATACCTCGGTTGTAACAAGTGGTTATTTCAGTCAAAGTTGCTCTTCTATCAGCTTGAATCAGTCGGCCCATTCTCCTCTGACCTCTAGCATCAACAAGGCATTTTCGCCCACAGGACTGCCGCATACTGGATGTTTTTCCCTTTTCACACCATTCTTTGTAAAACCTAGAAATGGTTGTGCATGAAAATCCCAGTAACTGAGCAGATTGTGAAATACTAAGACCGGCCCGTCTGGCACCAACAAACATGCCACGCTCAAAATTGCTTAAATCACCTTTCTTTCCCATTCTGACATTCAGTTTGGAGTTCAGGAGATTGTCTTGACCAGGACCACACCCCTAAATGCATTGAAGCAACTGCCATGTGATTGGTTGATTAGATAATTGCATGAATGAGAAATTGAACAGGTGTTCCTAATAATCCTTTAGGTGAGGGTATATATCCATACATGTATGTTATATTATTTACACTATAAACAGAAATTCAAGGGGGATAAAAATTCTTTCTTTCTTTCACAAAACACTGAGTTTTGATTTCTAAGTGATCAAATTATAAGTGTTTTCACACATGATCATTGTAGGTAATCGGTAAATGATAGTCACATTTAAATGACAGTGTTTTCTATATGAAACAAAAGAGCTGTTACTTTTGAGTGATGTGCCTAATGTAGAGAACTGTGATTAGAGTTTTGCAAAAAGTTTGTTTTACAATAGCAACCTGAGTGTAAAGCAGATAATAAGTTTTAGCTTTACATACATATAGATAGTAGTTCCAAAAGTAAAGATATGTAATAATTACAAATAAAGAAACAACATATAGTCAGTTTGAAACCTGATCAAAAGTTTTATTACTTTAGTGTTTTCGTAATACACTCCAATGCACCTACTATAATA
Organism: Meda fulgida; assembly: GCA_030578275.1. Classification (NCBI taxonomy): domain Eukaryota; kingdom Metazoa; phylum Chordata; class Actinopteri; order Cypriniformes; family Leuciscidae; genus Meda; species Meda fulgida. Next base: position 3,524,658 of record JAROOJ010000031.1, read on the forward strand.
CACTTTCCCCTTTACTTGAATGGCACTTTAAAATGTGGACTTCGTAAAATGTATTAAAATAATTTAAATTCATGCATCACATTTAAATCCGCAGCATAACATGAGATTGTCAAAACAAAACATCAGAAGTAAAACAATCTGTAAGTTATTTAATGTTGTGTCAGCTGGCTTTATTTCTTCAACAGTTTCAAGTTTAACGCTCTCTCATGTTCTATAAAGTTTCAAGTTTATTTTCACGCACCACTTATTGCGCCTATATTGAGACTTTTCTCTTAAAGTTTGTTATCGGTATAATATTAATGTATGTTTAACACTCTTACAGTGGAATTGAATTGCAATTGTAATGTCACCAAAATAAATTTGAAGTTTATGCTGAGTGAATTCTGCATTTCAAAACTTAAATACAAGAGTAGCCTGTATTTAAAGTGTAGGCTACTTAAGTATACTTGGAATAGTTCCACTTTAGCACAAACAAGTATATTAAATACAACTCTAGTTGAACTTCAGCAATGCTTTTGTACAACTACATGCATTCTATAAATGCATTTAGTACAAAATAAGTTGTTCCAATTTAACAGACTTTAAGTATGTCAATTATAGCATGCCACAAATACATTTAGTTATACTAAAGTATAAGAATAAATTGTGCTTAAGTATACTTTTTTCCCCACTTGGGTTTACTTCATTGTATTGCATTTATTTATTTCCATAATAATTATGATATGTGATATGGAACAATGAAGCAGTTGTTCAAGAATATGAGTGGATCATATAGCTTATCTTTTAATTCTGCAAGAGTCACAAATAATCTGTGTATTGACTACAGGTTTCTTGAAGCTAAGCACCAATTAAAGACACTATGAAAATGTATGGCATTCTTAACTAATTCAGTGGGAAATGTGGGGTCTCTATAGCTCAAAATGTTCACTCGCATTGAATACAGTTTTTCTACCGTTTTGAAAAACTTACTTTTTCAAAGTTTACTTAGTGTTCATCAGATCTTCACCAACTATGAGTGAGAGTGTCTTCAGACCATATCAGTTAAATCTTTTATGTAAAGCACTTGCTCCTGGAACAATTCTATTAACTAATAAGTTCTATCAACAATCACTTATACAGTATTTAAGCTAAGCTAATTTAATACAAACTAGACAATTAAGGCCAAGCAGATGACATAATGTTGATGATTCTTTCTGAGGGTGTGTTCAACATCACGCTTGGTAAATTTAATGCGATTAAAAGGTACGATTGCTCTGTTAGTGCGGTTCATATGAATAAGTGTTTACGCTGCCATCCAAACCCTGGTGTGCACCAAACAAGCGGACGGAGATCCACATTTTCAGCCCATTACAGTTTGGTACCAGAGTCAGAACTGTCATCTCCTTGCAGCAGATCTTCATGTGTGTGTTTAACGGAGGATTTCCTGGCAATGTTTGGACTCCTTTGCACATTTAATAGCTCTTCGTGAGTTCTCAGCTGGTAAAAATACCACCATATGAACGCACTTGCAATGAGCACATTTAGCACACAGCATTGTTTTGGATGTTTGATAAGTTTAGTAATAAAATAAATGTTATAGAAGCTGTCCAATCAGTCATTAAAACGCTAAGAAAACTGAAACTTACCATTTATGTCAGGACTACTTGATTAATTTGTGTTGAATTAACTGAAAATTACAAGATGGTGGCCGAGAGAGCTCAACGCGCTGCAACTGAAGAAGACACATGCAAAATAGAAAAACACCTGCAAATTTAGAAAACAACTTCAACAGTTTCACAACACGTGTGTTCCAATACTCACAACACAACCAAATACAGAAATGCCCTGCAAAGGTTGACAACACAACCAAATACAGAAATGCATTGCAAATGGCACAGACTACAACGGAAATGTTTCCAGGGGACCCTAATAAGTGACCAACCCGGCTTTTTCCTTGCACTGTAAAAGCACAGTCCAGACTGAGGATGGAGGGAGAGTGGGGGCTCTGAAGAAGGATGAGGAGCAGGCAGAGGAAGACACCAAGGAGATGACAACCAGGGAGGAGAGGAAGCTTGGAGGAGCCACCAGAGCGACGATGGACCAAGGGGGAGTCAGAGGGACGAAGGACACTGGCAGAGCCTAAAGGAATGGCAGTCCATGGTGGTGCCGAGGGAGTGTAGAGGCAATGCAGAGCCGAAGTGGAGGCCAGGGCTTGGAGGCTTGAGGTGGAGATGACAGATCCACAAGCCAAGATGGAGCTGATGACTTGGAAGCCCCAGGCAGATGCAGCTGAGTAGAGCCAATCCAAGGGGCTAAAGGACGAGAGCTGAGACTAGGCAGATGAACTGGATGGCTTAGACAGAAGAGTGGAGAGGGAGGCTGGTAGGGACCATCAACAATGAGGTAGACTTAAAGATGGGCAATGACGACTTGAAACTGGGGTTATTGTGTGATGATTGATGTAGGTACTTCCACATCCAGTTCATAATATAATAAATCCTCAGCAACCCAGATACATTTGTTTACCTCAGTGTGAGCAGTCCACAATCCATACATTCTGTAATAAATTAACTCTTTTAAATATTAATAATCAATAAAAACTGGTTATAATTGATTATGAATATTTGGATCCGTTAATATAACTAACTTAATGAAATTAATATTACAATAAACCCACCTGTTTATCCTGTGAACACCTGTGCGTTTATTGTTTATTAATTCTAAGAAAAATTCATTTCCGGGGAAGGGAAATGCCTTTTTTTTACTGTACAGTACTAAGAGCCTGTAGTCAAAATCTAAATCGTAACATAGACTTTGTTTGCAAGCAGAGAATAAGAACCAGTTTTATTATTTAAGTCACGAACACATAACTAACATACAAACAATTAGACATACATCATGCACGGGTAAAAGGGTGAGTGACACAATTGAATCGGAAGCAGAAAATGGAACTATGGGAAAGATCCATTTAACTATTAAAAGAACCATCAGCATATCATTTTCAGAGCCCCTTATTAAATTGATACTTGCATAACTTTGCAGTGGGAACACTTCTTGAAGTTGTTGAAAATTGAAGTCGTTGATGGTTCTGTGAGTGTCAAATGTTGAAGTTGCAATCGTTTTCTTCTCCGTTGGATGAAGAAGATATGATTGAACTTGCATGGTTAGTTCATCTCTGTTCTGGTTGAAGGTTTTCTCTCTCTCCATGAGCACATGGCTGAGCACATGCAGATTGTGACCTGGCGGCCCTGGGCTGGAGAGGCCACAAAGGCAAGCACGGAGTGAGTAAGTCGGAAGAGTAGATGGCTGCCCATTCAGTAATGGAAAAGTTGCAGTTTTCCTCTGAGTTGGATTGAAGAAAATACAGTCTGACTCTGTTGGGAGAGTGAAGGCATAGCAGGGTGTGGTCACAGCCTGCCGGGGCCCAATGGCCCCGGTAGGGGTCCCCAAAGACCTCAAACCGAGGGAGCAGCAGTGAAGGCCAGAAGCAAGAGAGACAGTCACTGTGAATTTGTCTCTAATAAAGCCTGAGAAAGGCCCCAACTCTCTGGGTTTGCTTGACCAATGAGAAGGGTGGAATTTCCAAGCGGGAAAATTCCTTTGTGATTGATTTATGAATCTTTGTTTTAAGTATGCTCATTTGCATGTGCAGCTGCATTTGTTTCTGATGAAGAAACTAAGAATGATTGTTGTAATACTAATATGTTGCACAGCTATCGAGAAATCATGTACACAATCATTTCGATCTTCAAAGTACCAATTTATAGAGACCAAACATGGTATAGGTGACCATTGATTCTATTGTAAAATACACAGCATCAACAAAATAATAGTATAAAAAGACATTACAAAAGAGAATAAATCATTCACAAAATGTTATGGGATGCATGCTCATTTATAGATCATTTCATCGATAAATGAATGCAGGAAAGTCTGTTTTAATGTCTGTTTCTGTCTTCTCTGTCTTGGACACGTAACCACATTTTTAACAGCAATAAAACCAACTTATCTGATCGTAGTCAGGGTAACCAAGACCCTACTTGCCCTTGTTGGGGGATGGGGCCACAGGTCCCAGAGTGAGTTTTAAAGATTATTTGTTAACCCTCACAGCTGTTCCTCATTCACTGGGCTATTTAACCATGACTCTCTCTCCACTCTTTGCGAAGTTTTGAATTACTCCTGTGATCTTTACTGAGCGATTACCCTTGTTTATTGTCTTCCTGGTTTGATCCTACTCTGTTCTTCATCCTCGACTGTCTGCTGCCTGCCTACTTACCTCTGCCTGGACTCTGACCCTGGTCTGTTTGCCGCCTGCCCCGACTCTCTGCCTGGATTCTGGATTACGACCGTCCGCCGCCCGCCTCAATCTTTGCCTGGAGACTTTCCCTGGATTTCCCCTCCCGTCATTCTGCCGTCACCTGCATTCCCCGTCTCTGCTGGTTTCTCTCTTCTTTTCTAAATAAACACGCTGCACATGGATCCCACAGACTCAAGTGAATCCTTACAGAAAACTTTGCCAAGCCCGGATCTAGCGGCTGTGTCGTCCCTGGCTGCCGCCTACACGGCTCAGGCGGGCCAGCTCGATGCTCATCATCGGCAATTGTCTCGTCTCACCGCCCTGACTGAGGAACTGGCCAAGGCAGTTCAGTCTCTCCAAAATCCAGCACCGGAGTGATCTCCTCCGCAACTCGCTCACCATCAGCCAGCCGAGGCCACGCCCACCGCGAGCCCTCGTCTTGCGCTAACAGAGAAATTTGACGGGAATCCAAGCCGATGTAAAGGATTTATTCTTCAATGCTCCTTGTTCATTGCCCAACAACCCACGTTGTACACCTCCGAGGCTGGCAAGATAGCCTTTGTCTGCTCACTTCTCACCGGGAAAGCACTAGACTGGATAACAGCCGTATGGAGAAGTGATGGTACTGCCTTCTCGACATTCGAGACGTTCCTACAACGCTTCCGCGAAGTCTTTGAACACTCCAAGGAGGGTAAGAGTGCAGGAGATTGTCTGCTTGAGCTTTCACAGGGCAAACTCACCGCCGCGGAATATGCTCTCAACTTTCGCACTCTTGCCGCCCAAACCTCCTGGGTCAACGACACACTAAAGTTAATCTTCCGTAGACAATCCTGAAACAATTCAGTTCTACGTTCTCGATTCCCCACACGTTCCAGTCATTCTTGGTCTGCCTTGGCTACGTAAGCATGAACCACACATCAGGTGGAGGACCAACGAGATTATCCGCTGGAGCAACGCTTGTCTCACGAAATGCCTCAATCATGTCTCGCCATTGTCTGTTCGTTCAGTGGCTGAACCCCCCGAGAATTCCAATTTTGAAGTTCTGCCCCGCGAATACCATGATCTTGTGGAGGCCTTCAGTAAATCCAAGGCCTCGACTCTACCACCTCATCGCTTTTGCGACTGCGCCATTGATCTGATCCCTGGATCCGAACCTCCCAAGGGCAGAATATTCCCTCTTTCTCAGGCCGAATCAAAAGCTGTGCAGAAATACATAGAAGAGGAGTTAGAGAAGGGTTTTATCCATCCATCCACCTCTCCGGCGCCCGCCGGCTTTTTCTTCGTCAAGAAGAAGGACGGGGGTCTCCGGCCATGCATCGACTATCGGGCCCTTAATAATATAACTGTCAAGTTCCACTACCCTCTGCCGCTGGGCCAGCTGCTATGGAGATGCTACGATCTGCTAAATTCTACACCAAGTTAGATCTGCGCAGCGCATATAATCTCATCCGCTTCAGAGAGGGGGACGAGTGGAAGACGGCCTTTTCCACCAACACTGGCCACTACGAATATCTGGTTATGCCGTTCGGCCTGCCCAATGGTCCTTTATCAATGATGTATTCAGAGACATGCTCCATAGGACAGTAATAGTCTATATTGATTACATTTTGATCTACTCGGACACCCTGAACGATCATGTGCAACACGTCCGAGCGGTTCTTCAGAGGCTCCTCGAGCACCAACTTAATGCCAAAATAGAGAAGTGTGACTTCCACCAGACATCCACCACCTTCCTGGGGTACGTAATCAGTGCGGAGGGCGTCGCCATGGATGAAGGTAAGGTCCGTGCAGTCCTTGAATGGCCACAGCCTACCACCCTAAAGGAACTTCAACGCTTCCTTGGCTTCTCCAACTTTTACCGTCGTTTTATAAGGAACTTCAGCTCGGTGGCCAATCCTCTGACGTCTCTGGTCAAGAAGGGAATCAACTGCCTCCCTTGGAACGAGTCCGCTACCCAAGCTTTTCATCATCTCAAACAACGTTTCACCACAGCACCCATCCTGTCCCATCCAAATCCGAAGAGGCCCTTTGCAGTAGAAGTGGACGCCTCCAATACGGGAATTGGCGCCGTCCTTTCACAACGCCAGGGCTCACCACCTAAGTTGCGCCCCTGCGCATATTACTCACGAAAGCTCAATTCTGCGGAGAGGAACTACGATGTAGAGGATAGGGAGCTACTAGCCATGAAGGCAGCATTTGAGGAGTGGCGGCATTGGCTAGAGGGAGCTCAACACCCCTTCACCGTCTTAACTGACCACAAGAATCTTGAATACTTACGCACCGCCAAACGATTGAACCCCAGACAAGCTCGTTGGTCATTGTTCTTCAACCGGTTCCATTTTTCCTTAACCTACCGTCCAGGCTCCCAGAATGTCAAAGCTGACGCACTGTCCAGACAATTCGACCACGTCTCTACACCAGAGGAACCCAGAACCATTCTGAACCCCGACCTCATCGTTGCACCCGTCCGGTGGGACATCGAGACTGAACTGGAACAACTGAACTCCCGGTCTGAAGTTCCGTCGGCATGCCCACCAGGTAAACTCTTCATCCCTGAAATCCTCCGGAGCCAGGTCCTGGAGCTGGTCCACTCTCACCCCAGCTCAGGTCACCCGGGAATCACGGCCACTGTTCAGCTCCTGCGGAACCGCTTCTGGTTATCGACCCTCACACAAGACACCATTACGTACATCCGATGCTGTTGAGTATGCTGCACACAGAAATCACCACGTCAACTACCTGCCGGTCTACTCCAACCCCTACCCATTCCTCAACGCCCATGGTCCCACATAGCGATTGACTTCATCACCGATCTCCCTGTCTCCGATGGCTACACCACCATCCTCACCATCACAGATCGGTTCTCTAAGGCCTGCCGCCTGGTACCCTTGGTCAAGCTACCCACAGCCCTGGAAACCGCAGAGGTCCTGTGCAACTGGGTTTTCCGACTCTACGGCCGGAGGATATTGTCTCGGATAGGGGTCCGCAGTTTACCTCTCGAGTCTGGGCGGCCTTCTTTGGAGCGCTGCGGGTAAATGTCAGCCTCACGTCGGGCTACCACCCTGAGTCCAATGGGCAGGCTGAGTGTATAAATAAGGAGATCATTCGATTCCTGCGCTCCTACTACTACCACCAACACCAAGAGGACTGGAGTCGCTTCCTGATTTGGGCCGAATATGCCCAGAACTCCATACGGAAGCACGCCACCGGCCTTACACCTTTCCAGTGCGTTCTGGGATTCCGACCGCCCCTCTTTCCTTGGTCTGGGGAACCCACCAACATCCCAGCGATCAACGACTGGATGCAACGAAGCGAGGAGACTTGGGACCAGGCCCATGTTCACCTGCAGCTCTTTCCTTGGTCTGGGGAACCCACCAACATCCAAGCGATCAACGACTGGATGCAACGAAGCGAGGAGACTTGGGACCAGGCCCATGTTCACCTGCACGAAGCCGTTCACCGACAAAGAGAACAGGCAGACCATCACCGTCGTCCTGGCCCAGCGTACCGACCCGGCCAGTGGGTCTGGTTATCCACCCGGGACCTCCGTCTACGGCTCCCCTGCAGAAAGCTTAGCCCCCGCTACGTGGGCCCCTTCCAGATCACACAACAGATCACCCCCGTATCATTCCGTCTTGACCTGCCCAGACACTATCGTCTAGCTTCCACGTTCCATGTGTCACTGCTCAAACCCACCACCGGTCCTGATGAGGAGAGAGAGGAGAGGTTCCAGGAGTCGAATCCAGAAGCCATCCTGGTAGAGGGCGAGGAGGTCTTTCGAGTCACCAACCTTCTTGATTCCAGACGTCAGGGCCGCACCCTACAGTACCTGGTCGACTGGGAGGGGTATGGTCTGGAGGAGCGTTCCTGGGTCGAGACCAAGGACATTCTAGACCCCAATCTCATCGCTGACTTTCACCGAGTCTTCCCACACAAACCTGCTCCTCGACCTCGTGGCCGCCCTCGACGTCGTCAGCTCCATCGCGCCAGGAGTCGCTCCCGGGGGGGGGGGGGGGGGGGGGGGGGGGGGGCCGGGCTCTGTCACAACCACAGGCTCGGTAACTTCCATCTCAGGGCCCCAGAGGGAGCCGTCACCCGAAAACTGATTCTCCCACGCAGTACATTACCCATCATTCCGTTCCAGCCCTTATCACCCTCACAGCTGTCCCTCATTCACTGGGCTATTTAACCATGACTCTCTCTCCACTCTTTGCGAAGTTTTGAATTACTCCTGTGATCTTTACTGAGCGTTTACCCTTGTTTATTGTCTTCCTGGTTTGATCCTACTCTGTTCTTCATCCTCGACTGTCTGCTGCCTGCCTACTTACCTCTGCCTGGACTCTGACCCTGGTCTGTTGCCGCCTGCCCCGACTCTCTGCCTGGATTCTGGATTGCGACCGTTCGACGCCCGCCTCGATCTTTGCCTGCAGACTTTCCCTGGATTTCCCCTCTCGTCATTCTGCCGTCACCTGCATTCCCCATGTCTGCTGGTTTCTCTCTTCTTTTCTAAATAAACACGCTGCACATGGATCCCACAGACTCGAGTAAATCCTTACAGAAGTGATGTCATACCTGCACCACTCTATTTTTAAGAAACACAAACTCAGGCAATACAACACATACAATAAATGATAACACAAGACAATAAATTGAGGACAGACATGACCACGGCCATGATCTGTGTTGCTTTCTTCACTCAATTAGCAATAGCTTTGCTCATACCAGTACTGAGACTATAGTTTCTTCTTACTTGCTTATCCCATATATGTTACATACCTGTATAATAATAATACTACTAATAATAATGAACATAATTGTCTTTATAGCATGCTAACAAGCATTTAGTTATTATCTAACACAGAAACTTAAATCTTAAGTGGGTTCAACAAAAGATTATTTGTTTAAATGAACTTTTTCATTGTTTCATTCTTTTTCATCTTGTTGCACGGGCAAACTAATTGCGTGGAATTGTGTCATTAATTTAAGTTCTTTGAACAAACAATTTGAGAGTACATAATGATTTCAATATTCAATGTTTTCTGGTCAATCTGAAGAAAAAAAAAGCTTACTTGAACTTTTTGAAAATGATTTTCTTTGGCAAATAAATTACACATTCAACCAAATGCATTTAGGCCTATTTATGGTGTCTAAAGATAAAAAATACTTTGTGGGAATTATTAGCAAAAAATGTTCAACGTGAATAATTTTTTTTTCAGTGTACTGTATATGGAATAAGTTGAGACTGCCATACATTTCCATGGTGTCTTTAGTTTGTGCTTAGCTCCTAAATTGTTTTATTCTGCATGCAAATAATTTTCCACAGAATTAAAACAAAATTATCTGACGTTCCTGGGTTTCACTCTATTCCATATCATGACATAATTTATTATGAAAGTATGGATGCAAAAATACAATAATAAAGCTAATATAACCCCTATTAATGCGTGTGCTGCTGTAAGAAATGGCAGATTCCTTAGAGGTTCCTTGGGGAAAGAAAGGAAAAGAGCGAGATGAGTTTATACAGTACAACAGACCTAAGACGCTGTGTAGGTGGTGAGTGGGTAGATCGGAGCAGAGGGTCACACACACACACACACACACACACACACGCACACACACACACACACACACACACACACACACACACACACACACACACACACACACACACACACACACACACACATCTGAAGGCTGGACAAGTGTGAGCAATCACGTTGTCATGGTAATGAGATACGCTGAATATTTGTACTACAGTGCAACAAAACATAGTCATTTAAAATAGAACTTTATCATTTATTGAAGATTATATTTTGCATACAATACTTTTATACTATTAGATGACAAAGTCTAACTGATATTGAACAGTCACAGTCATTAAACGAATCTATCAGTAACGCACAGTGGGTGTTGTCGCTACACTCAGTGGTAACCGCCTCCCCCAATGAGACTTTATTGACGTGTTAATTCTTCGCGCTATCGGGCAGTGGGTCGTTTTTTTTTTCTCACAGGAAAAAATCGTAACTCCTCTTCCCACGCAAAAATCTCAGCTTTCGATTCTTTAAACAGTTGTGAGGGCAGAATATCGCGGAGTCTCGAGCTTCTGCCACAACGCGCACGGGAGAACAGAAGAGCTGCAGAAAAGTAAGTCGTGTTGTATTTTTTTTAAATACAAAGTGTCTAAATATAGGCTAATAAAAAATTGCAAACATTTAATTTAGCTGAGCTAGGATCAAATAATTTTTTCCCTATTTATTATTATAAAAAAATCCCTATCATGTTAAGTTCACAAATAGCCTACGACATCAGTGCTCCGTTTTCTCCTGAGTGTGTGGTGTTCTGGTGTGATCAGGTGCTGATCTTTTTCAATTGGACGGTGAAAAGGACTGGAGCGAGATTATGGTGTGGGTCAGCTTTGTAGTGCTCACCTGGGGTGTTTGTTGATGTGAATATTTATGCTGATTTAAGATCAGTGATCAGACGACCAAGTAGGGATCAATGGAGTAAAAACCGGCCCCAGATCAGGCCAAAAGGTATGTCGTGTACCTCTAGTATCTCTCGGTATGGGGTCACAAGGAGGGTGAGAGAGTCACGCCATATTATAAGCTGTTTCATGTGTGTTTGGCACAAGTTGAGCTTTACCTGTGGCCACTTCAGTCCAGTATCTCCAGCACTAACCCACTGCAGAGCAACCATGAGTGGTGAGTGAACCCGTCTCAAGATTTTATACTGTAGATTAGTTAGGAAAATATAAGTGGGAAACGTAATTGAAGTGGAATAGCTGGGTGATTGTTTACTTACAAAGCAGTCTTACTAAATCAATTTAATAAAAATTTAATATTGGTCTTGTTCTAAAGTTTTTCTTCTTGGTGTGCTATGAGGTGTATTCTTATTTTTCAAACATCTTTTGACATTAGACAAGCAGTCATTTGTGTCAGTTGTCTGTATGATGCTTGATTTCTTTTTTCTTTTTTTTTGTTAGCCAGTCCATAATTTTTCTAGAAAGACAAGGGTCAGAGTTTTAAAGCATTAATGCACTGCCAAAATGAAAATTCATTCATGGTTTACTCATGTTTTCTTGGAACAAAAAGGAATTTCAGAATAAGAAGCACAAGTCATATACAGGAGATCACCTTTATTATACTTTTTTTTTAATTTATGGAGCTTGACAGCCATAATATGCATGCATTGTATGGAAAAGAGCAACATGGACATTCTTATAAACATCCCATAATGTTACACTGAAAAAAAGAAATTACCATACAAGTTTGGAATGCCATAAAGGGGAGTAAACAATGAAAGAATATACATTTTTGGTGATCTAATTCCTTTATGAGTAGTTTCACATAGCCTACCTTTGCTATATTCCTGATAGCAAAGGTAGGCTGTGTGCTGTAAACATTTTCCGTAAATTGCTGTAAAGGTTTTTCAATTTTTAACACCATGTCCAAAATATTAAAATGTGATTCTGCCTCAAGAGTAAAACATTATAAAAGGCAGTTTGTGACTAGAGGCAACTGCAAGACATAAAATTGCACAGTCACATTAGCTATATGTGTCATGGCTGGTTGCAGCAAGAGAGCTGGGTCTTATCTCAGCAGTCTTTAATTTATTAACAAACTCAAAATAATCAGATACTCAGGCATCACAGAATTCTCAAAACCACTCACAAAACAACCACCTAATGTACATAGACAAAATCTCAATATATACCAACGTTAACAACGAGACACAGGTGGGTCACATTAATCAAACAATGAATAACCATAGCAACAAATGCAAATGAAGGAGACAGAACAGGAAACACAGTGAAAAAACAATTAAAGATTAAACTCAGACAAAATGTGATACTATGTTTCATTCCACCTATTTTTGTGCGCATTTTGGGATGGAATCACCAAGATGCGCATAAAAATCGAATGCCTGCTACAGAGACTGTGATTTTGACAATCCTATAAGATTATTACAAATTACACTGAACAACATGGATATAATAAACTTGGGTATGACTTGTATGTAGACTGTATGAAGATGACACCTATTGAATCGAAGGCTACGATGCAAGTTAGTAAAGAAGTATAAAATAGCATCAGCATGCGTTAGTGGCAAACAAATAGAACAAGATCAATCGCACTTTGCCAACTGTGGTTTTTATGTGCGCTGAAAACAAGGAGGAAGCGAAAGAGGAGAATATGGATGCGATCATAGCTATAGGGAAAAGAGGCCAAATTGGCGTCCTTAAAAATTGTCCCCATTCACTTCCATTGTAAGTCTCACCATAACCAACATTGTCACATGTCTTGAGACTGTTCGTGATATAGGTTTAAAGGGGACCTATCATGCTTTAAATATATATATATATATATATATATATATATATATATATATATATATATATATATTACCTTTCCTTTAGTGTGTAGTTTATATGTATATATATATATATTTTTTTTTTTAAACTGCAGTTTGATGCAGGTCAGTGTGTTAACGAAGACATGTCACAGTTATAACATCATCTGAAATGTAAGAGAGGTATAATTAAAAAAATGTAAAGGTCGATTCAGGTCAATCAGTTTGTTCTTCTTGACTGTCATAATTGGACTCGGGCTCAAACTGATATGGCAAAACTGACCAAAATAATTTGTGTAGTTACAGTAGTATTTACATCACCTCAGGCAGCCTCCAGAGCTGATACCCGGTATGGTAAGTATGGGGAGTTCCTTTAATCCTTTAAACATAAAACAGAGCGTTCATTCAGAGGATGGAACATTTTCTTTTTTTTACATTAAATTATATAAACCTACTCTAGTAGACTCCAGAAACAAAAATATGAACCTGTAAGTGAGCATAATAGTAAAAAAGTGCTTCACAGCTTTATGGTCACTATAAGCTTTTGTTGTTTGGAAAAGTTCTTATTTTGTTTCAAAAAATCTTCACGTTTGGTAGCTAAAACACTAAGTTCATACCTTGTTAATGCCGATTCATAATTCGCCATGTAATCACTTCAAGATGTAGAGTAGCTTACACGTTGGTTGCATGAATATTACATCATGGATTCATAAATTATAATTCCCTATCTGTCATTCACTTAATTGTTGTGTCGATGTGATGACATAGGGGTCGCACTTGGGAGCCCCAAACATCTCTGATACTTCAGAAAAGGCTAATGAGAATTGAAGAGTGGAATTTTCACGGCACTGCCCCGGACTTATGGGTATAAAAGGAGGTGGCTTGGATCCATTCATTCAGGTTTGTTCTTCGGAGCAAAGTGGTGCAATCGCTCATTCTATTCACCTCTGCAAAAAGAAGGAAACCGTAATCTGCTGGTGTACATGACACATTACAGTGATCTCTCCTCCGAATGCACTGTTAAGTGCAGAGAGCTCCCCGGTCACGACTTTCTTTTTTTTTTAGACAGGAAGTCAATTTAGTTGCTCATTGTCCCGGTTCTTCTGCTGTCAAGCAAGGCCTCGGCTGCAAGTACTGGCGATCTGGGATTTCAATGGAAGCCCACGGGACTATCATTCCCCAGCATGCCTGTTTCCCCTGGTTGAGTTCATGAATGAGTTAGGTGGTTCGTCTTAAGGCACACTTCATTTCTCATCCAGGGCTCGTGAAGAGCTTGACGATCGCACAGACTGGAGTATCAGAGGTGTTTGAGGCTCCCAAATGCGACCCATAGTGTCATCAGATTGCCAAAACGTCTCGTTCCGGCCATCAGGGAACAGATGAGAAATGGTGAACTTTGAGTCATGAAACATTGCAAGTCACAAAAAAATGATTTTTTATCCTCAATGTTCTGCCACAGTTTCCCATGAAACACTCTTGGACCATGTATTAGATCTGATTATGAATGAGAAGCCTCCAAACAGCACCAGCCTGTTTCTGAGTGAAGATTCTGAAAAGCCACAGCGTGCCGAGGAGGGGCTCCAGCGTCTGTGCCGAGTATTACAGAAGCAGACGTCAGGAAGTAGGCGAAAGATGGCCTGCATCACACGAGACAGCGTAAAGACATTCCTGCGAAGGAACGCGTTTGTAATCTTCACAGTGGCTGCTGTGGCTTTAGGTAAAAGGGAAAAGGGAGGGAAGTGTGAAGTATGAAGGGGTTAACAGACGTTTCATTTGACATTTCTTTCTGGTTAACTGTATGTAGGGGTGGTGCTGGGTTTTGCCCTGAGACCTCATAACCTGTCCAACAGGGAGGTGAAGTATTTCTCTTTCCCTGGAGAGCTGCTGATGAGGATGCTTCAAATGCTTGTTCTACCCCTCATCGTCTCCAGCCTTGTCACAGGTGCGCCTGCAAAACATCACTTCAGTCTTTGCAGATAATTCGCTGACACTTTAGATTCCTTTACATTAGCTCATGCATTAGGTGTCATTAACTATCAATGAACAACAATTTTAAAGCATTTATTAATTTAGGTTAATTGTTCATTGTTTATGTTCATTCTTAAAACATTAATTACTGTTAATATATAGGCTTCATCTTTAAATGTTTGAAAATATATAATATAGACTGCTGTTCAAAAGTTTGAGGTCAAAAAAAGAAAAAAAAAAAAGAAAGAAATGAATACTTGATCAAAAGTGACAGTAAAGACAATTATAATGTTGATGAAGATTTCTATTTCAAATAAATGCTGTTGGTTGAACTTTCTATTCATCAAAGAATTCTAATAAATGCTTTCCATAAACACTTTCCATTGAAATATTAAGCAGCACAACTGTTTTCATCATTGATTATAATAAGAAATGTTTCTTGAGCAGCAAATCAGCATATTAGAATGATTTCTGAAGTATAGTACAAGTGTGACACTGAAGACTAGAGTAATGATGCTGAAATATTCAGCTTTGATTACAGGAATAAATTTCATTTTAAAATATATTCAAATAGAAAACAGTTCTTTTGTAATAATGTTTCACAATATTGCTGTTTTTACTGTACTTTTGATCAAATAAGTAAAGCCTTGAAAAGCATAAGAGACTTCTTTTAAAAACATTAAAAACTCTGACTGACCCCAAACTTTTGAATGGTTAGTGTATATGACAGTTATATATATTTAATTATCTGTACTACATTAAAGGTGCTCTAAGCGATGTCGGGTGACGTCACTTCTTGTTGACGTTTAAAGTATTGTCAAACAAAACGGAGGCTAGCTCGACCCTCCCTCCTCCTCATCCGCGCACTAACCCCCCAAACCCACCCCCAAATCCTTCTTGTCGGTTATTGGCTGGAACAGTTTGTTATGTTTCGTGGTGCGGGTTAGCCCAGTTTGTTTTTGTTGCCGTTTGTGGAGCCTGGGGTGTCTGCAGAGACCGCGTCTTTTTACATTGTGTTCAGGGGACAGGCGGCCAGCGGATACTGAGGAGATGTTTGCTGTATGTGACAAAAAATGTTTGGGCCTAAAAAACGTGTGACATCGTTTAGAGCACCTTTAAGTATATTTAAAAAATAACATTGACCAGTTCTTGAGCAGAAACATTGGTGTTTTATTGTAATTTTTAGTAGAAATGCTCAACCACAGAACCTTTGTGTCTTGGTTCTTCATGTTTTTGTTCAGGGATTTCCTCTTTGGACAGCAAGGCTTCTGGGAAGATGGGAATCCGGGCCATTGTCTATTACATGGTGACTACATTTATAGCAGTTTTCATCGGTATTGTCATGGTGATTATTATAAGGCCGGGTAAAGGTAGCAGGGATAGGCCAGTGGCCTCTAGTGGCAGCATTGAGCCAGTGCAGGCCGCTGATGCGTTTCTGGACCTGATCAGGTGAGAAAGTTTCATTTGACTGTTGAAATCCTTGTTTATTTATTAGCTGTTATGGGATCTGATTTTTTCTTGTTGTTTCTACAGAAATATGTTTCCACCAAATTTAGTTGAAGCCTGCTTTAAGCAGGTTTGTAAATCCTCTCCTAATGCATTTCCATAACATTAAAGTGCCTCTGCTCATTTGGTACATGTAACAGATATTACCAATCACCCATTTTTCTTGCAGTACAAAACAGTATACAAGAAAACTGTGCTGACAAAAAATGTCACCATCATGGTCAATGCGACAGACAGCATCAACTCTACAGATCTCAGCCAAGTATCCAACTTCAGCATAATGCTGCAGACTATCCAGGAGACGGTGGAAGAGGTGGTTCCTGTCTCAGGTTCCTCAAATGGGGTGAATGCCTTGGGGTTGGTGGTCTTCTCCATGTGCTTCGGATTAGTGATTGGAAACATGAAACAGCAGGGCCAGGCTCTCCGGGACTTCTTTGACTGCCTGAACGAAGCCATAATGCGTTTGGTGGCCATCATTATCTGGTTAGTGTCCAATTATGATGTTCTGATAACCTATAACCTATATAAATTATGATGGCCCTGACAACATTGAGTTAGTTATTTAAGATTCAATGACATGATGCTATCAAGTATATATTTTTTTAAACATTCAAAATGCAACTCATGGAATACACCTCTTCAAAGGTTTATTTTATAATTTTTTGGGGACCATAAAGTTAAATTTCAGTATTAATATTAATATCATAATGAAGAAAAAGTCATGGAAGATGGAAGAACTAAACACTGAACTTGGTTAAGGTTTTTCTCTGACAAAATTATTTAAATTATTTAAATTATTATACATTGACTACATATATAGTTATTAATGCTTCTTTTTTGGTTCTCTCTTGTTTTTATGTTCATAAATCCTTTTTATGACAGCTCGGACAAAAATTATGTCCGCATAATTTGGCATGTTCCATTGATTTATCACAAATTAAACAATTGACTCCAAGCACAACTATGTAATATGCTAACAAAATCTTTAGCACATTTGTAATGAGATTTGAATAAGAGTGAGATATCAATTTTCCCAGGCCGGACATCACTTTTGGCCACTACTGTATATTCGAGGAACTTGAAATGGTATAATGTTGTTTAAAAACCTGACACCTGAATTAAACTTTGTATATCTATTTTTTCCCCCCAGTTTTTTCAGTTTTTCTTTTTCTGCCACAGTTGACTAAGAAATATGATTCTGTAAATTAAACATTCTCTCTTCTCATTATTACACACAAGTTATTATTATGATAATGTCTCATTTTATATTGAGAAACTATATCATGAGATTTTTTCTAAATATTATGATGACATATTAACTGATGATAATGTTTATTTTGAAGGTTCATATGAAGTGTCATTTCTTAATGTGAAAGGTTCTCATTATTATTAACTTAGCATCTTATTACACTGAGAATAAATTTCTCTTAATAATGATTAAGTTATAATTTTGAGACACTTTATTATGGCTTACAGATGACTTTTTCATTATGACTTATAGATTCCTATTTTTTACTCAACTGTGGTGGAAATCGGCTTTCAGATAAAGTATTTGTCATTGGCTGGATTAGGAGCAATTATTTTAATATAGAAATGGAAATCTTTCATATATTTTGGATTTAAATTTAATCACAATAGCTTGAATTTAAAGGCTCTATTTATGGATGCATGTATGCTGAAGCTACTATTATTGCTGTAAAATGTCTGTCACATCTGACCTCTGTTGAGCAGGTACGCTCCGGTGGGTATCCTCTTCCTGATTGCAGGGAAGATTGTAGAGATGAAAGACCTTGCTGAGGTTGGCGGACAATTAGGGATGTACATGGTATCTGTCATTGTCGGGCTACTCATCCATGGCCTGTTCGTTCTGCCTCTGCTCTTCTTTGTGGTGACCAAGAAGAACCCTTTCACCTTTATTGCTGGGCTGCTACAGGCTCTGATCACCGCTCTAGGCACCTCATCCAGGTAACCACCTGTGTAAATAAAATATTTGCTATATCTATTGGTAATCAGCTGTAGGTAGTATTTAGGATTTTATATAGATTATAGATAGCATTTTTTTGTATAATGCAAGATGAGCCATATTTTGTATATTTTATTATAATAAAATTTGATAATATATATACAATATAATTTTAGTTGGGTTAGTATGTGGAAAATACATCCTATGGACTCACCAGTTGGGAGTACTACATAGGGAAGAGTCCCTGTGGGCTCCACCTGATGAGGGGCAGACTACCTGCTTAACAGCGACTGGTGACAGAGCTAGCTCCGTCCAGGGGAAGACACTGGATTAACCGAAGGGGAAATTGAACAGTGAAAGAATACATCGTATAGGGTCAGCATTAGGGAACAACTACATATGGTGCACTTGCCAGATTACAAGGGCTCATCTGAAAAGGGGTTCAGGGCTCACCATTTAAGGGAAACTCAGACTGGACCTAAAAAGTGCACATTATCACTTCAGGCAGAGGAGAGGTGCTAATGCAAGCTCTACATCCAACCAGTTTGTCCGAGTTTTACCTCGGGACAAAACTGTTTCCATGCGTAGATTATAAAATCGCGCAATAGTGTTGGGTGTAGCCCCGCCCGGAGCTCTACATATGACTGCTAATAAAGAACCGTTTGCCAGAGCAGATGTGGTTGCGATACTCCTGGTGGAGTGTGCCACCACTCCCGTTCATCCTGGGCCTGATAAGCCCAGGGAATGGCATCGACAATCCAGTGGGCCATTCATTGCTTGGAGACAGCCTTCCCCTTATGATGACTCGCGGGGACTGACCCGGCAACAGCTCTGTCTTTGTAGCCCTCAGATCGCCTTCAGGACCAAGACGGGAATCAGCTAAGGATCTCTGCTTCTTGTAAAAGAACGAGATTTGCGACCTCAACGTCCCAATGGACATGCTCTCGCAGTGAGAGCATGAAGCATCCACGAAGGACACGGGAGCCCGAAGAGCACGGCCAGAACGGCATCTTTAAAAAAACGTGATCCGCCTAAAGAAATTGCCTCTTTCAGAACGCCGCTAATGCACCCAGGGAAACTCTCTGCACTTATATGTTCATCTGGGTCAGGACTACCCTCGTGCAGATCTTTAAGTGCTTTGGCCAAATAAACCTGCAGGATGGCCATAGCATGCAGGGCAGAGGCGGCCTGGCCAATAGCATTGTAAGCCTTCGCCGTGAGAGACGAGGTAAACTTACATGCCTTGGACGGGTGCCTCAGCCGATTCCGCCAGGTGGTGGCGTTTTGCGGGCATAAAAGCATTGCAATCACACGCTCCACCTGGGGAACGTCCTAGTACCCATGCTCTGCCCCACCATCGAAGGTATTGAGGATGGAGGTGCCTGTGAAGCTTGTTCTGACAGATAAAAGTCTCTTCCACGACTTTGAGATCTTCTCTTGCACTTACGGGTAAAATGGAACCGGGGCGGAACATGGTGGAACCGGAGCGTTCCACTCCGACCCCAGGAAACAATCATCCACAATCATCAAACAATCATCCACTCAGGACTGAGCATGAGATGCTCGCGGGGACTGACCCGGCAGCAGCTCTCTAATTTGTAGCCCGCAGATCGCCTTCAGCACCAAGACGGGAATCAGCTGAGGATCTCTGCTTTTTGTTAAAGAACGAGATTTACGACCGCAACGTCCCAATGAGCATGCTCTCGCAGTGAGAGCATGGAGCATCCACGAAGGACACAGGAGAGAGAAATCACATCAGAGGAATTTGCTCTTTTAATAAGGAAATTGCCTCTTTCAGAACACTGCTGATGCACCTACTTATATGTGCACACTGGAGAGAGTCCGCTTTTCTATGCTGATGATCCAGCTGGTACCTTTTCTTGCAGAGGGGAATGGAAATTGCTTCTCTTTAGTATCAAGAGTCGCTGGTTAGGCGCCGAAGAACCAAGCTGTTCCTGCCTTATTTGGCGTGGCCTGGCATGCAAATTCCACATGTCAATTCCATTGGCCTTTTCTGAATATATCTCTAAAGGGCCACCCCTAGTGTTTGTATTTCGACACAATGTCGAAAGTGACAGACAGAAAGGGAACTAAATTTACAATGTTAACTGTCATAGTCTGTGATAACTATACACACCTGAATAGATTTGAATTGCCACCTGTAGTTTTAACAGCACATGTAACTATGGTTTTATTATTTTCTTGTCTTTCTCAGCTCTGCCACCCTGCCCATCACTTTCCGTTGTCTTGAAGAAAACAACCATGTGGACAAAAGAGTGACACGTTTTGTGCTACCAGTTGGAGCCACAATCAACATGGATGGCACAGCTCTTTATGAGGCAGTGGCGGCCATTTTTATTGCTCAGGTCAATGACATGGACCTGAACTTTGGCCAGATCCTCACCATCAGGTTAGTTTTGGCAAGCCAAGTACAGGTACTGAAGGAGTGTTTATCCCTTCTCATTCATTTTGCAAAACATTTGTACGTTGCCAATTTTCTCCTTGCCAACAACATCTCCTATGAGCTATTTTCTAAAAAACTAAACTTTTTTCAAATTAATAAGCTCTCATGTTTCTTTTAGTATTACGGCGACTGCCGCTAGCATCGGAGCAGCAGGCATCCCTCAGGCTGGGCTGGTTACTATGGTGATAGTATTGACATCGGTGGGACTGCCCACAGAGGACATTACACTGATCATCGCAGTGGACTGGTTCCTGTGAGTCTCTCTCAAATGTCACGTTGAAGCATATGCGGCTCAAGTAGAGAGCACTCTTTCAAAGGTTATTGATACATAATGCAGAATGCTAATCTGAAGGAGTGTTAGCAGTATTGACACATTCCACTTCCATATTGTGCTTCCATAATACTTAACACTGAATTTCAATTCAATTCATTGAATGTTTCTCTTCGGCGACTGATTCAAGTATTAAAATTTGTCACATAACTAGTCACGCTCCTTTGCATCAGACAAATGATGCCACAAATCATGTGATTTGTTGAGAAGAGTTTTTTTTAAGCATTAGATGATTTACAGTTGCTAAAAAAAAAAAAAAAAAAAAGGCTAAAAATGCTATGTACTTACATTGACGAAGGGACCCAAGACATCTCTAAGGTTCCAGAGATTCATAGAGATGTGGCCTTGTTTGACTTGAAGCACTACCCTTAAATCACCCTAGAAACCACCTAGGAAACATCTTGGCAACCATCCAAAACACCATAGCAACAGTATAACATCATGCTAATAACCACCCAGAAAACCATAGGACTTGCATAACGACCCCGTGGCAACCACCCCAAGAACGTAGCAACATGCCAAAAACCACTCAGAATCCCTTAGCATTTGCATAGCAACATCCTAGCAACCACTCCAACACCCATGCCAAAAAAATTAAAAACATTTTAGCATCTGCATAGCAACATTCTAGCAACCACCCACAACACCTTAAAAACTACATAACATGCTAAAAACCAGAATACCTTAGCATAACATAGGATAGCAACACCCTAAACACCACTTTAGAAACCACCCATAACACCATAGAAACTACATAGCAACATAAAACACCTTACCACTTACAAAACAAAACCCTGGCAACACACCAGCAACTGCATAAAACACTTTGGCAACCAACCACAACATCCTAGCAACTGCATAGCAACCACCCCAAAATACACTAGCAACTACGTAGCAACACCTTGGCAACCACCCACAACACCTTAGCAGTAACAGTAAGCACTATACAGTAAGTACAGCAAGTAACCAACTAGCAACCACTTAGCAATCACCCACTACACCCAAGGAACTACAAAACAACATTATGAAAATCACTTAGAACACCTTAGCACTTGCATTGCAGCACCCTAAAAATAACATGGGAATACCCTAGCAACACTGTGACAAACACCTGCAACACTCCAGCATTGCGTTGACGAGTTTTACACAGCAAGCACCACTCACAGTTTTCAGAAAATATAAAAAGGTGCAAAAAAAAAGGGTTTAGTATAAATATTTGGTGTGTTTTTTCAGGGATCGACTCAGGACCACCACCAATGTGCTGGGAGATTCATTTGGTGCTGGGATTGTTGAGCATCTGTCACGACAGGAACTTCAGAACCAAGATGTAGAAATCAACAACTCTGTGATTGAGGAGAATGAAAAGCCATATCAGCTGATTTGTCAAGAGAATGACTCTCTCAAGCATCGCAACAGTGAAACCACCATGTAATAATTCTCTTATGGTTATAGTTCACACCTTAAGCACTGTTATAGAGAACATTTTCTTCTGAAAATCAGAACTGGCTGAAAAAAATGTTGGAAAGAAGAATGTAACATGCCAATCCAACGTTTTATCCATAAGTACTTTTATTTATTTAGAAACAAATGACATCCAAGGCAAAGTAGCACCCAATTAAAGAACACTATGCTAGTTTTATGATGCTAATTTGAGACTGTTAAAAACATTGAGGTCTTTGTAATTTCTATGAATATTGTTTTAGAGTTGATGTCATTAAACCAGCATTATTTCACAATGTTTTTCAGACTTTTAAGCTATATTACCTCATACACACAATGCCAAACTCATAGATGTATGTAGAGACAAAGGGAAGCTTTTTGAGTCACTTTGATGTTATTACTGTTATCTAACTTATAAATTATGTCATTTTTGTAGATGTTTATATGATATTGTAATCAATTATTTATATAATGTAATGTTTCTTTAATGGATTTAGCATTTGCTTTACCCACTGCTAAGTGATAGACTGTGAAGTAAAGAATAATAATAATAAAAAAAGGCTTTTAGTAACATCAATTCTTGATATCTTAAGCAGGTGAATGGTGGTTTATAAAGAATCAGATTTTGGTTTTGTGGTGGAATGTGGCTGTTAATGATTATTTAGTGTTCTAGTTCTCCAGCCAGTTTGTGTTGTGCTGCGCCGGTTGTTTTATTTATATTTGAAGTCTGTTTGCCTGCTTTATAAAATGCCCAGATTGTGCTGCCCATATTGCAGCTGTGTCTGTGTGAAATACTTAAATCTTGACCACAGTCCCCAAAGGTTTCATAGTTCAGGATTGGTATTACGGATTCACTTCACAATCCTAACTGGGTTTTGATAAACAGTATATTTATACTTTTAGTAGAGATTATTAAATGCAAACTACAGTATGTGAAAATGGTGTTATGTTGTTTAATATTTCTTATAAGTATTTATATAACAATATATGGTACAATTTTGTTTGTATTTATTAAGTTATTATGAGGTAATGGTATAGTGTGGGCATATTTTTGGCTTGAATTTTTTGGTATTTGGAATTCTGGAAAGTGTTAAGATGAATAAATGTCTCAGGAATAAAAATTCTCATTTTACAGTGTTTGTTTTGTCCACACACACGGTTTTCCACTGTTAGCAAATGCCAGTATATAACACTTACAAAACAGCATCCTCTAGTGGTGTGTAGTAGTAGGATTCAGGAATTTTGAAAACTACTTTCACATTTATATCATGTTAATAGAAATGAATAAATAGTCACTTTGAGAATAGAGGGCCGATTGCATAAACATATAGCCATTAAGTTAAGACAGTGTCTTAAGTTCTAGTATGACCCACTCGTAGTTAGTCAGGGGCAGCCGGTCTTACAATTCGGGTTCAAATTAGGCTAATCTATGTTTAAAAAAAGCTATTAGTCTTTAAGAAAACAATTTGATATCTAATTACAAGTCTAACTTGTAAGACTGGTCTTAGCGGTTTATGCAACCGACCCCAGGTGTCTTATGTGAAACGTCTCCCCTACCTTGATATATATATATTTTTTTACCCTTTTGATCACATTGTTCAAACAAAAGTTCCCTTAAAGGCACAATATGAAATATTTTTGGATTAAAATTTCCAAAAACCACTAGAACAATGTTATATGTTTTGTTGACTTGTGTACTTCCATGATCCCAAATGATTTTGACAATGTTTAAATCCAGAGAAATCAGCTATTTCAATCAGTGTAACGCCCCGTGTCATTGTGTCGCCTGACAATGACGTCATATCCGTGTTACCCTTGATTTCCGTAGAAATTAGTCATTTACTTCTGTAGAAACCATGGGAATGCCAAAGACACTTTAATATATTAAGTGCTTTATTAGACAGATGAGCAACTGTTTGGATACTTTTATCTACAGAAATAATTGTTGTATAGCTCAACCGGCTTATTGTTTGAATCTCTTGTTTTCATGATTTCCCCCGAGGAACATGTTTGTACCCCAAAATGAAATCAGACAACACTATTTTGTCAAGTGGCTGACATAATCAGAAAGAGATTTATTTTTAGTAGCAGTAATACAGCATTTTCTACAACATATACCCACGGTTTCACAGACAATGCTTAAAGGGATAGTTCACCCAAAAATGAAAATTCTGTCAGTATTTACTCACCCTCAGGTTGTTCCTTTTGGTAATGAAAACCTTCCGAAAGAACTTTTTAGAATTTACAATATCATAACAATTATGGGTAAATACCATATTCATAAATGTAAATGGCAAAATAAAAATCCATCTCTAATGTTGTTTAAAGTTCAACTGAGGGAATACTTTGCTTCTTGGAAACTTCTGAAAGTCTCCAGTGATAACATTTACTCTCTATGTGAAGATGTCTCAAAATATTTGTCATTATAATTTGTAAAGTTTACACGAAACTTTCTTTTAAGAATATATAAAGACTGAAGACAATTTATATATGTGAAGAACTTTGACATGCCTTATGGACTGAAGTGCCTTTGCTTAATTTATTTTATTTTAGTTTCATTTGTATTTAATTTCTTTATTGGAATTTGTTTTATTTAATTGTGTTTATGTTCTGCACATGAGTCTCCCAACGAGAGATTTTGTAAATTGTATTTTGTAAATAAGTACAGTATGTTCAAAAAAAAAACCACTCATGTTGTTCCAACCCCGTAAGACCTTCGTTCATCTTCGGTACACGAACGAAGATATTTTTGATGAAATCTGAGAGCTGGATCACTCTAGTCCATAGGCTTCTACAAGGATTGAAACTTGCCGGCCTCGAAAAGTTATTAAAAACATTTTTAAAATAGTCTTAAGTTTATAAAGCGACGAGAATACTTTTTGTGCGCAAAAACAAACAATAAGAACGACTTTATTGAAATAATGCAACATACATTTAACTTTATTGATGTCATCTGGCATTTTGTAATGTTTACATCACAATCAAAAAACTGAGATTATATATAATTATGAAGTTATACAGTAGGCCTAGACTACAGGCTATTTACTTATGATTTAGCAGCAATCATGTAAAAACGTTATAAGCCAGCTAACGCGGTAGGCTACTTTATTATTATATAGTAGTCTAACACTTGACATATAGTTATTATTATCCTATTACCATCATCAGTAGTTCAGTAGACTATGCAGTAGCCTAATATTTGTATGACATCGTGAAACATTAACGTGTCTATCTGTGCCTGTTGCATGCCCGATGCTTCTATCTATGCTTCTATGCTTTCTATTTCGGGTATTTACGACAGTGCAAGTATTCCACAATGACTCTAGGGGTCACTGTTTGACCAAAACACAATTTCTACATAGTATGCCTTTAAAATGTTTTGTCTCAAGCACACCAGTAATGTTTTTTTCCCCCCAAGGCACGTTTATTAAAGCCACTTAAATGTCCTAAATGAACTAAGGCCTAATCCTGGCTAAATCTAAGCCCTGTCTGTGAAACTGGGCCATAATGTTATAAAATGAATTGCGTTCCATTTAGCTGCTCCTGCTCAAGTCATACAGCTTTAATTAATATATTCTGATGTCGATCTTACTGCAGTGTGAAACAATATCAGCCACCAAGCTAATGCACAAATGAACAATAAAACATAACATTCAACACTTTCAAATGTATTTTTAGTATGATTGTTTTGACCAAGAAAAACAGCACTGCGTTACCGTACAATTTTAATTTGTCAGATAAAGTGACATGCACTTGTGGCTGTTTCATTAGAATGAAAATAATGTGAATTTAAGTGATCAAACGTAATCCTAAGAAAGTTCAAGTTTAGGGAAGAAGGAGGCGAACGTTAAACGTAACTTTAATCATAATTTTAATTGTAAAATAAACATTAACAACAAAACAAAAGGAGCGACAGCAGCCGACTGCAGCATATAAGCATATTTTTTCTTCCTCCTTTATATAGCACTTTTAACAATGTAGATTGTTTCAAAGCAGCTTTACACTTAGCCTGGCTAACGCCAGACCCAATTCTTGTTGAGACTGAACCACATGTAGGTTTTCTCGTATTTGAGGCGTGGTTTACGATTGCCCGGCACCGTTTATTGGGTGCTAAGAATGTCTGTCAAATGCGCCTGTACGTAGCTCACAGGCAATCGTTTCAATTATACCAGATGACGTATGTAGAGCGACAGAAATTAGACAAGGAAGAAGACGATGGGTAAGATATTTTTGTGTAAACAATGACGTTCAGCGACTATTGCCGTTTGTGCAAGATACACATGGCCTGGCGGCTCGAGAACGCAAACCTTCAAATAGGTTCCAAGGTGCAAGTCTTGACATTATTTTAAAAGAAAAAAATCATCTCTGCACAAACTTCAAAAACACAAACCCGTGAAAACGCTGAAGGCGTGCACATGCGTATTACGTGTTTAGTCTATTATGTGCGCAGGCGTGTCAAATTGACCTCAACAAATTACTTGTCTGGCCTTAAAAAATGATTTACTTAAACAGAATTATTTATTGCTTCCACGTAGCCATTTTGTACAGGGGTAAAGAGAAGGGAGGGAGGCCTTCACAGAGGAGAGACTAGTTGACACTTCAGGACTGTGTTGTCATCGTGTCCAGGCACAGGTCCTTTATCAGATCTGGATACGGCCTGAATCCGGCGGACTGCGGTAAACATCGGGATAAACAGAGAGACTAATATTAGCATAGACATCCTTCTTATGATGTAACGAGTGCATCAGGATTTATGGGAAGTGTTCCCGGTTCCGGTTGACCTAATCTATGCAGCCTAACATTGAACTATAGAAGTCTATAATGTGTTATGTGTATGCCAGGTAAAAGAGATGTGTTTTTAGTCTAGCTTTGAACTGACAGAGTGTGTCTGCTTCCCGTAGGTATGAAGACTGTTCAACGGTAGGAAGACTGTTTCCGAGTTTTGGTGCTAAATAGGAAAAGGATCTACCTACTCCTCAACAAACTCGTCTCCATGCCGGCGTGATGACTCCGAATTCCAACCAGATGGAACTGGATAATATTCTGAATGCTCTGATCCAATCTGACTTCTGACTTGTAATGCTGCCTGAATCATAAACATACACTGTTCGTTCGTTGGCCAGAGGAGAACTGGCCACCGACTGAGCCTGGGTTCTCCCAAGGTTTTTTTCTCCATTCCGTCAACTGATGGAGTTTTGGTTCCTTGCCACTGTCGCCTTGGCTTTAGGCTTGCTTAGTTGGGGACATTTAAATATTCAACAATATTATTGATTTGCCTTACTTAAGGTTGGATGATGATGCAATTTTCTTCTAGAAACAAACTTTGATGTATTATTTTCTTGTTATCACTGTGAAGCTGCTTTGATACAATCTGTATTGTAAAAAGCGCTATATAAATAAAGGTGACTTGACTTAGCTTAAAGGATCTAATTAAAACACCAACATAAAATGTCCCAGCCCTGCTTTATTCAACAGTAACGTTAATAAAATTTGAACACATTAGCCCATCCATGAACATGATTTCTGCCTGAGTTCTCTCAGATTTCTTTCCATCGGGTGTGGACGACAACTCCCATGATTCCACCCTCATTCATGGCATCATCATGCTACGCCTTTGTAATGGTTTTGAATAAGCCACCTCTAGCAGCAAAAATGAAAGCTTTAGCATAAGTTCTGCCAGGAAGACTCAATTACTACGTCACTTATTACCTTCACATCTATCCAATCATGTCCTAATACTTGCTGTATAAAAGGTCGGTACTTACACATGTTTGAGTTCGCAGACGCTGACACAAACAATTACCTCCGCCCTCCTCACCACCGGATAGTCCTGTTATGGGCCAACACCAAATATATATATTTTTTTATAAAAAATTGCTTGTTGGGCTGTCAAAAAATTAATGCTTTGTTACATCATTCTATCTTCCAAGTCTTTCTGGTAGAACTTACATACTGTGCCTTAAAAAGACATAATTATTTAGATTTTTTATTTATTTGTTGTTGATAGTGTAATCCATCCATCAATTTTCCAAGCTTCTTGTCCTTTGTAAAGTCCCAGGGATGCTTGAGCTTATCCCAGTGGCCACGCAGAGATAATAGTGTAATATCAAAATTAGGTGTGAAAATGTATAAAGGTGTAGATTTCCAGAAAGAACAAAGACATCCAAAAGGCAAAAATGGTGCAGACCTATATACAATAAAACAAAATGATTTTCAATATTTTTCATTTATTTTTATATATAAAAATCAGTTGTGTTTAACATACACAAGAGATTCTGTAATTGCACTATAAATTGTTCGAGAACAGTCATACCAGCTTACTGGACTCTATAGAAGAGCTTGTATAAGTTATAGAGACTATACATAGCTGCAGAGATTATAAACAACCTTCAACAAGTCTCAGAGAAGAATACTTTGGCATATAGATTAACAGTCATTTGAGAGGACATCTAAATATCACAATATATCTGGATAACATACTGTTTGGTAGTGAATGTTATGAGTCTACATGTATTTTCTTATACATATATAAGAAAACAGTGACACACGAGAAGGCTGGAGTTTCATCAATCACCTGTCTTCCCTCAAATTTCACTTGGTCTGAAAGAAAACAAAAACAACAACAACTCTGATTAATTTAATATTAGAGTTTACCAAGGTAAGTATCTTTAAATTGAAGACTAATGCAAACAACAACAACAGCGAACGATGTCATACTAAAAGCACAACACTTACCTACAGAAATATTTTTCCCATTTATTTTCTCTATTGCCTTTTTTTTTTTAATCTTCAAAGAAAAAAATTCTTAGCCACGAATCAAACCGGATAGTTTTAAATCATATTTTAAACAAAAAAAAAATGAAAAATGTATACTAATATATGTTAATTAAAAGTGTAGGTAGACTCGATTAAGTAATTCACTACTATATGCAAAATAATACCAAATTGGTTATCTTCCGATATTAGAGATTTTATTTTAACAGTATCGGAGGATATTGCAAATTATGAAAGCTGGTTTCCACCACTGAATAAAAATGTATCTCAGAATTGTGCAATATAAACTTGTAAAAGTTAAGTCAGAATTGCATGATATAATGACACAATCGTGAGTTATTAAGTCAGAATTGTTAGATATAAACTTGCAATTCTGAGAAAAAAGTCAGTCTTTTTTCCCTCAGAATTGGACTATAATCACAATGCTGACTTTTTTTTCTTAGAATTGCGAAAAATAAACTTGCATTTGCAATCATTATTTTCATGTTATGGCCAATATGTATTTTCTATGGAAGCTTGTTTCCGAAGATTATTGCTACTTTTTATCTCACAATGCTGCCTTTTTTTCTTAGAATTGCAAGTTATAAAGTCAGAATTCTTGAATATAAACTCGCAATTGTGACCCTTTTTATTGCAATTGCGAGTTTTATTCCGGAATTCTGACTTTATAACTTGCAAATGCGAGTTTATTTCTCGCAATTCTAAGAAAAAAAGGCAGCATTGTGAGATAAAAAGTAGCAATAATCTTTTACATTTTTTATTCCGTGGGGGAAACAAGCTTCCATAGAAAATACATAGTGGCCATAACATGAAAATAATGATTGGCTTATTGATATCGGACAGAACTTTTAATGTATCTGTGCATTCTTATTCACAACTCTTCGTGGGAGTAGTTGGTCGCTGCTGAACCTTTATGCACCAATTTCCATTTCCATGGTAACAGCAACTTCTCTAATTGGTGGATCTCTCTTCAGGATTATTGGTAATGTAGTTCTTTTACTGGGAATTTACCAATGAAATGCAGTTTGGTTTCAGATAAAGCTGAAATAACACTGACTT
Source organism: Meda fulgida (assembly GCA_030578275.1). Classification (NCBI taxonomy): domain Eukaryota; kingdom Metazoa; phylum Chordata; class Actinopteri; order Cypriniformes; family Leuciscidae; genus Meda; species Meda fulgida. The sequence continues at coordinate 3,554,788 of JAROOJ010000031.1, forward strand.
GTGCCTTCTACAAAATCATATACCAACCATGAAAGGTTGATATCAGAAATCAATATGTCGATGGAAAAAAATGAATGGGATTTTTACTTCTTGCACTCTACTGAAATGGCATCCTGCAGGTGTTGTTTACCTTGTTAATCTTTTGGGAGTTAACAACAGCGACCTGTCAATAAAGAGAAAATGATCCTTCAATACTCAATTCAAGCATAAGTTTTATTTGGACAACAATACTGCCATTACTTCCATGGAGATGTTACCTCCGACATGACAGGCAGATTCATATGCCGATGTGGCCACATGGTCCTGTGGGCTTTGGCTCCGTGCCTCTGATTCAGTTTCCGTAGTAACCTCTTCACCTTCCTGTCTCTTGGATCAGCGCACTTCACCGCCTTTTTGGTGTACAATCTGTCATGATTCAAACAATCGAGAACATGAGTGCCAAGATTTCAAGAGCTCCCCCCAAAACCTCTCTCTTTACATACAGCAAATCCCAAATCTCTTAATCTGCTATGCTTCAAGTCAGCGCAGGCCAAATTGGCCCCGGTGAAGAAACAGTTTGGGTATTGTCCACCCAGCCTGAGTGCATTCTTTTGCTCTACTTGCCTGACAATTACTGCTCTCAGTAATAAAAATCTGACCTGCTTAGACGGCAATGCCTGTGAGCTTTAATAGGGCATATTTTCCATGTCTGTGATTGTTCCAGGATGCCTGGAATACTTGCATGATGGCTCTTATGCTGCAATCCGGCCCCTCCGTCTGCCTCTCATACCTCAGGACGTCTTTGGTCCGGACTTTGCCGTGAGAGTACTGCATGCAGCACTGAACATCTCGCTGCATTTGCACACCTTTCCCTGGCATAGAGAGAAGTCACAAACCAGCAGCAGAATTCAAGAAAGATTCACACCTGGAACCCATCGTCAAGTATCATAACTGATGAAATGATGCATATAAACTGGCATGTTCAACAGTTTGCAGAGGAAATCGAGTGTCATTGTCAGATTTGGACTCCTTTTCGTTCTTTTTGGAGCTTCCTGTGGCAGGCACAGCCTCCCATCATGCTTTAACACACCTAATATTCTCAGACATGCGTGAAACTCCAGCATCCGAAGCTTCTGAACCAGTCTGGCTACCATAGCATTATGCCTCTTTCCCTCCCACGAGATCTGGTCCCAACCGCCCCATTCCGACATCACAATCAGACGCGAGAGAGTTTCACCTTACCTTCCAGGCAGCCGAAGAGGACGGCCGAGAGGAAGAGGATGGAGACAGTCTGCAGGAACATGGTGGAACCTCAGAGGGATTTTTTCCTCCGTTCTGTCTGCTGTCCTCTTGTGCTGTTTTTATTTCTCTCCTCTCTCCCTCCCTTCCCCTATTTTTTCTCTCACGCGCTAACACACCCACAATCTCCCTCGCTCCCCCCCTCGTGTGCTGTTTTCAGTCGTAGCATCTCCCCTCACTGTTGAGAAACGCACAACTCTCTTCAATTAACACATAGAGCTATGCAAGCGATGGTGCGATGCATGGCATAATTGCTGCAGTTTTGAGCCCATCATCCCTGTTTGCTTTAGAATTTATAACTGAAAAGCTCAGTATAATAAATGAATAAAAAAGTCTTCCAAACATTTGAAGAAACACGATTAAAAACAGCCGTCTGCAATGAAATATGGGCCTGTAGTTGAATGACGAAGGGAAGGAAACACCTTCTAACTTTCTTTGGAAACTTATGATTTATTGCAGTCAAACATGTTAGAGCTGGATAGAATACAGTCCTGGGGTCTGCAGGGAGGAGTGTGAGAAAACATTCAAATGAACAAAACATCAGGAATCAATATGGATACTCGCAGACATTTAGAGCCTGTCCTCATGTCAAGTTGAGTCATGTGGAGAAACTGTTTTAGGACTTTATGGTTTTGGCATACCTAGGATCATTAGATTAAAAATATGCCATCTGCGTGTCCAAGGTGGGTGTAGAAGGCATGCAAAAACATACCCTGCCCATGACCTAATGAAGTCCATGGGCCAATCGTCTTTCGCGCATATCTCTTTGGCAATTAAAGTATCGCTGTACAGCATTCTGAACAAAACATGCCAGCCGCTGCTCAAAGAAACCTCTGTTCTTCTGTGGATGAACAACTACTTCATGGGCCTTTGACAAATGAGCACAGGTTTTACATTACTAAAAAACTGCATCATCTGCTTGAGTATCTGGGAAAACAAAACAAACAAAATGATTTGTTTTGTTTACTTGTGCACTCCAAGTGGAAAACAATCGAGGATAGTCACCGAGAGGTGGCACGTTTGAACCCTATACCCGTTGTGACTTGAGCCTGATTAGCAGCCTGATTCATGGTCAGTTAACAAACCAACTGCATCATCCCAGGGAATGGAGTCATAAAAGATAAGAATTCTATAAATTATTTAACATGTCAAAGTACATTTATTCATCTTCAAAATCAATTGTGAATGGTCTTTGCTCATGCCTAACTCATGACAATGCCTATGCAAAGTGTTTCATCAATGTTTCTGTGTGGATACAAAGGTGTTCCAGCCCTAACAAAAAAGGAGCATTCCTACTTTAAAAGTATATATTTTTTGAGTAAATCCCCCTAATTGTAGAAATGGTGGCACACATAGTTTTTGTTGGTGATGGGTTCAGTCCATTGCAGTACAACGTCTTAAGCATCTTCTGTTAACTTGTCATTGAAGCATGTTACAATAGCCCATCCACACGAAGACAACTATGCAAAGAATTCTCAGCATGCATTCTTCATCATGGTCTTAAATTGCTCATGTAATGACTCACATACTTGAGTGCCTTCATCTAAACTTAATTTATTTTATGTCCTGGATCAAGATACAAAGCCAACTTAACTAACGTAAAATATTGGTTTTCAATTTTTTGGCAATGTTTTTATTTCTGCTGGATCGACAGCATCTCTCACACTGCGAGACCACTAGGACTGTCCATTCAAGGCAGACTGTTTTTCCCTGGGGATACGCTTTAGTTAAATCTCTGGAAAGACACATGCTATGGTGAGATGAACATGCACATTCTGCTCAATTCCTCCTGATCTGGTGATTCATAAAAATCTTGGGATTGGTTGTCATGTAAACTTTTGTCTTTAAGCTCTGTGTCTGAAGACAAAGCCCCAGACATTAAGAGAGAAACAGTAAGGCCCATCTCATCCTAGATATTGAGGTAGACAGGTAGTCTGATTATGCAGATGAGACACTGCTCATAGTTCTTTCACTGACCTCCTGATGCATATTGAACAATTAAACTGGAAAGCACTTTTGAAAAGTCGCAAGCTTCAATCAGATTTGATTTTACACAATTACTCGAACCACTGCACAGCCCGAAAAGAAAACATTATTGTTTCTAAAGGCCTTTTTTATTTTATCGACATATGACAGCTGTGGACTTTACTTTTTTTCCCCCCAATGGTCTGTCCAGAAGACTGTAGGGGGCCCATGTCTCATTTTAGGTTTCAGAAGGTGGCCCACAAGCACCCCCTTGATCGGTGCACCTTTTGACCCCTGAGGCCAACTCCATAGTGGACTCCCTCAAAACAGCGAAGCTCTTGAAACCAGTAGTTTTTGCAGTAAGGACCTTTGAGCACTTTCAAGGAAGAACTGATTGCTGCCAAAATTTGCCATATTAGTGCCAATACATCTTAATCTAAAGCACAGCAGTATTTTCTGGTATATTTTTTTGCCTGTGACATAATTGGTACCTATCCATTTTGGCCTATCATAAATTCTATAAATTCATAAGTCTACATGCATTTTTCACCAATTTCTCATGTACTTTTTATAAAATTATTCACAGAGGTGCCATAATTTGAGTTTTTCCATTTCTAGTCACTGTAATACGATACATTTTGCTGGTGCAAACTTTTGCTGGTTCCTCACAGGTTGATAATGAGGCTTCTTCTGGTTTTAGCGAGCAGAATAATTCATGGCCAGAATAATCTGCAGACCAGACTTTCTGCTGATAATCCAAAGTCTAGCAATACAAGAAACAACAAAAAAAAAAGAAGCATAAATTCACGCAAATCACTTGATCCCACTTGCACAAGAAACACACAACATCCAGAACAGATAAAAGAGCTTCACTTTATTTAAACACTATACATGGTTATAAGAATTGGACAACAGAGAAAAATACAATTGGCATTTTACAACTTTGACAACTATACAATATTTTCAAACTGCCCAAGCATACCAACACCACAATAATAATAAAAAACATGTTCAGCCAGTTTGCCTCTTTTGATTTCTCAAATCTGAGAGGGAATTTGTTGACAGTCTTTATATTCATATGTATGCACCTTTTCAGTCAGTCCAGGGTACCTACACAAGAGTGATACAGAAAACAAAGTTGAGTTTAAAGTTTAAATTCAAATTCCCTCCACAGGTCTTTTGTTCCATTGCACTTTTCGTTCTGAACCTTAGTAAGTTTTCATCATTGACCTAAGTGACTCTGTAAGTACTAGTTGCAACTGTTTACCATTTGGGGCTTAGTTCTAAGAACTAGCCACCTGGGAGGTCCTACAAGAACAACATTTTCCCCTAGGGACATTTTCCAGGTTGTAATCGCACCACCAGTAGGAACTCTGAAATGACATAAGCCAGCTTACAGCAACGTCTTTTAATTGCAGCATTCAACAATTGGAGGATGGAGAAAGCTGCGATCGGAGCTGCGTTTTTGTTGTGTGCTGTGGGTTCAGTGAAAATGGAGATGGAATCTAGACATACAAGTAATGCGAAAGTAATGAAAGAGCAAATAGGAGAGAAATCTCTAACTTGCAGTGCTACATATCGAGGCTGAAAAAAGATCACAACACCGCAGACAAAAGAGAAATACAAATGACGTTAATATTAGCTTTCTGTATGTTATGTCTTGTTGTCTTCCATGTTCGTGGAGTATGTATTGTAAACTGTGTGTTTACACTGCTTTTTAAAAATGGCAGGTGCCGGTGTTTCGTATGGCATGTGTTCGTCCAATCAATGTACACTTACATCACTGGTAGTTCCTATTGTGCTGGAATAGACCCTACCCTAGAGGTAGGAGCTAATTTAGTCCCCCTAAAAGGCGTTCCTATAACTAAAATCGTTCCCAGTTCCTGCGGTGCGAACATGCCAAAAAGCGGGTACTTCCGCCAATAGTTACATGCAGAGGCGTAATCTGCGGGTGGGACATGTCCCCACCAGTGATGCGCGGGTCAATGTATAAACAACCCGCACCCGACCGACGTTTTCAACTAATCCACTCGCAACTCGGACCGCAAAAAAAAAAGAAAGAAAATATTGTACCCGACCCGCTTCCTGATCCGCATTTTTTAAAAGTAATAAATGCTCATCGTAGCGTCATTGGGCCATAGACGTCTAACACAAATGTGTAAATAGCATCGCAAGAAGTACACATGACAAAGCCAGCACTTTGGTCATTATCTTTCATTATTTCGCCAAATGTCTCCCACCCTTTGCTCTTTCTATGTGTGTAGCTATTTGCGGAGCTTCCACTCCCCAGTCTTCACCTTTTCTCTTGCCGCCTCCATCTCTCCTGCAGACTGTAGTGATGGCCGGTTCATGAACGAATCGTTCTTTTGAACCGGTTCTTTTTAGTGAACCGGACTGAATCGTTCGAAACAGTTCATGTCTTGCGTCAGTGCTTAAATCACAAGTTACTAAAGCTACTCACTTTCAGACATGCCTGACAGTCCCTCCGAATCGAAATAAACCAATATCCCGGAGTATATTTTACTCCAGTAACTCCAACAGTTCACTAAACTGAGACATGTTGGTGCCACTGCTGAGAGAAGTGATGAGCACGAGCAGCTGATACTGCGCATCCGCGTGCTTCCGAACGCACAGGTACAGTTCTCGGATCCCACCAGTACAGAACCGAGACTGAGCTTGTGCGTTATCTTCGTGCCAGTTATTCAGCCAATAAAGTGTAGGCCTTTGTATTACATAGAAAATTGTGTCTAGTACTATATACAAAGGTTTAATTGGCATCTTGATTTCAAACGACCCGACCGACCGCGACCCGAATATCATTAAAACTATTTTTGGATGACTCGTAACTGCGGGTAACCGCGGGTGACCGCAGGCACCCGCTCATTTTGGATCAACCCGCGCATCACTGGTCCCCACCACTTTTTGCCAGGGTCGATATTGTCCCCACCATCCTTTTTAAAACATATCGCGGCACGGATGTAGGCCTACCTAATACAAAAATAAAACATCTCTAGTTAACTAGCAAAGCATTAATTTCGTTTGTTAAATAAGAGGCGTTCTAGCGCTGAAATGTGTTGTTTTTTAAATCAAGCAGCTGAGTGCTCGTTGCAGCTGCTATCAGTGGCATGGATACAGTGTTCTCGTGGCTCGCACAGTCTTCACACGGACGCGTGCTTTAATCTATTGCTTAACGCCGTTGCAGAGACTCTACTCGTTCCGGTGAAATCACAAAACAAAATGCACACAAATGTGTCCCTGTTTAATATTTTAATATACAACCACTGATGAACATATTTGCGTTTAATGGAAAAAAAAAAAAAAAAAAAAAAAAAAAAAAAACTATATGAGAACCTGGCACCCCTGACACGCTTGGTAAAAGTTCTACCACTTGATCATGTAAGTACACAAGCAAAATTGCGGATCTACGGATTTATTCACGTGAAAATTCTCGGCACTAACAATATTATCATCTCTCATTAAAAGACAAATTAGACCCATTATTTAAATTGATTGGACATCGTATTGTTATTGTACATATATTCGCGTACCTACTCCGAAGTGATAAAATAAATAAAATTCTGTATCAAAATTTATAGGCAAGACAAGTAGTTTGTTTAGGCATGGTTTTTAGGGAATTACAAACCTGCACACATATATTCAAGTGCACATAACTATAGAATCAATTCTTAATGCACATGTGAACGTCATCAGCGTTTATCACAGGTTCGCGTTTAAAGTCTGTTTAGAGAGAACGGTCTTAGCGGCCCGTAATTTAATAACAAATGATAATTTCAACGAAAGTGAATCAATCAAAACTAACTTTAGCTGGAAAATAACATTATTCAAGAACCGCTATAAAGCCAAAACAATTTCTGTTACCTTAAATTATATGTTTATCTCTGTAAAGCTGCTTTGAAACAATCTACATTGTTAAAAGCGCTATATAAATGAAGATGACTTGACATAGTAAAGAGTATGCATATTTGGTGTGCGGTCCGAGGAGAGGGCTCCAAGCTCAGTATTTTGGCTCGAACACAGAGTACTCCCCCTGTATTCCTGGCTGTGATAGGAAACCAGCCAAGAGTGGTGGAGGGATACTGAAAACTGTTGAGGAATATAGGTGAGTCGACTGTGGGCCTCCTGAAAGGTCTGCGCAGTCACATATAATCTGACACCAAGGAACCAAGATTGTTTGGCTTTAGTTCTGCCGTTCTTGGAAAATTAGGTTTGAAGGGAGGAAAGAAATATAGGCAACCAGAATGATCCATAAAACTCTCCCTCACTCCTTTAAACCATTGCCAGCAGGAAATATTAAATTTTGTCTCCCTTACCTTCCAAAAACGCAAATTCATCTATTGCTTCAATAGCATTATCTGCCAAGAGAAAGAGCACCAACCATTACACTTCATCAATACCACTGATGTTTATAGTTAAAATTTCAATTTAAACCATTTTAAAATGTAACGTTTTAACTTACCCAAGTCTTTGCGTTGAAGAGTTTTTCTCTTTCCCTGTTGGGCATAAACAAGAGCGTCCTTTGCAATCATTTCAACAAAAAGCTCCTGCAGGCAGAAAAACAATTTTGTTAACTCAGATTTGAGATATGTCTTTACCCAACCAACTGTATAGGTGGGAGCCATCCATAAAAGTCGTCCTGGGCCCTGTGAATTCAAGCAACGGCCCTGGCGGTAGTTAGGAACAAACAGGTCTATCAAGAGGATTTACATCATATCAAAAAATCTACCCTAGTTTGAATTCAGAATATCCAGACAGACAAGCATTGTATGCACTAGACGAACTAGTATTAGGGTAAGAGACAGATAGAAAAATCTTACATTCACTGATCTAGTACAACCATTTTAATGCCTTGAAGACTTAACTGTTTGGTTTGCTGTGATGTAATCTAGATTTTCACCAAGATCATATTATCTGGCTGGCTAACATACAAATGGTTTCATTGAAATTACAAAAATGACTTGTGAAAAACGTTAATCAAAGTTGTCCTAAGACAAGAACGGGTATTGTTCAAAATTCATGTATAACTTTGTTGAAAGGTTTTGATAGACTTCAAATGTTGACTACTGATATATATATATATATATATATATATATATACACACACACACTCACCCAAAGGATTATTAGGAACACCATACTAATACTGTGTTTGACCCCCTTTCGCCTTCAGAACTGCCTTTATTCTACGTGGCATTGATTCAACAAGGTGCTGAAAGCATTCTTTAGAAATGTTGGCCCATATTGATAGGATAGCATCTTACAGTTGATGGAGATTTGTGGGATGCACATCCAGGGCACGAAGCTCCCGTTCCACCACATCCCAAAGATGGTCTATTGGGTTGAGATCTGGTGACTGTGGGGGCCATTTTAGTACAGTGAACTCATTGTCATGTTCAAGAAACCAATTTGAAATGATTCAAGCTTTGTGACATGGTGCATTATACTGCTGGAAGTAGCCATCAGAGGATGGGTACATGGTGGCCATAAAGGGATGGACATGGTCAGAAACGATGCTAAGGTAGGCCGTGGCATTTAAAGATGCCCAATTGGCACTAACGGGCCTAAAGAGTGCCAAGATAACATCCCCCACACCATTACACCACCACCACCACCAGCCTGTACAGTGGTAACAAGGCATGATGGATCCATGTTCTCATTCTGGATACGCCAAATTCTGACTCTACCATCTGAATGTCTCAACAGAAATCGAGACTCATCAGACCAGGCAACATTTTTCCAGTCTTCAACTGTCCAATTTTGGCGAGCTCTTGCAAATTGTAGCGTCTTTTTCCTATTTGTAGTGGAGATGAGTGGTACCCGGTGGGGTCTTCTGCTGTTGTAGCCCATCCATCTCAAGGTTGTGCATGTTGTGGCTTCACAAATGCTTTGCTGCATACTTCGGTTGTAACGAGTGGTTATTTCAGTCAAAGTTGCTCTTCTATCAGCTTGAATCAGTCGGCCCATTCTCCTCTGACCTCTAGCATCAACAAGGCATTTTCGCCCACAGGACTGCCGCATACTGGATGTTTTTCCCTTTTCACACCATTCTTTGTAAACCCTAGAAATGGTTGTGCGTGAAAATCCCAGTAACTGAGCAGATTGTGAAATACTAAGACCGGCCCGTCTGGCACCAACAATCATGCCACGCTCAAAATTGCTTAAGGGGGCTTTCACACTTGGTTTGATTGCCTGTTCTGAACCCGAGTTCGATTGCTCCCCCCTCCCCCCTGCCCCCGATGGACTGTGTTCACATTATATATTTGTATCCGAACCGCGGTACGCTTGCGTCATCAAGCTGCAGCTGTTGCGTAATCGTGTTGCTTGGTAACCGCGAAATGAAAAGGCATCAAAATGAATAGACTTGCTCAGTTCACATTTGTTCTTTTTTTGAACCTTTGGTTTTGTTTTCAACATCAAGATACAAAAACACAATTGCGTCTGTCTGCCGCAAAAATACTGAAATCGTTCAAAAGACAGCGGGCTGTCCGCAGAAGACATTTTTTGCGAAGGCAAGCAGAAATCATCTCTCTGCTTGCAGTGTGTGCGTGTGCGTCAATCCCGCTTTTCGTCAAGGTAAGTGTATACACACACACGCACGCATTATACGTCATCAATAGCGGTTCACTTCCGCGGTTTGGTTCGATTGCGTTCATATCAGCAGCAAACCGTACTGGAGTTCACATGAACCGTACCCCAGACCACCTTTTTAAGCTGACCCGAGTACGGTTCACGGGTGCGCACCCGAGTTCGGAAGACAGCGTTCACATCATCCAAACGAACCGAACGCTGACGTCATTCGAACCCGGGTGCGCACCAAAAGAGCTAGTGTAAAAGCCCCCTAAATCACCTTTCTTTTCCATTCTGACATTCAGTTTGGAGTTCAGGAGATTGTCTTGACAGGGTTTCCGTTGCCCGGTAATTACCGGACATTGGCCGGTAAAAAAATTAAATGTCCGACAAAATTAAATCTCTCCGGTCAAATTGTCCGATTAAAATTGCCTAATAATCCTGTCCCCCTAACACAATCTGAATTTGAGAATAAGCCTAAAACGGATAAAGCAAAAATACACCGATCTTTTGCTATGTTATAAAGGAATAGGCTCAATTGTTTGAACGTTATGAAACAACATCGCATGCTGCATTTCAAATAAAGCGCACGCCTAAAATGGCTGCAATATAGACCTAAACAACGAACGATTGAGTGAGACGTTTCAAATATGGACAGGCCCAGGCAGACTAGCTTTAAAAGTTTTTTTTCAGAGGCCAGACGATAGTGAATCAGGAATTTTATTTTGTGATTTCACCGGAATTAATAGAGTCTCCACAACGGCGATAGATTGAAACGTGTGTCCTAGTGAAGATTGCGCGTCGTCCATGCAACTGATAGCAGCGGACACGAGCGCTCAGCTTGATTTCAAAAACAAAAGATTTAGCGCTAGATCTCTTATTTAATAACAGGCTAAAATAATGATCTGCTAGTTAACTGGAGATGTTTTATTTATATGTATTAGGTAAATCCGTGCCTCAATGTTTCAAAAAGTGAATGTGTGTGAAACCACAGTAAAAAACAATTGGCGTTGATTGACGCCAATCGAACGTTCATGGTTTTTTTCCGTCTATTTGAAGGTTAAGCTAATAATAACATGTTGCATTCTATACAGCCTGATTATGTCATTTTTTAAGTTACATAGACTGCCTCCAGTTTTCCTCAACTTGACTAATTAAGATGCGATATATTTGACCGGCATATCATCAAAATGTCCGTAAAACGAAACCTCTGCCTGTCCCTCTGACCGGCACCATTTTTTTCTAGCGGAAACTCTGGTCTTGACCAGGACTACAGCCATAAATGCATTGAAGCAACTGCCATGTTATTGGTTGATTAGATAATTGCATTAATGAGAAATTGAACAGGTGTTCCTAATAATCCTTTAGGTGAGCGTATGCACACACACACACACATATGTGTGCCTTATATATGCACGGGCTGGCGGCCAATCTTCACTGATTTTACATTCCATCAGTAAGAGCAGAGTGTGAAGGTTAAATTAGTAGAGCAAAAATCACAGCTGTTCATAAAATAGGCCTATAGCAATCCACACAACAAAATGGGAGACAGAGTCCCGGAGAGGACAAATTGTGGGTGCATCGTCATTTGTGGTGTATCGATAGGTATGGTATCCAGGGTAATATCGGCGTAACACCACGCAAGATGAAGGATCAAGGATGTGTTAGACTTGTTAAAAAGTCATATTAAACATTCATTTTGTTAGAAAAGATGACTATTTTAAGCAAATGCTGTTCTTTTTAACTTTTTATTCATCAATGAATCCTGAAAAAAGTATCACAGGTTCCAAAAAAATATTAAGCAACTTCAGCAACAACTGTTTCCAACATTGAGAATCAAATCAACATATTAGAATGATTTCTGAGAGATCATGTGACACTGAAGACTGGAGAAATGGCTGATGAAAATTCAGCTTTTCATCACAGAAATAAATTATATTTTAAAGTTTATTAAAATAAAAAACATTTTAAATTGCAATAATATTTCACAATATTACATTTTTTTATGTATTTTTCAACACATAAATGAAGGCTTGTTGAGCGTAAGAGACTTCTTTCAAAAGCATTAAAAATAGTAATATTTTCAAGCTTTTGACCAGTACTGTATGCAAGCATGTATAGAACGAAGGCCAGTGAAAATGTTGGCAGGGCCAATAAAAACATGACATAGTGGCCCGACAGAAAATAAATTCTTACAGAACTCTGCAGACAGAGAGACGAATAGAATTTAAATGCAATAAAAGACAGACAGAAAGACATGCAGACAGAAAGTGACATCACAGATACAAATGAAGCTACAATTAAAATGCTAGACATATAGAAATGAGTGGGAGATTAATTCAGACAGACTGTGTGTGTGTGTGTGTGTGTGTGTGTGTGTGTCTCTCACCGTGGCTTTAGCTATGATGAACACGGACTCTTGACTCGCCAGGCTCACATCCGGATCTGCTTTCATCAGTGTTTTGATGCGGGACAGCGGTAACTTGGCGAGGCGGGTCTGCTGCGCGCCCGCGATGGGCCCAGTTTGCCCATTCCCTCCGTCCTCCTCCGGCTCGGTGCTCCTGGGCTCGTCTTCAGCTCCGCTGCGGTCCAAATCCGACTCCACTGGAGCTGCAGACACAGTCGCCGCCGCCATTGACGCACGCGGCGCTTAATAGAACGCGCTGTAAACCGAAGGCGGATAGTCGAACCTTCTCCCGCCAAATATGACTGCAAACACAACCTCGAGGCTGACGGCGGAACAGACGTCACAGCGCAACGTCATTTCAGAGGGTCAACTAATTCCATAAAGTAAAGGTCAGCATTGCACTTTATTTTAAGGAAGGTTGATTTTTAATAATAATAAAAAAAACTTATTGGTATTAATGATTTTCTTTAAAAAAGAAAGAAAAGAAAAAAGGGTTTCATATAATGAAATAATTAAAATAATACACAGATTTTTTAATCAAACATGGTTATTTTTCCACTTTCCTTAATAATAATGGGTCAGTTTTATCCCCTTATATGCATTCTTGGGGTATACAAAAATTATTTTGTTTTCCATATGACCAAGAAACAAGTTTTTTGAGGAATTTATGTATAAATAATAATATATTTTTTTTAAATAATTTCATTGATAAGATATTTTTAAAAGCCACAGCCTCCATTCTTAAGTAAAACTTTTCCACCATTATTACCCAGGAAATAAGATACCTTTATAGAGTATACATTGTCACAAAATGGGAAGCTGCCATTAAACAGTCTTCTCAGTCTATGGGGGTTTCAGCTAAAATTAAACAGATATATATATATATATATATATATATATATATATATATATATATATATATATATATATATATATATATATTACTAAAATTAGGTTACATACATAAAATATATAAGCCAACAAAAATTGTTATTTGTAAAGTGTAGTTCAACATATAATACAATGCATATGACTTTCTCCAAGTGACAACCTGCCCCAACCAGACTTTTATATGATGATATTGTTATATTATTTTATTTTTATTTTATTATATTTTATATTTACTGGTCTTCCCTATATCAAGTATGTGTTATTATTATTACCATCTGTTACCATCACAATTATTACTTTTTGTTTGAGTAGGATATTTGCATGCAGAATTTACACAGCTTCATCGAGGTGTGTTGCAGTTTGGATTATTACATTCTTCTAATTGGATTGAGCACTGGCGATCGGTGGAGGATTAAAGACTGTAGAGTGAGAGGTTATAGAGCTGTTCTCTACATTCATTCACACAAACACCAGCATGAAGGATCCACAGCTACCAGGTAAAGTTTTTTTACTCATGGAATAGAGTATGGAGAGTTTTCAATCAAACAGTAAGGGAGTGCAAATATGAGATCTTATTCACTGAATCATATTGACCATTTCAAATGTTCTTTTGAAAGGCACTATCTTATAGGGCTATACTGTTTTAATTATTTTCTGCCATGTTTGACATGTTTTATGTGCAGTAGTACACCTGTCAGGACAGGTTGCATGGATTATGAACAACATAACAACTGAAAAAAAAGATAATGAAAGTTTTTTCCTTACAAGACAAATGTGATCCTCTGTTATTTGCACACAGTGCATGTGCTTGAGATGTAATGTTGTTGAAGTATAACATGTTGTTAAGTATAAAATCTTTAATTTCAACAATAAACACAGTTTTGATCTGCAAACATTGAGATTGAGACATAAAATGTAATGTTATGTTTGTGGCCAAGATTTTTTTTTTGTAGTTTTGTTTAAATTAAATTTATAACACTGATTTAGATTTTTATCTTGTTATTACAATGTAATAACATTATATTATGAACGGCAAATGCTATTAATGAAAAGGGTAACACTATTTCAATGTGTCCTTGTTACATGTTACTTGTATAGTAATAACTACAAATTAGGCACAATTACATGCAACTAAACCTAAACCATACCCTAATCCTATAGTGATTACATGTAGTTCATTAATAACATTGTACATTTGTTTTCTTCTTGTAGTTTTGGTATTATTACTGATGTTGAAAGTAGTTCAGTGGATATTCTGTGTATGTTTAGAAGCATGTCGAGTCTGCAACCTGTGATGCATGGTCTTAAAAAGACTCCTAATCCCTCCTACTTAAAGACTTTTCTATTCGGACGCACAAGGCTGATCTTGCCTCCAGCGCAGACACACTGGACATTTGAACTAAAATAGAAAGGACATGCAGTCATGGATTAGGATTATACAAGAACATCTAGAGAGATGCAACTCTAAAGTAAAGCTAAATTTGTGATCAGAACACTACTTTCTCTTCAAAAATAACATTTCAATTTTGTGGTATTTCAAAAGGGTGTTCAACATGTAATTTCAATATGCTGGTGTTATGCACGTCTCATTTTAAGTTTAGGTCTTTAATGAATAAGTATGTATACTGTATAGGGTTATGCCGTACTATAGTTTAATTTCAGACATTTTTTAAACTTTAACCTCTCGTACAGTAGTGGCCAAAAGACTCAAAGGGATATTTGTTTTTAATGACCCTACAATGATCCCTTGGCTTAAACCATCAAAATAAGAGGATAATAGTCAGTTTTTTAGTATTTTTTATATTTTATATATATATATATATATATATATATATATATATATATATTTCTTTTTTATATATATATGAGGAAAGTCTGGCCAAAAATTATTATATTATTGGCATGTTTCATTGCATTATCACAAAAAAAAAAAACTGACTCCAAGCACAACTACGCAATATGCTTGAAAATCTTTAACACATTTGTAATCATTTTTGAATGAAGAATGATGTCAATTGTCACTTTTTTGGCCACTTATCACTTGTTTGTCTCAAAGTTTGTCTTAAAGACTATATAATGAGACTTTGCAGCTATAATAAAGAGATTTTGTATGGCGTAAAAATGACTATACTGTATTGGCCTCGATGTTCGATTCTCTAGTAGAGTATTACGAGCAGATTTCCTATACTGTCATGATCCCTGTTCACCCTATCTTTGTAAGGTTAAGCCTCTGTAAACCTTTCTTCCAACATGGAAGGTCATCAAGAGGATGTGTCTCAGTCTGTGGAGACTGACACGGCCATTGCTTTTACATTTCAAGACTTTTACAAACTTTAGGAGACAATTGATTTATATTTCTCATGACATTATATTATTTTATTAACAGTTGCTACATTAAAAGGAAGGGTCCTGCAACTCTAAATTCATAAATTCATAATGTAAAACCCTGTAATTGTTACCCTTAAGAGCTATTTTTACCTGATTTAACCCATATAAATTAGTTTTTAATTTTTAAGTTTATTCTGTGAATCTTTAAGAATTTAAGTTGATTCTTGTTATTGATAGTCTGTGTTTATGTCACTATTTGGTTTGTTCATGTCTTGTTCCATGTCTGTCATGTGATTCCCTGTTTGTCATGTGATCCTGCCATGTGTCTTGTCATTGGATAATCGTCTGTTCATTGTTCACAGGTGTGTCTTGTCATTAGTCTTGTGTATTTAAGCCCTCATGTTTGCCATGTGTCTTTGTCAAGTATTGATTCCTGTAACGTCTGTGATGTAAGTCTGTCCATGGTTTTGTTTCATGCCACGTCATGCTTTTTGTTTTGATCTTACTGTATGTTTTGTTTTGAATAAATACTGCACTTGGGTTCTCACAACTTGCCTCCAGAGGATCTTTACAGATTATTTGTGTGTAGGTTGGGTTTTGTCACATGTTTTAGTTCTCTGACAGTTTTCAGTTTGTCTCCATGGTTTTTCATTGTTCAATTAATTTGCATACCTGTTGTTCTTTCATTGATTGGTTTGTTCGTGTATTTTAGCCCTATTTCTTGTTCTTGGTCCATTCTTGTCTTATGTTTGGTTGTTCTGTTCCTGTGATTTTGAGAGTTTTCTGAGAATTTTGTTCTGTTCAATAGAGAAGACTGCTGTTTAAATCCTGCATTTTTTTTTCCATCTGCTTCAACCAGATGTGACAATTCTGTGATAAATAATAGTTTTGACTTTAATAAAACCAGCTGATTTAGATGTTACTTTTTTTTCAGAGTAAAGTCATTGAGTGCCAAATGACCCTATAACACTCTTCATATCCTCTACCATAGATGGTCCATAAATTAGTTTTTATCCACTAAAACATTTTTTTATTATTAATCTGATCAATTTGACTTTGCTTTCAATCATCCTGAATCTTTTTTCCCATTCAAGGTACCAAAATACTAAATGTCTTGGTGAAGCGACATGGGAAAAAAGGAAAGAATGAGCCAGCGCAACCTGCACAGACAGACCCAGAAAAACGCAAGCTTCCGTTATTAACACCTGAACAACGAGCGAAGCAGACAGCCTTCGAGAGGGTCCTCTATGACATGTCCCACAATGACCGGATCATCGATGACGTTATGCTGGGCCGCAGGATTGCTTTCTATGAACTCAGAGGGGAAATAGGGACAGGAAATTTCTCCCAAGTCAAACTGGCTGTTCACGCTTTGACTAAAGGTGAGACAATTAGTGATCGATTTCAGTGTGTTAATTACTTAAAGTGCCCCTATTATGCCATTTGATGTGAAAATGTGGTGTTAAACTATTTGATATAGTTTTGTTTTGGAGGTCTCTTACAATAGGTTAACATGCTGTCACGGCCGGCTCACACGCCGCGACAAAGGAGACAACACGTTGGATAATGATCAAAAGGAATATCATTTATTAAAGTAAGAATAATTAAATGGGAAAAAGACGAGACGAAAAGGAAACAAACAACTGAATCAAGTATGCAAACGGCATGTGGGTGGGAGAGTGCGCCGTCACAGCTGAAGGGAACTGCATCAGCTCCAACACAGGTGTAACTCCTCAGTCAATGACGTCACTCCATCCTGCAAACCAAACAAAGGAAAAACAAACAACCCACAAATATAACCCATACTGGGTTACTAATGCATCCAACGTAAACAACACCACATTTTCTCATAATATACATTGCACCTCCTCTGTTTTCTCACATTTTGTCTGAAATTATTAGGAGGATTCAGTTTCTCTGAACCCCTCCTTTCCACGACCTTACTCTGCTCTGATTGGTCAGATGGCCCAGTCTGTTGTGATTGGTCAAACAACAACAGTGCATTTCAGAAATTAGACACTCATATTCTTTAAGAAGGCTTTGGAGAACTGTACATAGTGGCCCCAAAAAAGTATTTGGAAACGTATGCCTCGAGAACAGCGAGGATGGAGAGTCCGGGTTTATCCAGTGGAAGTGGGTTGTCGAGGATTTGTGGCACACTCTACAACCTGGTTTCTCAGAGACGTCGTATTCAGTGGCCAAGAGTTGCGTCGCACAGTGAAGAACTTATCTGAAGCAGCAGAGAGGAGCAGCAACTGGCTGTGGTTGAGACAGAAAGATTCTGGCTGGCTGTGTACAGGCCGCCACACTACGGTTTAGAAGAATTCTTGAATAACTTTGATTGGATTTGTGTTGGACCGATATTGTTGTATTGTGGTAGATAGTATGCCATAAGGAACCGTTGCCTCTGAAACTGCATTAACAACGACAGTGGGGCTTTGACAGCCTTAGTCAAATGGGTTGGCGTGTATGGTTGGGTTACGGTGAGATTGTGGCGTTAGAGATTGTGGTTAGGAGATTGTGCTTTGGTCACATCAATGGTTTATGCCACTGAACTACGAGGAAAGAGCAACCTCAGCAGCAAGAGGGATCTCAAGCTCAATAGAAAGAAAGAAACACTGATGTACATGTAAGTAAGCTGGGCTGAGTTGAGTGGGGGACGGAGGGGGGTGACTGGGACACCAGAATCAGTGTCGAGCCCTCTTGAGGTGTTGTGGGCTAGTCGACGAAACACTGAGGATGGAAGGTGCCCACTTGAAGACCCAGAGATGTCCCCTACTCAGCTCAATCCAGACGGCTGTCGTGCTGATCCGCTGGGGAGACCGCACTGTGGTTGATCCCCTGAGCCAGCATCGCAGCCGTTGTGTGTGCTGACGCGCCAGGAAATATATTTCAGCCATTAACACCAGACAGAAGGATATTCACATCACCATATGGAAGGAAATGTAAATAGATGGAGACGCATAGGTTACTGTAAAGCTACGTGCACGTCGCAAAATCCAATTGCAATCAATGAATAGAACCAAGTTTGCTTTTGCGAGAATCTGTTGCACTCTAATGTACAAGAGTATTGAAGAAAAGGCAGAACAGTTTAACAGGGTCTCTTCATGCCAGTGACCACAAGTTGATTCGCTCATGTAATCTCATCAGATTTACAGCACCCCCCTCTGTGAATCTCTTTAATATTTTTGAGAGGATTGGTGAGATGCCTCTTGAAAAACAAGACAGCAGGGAGGCCTCTCAAGAATTTTGGCACATATTAAAAAAAAAAAACTTTAAGATTTTAAGCTTGATATATGAAATAACAGTAAAAATAAATAAATAATTTGTTTTATGGGATAGTTTGATATTAAAACATTAGATAAAATATTAAAGAAACAAATCATAGATTCATAGGCTTTTATGGCTCATTTATTATGATATAGTCAAATACAGTGCTCATAATCTGCAGGATGATGTTATATTTGAAACTCACATTTTAAAGGTGTCACGGGTCGCCTGGCAGACAGATGAGGAAGACGTGTACGATTCAGTTTAAAAGATTTATTCTCTAAAGATCCAACCGGAAGGCAAACGGATAGCAACACACACTGAACATAGACAATACTGGACACTGGACACTGAAACAGAACTGAGCATAGTGTTAATGATGGTGACTGATGAGTGCACAGCTCAACATGATTAGTGTCCGTGACAACAAATGAGTGACGTAGGCAGATGATGACAAAACATAACGAGTCCAAACTAACGTGAATGTGACAGGTAGGCAATTTTCAGAGCAGCTAGCAATAGCAAGTTAGCTTTGAAAGCATGAGATCCCACCCTCCCTTCAGAGCATCTCCAAAGCCACACTTCCTTCAAAACACATGAACACACACAGCAGAGTTTGCAAAGCGTCATGAGACGAGAGGTTAAACTACCCAAGGTCTTAAAGCACATAACATTAATAATAACGAACAACAACTTAAAGAGCACCGACCTGTACCACCTAACAAATGTAGATTCATTCGCCGTTGATAGTGTTGACATCGAAACGCATAAAGTCGAGTCACAAACCGCTCCGAATAACGTCACTGGTTTTCATTTCTTACAAAAAGTCAGGGCCACTTGAGTCATAATACCATAATCCAGTCATAATACCAAATACCATAAACAATTCTTTGTCAAATTTTTCTAATTTTTATTTGCATGATTGTTAAAGTTACATTTGGCGGTATGGCTCTGTTCTGAATGACCCATCCTTTTCATGAGCTCCATGAAAGCTAGTCAGGGAACAGCAGCAGCTTCTGAGGACAATCTCCCATTTAAAACAGGGAAAGCAGCAAAAATCCCCCCATTGAGAACAGAGCATGCATCAATGAAAACAGAATGACACTGAAGTTAAACAGAAGTTAAAAGAGGAGCTAGGGGAGGAGGTGGGTTGCAAGAAGTGCAGTGGAAGCAGCCACGCAGGCAGACTGAGCATGCATTTAAACAAGGCGCCTGGTTTGAAAGGAACCAATTGAGTGCTTAGGAAACTGAACAGCTGATAGGTCTGGGTATCAGCTGATAGCTGAGCTTGACTACGCGGCCTGCCTGAAGTCAAGTCAAGTGTATTTATATAGCGCTTTTCACAATATAAATTGCATCAAAGCAGCTTCACAATATCAATCAAATAACATAATGTTTGTTTCTTAGTGAAAAAAACATCCACGTTTGGTAGGGCTGATCAATGGTATTAATGCTTGGTTAATTAATTTGAATATTCCCAACTGAGCAAGCCAAAGGCAACAGTGGCAAGGAACCGAAAAACTCCATCAAGTGACCCACTGGTGTCCTAAAACTCCATCAGGTGACCTAATGGAGAAAAAAAAAAAAGAGAACCCAGGCTCAGTCGGGGGCCAGTTCTCCTCTGGCGTTTATGAACTAGAGGCCGGATTTACAGTAACTGTAATTTGATACAGAATTTTGTTTTATTTTATCACTTCGGGGTGGGTACGCGAACCGGATTCACAACGTTTTATCTGTAGAGTGGGAAAGGTATCCTCCATAGGGAGAGGCTAGTTGGCACTTCAGCACTGCGTTGTCATCGGGTCCAGGCAAAGCTCCTAGTCAGATCTGGACACGGCCTGGATCCAGTAGGCTGCGGGAAAACCTCGGGATAAACAAAGACACTAAAATTAGCGTAGATGCCATTCTTCTTATGATGATGTAACGAATACATCAGGATTTAAGGGAAGTGTTCCCAGTTCCGGCTGACCTAATCTATGCAGCCTAACATTGAATTATAGAAGTCTATAATATATTATGTGTATGCTAGGTCAAAGAGATGTGTTTTTAGTCTAGCTTTGAACTGACAGAGTGTGTCTGCTTCCCGGACAATGGTAGGAAGACTGTTCCAAAGTTTTGGTGCTAAATAGGAAAAGGATCTACCGCCAGCAGTCGATTTTGATATTCTAGGTATTATCAACTGGCCCGAAATTTGAGATCGCAATAGACGTGAAGGGCTATAATGCGTTAAGAGCTCGCTCAAGTACTGCGGAGCTAAACCATTTAGTGCTTTGTAAGTAATCAACAATATTTTAAAATTTATACGATGTTTAATAGGCAGCCAATGCAGTGTTGACAGAACCGGGCTAATATGGTCATATTTCCTGGTTCTAGTAAGAACTCGAGCTGCAGCGTTTTGGACCAGCTCTAGTTTATTTATTAAGCGTGCAGGGCAACCACCCAGTAGAGCATTACAATAATCTAGTCTTAATGTCATGAAAGCATGAACTAATTGTTCCGCATTTGTTAATGAGAGCATATGTCGTAATTTAGATATATTTTTAAGATGGAAAAATGCGGTTTTACAGATACTAGACACGTGACTTTCAAATGAAAGATTGCTATCAAAGAGCACACCCAGGTTCCGACGAAGACTTAACAGAGCAGCCGTCAAGTGTTAGACAGTATTCTAGGTTATTACGTGTGGAAGTTTTTTGTCCAATAATTAGAATCTCTGTTTTTTCAGAGTTTAGTAGTAGGAAATTACTAGTCATCCAATTTTTTAAATCAGCTATGCATTCCGTTAATTTTGTGAATTGGTAAGTTTCGTTAGGTTTGGAAGAAATATACAGCTGAGTATCATCGGCATAACAATGAAAGCTAATTCCATGTTTCCTAATGATATGTCCTAATGGTAGCATGTACAGAGTGAACAGCAGCGGTCCTAGTACTGAGCCTTGTGGTACGCCATACTGAACTTGAGATCGATAAGACATCTCTCCATTTACTGCTACAAACTGATAACGGTCAGATAAGTATGATTTAAACCATGCTAGTGCAATTCCACTAATGCCAACATAGTTTTTCTAGTCTATTTAAAAGAATGTTGTGGTCAATTGTGTCAAATGCAGCACTAAGATCAAGTAACACTAATAGGGAGATACAACCACCATCGGATGATAAAAGTAAATCATTTGTAACTCTAATGGACTGACGCTGAACGCTATATTTATGGCGTAAAAGCAGCATAACCTCGTTGGTTTGGTTCAGCATGAAACACACTGATGACAATTGATGTCTGCGCGAGCAGATGCGTCGAGGTATGGAAATACATACGTTGACAAGCAGGTTGGACATCGGACCGAATGCAATGATTGGACGAATGTTTTATGGTCCTAAGCCTTCCACAGAAAATATACATATAAATACATTTAGACCACTTAATTTAGTGATTTTCTATCAGGATGTGAAGAGACTTTCAGCCAACATAACAGATTGCCTACCCTGCTTTTTAACATGATTTTTTCTAAAAAATAATTAAAATAAAATAAACCTAGATTGTTTCAGTCCAGTATAGTGTTCATCTAGAAGTATTAGTAAAAATATAAAAGTTACTCTTACTTTTACTTAAAAAATCATTACAGATTTCACAGCAAAAAAAGCATGTGTCACACCCCGAAGTGGGTTTTAGAATTATACTAAAAGGTATTTTACTCCATAAAAAAGTATAAAATATCAATCAGACGACGGAAGGCATGTGCTGTAGTACAGTAGATTGTCTACAACAGGTTTCTCAGAGTAGTTTTGAATTTAGAGGCCTTAGAAATTTGTGCATAGGCTTTATAGGGTTAAGATAACTAGGTCACTTGAATATTTTACTTGCACCTCCACTAAGTTTGTATAACATGGATTTTCCAAAATATAACTCACTTTGATTTAACACATCTCTCTTTCTCACACACAGAGCGTGTTGCAGTCAAGATTCTCAACAAGGCGCGTCTTGACAAGAAGTCACAGAATGTATTTGCCTCAGAGATCCTCTGTATGGAAAAACTCAGCCATCCAAACATTGTGCGTCTGTACGAGGTGCTTGAGACCAGTAAGCATTTGTACATCGCTATGGAGTATGGCAGTGGAGGAGACTTGTTCTCACGGATCTCCACCAGAGGACGCCTGTCAGACCTGGAAAGCAAGCTCATATTTGCTCAGATCGTCTCAGCCATCAAATACATGGTGAGAACAGCAGGACTGTGTCCTCATCTGACCTGGCAACTGCAAGAATCACTATTTATGTTGCTCATACTTAAATAAGGAATTTTGTAAACACCCGGCCTAATCTTATAGGGATAGTTCACCAAAGAAAAAAAAAGAAGAAAATTCTGTCATCATTTACTGAACCTCAAGTTGTTTCAAACCTGTATGAATTTCTTTCTTCTGCTGAACACAAAAGAAGATATTTTGAAGAATATGGGTAACAAAACAGTTGATGGGACCCATTGACTTCCAAAGTATGGAAAAAAAAAATACTAAGGAAGTCAGTGGTGCCAGAATATTACCAAGAATTGGGATTCTTTTTACTTGAACTTGTAAACCTAGAACAACTGCATATAGCAACGCCCTAGCAACAACCCAAAACACTCTAGCTTTTTCAAATAATTTCAATCTTTTGAACGACCATTCAAATGTCTCTAAATATGAAATTTGGTCATTTATTCAGTTATATTACGTTATTTTGGTGAAATTCACAATTATTTTCAATATTTAATTCCAACACACTGCTCACTCAGCGACACTGAGGAATGGAGTAATGATGATGCTGAAAATTCAACTTTGCCATCACAGGAATAAAAAAAAAAACATTTTCAAATAAAAACGTATATATTAAGCTGTATGTATACAGAAAATATAACTGAATTTCTACTGAAGATCGAAACCCCTTGTGACAAATGTTATTAATTAATACTGATCAGCGATATTCACTGTGCAATATGTGGTTTAGACAATATATTTTTTGTCAGTGGTAATTTAGTAGTTTGTTAGTTTCATTTTATTACATTAATACTTTATATAAACTTTTTTATTTTAATTTGGTGTGACTCAGTATAACGGATCTATTTATTTCTTCATTTTTCAGCATGAAAATAACATTATCCATCGCGACCTGAAAGCAGAAAACATTTTTTACACCACATGCTACTGCATCAAAGTGGGCGACTTCGGTTTCAGCACCGTCAGTGAGCCGCCGGAAACTCTCACCACGTTTTGCGGCTCTCCGCCGTATGCGGCCCCTGAGCTCTTCAGGGACAAAAGCTACGTGGGCCGTTATGTGGACATCTGGGCGCTGGGTGTCCTGCTCTACTTCATGGTGACCGCCACCATGCCTTTCTACGCCGACAACTTAGGCCGACTGAAACGCTGCATCCTGCAGGGGGCGTACAGCATCCCACCATATGTCCCTGACCCCTGCCAACTGGCTATCAAAGGCATGCTGAGACCCGTACCTGTGGACCGCACCACGGTGTCACAGCTGATGATATCCTCCTGGATGAAGGGCATCGAATACCCCAAACCCTATCCCGCTTTCAGCATGACGCCCAATTACCTAGCTGACCCTGCAAAGAGCCTGTGCGTGGAGGAACGGGAAGTAAAGTCAGCTCTGAGTGAGCTGGGTATCAGTGCCACACATCTGCAGAATAACACCTGCACTGACTGTCGCAGCCCAATAACAGGAACTTACCGGATCCTGCTACACCACATCCAGAAGAGGAGATCTGTGGAGGCGGTCGGATATTCCGCCCTGTACCCGGAGGATTTCGGTACCAAGAAATACTGGGCCAACAGCACAACTGCTAAGCACAATGCCTCCGCAGTGTGTACTGTCCTATGAAGACAATTGAAATCATATTTGAATGGTCCAGGTGTGGATAATATGTCTGATGCCATGTTTCAGGAAGTAATTTATTTACATGTATGAAATTCATCACAAACCTAGCAACGCAGCATTGATCCCAAGATTAAGCTTTTACTTTTATTAATATTTTCGTAATATACCAAGTTAGAAGGTTCCCTTTATCAGTGTTTTGGTACTCGCCTGCTGCTAAATCTTTGATGATTTAATGATTCATGATTGCAAACAAATGACTCTTATGAGTAAACTCTTTTTAGTGGATCAATAACAGGCAGCGTGAGCGTAGATCGATTCCTAAAACGAATTACTCTTAAGAGTTGGTTCTTTAAAGTTTTAGCGAATCAAAAACATTGATGTAACGATTGATGTAGCCTGTTTGATGAAACGAATGACTCTGACGAACCACTTCTAGTGAATCAGAAATATACAGCGTGACAAAAGTAGCCTGATTCTTCAAATAAATGATTCTGCTGGGTTTTTTTTAGCACATCAATAACAGTGCAAGCAGCATAGCTCGATTCCCGAAACGAATGACATATTTTATTGAATAATTTAAAAACTGGATTGAATCATTATAATCGGATATACTCAAATTGATCAGAATGAATCAGTTGTATTGCAGTTTTTCTTTTAAATTCTATTTTATAAAATCTATGGGGTCCAAAGGTCTGAGACTAGTGAAAATGCTTCAGTTTCACATTCTTTTTAAATTTTGCATTTTTCTTATTCATGTTTTATGCCACTTGTTTAATAACAATATACTCGTTTCAAAGAGGTCTCAGACTTTTTGGCTTCATTGACTTTGTACTTTTTACATTTAACAACTTTTCACACACGTATAAGCAGAACGATTAGCATGCAAAACTGGATTCATCATATACATGTAATTCTAATGGAGGACCTTTATGTGATACTGAAACATTGTTTTGCAATCAAACCATAAGTGGTCATTTTGCCAATTTGAATATGGAAACGTATTCAACGTTGGAATATTGGAAACGCCAATACTGAGTGGTTAGGCAAACATTTGATACATTTTTGTATCACTGAAGTGTTGAATGTTTGAGAATGTTGTTTTATAGAGTGTCTCACACAGTAAATGTTTGCAATAAACTGGTTACTGGCTGCTTTGGCCTTATGTAACAAAGTTCACATGTAGCATTAAAAGTCTGATAGGCACATTCATATCAGGAATGGAAGAGATCTGCCAAGACGTTGTTTTTACAGGCATCATTTTGTAGTTGAACACATATGCCTTTGAGCTTTTAAATAATATTTAGAGATACTTTTCGTATTGCTAATTGCTTCTATTACTCATTTACATGACATAGATGTGAAATTGTTATTCTGCATCATTTTGCAGCTTTAATTATCGACTTACAATCAAGCATTGCATGATTTTTTGTTATATGATTTTTTGTTAATATTAACAGCTTTGTGTTGAAGCTCATATCCATGACAAATAAATTGTATTTCGCTATTATGACTCATAACATTTCATGCAACGTTATGTCACATGAATTGCAGATGCTACATGAAAAATACATTGTATTGTATACAATTTTTATATATATATATATATATATATATATATATATATATATACATATTGTATATTTTCATGAAAATTAAGAAAATTTTCCTCCCAAATTCTCATTACTGTAATGCAAAAAAGGACATTCTCATACTAAAAATAATATATTATTAAGTAATTATACATCAGTGTATTATTTGTTATGTAGGAATATAGAAATATAGGATCACAATTTAGAATAACAGAGAGAAAAAAATCAAAAATCAAATGTTGCATTATGATATTGAGAATTTAGGGAAATGTGTGTATTATTGTCTTTTATAATTGTCATTATAAAGATAATGTTACAGACATATGTAAAAAAAAGAGAGAAGTTTTATGCAGTACATACCTGTATATATATATATATATATAAAAATTTAAATAAAAATAATAATTATATATATATAATAAATTTTATTTTAATTCTGAGGTGAAATGTGACCTGGATTTTTGAAGAGTATAAGCTTTAATAAAAGAAGCTACACATTGTTCATATTTATAATACATTTAAAAACAGGTATACATTTATGATACAAATCAATGTGCTTTAGAATAAGTCCTGTGGAGATTACAAAACCACGTGAAGACCCATGTGATTTTTTTTATTTCTTTGAGCAACATCTGATAAAAAAAGTCATTTATTTTCTTAAGTAATCCAGCACATCTTGTTTGTGAAATCATACAAAATGAATACAAAATACGTACATTAGTGATTCATTTGACAAAGGAGAATCCAGTTAAATGACCGATTAAAGAAGTTTATTTTTTTTATACTGGAGCCCGAGAATTGCTAAATTTGAATAAGATATCCAGTATAAACAAGTGTGGGACGGCATTAACTGCTCTAAGATTTTTCAAGCCAACCAATATATTGACATAGTCAACCAATTCAGACATACTGTATTTTTTTAATATTTTCCTGCTATTAAGGTTTAGACTCACTTCACATAAACATCTCTTATAACAGGCTGTCTTCCCGAATATTCAGCAAAAGAAACCCTTGAGAAAACACCCTTTCAAATCCTTGTTAAACATGCAAAGCATGGCAGAGATTTACTGTCCTCAGAACGAACTGTTCTTTTCATCCCCTTGTCAATTCACTTGGCCACAATTTCACAATACTTGTGCTTTTCCTGTGCTACTAGTTTGTTCTTGCAAAGTTTATGGTTTCTTCAAATTGATTGGCAGTTTACAAACTGATATGGATTTTGCAATATTCTACTTGTTCCCATAATTCCAGACTTGTTCACACATGCTTCAGCACCAAAAAGTGCAATCAATGATTTGTGAAGCTCTCACAAGATCACTGATGTACTTTGATACCAAATGATATTTGTATATTTCACAATATTAACAGCCAAGCTGTCTTTCATTTCCCATTTAGATATAGTTAAAGTATTTGGGATTTCAGTGTGCAACCACTTATATGTGGAACTAAATATTTATACTGTTAAGCTGCCTTACCTCAAAACTTAAAATAAGATTCAGAACCTGAAGTTCCACCAACTCAATTACAAAGGGCGCCCTATCTAGAATTTAACAGTGGACAAAACCCTGGAGGACCCTGAACACATTCTTTCATTATAAATTGCAATAATTTCTATCCAGTGAGTCCTAGAAAGATCGGTGAGGCTGCCACCACTGAGCCTACTCTGCCTGATTTGCCCCCAGTTGGGCAGACTTATGTACCCACCCCCCAAAGACTTATTGTTCATTGGGCACTGGTCACCCAGGGATCAATCTAACCCTCTAGGAATGTTTCTCGTGGTCCCAGATGACCAACAATGTCAGAAGGTTTGTCTTAGGATGTCAGGAATGTACCATGGCTAAAACATCTTGACAAATTTCCATCCAGCAAACTCCTCCTGCTACCGGTTCCATGTTGCCCCTGGTCACACATAGGAGTTGACTTCATCAAGGAACTTCCCTCCTCGTCAGGTTCACCTGTGTTCACCTCGTAGTAGTGGACTCCAAGGACTGTATTCTGGTCCCACTCAAAAGTATCCCAACTTCCATGGAGATGGCAGTATTACTTTTAAACCATGTGTTCAGAAACTTTGGACTACTTGAGGACATAGTTTCGGATAGAATTTATCACCAGAGTACGGAAAACATTATTCTCCCTTCTAGGTGTGACTGTAAAAGCCTCTCCTCTGGTTACCACCATCAGAGCAGACGGGTGGGAAGATGTAGAGGAAGATTAAAGAGATTGGTTGCTTCCTGAGAACCTTCTCTCATGGCCACCGGAACTCTTAGAACTGCTTCCTTGCATGGGCAGAGTATGCTCAAAACTCTCTGCGACAGCCAGCCACTGGTTTGACCCCGTGTTAGAGTGAACAAGAGGGTCTGGGACGTTGCACATCACCATCTGCAGCAGCAGTGAGCTATCATGCTGATGCCTGAGGATGCCCACATACCAGCCCTGGGCAGAAGGTATAACTCTCGACTACATTGGTCCCTTCACCATTTTCAAGCAGGTCAACCTGGTCAAGAATCAGTTGCAACTTTTCTCACATTACCGTATTGACCCTACTTTCCATGTCTCAATGTTCAAGCCTCACCATCCCTTCTCCTTTCACTCCACAGAGCCTGGTCCAGTGGAAGTTCCCCCTCTGGGCAGAACAGAAGAATCCAGGGCGGTGATGAAGGTGATGGGAGCCAAGGAGGAGCCTTGAGCAGGAAGCGGCAGATGGTGACCCAGGCCACAAGCAAGACAGTGGACCATGGCGGCGGCGCTGGAGGGAGGAGCCATGGTGGTGAAGGCCTAAATGCCACCTTGGGGACGAGCGAAGGTGACAGAGACGAAGGTGGAGGAGCCCACAGCACAGCAGGAATGACGGACTAGGCTTTTTGCTTGGCTTTGATGATCTGGATCGGGGGTAGACACTCTCCGGACACCTGATGACAGCTTCCCTCCAGCAAAGACCGTAGGTGTCTGGGAGGTCTACAGGCAAGGCAAGGCAAGGCAAAGTCTCATCGTCAAACACAGTCCTCACGGCAAGCAAACTGAAATGAAGGGTGAAGTTCATAAGAGGCTAGGGCTAGGGCGGCGAATCTCACCGCATTTTCCATGTTGTGGTTCGATCTTCTGTCACTGACGATGGTTGTAGATAGGAACATGACAATGAAGATGAATGTCAAAGTAAGATTTTAATAGATAATCCAACAGGCAACCACAGTACGAGGCATAAATACGCAACCACGTGTATACTCAGACGAGACCGAATAATGAAACACAAACTAAACATAACTTAAATACACGTGATAATGAGGGAGGTAATTAGTGCTCAGCTGAGTAACCAAGACAAGAAACAACTAACTCAGGGAGAGAGTGATGAAACACAAAAAGTCCAAACTAACAGAACCGTGACAGGATCAGTACCAACTGTTCGTGATCCAGTTTACAGTCTCCGGATCGATACTGGTCACGGCAGTAATGAAAGCAAGAGCGCACAATTTATTACTTGTTTTACTGATATACAATTTACCAGTTTATTAAGTTTATTACGCAAAAGGCATAAAGTCTGTATAAATTAGTTTACTGTTAGTTGTAACAAGTGGTTTTGTGTAATTTGCTGTGTAGGTTGATGATAATACAAGGGAGAGAGAGAATTTATGGATAAGACTTTAATGCGCATTTCTTGTACTGTGATTTATTCAGCTCTTACAGTGATTTTATGGAGAGTAAACAGACACTTATTTTCTCTCTCTCTCGCTCTTTTACAGATTCCTCCATTAATTGAAAAACTGTTGCTATAGCTTGAACAAAACTGAAAATCATTAAGAAGGGAAGGGAAGACAACAGCCTTTTTCTCTGTTTTCTACATTCAGGTAGCACTATATATAGTAAATATTTTTAAATTTCCTTTCTACTGTATAGGCAGCCAAATTTGATTGAAAGTTAATTTTCCTCCTTTGATATTCAGTAATATTATTGACTCTGCACTGACACTATTGGATTAGAACTGAACAGAGCTGGATTATGACATTACTATTTTCTGCAGAGATGTCTAGCTGGTCCGTGCAATATTTTAAATATTAAGTGTGCCAAGAAACATTGTCATGAAAGTATACTTTCTTGAAGTACACTTCAGTGGCCTTTTGTTTCATAACACTGTTATCAAAGTGCACTTTGTAATAATGTCCTGTCAAAAATGTTACCAATAACATTTGATCATTGCCATTGCTGCTTTCCCTTGGATTTCAGAT
This sequence comes from Meda fulgida, assembly GCA_030578275.1. Lineage (NCBI taxonomy): Eukaryota > Metazoa > Chordata > Actinopteri > Cypriniformes > Leuciscidae > Meda > Meda fulgida. The sequence goes on from JAROOJ010000031.1 coordinate 3,585,184, forward strand.
TGCCCCTAATGGAATTGTGTTCTTAATAAATATCTCAGTCAGTCAGATGTTTTTCTAATACGAAAGTTCGGTTTATAAATGAGAGATTGTTTATCCTCAGTGTGTCAGTGGGACTTTTGGATGACCTAATCTGCAAAACGAAAGAAAATGTACCCATCATTACTCATAAAATATATTATTCCCTGAATGAGAAATTATTTCAGGGAGTTTCTCTCTTTTGTGAACATATAATTATAGTAATTAGTGGGGGAGATGAATGTTTAAAGGGGGAGATTAATGTTTAAATCAGTTTGAGTGACCACAGGTTCTGTTGTTATCAGAATTGCAGACAGGCTATGAGCATGTGAAATAGTCCATGCTATATTCATTTACAAGCAATTGCAAAAGTTCTCATGGCTATAAGCCAACAGAACCCGCTTTTTTGACTTAGTCATGAAAGAGGCAAATAACAAGTTTAGAGATGTTGATGAAACAAGCACACATCGTCCTGACACAAACTATATTGTCCTGAAAACATTCAACCACCCTGAGTGTGTGAAAAGTGACACTAACCTTGCAGCATTCACAATTAAGTGACAAATATGGCTTAGACACAGAACCATGACATACTCCATACAAAACACTCTCAGGCTTTAATTGTTTATGTTACACAGGCCGATATAGAAATTGTATTTAAGTTTATACTGGCACCTATTGGTGTGGATCTAAATGCAAAGGGTTCCAATTACTGACCCAGCAGGATCCTATTAGGGAACGTTCTCAGAACTTTGGCTCATATTCTGGCAAGAATCTCTCAAAGTTCTGAACAAATGTCAATCCAGTAACGTTAATACAATGTTTGTTAAAAATGATCTTGTCTTTAATAATGTTCTTAAAAGATTAGCACTAAACCTTTTTATATCGTTCATGTAACGTTTTTTCTAAAACGTTTAAGGGGCCATTTACACAACACCGTATTCACAACTAAAAATGGAAAGCTTTTTGTGTTTTGGCCATTCATTTACACGACAACTGCGTTTTGGGGGCCTGAAAACACAAACTTTTGAAAACAGGTTTCAAAGTGTAAGTTATCCTCTCTATAGGTGCGTAGTGTTTCTTTACAAAGTGACATCACCAACTACTGGCCTGGCATGCATAATACCACGTTTTTTACTACTTCTTTCACAATGTTCAGGGAACATTTAAAAGTAATGTTTCCATAATTTTTGAAGAATAAAATGGAATGTTTCCTTAACGTTCACATAACCAAGAAAAAACTGGATGTATGACTGTATAGAGAACATTCAAAAATATAATTTTCATAACTTAACGGAAACAGCTATATGTTCTTAGAACGTTTATATTTTTTGGCTGATGGGTATGTGCAACAGTCAGGTTCCGGGAGTAAAAATCCCATTCATTTTCTCCATATTTACAGTAGTTTAAAGTAGTGCTTTCCCTCATTAAAGCCATTTGCTAAATGTCTTGTTCTTTTGACTTTTTGTACTTTTTGATTCAAATTAAAGTTTGTAATGTTGTAATTCACCTAGCTGGTTGGTTTGGTCCATGGCTTTATGACTCTCTTAAAGGCCCCCTGAAATCAAAATATAAATTTTGTAGCTTTTAGTATAAATATGTTAGGATTAAGGTTATGAATAAGCTGGTGTGTTCCAAACCAATGAATTTTATGACGTCACAGCGGACTTCAGCTTCTCATCACATCTTCTGTCCAATCAAATCCTCTCTAGAATGTAAAGCGTCCCGCCCCCTAAGCGATAAACCACCGGGCCAAAGCGACCGTTCGTTGACACTGACACGTAGAGGAGCAATATGTGTTTTGCCAGGGTCTATATTCTCCCGACCACTATTTGAAACAATAGCAGCATGCATATGTACATTATACAAATAAATAAAACATCTCCAGTTAACTAGCAGGGCATTCATTTCGTTCATTTGTCAAAAAGAGTCGTTCTAGCGCTGAAATATGTTTTTAATCAAACTGCTGAGCTTTGAACCATGGCCCTGCTTGATATACAAACACAGATAAACATATTTGGTTTTGAAAAATGTAAACTGGAGAAACTGGAAGAACTGGTTGAGGAACGACCACTCCTCGAGAAGACAAAGAACCTTGCTGAAAATTAACATTTGAACTCACTCTTGTGAAGGTAGCATCACCATCTGAGACGAAAGTCTCACCTCTGAATAATCCTAATCTACATTTCTTCCCCTCATCCCCCACTCCTTCTCCCTCATGCTGAAATCACCAAAGTTCACCCAAGAATCTATATGGTTTAATGTGAATAATTATCATACAGTATTATACATGTTTGGTATCATTTGAAATGTCTCAGTAGGACTGGTACAAGGTCTCATTCTCAAAGAAGTAAAACAAAAGGTATAAGGTTTTTAAGATTTTAGAGATAACATCCACACAAAGTTATGATTATTCTAACTGACTTTGACATTATTTTTATTAAAGAGTTGAAAGGAATAGTCAAACATTCGCTCACATTTAATTATGCACAGATATCATTAAAACCTTTTCATTGATGGAGTCAGATGAAATATTGAGAGAATACACCTGAGAAAATGTATTTCATTTAATCAAAATCCCTTTGCCATGCAGAAAGACAGTAACGTGCAGAGACCTTCCCCGCTGATCGAGCCGGGCCTTTCAAAAATAAACTATACGAGTGCGGATTAGAAACCAGAACCTCTGACACGCTTGGCAAAAGTATTACCACTAGCCCATGAAAGCACACAAGTTACTATTGCGGATTTATGGATTTATTCACATGAAAATTCACGGCACTAACATATTTCATTAGCTCATTGAAAGGGAAATTAAACCCAATGTATTTAAATCGATTTCTGGACATCGTAATGTAACGAAAATTGTTACTGTACACATATATTGTACATATATCTTAGCATTCTGTAGCAACCTCTCCCCACACCCCACACACCTGTCCCACTCACTTTTTAAAACAAAATTATGCTACTGGTTGGAGATGTGTGTTCGTTTGCTCGAGTTTTATTCCGTTTCTTTATTCCCAACTGCACATTGATTAGGAATGAAATGACTAGAATTTATTCCCACCTCCACTATTGAATCCAACGTATCACCAGCGCTCGGATTCACTTCCATGGTGCTGTCAAGTACGACTTGCAGTTTGTGAGGTAAACTAAACGCTATTGGTTATATGAAAAGGGGGAGGAGCCATTTAATATGTCCTGCCTTAGCTTCCTGTTTCAGTGGAAATGATGTCAATGCATCAAACAAAGCTGCTCGTTTCAAGGCACTTCAGTGGGCCTTTAATGACCTTTTCTTAAATCCCTATGGGAAAAATACATCCGTAACTAAAGCTGCTTAAAAAAAAAAGGTTTTAGCAAAAGTGTATAATTATCTCTGGTAATTGCACAATTTATTTATTGTTTATTCTGTTGCACATACATCCAGTGCTTGAATTGGGCCTGTGCACACTCGTAAACAGTGCCGACACTTCTATATTTTAATTTTTAGCATACCCTTACTTTTTCCAGCATACCGGAACTTCTCACATGTTGCCGGTACTCTGACCGCCCTCACTGATCACGCATACTGCAGTTTCAAGTCTTTCAACATCATACACATAAGGCCCTTTCACACAGCGCGTTGATCCCAGGAAATTGCCAGAACGCCTTCTGTGTGAACGCAAACACGACCGGGGATTGATGCCGGGTTGGGGACCTAGTAACATTGCCATTGTTCAAGTCCCGGAACGCGCCCTGTGTCAACAAAAGCCGTAATCAATGCCGTGTCGTAATGAAGATGCTGAAGCCGGGATCGTTCGCCAGCTAGTGAAACGATACGTAATGCGCTAGTTTATAATCAAATCAGAGAAAAAAATGCACAAGCGTGGTTTCTAGAGAGAGAAATCGCAGTTCACAAGCAAACTTAAGGCGCTGGTGAGACATTAAATGTCACGTATCTTTACAGGATTTTTACGGGTTGTGTGTGAACTCACTCTCTGATTCCGGAAAATCACTGGCAGTGTGAATGAACCAAAATCAAACGAACCCGGGTCAAATCCCGGGTCACTTTATCCGTGTGTTTTCTGGAATCTCTGTGTGAGAGGGGCTATACAGGTGACACAGCTGGGGTTGATCAGACCCCAACTTGTGTTCAGCTGGGTCACTTTATCCGTGTATTTTCTGGAATCTCTGTGTGAGAGGGGCTATACAGGTGACCCAGCTTGGGTTGATCAGACCCCAACTTGTGTCCAGCTGGCTGGCTATTTAACACTCCATGGATTTCCTCTTTTGAGCCATTGCCACCTCAAGGCCCTCTCTGCCATTTCAGTGGTACTGCGGTTGGCTGTCCTCTTATTCTCTCCCTCTGTGCCCAGCTCTCTGTGGGCTCTGGCAAATCCCCTACGTCCAACCTCCAATGGGACATACCTCGCTTCCCATCCTGCCTGCTTACAGTTGCTGACCAGTCCTGCATACTTGGAGAGCTTGCAGAGGTCAGGATGCCTGCAGATCATCTTTTAGCCAGTTTTGGCGGCTCCCTAGCTCTGACAAAAGCAGTTCTTGGCTTGGAAGGTCCGGGACAGCTTTGTCCTCTCAACTCCTGCACTGATAGCTTTAGCAATAGTCTACAGGACTTGATCATGTCTCGATCTGCACTGTCCTTCTCCAAGTGCCTCTGAACAGCAGCCAAGGATATACTCCAGGGTTCGACGCTTGTACAGTAGGCATGCTGGTGACTCAGTGTGATTGAGCCTTTCCTTTCCTTACCTCTACTGATGTTCATATGTGGCGCCGGAAAGGATCATAGCCCCACTCTGCCTCGTGTGACTACTTCTACACTAGCCTGTTGTGCTACAACCTTTCCTCTGCCTCCTGAGTGGCCTCTTCTGCCCTCTGTTGTCAGTCCTCACTTGGATCCCTGCATTGGCTACCTTCAAATCTAGGGATGTAACGATTCACCCCAAAGCCGGTTGAAAATTGATACAAATATGTGACGATTCAAGTCAGTTGAGATACTAATCGATACTAATACTGATAAACTAATCGATACATGTTTTAAAGAGCAGGGGCTATTACTGTATATTCGCTTTACAGGCACGATAGCAGCAAGTATTTTAAATTCATAAGTTGAGCTTCATGCTCACGCACGCTCACAAACTCAACTTCCATAGGCAAGGGCGTAGGTTTAGGGACGCTAGGTACTAGTCCCAATCAATATTTTGAGATGACAAAGTTGTCCCCACCAATATTTAGCAAGCTCCTTTGAACAGCTATTTTGATATTTGCGCTGCATTTGGATCTTTGCGCTGCTATTTGGATCGATTCCAACGGCCAGGGCGACGACAGTACAAGATACGCCGTAATTTGATTGGCGGCGGGGTATCAGGCAGGCTACACGCGCGGGCCGGGACTACTTTTTGTGCTTGCACTCACAGGCAGCGAGCGGGTGGTGTGTGCGTGTGTGTGTGCGTGTGTGTGCGCGTAACGACGCCGACGGTAAGTTATCAGGGCTGTCTCTCTGCCTGCCATATACAAAGGCCAGAGTAAAACATTTTAATATTCCGTTTTTTTGCCCCTTTTTGTACTTTGTAGATCAGCTATGTCACCCAAGAAGAAGAAAGGGGACATACAAAGCTTTTTCATAAAGCAGAGTGTAAGTAGACAAAAATAACTAGCAGTAGTAGTGACTGACCAGGCCACCAAAGACTTGTCCCCACCAAAGCTAAAGCTGAGACTAAACCTACGCCCATGTCCATAGGAATGAATAGCTTTGCCCTGCGCCAGTGTGCACGCAACTTCAAACAGAAGCAAACATGGCGACGGCAAGCACGTAGATGTTGACTCATTCAAATCGGAGGTGTGGCGCTATTGTGACTTTCCGAAGATTAATAATCACCACAGTGAGAAGCTCCAGTCACCTCTGTCTGCATGTAAACAAATTTTAATAGGCCAAACCACACTGACAGGCAGATTTAAAGCCCCACCCGCAGCGACGAGTGTGAGAGCCACAGAGATCAAACGGTGCATCTGTGTTTTGGCAAAAGATACAAGGCTGTTTTCTGTCGCAATAAATGCATTCCAGGCTCACCAAGAGAAAGGCCAGCATGAGAATGTATTCCACAGACTGAAGGAGAAAGCTGTACTGTTGCAGAACCAGGCAGTGTATTTATCTCTTTCTCAAAATGTCTACATGGATTTTTTAAATAATTTGTTGATCATTATGGCATATTTTTCTAAATGTGTTCTGTTTTTCTATATATATAGTTTAGTGAATCGTGAATCGTATTGCATCGTGAGTTAAGTGAATCGTTACATCCTTGTTATTTTAAATTCTTCCTCCAATGATTTGAAGGGTAATTGCAGCTTGTTGTGATGTCCATAGATGGCAAAGCTGCTCGACTCTTTAGCAGCCCTATAGCCATCCCCTGAGGTAAACTTTCCTCTCTAAGAATCGACTGTTGAAATCGGTTCTGCATTTACAAGAAGGAGTCATGGGATTCTAGGGAGAATGCTGTACTGATACACCCATGCATGCACGCTTTGAACTTCCCGGACATCCCAGACTTATATTCTAGCAATCCAACTCTATGCAGGTGGCCTGGAAAGATCTTGTGTCCCTCATAGAACTGTCAAACACCTTGAGGCTCTCTTTTTCTGGGATAGTTGGAATGACTCTGTCTGCAATGTGGAATTTAAAATAGTTTTCAACCTTCCCTTTCTTCAGCACCAATGATCTCTATTTGGCTGGTTTGGCTCTATTTGCCTTTCTATCCCCTGCACAATCCCACTTGGAATAGCTGTTTATTTATCAGTTTTTTAAATTATATTTACCACCCTCATGCTGTTCACAACACTACTATAAATTACTTACTTTTTCCATGGAGAAAAGGTATCAAGTATAACAATTTAAAAAAGAAAGTAAAAGTTGATCTTTTCTATACAATGCAATTTAGTGATGATCAGGTAAAACTCCATAAAAAAAAACACATTAAAAGCACAATTAAAGTACAATAAAAATCCATTCGACTGTACACTATATTGTGAATGTACACTGCATACTCTATATTAGATATAGATATAAGTCCCTTGAAGCCATACAATAGCTTTGTGTGAATAACAGACGTAAATTTATTATGCAATTATGCCATTTGAAACTAATTGTGGGGATTATAAAATATTTATTTTGTCCTAGGGCATGCTCATGGAAGGCTGATAAATTATCTATATGGTTGATCTTAGACTATGATGTTGTAATCAATTTTATGGGGCATCAAATATGAAGAACCAACAGAGGCACAACAATTGATTACAGTATTTATGTGTGTGTATGAGAGAGAGCGCAAATAAAAGTGAGAAAAGTTCAGATAAAAAAAGTTGTAGGGATAGTGAAAGAAAAATGTTTTTAATGAAAGTCAATGCGATCCAATGTTGTTTGTTCATTCTTCTTTTGTGTTCAACAGAATAAAAATTATTTATCAGTTTATTTATATTATGGCTTTATATCAAAATTACACTCCATGATCTCTTTTGCACTCTCTTTTGAACCACGAGTGATTCAAGATGCTTTAACTGTTTTTCATTTCTTTTCTGACCTGCAAAATCAACCTTGTTGCCAACATCAGTGCAAGGGGATTTTGCAAAGATGTGGACTGGTTTCGTAACAACATGACTATTGTGACCAAACACACTTGAAATAATAAGTGGTAAAAAAGTGTGCTTTGCGTTTAGATTTTAGTATTAGAAGACTTCAGTGTCACCATTCTATTCAGTTTAGTTTTGTTTTCATGGACCTTCAGTGTGTTTTCATTGGTCATGTGTCTTTGTTCTGATTAACATCACTCATCAGTCTCCTTGGTTAATGTCATTATAAGTTCATCCTTGTCAGCTGTGTTTAATCATCTTGTTTCAGTTTGTGTATATATAGGTCACCTCCTGCACTCTTTGTCTGGGCTTGTTAACACTATGGTGTGTGTTAGTTATCTTTGTATGGATTGCTACCTTGGACTATAATAAGTAAAGTTAGCTGTTTGAATCTTCATCTTCTGTGTGGTACGGACTATGTTTAGATTGTGTTTATGGTTTTTTTTTTTTTTTTGAAACTTGAAAGCTTACGGTGAGGTTTTTTTTTTGCGTATGGAAAAGAGATGTAAGTGTTAACAGTTAGTTAAACTTTTCCTTTTGTGTCCAATGAAAGAAAGGAAAAACAAATGTGGGTTTCAAACTATATGGATGAGTAAATGACAGAATTTTCCATGTGAAAAGTATAGTTTAGCAAAGATTTTAAAGAGTAGGGGGTGCTATGACACATCTTCTGAAATAGTACAGAATCTCCAGATCGAAACAGACGAAGAAGAGGCAGAAACAAGCAATATAATATGTAATCATGTGTAAAATAACGTGATCACCAACATTAAGCAGCATATAAATCAAAACTGCCTAATGTTACGGAATGAAATGTTGACCCATGAGCTATATGACTGTGCAAGCATTAGGGGTGTTGATGAATTTGATGATTTGGGGACCATATATGTCTTAATCATCAATCTGAATCCGACCCTGATGTAGTCTGAAAAAAACATGATTTTCTCAGCTTTTTGCTTAATGTTTTTTTTTTTTTTTTTTTAATGAAACTTAAGTGTTGATAAATAAAGAATGCATGAAGCTAGAAAAAAACAGGGGGCCGTGAAATTTTTGTGAAAATGATTAAAAAACACCTGCTGGTAGTGACTGGCAACTTAAAAAAAAAACGCTGGCGGGGAAAGGGGTAAGTAGGGGAGCACTGGGCACAACCTAACACAAGCAACATACACATCTCTGCTACAAATAAACACAAACTTATATGCAGGGTTTATTGTAACAGACAGAGGGGTTAGTTGTAACACTTGTGTGTAACACACATAATCCAGTACTATTTTATCTGTATATAGATAGATATCCATATATCCATCCCTCATCCAAACATCCTTCTATTATGGATCAATATTATGGATAGAGATATATGTCAGGGCTGCACAGTTCTGCAATAAATAAATAAATAAATAAATAAAATCATCAAATATTGTAATTGCTATTGAATTATATTTGTGTGTGGCAGCTGCATGCACAATTATTTTTATTAATAATAACATTAATAATAATAAAACCAAGCTCAAAATCATATTTTAAAGAGTTTATTGCATGAAAAACAGACTTTTTATTAAAAAACAAGTGATAAATACATAGTTAACAAATGTGAAAAAATTCATACTTTGACATTTAAATTCCAACATTTTTGTGAAAGTCCAACCAAGTTAAATGTGGCAAAATGAATATATAAATAAATAAATACTCAAACCTGAAAAGTAGTGTGGCTCCCTGTTTTCATTTCATTATCGTTGTACATTTGGCGGTTTAGTTGTAACACTGTGCTACAACTAACCCCGCTGTGTAAAAAATATTTTAAGCCTAGCTAAGAGTTGCTAGGAGTTGCTGATATGTTTCAAAATAATGTTTTAGCCAACAAGACAGCGATTAAGGTAATATAAAGTTAGGTTTGGTGACGTACACACCCAACTCAGAAACTGAAAAAAACATATGATGAAAAAATTTACTTGCATGGTGTCAAAACACTCTTTGTCCAGTATCTTCACGAAATCTTATCAAAACTTTCCACAAATCTGTGGGAGACCGGCAGCGCGAGAAAAAGAGCGGAAACACAACCTGCTTGACCCTGACTAACTATGTAAAAGGTCTGTGTTACATTATACCTCGGATTAGGTTGTGCCCTGCGCTCCCCTACACTTTCAATATATTATAAATCTGCAATTACAGTTTAAGAAAAAAAATACAATTAAAGGGTTAGTTCACCCCAGAGGTCACGTTTAGACTTGTCAATTCCTGTCATAATCTATAATTATTACCCGTCATTTTCATTGTCGTATTTTAATGATAATAAGCCATTTAACAGGCAGTTTTGTTCACATCCTTACAGGACAAGCTAGATTATGCAATTTACTTATGAAGAGAGATTGTGGGTTACTTTTCAGGTTTCATCATGAATGCCGCATGTCCAATAAATCGCAATAAGCTTTGTGCTTTGTTACTTTTGTTAAGAAACAAAGTCTCATCTGTCAAATTATGTCATTTTTATCACAAAATTCAAACAATAAATACAGTTTTGGCACTCTTTAATATGGAGCGAGAGATCACTCTAGTGCTTCAGTTCAAGCGAACCGGAACGGAACACGAGTGAAGCAATCATTCCTTCCTTTTTACTACGTTACAGAACGAATGAACAGCAGAAAATATGTTGAAAGATACAGTCCAACTTACCGAAATCTGTATCATGTCTCTCATGTAATCGCTCAATCAGTCAACCGCAGAAAGTTGTCAATGAAACAACTTGTAAACAATGTCATGTAGGCTTAACTCAGAAAAGTCAGCAAGAGGGCACTCGCCACCAAGTGGACAGGGGTGAGAATTAAGCAAGACGGCACCTGTCCAGCCAAAGGCAAGCAATCCCAACTCAATCCCTTTGCAAAAGCCTGCAAGTCAAAGCAACACATAAAAAAGATGATACACTGTGGATGAAGACACTGAAGATGAGCAGGTAGAACTTTTTATTGATGGACTTACAACTCAAAAGGAAACTCACAGGAAAATGTAACGAACAAGCTTATGCTGAAATTGAAATTGAAATTTAGAAAGTTAAATTCAAAATTGACACTGGCGCACAGACCAATGCAATTCCTGTACACATATTTGAAAGACTGTTTAGAGATACTGCCATGAAACCAGCCACTCAAAAGATCTCCGGCTATGGTGGTGAGTTCCTGAAAGTGAAAGGCACCTGTCATCTGAAGTGCAAGTACAAGAACACCTCCCTGTGCTTGAATTCTACATAGTAGACACCAAATGACCTCCTATTCTAGGGATGAGAGCTAGTCTCGACCTTAAGTTAATCAAGTTGATACTGGCTGTGGCCGTGGAAGAAGTGAAGCCATGCACAGACACAGACAGCCTCCTTAAAGAATACACAGACGTCTTCCAGGGCATAGGATAATTTCCAGGGGAGTGCAAACTCCATGTTGACCCGCACGCCACACCAGTAATACACTCCCTATGAAGAGTACAGATCGCCCTGCGAGATAGACTGAAACAGGAGGCATCTGCAGCCACAGGTAGTACCCCAGAAAGTCGTCCAAGATAGGCGAAAGGTATGCCAACACTGCCAACAAGCATTTTTCAACAGAGGCACCAAGCCACTGTCTCACGTACCTGCTGGCACACCTATATGTTTCCGTTAGGAGGATGGCTCCTGGAGACGGTAACACAACATGCACACACACACACACAGGAGCTACCACATCCAGACAGGAGATGGACAGACCCTACGACGCAACCGCTGGCACCTCCGCGAAAGCAAAGATGCTCAAGGCGCCAAAGACACACAACATGCAGACACACACACACCAACAACACAGTCACTGCACCCTGAACCTGCAGACCACCCGCGACCAGCAAACTAATAACAGCCCAAATACACAACAAGGTCTGGCTGCATATCCAGGCCAAGACAAGTCCTCCACTTATAATGTAAAGGGTGTATGCGGATCGCTGCCTTAAAAAGGTCAACAGTTGTTTTTGATCACTTGCCTCTTGTTTAAAAAAAAAAAAACAAGAGAAAATGAGTTTACTTATCTGTTACTTGAATCCTACAAGAAATTAAAATCTTGCTTTCTAACTTGAACACTATTGACTTGTTTGCTGAAATAAATTAATTTAGTTTGAACAAAAAAGTCTTTGCCCACACAGCACGATTAAATGGATGCAATGACAGGTTCAGATCCAGAGTATTTGAATCGCAGCTATTTGGCATGAAACTGAGAAACTCTACTCAGTAATTTATCCCACACAACAAGTTTAGGCATCATCTGTCACACCTCAAAGTTATATTTTGTGATTTGAAAGATACAGAGATAAGAATGGCCTAAATCAATCACAAAGATTTTAAGCAAGACCAAACACATGCTCAGTGGCATGGAACCAACTGAAAAATAAGGGCATTTTCTTAGAAAGGCTGAGACCCTGAAAGGCAAACTTACTTTATTACCAAGCTTTTCTCATTAAGAAATTAATATTTTATTTAAAGGCCAAATTTAGCAGTGTCTCAATTTTTGGTTGTTCGAAATAACCTAAAAAAAAAAAAAAAAAAAAAAAAAAAATATATATATATATATATATATATATATATATTAATATAATTTATTTAGTTTATTATTGTTATAGAAATATTACAGAATATTGCACAAGAAATAAAAGACATGCCAATTTATATACAATTGCAACTGTTTATTATATGCCGAATGCCCTCTTACCCACCCAAGCACATTACACACACACACACACACACACACACACACACACACACACACACACACACACACACACACACACACACACACACACACACACACACACACACACACACACACACACACACACACACACACACACACACATAGCCAGATATGCAGTTCACAGGTTACATGTATATTCGACTAAAACTTCAAAAAAGAGAAAAAATTATATACAAAGTATACAAGGATTCATTGTGGAGAATGGAAACAATTCACAGTTCATACAATCATATTGTTCTAATACAATGAGAAGCAAACCAATACAGTTCACTATGAACCTCGGCATGATGACAGTAATTCAGTCTGATGTAGAAAATATATGAATCAGCAGGAGTGATGGTGTTATAAACTACATTTTATATTTTATTGGTCTAATACACATTTTTTTTTAGTGTGTGGTTAAAAACAGTTTCGTCTGCAGTGGGTTAATCAAATCTGTCTCAGAAATTCGTACACTACATAGTGCCTGTGTTTTTCTGATCAATTCTCTGCATGAGTTTTTTCACCCAGGATTGTCTTGGATCAGCACAGAGCGTCTTTGATTTCTTCAGCTTAAAACTGTTTGGAGACCACAAAAATAAGAATCAAAAAGACATACATATCTCTGCAGCCGTGGCTGTTAAATTGCTGTGTAATATCTGTATAAGACAACCCAATGTTACTGGTACCATGAATTCCAGCTTTCCAAGAGTGTGTTTTATGAGCTTGATTTATAATACTTACACAATAGCAGGTATGTTACATCCTCCATCTGTTTCCTGCACTCTGTAACTCACTATATTTTTTCTCATGGACTTCCTCACCCCTACAATGTATTTCAAACAGCAGTTTTCATAGGAACCTAAGAATAAATCAAAATGATATATATATTAAGTTAAGTTTGCATTAAGTTTGATTCTGTGATTTTAAATAATATTCCTGGCTTAAATAAAACCAGTAAAATGTTGTTACCATGTTGTTTTTTTCAGTGTATCTATTTATGAAAAATCACACTTCACTCTTTCTTCATTTATCCTTTTTTATTTCCTGTTAAATATATATTTATACAAATGCACAAAATTATTTTTAACTGTATATTCAATATTACTAAATGAATATCACATTATCAATGCATAATTGAAGTGATCTTACCTTGTGCCACACTGGGATACATGCAAGCCAACAGCAGGAGAAAAACCAGGATTTGAAACTTCATGGCTGAATGCTGTGTATAAGCTGCAAGAAAAGACAAGGAAATGTTTAGTAAGCAGTTTTCATTTCATTATGTGGATCCACCAGCCAATGTATATGATAAATAACATCTCTCTAATGTGCTGAATAATAGCTAGACCGCATGTCTCATCTTTACCTTAGAGGTTCTCAGAAGAATGATGTTTTTCTTCACTGCTAAAGCTGCTTTTATCTCCTCCTCTGTTTAGTTGACACTTTTTATAGCAACAAAACCTGATCCTTTGCCACACCCCCAGTCACATTTCGCCTAGATTTTACATTCTACTGCATTAGACGCTGTTAAAAAAGTGGATCCTGTTGATTGGCTTTCAGTATTGTTTTAACAAATCGCAACATTGACTTAAGAGTTCCTGCACTAAAATCATAAACAGAATCCTGAAGCGTTGTCTCTAATATCTTAAACCTCTATATTTGGTCAGTATATTGGGAGATGTTTTAGCGTGAGGGATGGAACCGCTGGGAGTCTGGAGTTTTTTTTTTACAGCCCCCATTTCTCGCCCCTGCCATTATTGCACAACATAACATCTTTGCCAAATAATTTTCCCCTTAAACATCTGCTTAAGAACTTTCTATGGTCTGTGTGCCAATAAAACAGAAAAAAAAATCTAATGAAATGTAAAATTGTGCAACGAGATTCCCCTAAATTGATCATACTTTAGAAATTGTCCAGCAGGACATGTTGTGTGTTTATGTCACATTATCTCTTCCTCCCTTATGTGTGTCTCAACAATGATCACCAATCACTATCTTGGTGCATCTTGGCCCTGACCTGGCCTTAATCTGACCTAAACTGCAGACTTGTGTTTCTTAAAGGAGATGGTTTAGTGACAGGCACATAGCAGCCAGTGATATTGTGCAGATCTTTGCCGTAAGACTGACAATAATTCATAGTGTGGCAAAATCTCACTGCTGCTTTTGGGGAAATCCCATTTGTTGTTAATAAACATCTTAACAAACATTTCACCAAGCAGGACATGAGAATCTCATCCTTGAATTGGCGCATCTTACTTAGACGTTTAGAGGCTGTTGTATGACCTTTAATTAAACCATAAATTCTGCAGAAAGAAATTCCACTTCACCAAGTCTTGAGGGTAATAAAATGAGGGTCAGATTTATTTGAAAAATTCACCACTATTTGAGAGATCTCTACATCTGCTTTCAAAGAATATTGAGTTTTTGTTCCCCTCAAACTTAAAAGACACTTCAGCCTCTTTGGGGACCAGCCGGCAACACTAATGTTAATTTGACCCATATGGAGAACTGTTGTTTTGATTCATTTAGTTTTGTAAAACTTTTGTTGTTTTGTCACAAGAACATTCTGACAATGTTTCTGCATAAGTATAGCCTATGCTATTATACTACACTGAAAAAAGGGATATACGCATATTTGATACATTTATGACATGCCATCTTCCCTTTAAGCACGTTTTTATTAAGTCATATTTCTTTAGCCCTATGTTACAGATGTTCTTGATTTCATCCAGTGGCGGCTGGTGACATTTATTTTAGGCGGGGCTAAATCAAACCCCTGTAGGGGGTCTGGGGGCATCCTCCCCCAGAAGATTTATTTTTTGATTTTCACATACAAACGAAGCATTCTGGTGCATTCTGACAAAATAATAAAGACAAAATAGAACATTTTCTTACAAAGTCGAATGGGGCCGGGGAACTAAGTTTTAACTTAAATATTTGCCTTGTAGAATTCAGCAAGATTAAAAGTGCAAACACATCAATAGAAATTGGGAATTATACACAAGTTAACATTCTCTGTCTGTGTCTGTATGCATGTTTGTGTGTGTGTGTGTGTGTGTGAGAGAGAGAGAGAGAGAGAGAGAGAGAGAGAGAGAGAGAGAGAGAGAGAGAGAGAGAGAGAGAGAGAACGAGAAAGAGAGAGAGAATGTGATTCTAAAATGGGTGAGTGTGTTATGGCCAATCTATTGTGTTGGTAACTTCACTCATAAATCTATCTACAGTCAAGTATGCAATTACAGACAAATATGATAAAATACCAATA
The DNA here is from genome assembly GCA_030578275.1 of Meda fulgida. Lineage (NCBI taxonomy): Eukaryota > Metazoa > Chordata > Actinopteri > Cypriniformes > Leuciscidae > Meda > Meda fulgida. The sequence goes on from JAROOJ010000031.1 coordinate 3,600,820, forward strand.
TAATATGTGCAACCTTTTATGTGTGGTTGTTCAAGACATGTTCGATGCCATGTGTGGTGGCATCAAGGCATGATGCCACCATAGGTTTGCAGAGAACTATATACAATATGCACACTGAAGGCATGATGCCATCATAGGTTTGCAGAGAACTATATACATTTATTGCACACTTGACTATATTGCACACTTGAAAGGGGTGGGGTGGTGGTGTGGGGTTGTGAGGGCCGCTGTAACCCAGTGTCCATCCTCACGGAGGAGACTAGAGAGAGACTAAATTACTTGAACTGAAATGTTGCACGTCTCTCTTTCAGTGCAGCAAAGCGGTCAATGACTTTTTCATTAAAATTATGCATTTTGAGGACTAGTTCCCTCTCCATGGAGAGCATGGCAAGTGCATTCAGACGTTCCTGGCCCATTGAATTTCGCAAGAATGTCTTAATTCTTTTCAAAGTTGAGAAACATCTCTCAGCTTCAGCTGTTGTCATGGGAGTAGTTATGAGAATGTTCAACAAATTCACAGTCTCAGAGAATGTCTCCTGGAGGTTGTAGCTCATGATAACCTGGTACAGTGCCAGTGCACCACAGCAAGCCTTGAATTCAGGATTCTCATAGATCAGAGACAGATCCGTCTTGAGCTTTGCCTTGTTCAGTGTGGTATATGCCTTCACAGTGGCATTCAGAGCCTCAGCAGGAAATGAGTGGCAGTACCTTTCAAACATATCTCCCTGTACTAAGGTAGCACTCACAAGGTGGCCAGTGAAAGAGAACCTCGCTTTGGTGTGAGCTAGGATGGTGTCGCAGACCTCTTCAGACAGCCTCTGCTTCGCCTCTTCTGTCAAAGCCGTCCTTGGTCTGTCGGTTCCTGATGGCTCTTGCAGCTGGTCAGAGTCTCTGAATGCAAACAAATCAATAATGTGTTTGTTAGGCTGTGTACAGTACTGTAGGCTACGTGATGCACATGTTCACACTTTATCCAGTACAAAAATGTCAGTATACCCACTGATGGTCTTCGGGGTCCAAATGGTATGAAACTTCCTACGGCTCTCAACACTTTCTAGATCTACAAAAAAAAAAAAAAAAAGAAATGTTATCTGTTTTTATGTAGGTGTGACAAAAATAGTGACACTCGTGGTCTTTGGGGTCTAAGGGATGCATAATGTTATTGTTAAACACTGTTTTTTTAAGCTATCCATTGTGCCTCACCTAACCAGGAAGTCCAGCACAGAGTAAAACAAGCTAGATTACACCACTGGCTATATATTATAAAAAAAGAACATATATTATAAAAAAAGAACACAAATACTCCTTTCATGCATCTGTTCTCATAACAAAGCTCTGCTTTGAGAAGGATCGAATAATATAAATGTTATCTTACCTTATGGTCTGCACACTGCTTGTGAAGCTCTCGAGGGCCCTTTTGATGAAGACTGCATCAATGTCCTTCTTCTGGAGCTTCTGGCACAGAATGTCGACGTGGGGCAAAAAAAAGAAATCTTTGTCCTGTAGCATCCTCACGTAGCCAGATGCCTCTCTTACGCTGAGCTTGTCAAATGGACCATGTGAACCCGTCTTGATGGCTTCAAAACTTTCAATGAGGTCCACACGTTTCTCGTGCACAGTGTTGACGATCCTGCTGTTAAAATTCCACCTTGTAGATGAAGCTCTGGGCAGTCTTCGTGAAACAATCTTGTCCAGAACGCTGCACCGTTTCGATGACCGGGAAAAGAAAGACGCAATACCGCTCAGATCGGAAAAGAAAACGTTAACTTTTTTGATGTGGGAGGTAGCTTGCTCCATGATCAAATTAAGCTGATGTGCATAGCAGTGCACATAATGGGCATTCTTAAAATGTTCACGCACCTTTTGCTGCACACCAGCCTTCTCTCCCCACATCACACTGGCACCATCGTAAGCTTGTGCAATGAGTTTCATTTTGTCGTTGGCCAAAAGCTGGTTCAGTCCTTCTAAAAGTACACTGGCAATTGAAACTGACGTTAATTCCGAGATGGGAATAAACAAAACAAAAAAAACGTTCCTGCACTGCATGGTTGTCATCAATGTATCTAAGCAAAAGAACCAGCTGTGTCTGCATGGAGACGTCCGTAGTTTCATCCGCTTGGATGGCCAGATAGCTAGCTGACTTGACCTCCTCCACAATCCTTTCCCGCGCGACCGCAAGCATACATTCTAAAAGCTCGTTCTGCACCGTCTTGGATGTGCCCTTGAACACCGTGGCGTTTTTCAGGTGCTCATCAAAAACTTAATCTAACTCTGCCCCGAAGTCCACCAATCCAAGAAAAATACCTGGGTTTGTGGAGCCCTCCCGTCTCATCCTTGCCTCGCAAAGCCAACTCGAACACTCCGCAAAACTTCACACATTGGATGAGCCGGTTGAGGATGTGTCGATTCTTGCTCACCTCATCGCTGTGGCGATGAACAGCTAGCCTGTATCCCTCATTCAGTTGAGTGGCAATGTTCACCCTTCCAATAATCGCAAATCTCAAGCAACTATCCATGTGGATCTTTGACAAGTCATGCTTCTTGATTTTCTCAGACAGATGGTGCATATCTGTAACACCAGTCGAAACCCAAGCAGCGCTGTCTGTCGTCAGGGTGTTAGGGTGGAAGAGTAGGCAGGGGTAGCAGAAGACAGCATTAGCTTCTTCACAACCTGCTAGCCAGCTTTTTTCACATTAGTAGGGAGGTTAAGTGACTTTTGACTTCAAGTCATGATGCAAAGGTCCCCTTTGGTATGGAAGTACCTTAGGGCCATAGAAATAATTTTATCCTAAGACACAAGTGAGATCATATTTTGTATCTTATATAAGCACTTTTTTTAAAAATGGCCGCCGACCATACTTGAGAGGCCCATATCTTTGGTTCTGTTATAGCTATAATGACAAATTTGGTATCAACGTGTACATTTTTGTGGTCAAGGAGTCCAATAAAATAGGTTCCAAGACTAAAAAAAAAATAATAATGTCCTTACCATGACAATTGGAGGTGAAGTATGCATTTTTAATTAAAAAAACGCTTGCCAAAAACACTGCTTTGCATGCGCCCTTTACAGCACTGGCTGAAGACGCGGGTCCCGCTTCGAGCATGGGCATCCGGTCGCTTACGTCTCAAGGTAACTCAGAACTGTCACAGCTCTGGAGCCCTGGAAGGTGGTCGACTGGTATCAGAAAGGTGTAAACCTGGGGGTAATCTCGAAACTAAAAGTGGTTTCGACAGACGCCTCCAATTCGGGCTGGGGCGCCCTCTATGAGGGCAGGTCGACTTTTGGCCTGTGGTCAAGCCAAGAAAAGAGTTAGCACATAAACTGTCTAGAGATGAAGGCGGTCGAGAACCCCTTCCATTTCTTTCTTCCCCTTCTAAAGGGCCACCATGTCCTTGTCCGCACGGACAACATGTCGGTGGTTTCCTACATATATCGCCAGAGTGGTCTGAGATCACTAAACCTTCATGCATTGGCAGAACGGCTCCTTGTATGGGTTCAGCGCAACCTACTCTCGCTGAGAGCGGCGCATGTGCCAGGCCATCTGAATGTGGGTCCAGACAGGCTGTCCAGGGACAACGTTCCCCCAGGGGAATGGTCCCTCCACCCTCAGACAGTTCAGCTGTTGTGGGACACCTTTGGCACAGCGGAAGTCGACCTCTTTGCGTCTCAAGACAGCACTCAGTGTCCAATATGCTCCACAAAGAACAAGGACGCGCTGTGCCATCACTGGCTCAGCCACCATCTCTATGCTTTCCCCCCGATCACGCTGTTACCACAGGTAATCAAGCGTATCAGGGAGAACGGTTACTCTGTGCTTCTAGTAGCTCCGTTCTGGCCGAACCATGTTTGGTTTCCGGAGCTGATGCAGCTTCAGAGCTTGGCTCCGTGGCCTGTCCCGTTGAGGAGAGATCTCCTCTCACAGGCCGGGGGTACGATTTGGCACCCACAACCCGAGCTTTCGGCTCTGCATGTGTGGGCCATCAACGGGTACCCGTCAGTCTCCCTGACGGAGTGTTAAACACGATTACGCAAGCTAGAGCGCCCTCTACAAGACGACTTTATGCTTCCAAGTGGTCAGTGTTCTCAGGTTGGTGCTCAGCTCGCAACCTGGATCCACAAGATTGTGGGGTGTCGGAGGTTCTCTCCTTCCTACAAGAGCTCTTGGATAAGGGTAGATCCCCATCCACGCTCAAGGTATATGTGGCGGCTATTGATGCATTTGTCAAACATTTGAATGGCCAGTCACTGGGTAGGAACAACCTTGTAGTCCGCTTCCTCAGGGGAGCTAGAAGGATGAACACTCCTCGTCCCCCCTCGGTTCCCATATGGGACCTTTCCTTGGTCCTGGAGGCCATGAACGGTCCCCCCTTTCGAACCTCTACAGTTTGTGGACCTTAAGTATCTCTCATTGAAAACCGCCTTTCTGGTGGCTATCGCCTCAGTCAAGTGGGTGGGTGACTTACACGCACTTTCTGTTAGCGTGTCGTGCCTTGAGTTTGGGCCTAATGACTCCAAGGTCATCCTCAAACCAAGACATGGTTATGTCCCCAGAGAACTTGCCACTCCTTTCAGAGCGCAAGTCATCTCCCTTTCAGCCCTTTTCGGATCTGACAGCGAGTCTGACGTGAATCTCCTTTGCCCAGATAGGGCCCTGAGAATTTACGTGGAACCTTCGGCTGCTTTCAGACAGTCAAGACAGCTCTTTGTTTCGTTTGGTGGCCGATCTAAAGGTCTATCTGCCCCGAAACATAGCCTTTCTAGGTGGATAGTGGATGCTATCTCACTGGCTTATACATCTAAGAGCCCTCTGGGCGTCAGAGCTCATTCCACTAGAGGCATGCCTCTTCGTGGCCTGGTCCAGTGGGTTTTCCCTTCACAATATCTGTATGGCGGCAGGCTGGGCCTCTCCGTCTACATTTATAAGGTTCTATAACCTGGAAGTTCCCGCGCTCCAAGCTAGACTGTTGTCAGCTTAGTTTATCCGCTCAGTTCTGCCGGACTCGCTTCCGCGGACTGCAAAGTTTTCAGTTCAGGCAGGTTATTGCCTCCCCTGACTGTTATACAGTGTTAAGCACCCTCTATGCATTTAAGGTAACCACGTTTGCCTTATATCATTCTTATTAAGCCCATTCCCAATGTCGACTTTTTATATCCCCATATCATATGAGCTCAGGGCGCTCGCCCTTGGGTCAGTGTTGTTGTAGATTTAGCACGCACAGCGTTTTAAATTGGGTTCCCATAGCGTAAGCTAGCTTACGCAACACGAGAGTACTCTCGTAAGAGAACGTCTAGGTTACTAACGTAACCTCGGTTCTCTCTAGAAGAGGGAACGAGTGTTGCGTAACCCTGCCGTGCTTGTGCTACCATCTGGTTACGCTTCAGTCGATGAAAACCAAGGAGCATCCTGTCGAGCTCTGGCTTATATAGGCATAAGCCACGCCCATTCGCGCGGGACGTGACGAGCGCTGGCGCCCTCATTGATGCTTACGTCACGAGCAGTCCCTCGATAGGTTGCAGCAGTTGCCGCAGAAAGGCCAATAGGCGCGCGAACTGCCTCGCCTAGATCTGCTAGCTGCAGCAAGTGCGTTTTAAATTAATTAAATTATAAGGATAATTTTTGGCTTCAGTATTCTCGAGAAAAGAGGTTTTCCCTCTAAGGTTTTTTTGTCCATAGTCAACTAGCTAGCAAGTTATTAGTTATCTAACAGTAAAAAAAAATTATATTTCATGAGAAAGTCATACGAACCTCAAAGTGTTACCTCTGACCTTCAACAGCTGTCACAGCTCCTGGTGCATATGGGATGTGTTGTTGCAGGAACTGATTTGCTATAGGCTATTCCTGACTGGTCGAAATCTCATGCTACTTAGGACAACTGTAATGTACAGAAGTAGCTGCACTGCTTAAATACAAAATTAAATAGAAAAAGTAAAGTCACTTTGATGACACAATTTTTATGTGAAATGTGCATATTTACCTCCAGTTGTCATGGTATGGGGAAAATAATTATTTTTTTAAACTTGAAACCAATTTTATTGGATTCCTTGACCCCAAAACTGTACACTTTGACACCAAATTTGTCATTATAGCGATAACAGAAGCAAAGATATGGGCTCTAGAGTATTTTCGGCGCATTGGCGGCCATTTTTAAAAAAACATGTTTATTTCTGATACAAAGTGTGATCTCACTTGTGTCTTAGGATAAATTTATTTGTATGACCCTAAGCTACTTCCATAGCAAAGGCGACCTTTGCATCATGACTTGAAGTCAAAGGCCTATTTTTTGGGCTTAACCTCCCTACTGGCTTAACCAATTTGTTGAAAATCCTCGGGTGTAGGACTTTGCAGCCTTTATAGAAATTTGTTTAATAATTAATTTTGGTCTTGGAGGTCCTGATTGTTTTAATGCCAGTTTGTCAGAATTGGATCGTCGACTACGCAACGGAATTACACACATTAGCAGCCATCTTGAAAGTAGCAAGTGACTTGATCGAAGATATCCCGCTCGCTCTCTTTGCTCAGTTACGTATGACTATGACGCAAGTGCGTAAGTGCGAGTCCCAAATCCTCATTGAAAATGCATTGAAGGCTCATTTTCCGAAAAAAAAAAAAAATCTAACATGAGAGTCAATGGCAGATTGCTTAGGCGATTTTCCACGTCAATGAATTCGCCCAGAGAGGCGGAGTCGCGGGCGCGACCATTTGAAATGTGACTTGAATCTGACGAATCTGATTGGACAATGACAGATAATATGTCTAGAACACTGAAAACTACTTTTGCTGTGATAGAATTTGTTAAAAAAAAAATCCTCTTTCTCCCAGTTGGTAGTGCGTCGCCCAAATCGCCCCTATACACCATTCGCCCCTGATTTCATCTCTCTTTTCTTCTGAGGCTTGTAGTAGAATTTATGCGCCACCTTAAACATCTTACTCCACTCTCCCACATAGCTGTGAACATTCCATTTTATTTTTGCATTGCTGAGACTGGAAGTAATGCAGAAACGTATAGCCTAATCTTGTATCATTTATACTATTGGCTTATTCATACTTGTTCGGTTTCTGGTCTTGGACTCTCCATGACTAATTCTGCAAGAATGAAATACAGTCAATGAAATAAGCATAAGCAATGTAGGATACAGTAATCAAAATGGAAATCAGGTTTATTGGCAAAATGTACAGACTCACAGCTGTTTGCAATAAACAAATCAAACAAAAGTAATTGAAATATCTCAACACAACATGTTTCAAGTTGTTTCCCCAAATTCAACAGAAAATGCAACTTTTAATGACTTCTGCAGTCTCAAAAATGTTCAACCCCTTCATGGCAAGCATCTTTACTTAGTAGAACATCATTTTGCTGTTATGACCTGCAAACGAAATGTATAACCAGACTCCAGCTGGCAGCGTTTCTGAGGAATCTCAGCCCATTCATCATGAGCAATGGCCTCCAGTTCAGTAATATTCGCCTTCTTCAAATCCCACCAGATGTTTTCTATGGGGTTCAAGTCCCGTGACTGTGATGGCCACTGTAGAATCCTCCAGGACTTCTTCTGCAACCAAGCCTTGTTGGAAGGTCCAATGACGCCCAAGCTTCAGCTTCCTCACTGACGACATGAATCCATCTCTCCTTCCACAAGCTGCAGGTTTGCCCGTGGATGCAAAGCAGTCCCAGAGGATCACAAGCCCCATCATGCTTAACCTTTTCACACGTAAGTTTAAAATATTCTGGCTGACCCCCAAGCGTGAGTTTTTCAAGGCGACTATTATTGTTTCCATGGTGACACGTCATTGCTTGTCATGTGACACAATGCATCCAAAATAGCGCTGAATGCCATTTTTTATTCAAAATATTCACAAATGTGCTAGCTAATAGAATGCATGTATCTAATAGATTGCCAAATATGTGCAAGTGGATGTGACTACGATCGTGTTAGTTTGCGCCGCAGTTCAGAAAATCGGATCTGTTGGATTTATAACACGTGAATTCATCCACTTCACCCGAAATACATGAAAGTAAGTGGCTGGTGAAGAAAAGAGTTAACTTTAAAATTACTTACACAATGTGTATCTGATATGGATAAAACGTGTCATCTACTTATAATGGAAAGGATTATTATTGCCTCTTCCATAGACATCAGTGTGTATTTTACAAACTCTAAATGTATTGTTTTTTAGTACTTATGGGAATTTAAATGTCTGAAACCTAAAATAAACATTTAACACTGAATAGACTGAAAACACTGAATAGTTGTGATATGCGTCCGTCTCTGGCTCAGAGCTAGTCAAAGAGTGTTATTTTCAGCATATGCTTCATTCTTCTTCTTCCAGTCATACCGCTGATCCATAGAGCCAAAAAGTTCCAGTTTTGATGCGATGAAATCCTCTCTTAACTTTTTGGACCATTGTTTTAATTTAGCCATATTTCTAACATGCAGTCAAACGTGACACTCAACAAACCTAGCCAGTTCAGATATTTCATGCGTTTTAGCTCAAGCACACCTGGTACAACTAATGAAGCCCTTGATTAGTTCCATCAGGTGTGCTTGAGATTACTCCTGTTTTGCAGATGTGTGCTGTTGTGAGGGATTCTATTCAGGGGGTAGACTAATTTTGAGACGGCAGAAGTCATTAAAAGTTGCATTTTCAGTTGTATTTGAGGAAAACACTTGAAGCAAAATTGTGTTGAGCTATTTTAATTACTTTTGTTTGATTTGTAAATTTTGCCAATAAACCTGATTTGCAATGGGGGTTGAATGAGGGTAAAAAGTGCCTAAACAAAATTGTGTTTACGCCATGTTGTAATAACCGTAATATTTCTGATATGCAAAAAGCCTTCACGTGTTTCCAGAACTTGTAATTACAAAAACTTGTAATTTTCTGAGAGCTATGACCTGTACCATATTGCATTTTTGATGCTGTTGGAAATTTCCTACTTCCCACTTCTGAAGTTGTGATTACGAGCTTGTCGCATTTAAAGGCTTTGTTGTCTGAAAGACCAGGAATCATGGGGGACACCAAGATTATTCTTGCTTATTTATTGGGATCTTAGTAAAGCCAAAATTATATTTAGCGTCTCATTCATTGAAACATGTTATCTAGGCTAAACGCGCATGCTCCTCACTCATACACAAACAAACAGTCTCTTGAAGACAAGAAAGAGGGTGACGTATTTCACAGGTGCCCTTTTATACTCATGGTCACACCAGTGGTGATGTCATATGCTGCAGCCTGCCAATGTCAAGTTCATTGTCAGGTTTGACTCATGCTTCAGACACCGGTCACGCCGGAGGCATTCCCCATAGTGCCCTGTAGGGGATGCAGCGCGAGTTCCCTTTCGAAAGGGAATAACAGACAATCTGCATTAATGGGGACCATTTTAGGGAATAGTGGCCCACGGCTGATTTGCAGAAGTACATGAATTTCAGTAAGACAGTAATGTGAGTTAGCCGGTTAGCTGGAGACCTACACAATATAAAACACAAAACTACGTATTTTGAACACCTGGTAGAAAATATATACATCAATAATTATTCATACTTACGGGTTGTGATTTTAAGGAGTTTGTCCAAATAAAGTGGGTACTGTCCCATCTTTAATGGATAAAAGATGTACCATTTAGACCTCACAGAGATTTGAGAAGCAACTGTCAAAAGGTTGTACTGCTGTTGTATCACTGTGATCATTTTAACCACTCATCCTTTGGATGTGTTTACAAAGAGAATTTGCTTTTGCAGAGCAGAAAACAGCTTCCTCTCGACATGTACTCAACACGAACCAGCAGCTAGCTACAGATGATGTTGTTCGCAGGCAGCTAATAAAGACCATAGGCATCAGGCAAATGTGTTACCCGGTGACGTGTAGCCGTAACAGAAGTGGGATTCCAATTCCTGACGACATGTTTAGGTGGTTCAGAGTCGATTCCTTCTTTTGGGAGACATTCATTTTATTTATCGTGCACTTCCGGCTTCACAACTTTGCAAATCGTTTACATTCACAAACAGCTACATTACACATTGCATGAAAGGTAATATTTGAAAAAGTATTGGGGAACTTTAAATAACATATCATATTAAAATATAATTTGCCACAAATAATTGTTTGCTAAATTTGTTTTAATGCACATGAAATGTAGCAAATCAAATCACATTGTTCAAAATACAATTCACAAAAACTTATTGTGTCATTTCCAGGTAATATCAAGGTATGTTCAAGAGGAAACTAAAATCTCTACAGAATAGAAGTGAAATGGGATCTGACGCACAGAAGCCAATGCTCATCATGTCACTGTGCGTACTGGCACATCCGGTCTTCATTGGCATGTGCCAGTTGATAGTGGCATGTGTCACTGACATTATTGGCATGTGTCAGTGGATAGTGGCATGTGTCACTGACATTATTGGCATGTGCCAGTGGATAGTGGCATGTGTCACTGACATTATTGGCATGTGCCAGTGGATAGTGGCATGTGTCTCTGACATTATTGGCATGTGTCACTGACATTATTGCGACACAACTGACACATTCGCGGAACATGTCGCCGTGTTGCGACACTCCAGTAGTGACTGACAGATTAATCGAGCACCTATACTGACGTAATTGTGACACAAAATCAAAAATAGCCTAATTTTGTGATATTTTAAATATCAATTAAACGCATTAAAGTCAGTAATATTTTTTCAAACGTGTTATTTGTGACACGTCTGTAGGCCTACATTTGATTGGTGCGTGCCACTGAATGTTTTGTAATACCAGTGCTAGGTAATAAATAATAATAATAAATTAATAATTAAAGCCACAGATGAGAATCTTGCGCTGGCCAGTGTTACACTGCACTATATCTACCGCCGTGCGTCGTGCAGCATCACTCAAAAATAAAGGTAACGGACGCGACTCTTAACGTTATATCGTAGTGACCACTAGATTTCGTGCTTTCCTAGAATGGGCAGTTTGTGACTTTGCCAGATAAACAACAAAGTAGCACTGATATTACAAAATATTCAGGGGCACATACCAATCAAATACAGATGTGACACAAATAACACGTTTGAAAAAAAAAACATGCGTTTAATTGATATTTAAACAAAATTAGGGTAGTTATTTTGGATTTTGTGTCACAATTACGTCAGGTAGTCAACTCGATTAATCTGTCAGTCACTATTGGAGGTGTCACAACATGCCTACGGTTCATGCATGTTCCGCGACTCGGTGTCAGTCAGGTGACACATGGGGCACATGCCAATCAATGGAGACCGGATTTGGCACCGGATGTGCCAATACGTGTCAGATGCCATGTCACTTAATACTGCTACTGGAGAGATCTCTGAGAGAAACAAAAATTAATCGCATAAAGTTGTTCCGGCTCCTCAACGCAAAATGACCTCACTAACCTCAACCTCAACTTCAAGAACCGAAAATAAAGAGATCATATTTTTATCCAAGCAAACTTTGGGAAACCTGATACACACACGCAGAGCAATTCGGACACCTTTTTCTGTGCGGTTCATGATGAGGCGAGGCCACAGTCAGCTGACCCGAGTCATGTGATCAGTGTCGCACACGGAACTACAGACCGATAAACAGTTTCCTCCTGTGGTAGAGTTTGCGCTCATTGTTTTATATGTACTGTATGCCTAACTCATCGACTGACTGACGGTTGATGATGTAGTTAATCTGAGTTGTGTCTTTCAAACACTACTGGACTTGCTAAAATTATTTTACCTGACATTTAATGAGAGCGCATGACTGTACAGTAATATTTACACTCGTGTAAGATTATAATAGCAATGTCAAGATGATTCACACTGTAATATTTTTTCTCCTAACGCCTTCTGTCTTTGCGCATACGGCGTTTGATGGTGAGTATAATGTTTTAAATACAAAAATAAGATATTACACAAGGGGCAAACAAAGAAGTTATTATCACTTTATTTACAGGCGCAAAAGTGACCATCAAAGCGCCAGCAATAGTGAATCTACAGGCAAAATCCTCTGGAAACGTCAACATAACTCTAAGGTATGACTTGTGCATTCAATCTAATATCACTGAGTAAATATGTGTTTTGGGAAATAATTTAAAATGGTCTCTCATGTGTTTGCATTTACAGTTCATCGTTAAACACATCTGTAACCGTTTATTTCAATATCACATATTCATCAGAAAATGTCTCTTCAATAATTCAACTGCCCGATGAGGTATGTGCACTTTTTTCTATCATATTTTAATACAAATTACCCTTCTGTTTAAATTAGATTTAAAATTTGCTGTTGTATACAAAGATTATGTTATTACAGTTCACTCAGATAGGAACTAGTAAATTATTTTAGTCCATGTTCAAGCAAAATACTGTTTTCTATGGAAGCCTGTTTCCATCACTGAATAAAAAAATTTAAAAAGGTAAAATTGCGACATTTTATCTTACAATTCTGACCTCTTCGCTCAGAATTACGAGATAAAAACTTGCAGTTGTAACAAAATGTTGAGACGACATTTTCCCCTCAAAATTGGACTTTATAACTCGCAATTACAAGTTTATATCTTGCAATTCTGAAAAAAAAACCCAAAAAACCCCCAAAAAACAATTGTGAGATAAAAAGTTTATTCCATGGCAGAAACAAGCTTCCATAGTTTTTTGTGCCAATTTACAAAAAGAGTAAAGTTGGTTTTCAACTGCATATAATATTTTGACGCCTGCTTATATACGGAATATGTAACATTCTGGATTGGAGCTTTTTTATTACATCTTTAGATTTATATTATAAGCCATCATATCATAACATAAAGTCATTTTCAGTATAAAAATCTCTTTGTCTGTGCCATTCATATCCAATCTATGCATTCAATTATAATCTAATAATCCTGTATAATAATCATTTTCTACTGGTTTATACATGAATGATCACATTAATTAAAAAAAAAGTAATCTATGCCTGTCCTCTGTCATCTCGCACAGGTTGCTGTGCCAGCAGGAAACACGTCTGTATCTTTTGAAGTGCAGACAAAAGGGGTTGGTCAGTTGACCGCTTACCTTTACAGCAATGACACTCGCATAAAAAGGTGTTGTAAGCTACATTCTCTTAATCTTTCACCAATTTAACATAGCACTGGATGAAAATGAAACAAGTGATCTTCTCCTACAGCTTCCTATTGGTTTCTCAAGAAACTGGTTTCTTCAGCCTACATTTTGTTCAACACATAGGCATTCTTTATAAAGTTTTCATCTTTCCAAAACTGTTATTTTTTTGCTGTCAGTTACAGTATGAAGCAACACGAGTGGATGGATTATAACTAGATTTAGAGACATTTGCATCACCTTGCAACACCAGCACTATTTATTTATTTAGTTCCTTAATTCAGGGGATTTTAGACTGGTGTTTGTGTGCCATTGGGTTATAGGTGAACTGTATTTAGTGTTAAAAGTGCTATGTAGTGTTCATTTTGTCAGCTATTTTTTAATTTAGTCTTAGTCTCTTAGTCCTGTGCCGAATGTACTTTTTTTTTAGTGAACGACTACTTATTTAGCTCAATTTGAATCACAATTGTTGTCATTTGAGAAATGTATTTTTACATTTCATCAAAATGATTTCATCTATGAGCACAAATCAAGAGAATGTCCACTCGTACACATGGTTTATTTGACCTCATCTAGTAGTTTCCTGATTTATTGTAGGCTATTTATCATATGAATTAACACACTCTCTACATTATGAAAACAGGCAAAACTAGAAACTTCTCTCAAAAAATAAAACGGTTAAATTCCTAATAGTAATTCCAAATTACATTAAAGTCCCCCTGTATTCAATAATTGTATTCCTTAAAACTCATCTTTGATCACAAAAAAAAATATATTAAACTGATTTTTCCTTGTTTTAGTAAATAGCTTGAATGTAACACCCTTGCCTCATTTAGTATATGCGATTCTATGAATATGCAAATCAGCCGTGCCTCCACTTACTCACACCAGCTCAGAGATCCACTCGTTGACAATTACACGTTTGGTAGGTTTGTGACGTCAGAAACACCAGTGATTTCAAACTGTGTTTTTGAGTCTTTGTTCACTGCAGTTTTAAAGAGAAAATACTCAGTAATGGTGCTGACTTATGAACTTGTACATGGTTTGTCTTAAAGCACATTAAAAACACCACATAGACATATAAACAACATTAAAACCTTGATTTTCACCACAGGGGGACTTTAATATATTTCTATGAAAACAAAACAGAAAAACAGTCTGTAATATTTAGTTTTATACAAAAACAAAGAGAGATTTTGGTAAAGTTTCTATTTTTTTTGCTACATTTTAGTTTAGTCTTTTTTCGTCAATGATATTCCCTGTTGATGTTGTCACAGTTGTCATTTAATAACATTAGTATTGTCTCAGTCATAGAAAAAAAGGTAATCGACAAACATAGATTTCGTTAATCAAATTAACACTAGTTCTATACAAATACATTTACATTGAATTGAAAACGTTTCTATAATATTCAAATTCTAAACGGCAAAAAAAACAGTCTCCCACAATAGGATTACAGGCATCGAATGTCAAAAACTCTAGGTTTCAGTCTCTATAAACTCCTCCTTTCTGAGAGCCTATTCTGCTCTGATTGGCCAGACGGGTAAATAAATAAATTGATAAATAAAAGCATATGTTGAATTATTTTAGATGTGCTTGAAAATAACGGCTAGCGGGGCTTCTCTTTTTCCAGCTTTGAAACACGAATCAGATTCTTGATTGTCAGAAGCAACGTCCTTTTCATCATCAACCAAATCATTGGCTGGATCTACTTCCTGGCCTGGTCCGTGTCGTTCTACCCACAGGCGTTTGAGAACTGGAAACGACGAAGGTACAAGGTTATCTTTGAGATTTAAGGATTTAGACTGAATGAAAATATGATGAATAACATGTGTGTTTTGTTTCATACAGTGTGGTTGGCCTCAATTTTGATTTCCTCGCTCTCAACTTGACTGGATTCATTGCTTACAGTGTGTTCAATGTTGGCCTATTCTGGGTGACTTATATACAGGTGCATGCAATTGATAACTTTCAGGATGTCAAATGTATTTGTAAAAATTACACACTTCATGTTTAAAGTTCTAATTTAGTGCTAGTTGTACGAAAGCAGTTTACTGTCTTTAGCTATTGTCTGATTGTTTACTAGCAGTTTTTTAATGGAGATGATAAATGGTGCATCTACAGGAGGAGTTCTTGAAGAAAGATCCGAATGGAGTCATTCCTGTCGATGCCAATGACGTCTTCTTCAGTCTCCATGCAGTAGTTCTCACTCTCGTCTATATTTGCCAGTGTGCCATCTATGAGGTAAACATTGAAACACTAATGTGAAAATATTAATATTAACAATATATTATTTCACTAACGCACATTAGAGGTCTGCACAGGCTTTAAACTGAATCCCGAACCCGGCCTGTACCCGTGATCGGTTAACCTTACCCGACCCTTCCGGGACATTTACATTTGAAACCCGAACCCGAAATCCGTTACTCACAACAAATACCTTTTTGCAATCTGCTGTATTTTAGAATTGCATGCAACAATCAGTAAACAAATACATTTAAACAAGCACAGTTTCATCAAGACACAGCAGTCAGCACACCAGAGGGAAATGAAAAGTGATCAAAGTTATGAAACTGTACAGGGTGAACAGGTGTAACAGTAAGATAAATTCCTCTGGAACTCAATCGTCAAAACACAGTTCTCTCAGTGTTGACTGTAAGGGGAAAACACCTGGACATCTTCCATGTTGTGTTTTGCTTGCCGTCTGCTGGGTTGTGACCAAAAGAATGTGCGAGAGCACACGCGCAAAACAGTTTTGTATGCATTTATTTATTTATTTTTGCTCAGATGCTCTTGCTCGCCTCTCGCTCGCTCTTTCGGTCACAACACTTCAGATAGACCGCAGACCTATGTACATACATAAGTGATATATTTACATATACAGTGTTGTGACCGAAAGAGCGAGCAAGAGCATGTGTGCAAAAATAAATATATAAATACATCTACCTAATCTGCTTAAAAGTTTGGGGTCAGTCTTTTTTCAAAAAGTTAATTATTTTATTTACAAGGATGCACTCACTCAATACAAAAATGACAATACATATTTTTACATTATACAAAAAATATATATTTTAAATAAATGCTGTTCTTTTGAACTTTCTATTTATCAAAGAATCCTGACAAATGTCACATTTTCCACATGTTTTCAACATTGATAATAATAATAAATGTTTCTTGAGCAGCAGATCAGCATATTAGAATGATTTCTGAAGGATCATGTGACACTGAAGACTGGAGTAATGATGCTGAAAATTCACCAGGAATAAATTACATTTTAAAACATATTAAAAAGGAAAAGTTGTTATAATAATCTACAAATATTTCACAATATTATTGTTTTTGCAGTATTTTTTTAATTAAATAAATGTAGTCTTCTTTCTAAAACATTAAAATATCTTAATACTGACCCCAAACTTTTAAATGGTATAGTAATACATTTATGACAAGTAATAATTAGTAAAATGAGTAGTTTTTAAATAAATAAAAAAAAAGTATATATTTTTTGTATTATAAAAATTACAATAAAAAAAAAAAAGGTAAGAGAGCGAAATTGCATTGCTTCTTAAACTTTTTCTTTTTTCTTTAGCGAGGTGGGCAAAAGGTTTCCAAAGTGGCCATTGGGTTATTAGTGATTGGCTGGACCTTTGCGTTCGTCTCCCTGTTTGTTGCTGTGGCCCAGAAGATCTCCTGGCTGGATTATCTGTACTATTTCTCTTACATTAAACTGGGTGTCACACTTGTAAAGTACATCCCTCAGGTACAACTCTCCTATCTCCTATCTCTTACAAACAAAAGTGCTTGAGAACTGGGGCTGTCAAACTCCAAAAACAACAAATCTTCATCCTCCATTGTTCAGTAGCTGTCACATCTCATTCAGCTGGAAACATTCATTGTGTTTTGTTCAGTCATGAGAAACACGAGAATCAAACCTGGCATGACATCATGTTTGAATATTCACATGCGTGAAAGAAATTTGAGAGCTGTGGTGGATTTGTATTTAGTAAAATGTCCGTTTGTAATGTCATAAGGGTGGGTAATTGAGGACAGAATTTGACAGTTTTGAGTGAACTATCCCTTTGAAAAGGATGGCTACTTCTAGACCAGTGCAGGAGATTTTGATGCAGGTCACTGCAATGCTAAACATAGATTTCACACTTCCCCTTTGTTTTAACAGAATTGTACACTTGCTTGTACTTGTGGCTTGTAACAGTAGATTGAGAAAGAGTTTCCAAAGAATCAGAATATAAGTAACCCTTCTAATGTTTTATCTAAAGTGTAGCTATCTGTGTAGAAAGTTTGATTTCGATCGAATTTTATTGTACATTGGAGTAACATAATTTGTATAACATGTTTTAGGTCTAAATATTTGAAACTAAAAATGTTTGAGTCAAATTTGATTAATAGGAAATGTATTATAATATATACTTTTTTCCCCTGTGAATCAAATTTGACC
The DNA here is from genome assembly GCA_030578275.1 of Meda fulgida. Classification (NCBI taxonomy): domain Eukaryota; kingdom Metazoa; phylum Chordata; class Actinopteri; order Cypriniformes; family Leuciscidae; genus Meda; species Meda fulgida. The sequence continues at coordinate 3,618,342 of JAROOJ010000031.1, forward strand.
CAATAATAATAGTTTATATATACACAGTATATTAAAAGATCAACATTATGTAACTTTGCCTCCTCTAAATAATATATACAATATATATTTATTGATTTATGGGAAGCAAAGTTAAATACTGTTGAACTTTTAACTGCTACCAATCAAATGAAATCAGTATCAACAAAATACAACTTACTAATAGTCTAAAAATGGCCAGTTATTATAATTAAGTTATTTTAACTGTTGTATTAAATCAGTTTTGCAATCATACTGATATTCGGGAAAAGACCACTCTTGCTCATGTGGTGCTTAATTATATTAGGTTAGTAACACACACACACACACACACACACACACACACACACACACACACACACACACACACACACACACACACACACACACACACACACACACACACACACACACACACACACACAAAAACACCTCTTTCAAGGTGGCATTTCGGACCTTAAGTGATGCTATTTTATGCCAACAACAAACTAGTTTGCTTTTTATTAAATCTTAATGGAGGGCTATTGCCTAAATTATTCCCTAGATTGAGATGAAATATATAATACACTGTATGGATCAATTGCATTAAAAAACAAAACTTGACAACTTGATATTCTAGACAATTCCATTTTTTTTTTTTTAGCATATTCTTTATTGAAAACAGGTTCAAATATTTGATTGAACATATTCTACACTTCAATAATTGTGAATGACCTTTCAGGCTTACATGAACTACTGCAGGCAGAGCACGAAGGGATGGAGTATCGGGAATGTGCTGTTGGACCTCACAGGGGGCAGTTTCAGTTTGATTCAGATGTTCCTTCAGGCCTATAACAACGGTGAAACCACACAAACACTTTCACTTCCTAGACGAAATACTTCAGTGAAGTTAGAATCCACTCAAATAATTGTTTTAATTTATGTTTCCTTGACAGATAAATGGAGGTTTATATTTGGAGACCCCACAAAGTTTGGACTGGGCGCGTTCTCCATATTCTTTGACGTCATTTTCATAATACAGCATTATTGTCTGTATAAAAACAGAGAGCCCGTGTATCATGATTTAGATGCTCAGAATGATCACCAAACTGATGTTAAATCATGACTGGGAACATGATGATAACATGAAGACTTTATATAGATTTTTATGTCTTTTTGTACTTATCTAAAATTTGAACCATCTATTAAAGGGAATGTGTATCTTACTCCAAAATATTTATTGAAAGCAAAATAGAACTTGTTTCATATGGTTTAGTCTATATATTTATAAATCCTTTTTCTTATTCCAATAAATCGATGCTCAGGTAAACTATTGGAACTGGTACTGTAATAAAATTGATGCTCACCAAACGATGATCTAAATACAAAAATTGAATGTTTAGCCTTAAAAGTGATACTCTCTCCTCGAATGCAATTTAATATTGTTGTTTTATATAATCCTCCATCACACACTCTTTCTTTTTATGTTGATATGAAGGAACTATTGGAAATGTTTGATAATTCTATTGAAACAATATTTTATGGTGATTTTAATATAAATTGGCCAGATAAAAGAGGAAGACAAAAGTTAAAAATAATGATGTCCAAATTTAATTATGATCAGTTGTTAAAAAAAGCCAACAAGAGTGACCAGAACTAGTACGACTTTGATAGATCTTATTTTTACTAATAGGGAAGAGCGTATTATAAAATATTATAATCTACTGACAGGTTTATCAGACTATAATATGGTATTAACAGTAAGGAAATTAACTAAACAACGACTAAACCGATTCAAAAACCAGAAATCTAAAGCAGGTCAGTTTGCAATAGAGATCAATAATGCTGATTCTTGGGATAATATATTGCAGATAAATAAGGGGAACTTGTGTTGCACTTCCTTAACTGAAACTGTAACTAATTTGGTAAACAAATATTATAATCCTTTGAAATGATCAAGGAAGAATGTATCATTACCATGGTTAAACAGTAATATTCATAATCTTGTAAAAAACAGACCTAGCTTTAAAAACGACATTATCCTCTAAATGAAATACAGATAATTTAATCTATAAAGGTCTCAGAAACAAAGTAGTACAAGAATTGCGGAAGTCAAAAGTGTCACATTAAACACAAATAATAGAGAGTGCCAAAGGTCAAAGTTCAACCCTATGGAAACAATTAAATAATTTAACAAATAAAACTCAAAAGCAGCAAACAATTAAAGAGGTACAAACAGATGGAAAAGTAACTGATGATAAATGTTCTCTAGCATATGAGTTTAATACATATTTTATAAGTTCAGTAGATGAATTGGTTCAACATTTTAAACTAATATCATTAAATATTAAGGTGGAGGATGAGCTACCAAATTAATTTGTTATTAAGGAGATTGAAGAAAATAGAATAACTGAAATTGTAAAGCTTCTACCGAATTCAACAGCAAAAGATGTTTACAATTTAGATATTAATTTGATAAAAAATATAGCTCTGTGATGATAGCTCCTTTAACTCATTTGACAAATGTATCAATTAGAGACAATACACGGAAAAAGGCTGTTACACCGCTCTTTAAATCAGGGGATCCAAGCATGATTTCAAATCATCGACCTATATCAATCTTGCCGGTTATCTCAAAGGTTTTGGAGAAGGTTGTAGCTGAACAATTAAGAAACTATCTAGAGAGTAATAACTTCCTACATAAACATCAATTTGCTTTTAGAGCCCAGCATTCCACCGAAACAGCTATATGCTATTTCTTGGAAAAAGCTAGACGTTCTTTGGATCAGGGACATGTGATGGGAGCAGTATTCATTGACCTAAAAAAGGCATTTGATTAACCACACTATTCTTTTATCTAAATTAAGTGCATTTAATTTTAGTAAACGTTCAATTGAGTGGTTTACCTCTTATTTAAATCTAAGAGATCAGTGTGTAAAAATTGAGTATACAAAATCATTGTTTATGAGAAACAAAATGGGCTTACCACAAGGCTCAATTTTAGGCCCCTTGCTTTTTAGTCTGTTTATAAATGACCAACCATGTTGTTGTCCAGATGTTGAATGTCAGCTTTATGCGGATGACACTGTTATTTATGCATCGGCTAAGTCATCTGCCAAGGTTTCTGCAGTTTTAAATGAACAAATGGAAAGGATATCTACATGGCTCCAGGAAAATCATCTTTCTCTGAATGTTAAGAAAACCGTCTTTATGTTCTTTATGTTTTTTTTTGATAAATAATATAAATAAATGAATGCAACACAATATATATAATATACACTGTCATCTGGTGGCAGTAAGATAAACTACATGAGACAAATCTTCAGTACTGCATTCTGAATATGGTGTTACTAAAGTTTTGTTCTTCTCTCATATTTTCTGTTAACTGTGTGTCCCGGTAGCAGAACATACAGTTATCAGGCTACTGTACATCAAAACCTGTTAGGAGACTTCATTTTTGTGATATCATCAACTTCAAATTTAAGATACAACTTGGTTAAAGGGATCGTTCACCAAAAATAAAAATTATGTCAGTAATTACAAACCCTCATGTCGTTCCAAACCCGTAAGACCTTCAATCATATTCTGAACACAAATTATTATTTTTTTAAATATAAAATCTGAGTGATTTCTGTTCCTCCATTGACAGTCTATGCAATTGCCTTTGAAGCTTAAAGAAGTTCATACACTAATCCATATGAATTGGGTGGTTCAGTCCAAATTTTCTGAAGAGACTTGATCGCTTTGTATGATGAACAGATTGAATTTAGGCTTTTATTCACATATTAACATTCATCAACACACATCAGTTATGATAAACGTTGACGTTCATTCTCATGTTACGCAGCACGTTTGAGCTTCAGCAAGAACCAATGAGGTTCCAATGAGCTTCTGTTTGTTCACTGATCAATGCTTAAATGTGAATAAATGGCTAAATTAAATCTGTTCATCATTTAAAGTGATCAGGTCTCTTCAGAAAATTTGGAGTAAACCGTTTAATTCTTATGGATTATTTTTATGATCTCTTGAACTTTTTGCAACATCAAAGTGGTAGTTGCGTAGCCGTCAATGGAGGGACAGAAAGCTCTCAAGATTAAATCAAAAAGATATTTATTTGTGTTCTGAAGATGAACGAAAGTCTTATGGGTTTGAACGACATTAGGGTTATAATCAAGGACAGGATTTTCATTTTTGGGTGAACTTACCCTTTAAACAAAAGGTTTTGATTTTTCAAGTAAATAGACTGATATTATTTTGTAAAATACATATTGCGTAAACATTTTTTTTTAGTTAAGTATATTTGCTAACAACTTATATTGAAGAACCTGCAATAATCCGAGGGTCTTCTTTAAAAAGAGACCAACTTTAGGTCATTATTTCAAAGCATTCATGAACTATTTAAGATCGATGCTCAAAAAGGGGAGTGATAGTCAACAGGTCAAACAACATTATTATTTAGTAGGCTATATCACACCTGAAACCTCTACTCTGCAAGCGCGCTACAGAACTGAGCTCGCGCTCTCTGCGTCACTGATGAGCGCAAGGGATTATGGTTAGACAGCCGGAAGTAAGATGGCGGAGGTGACAGACGAGGGTAAGAGGCGTTTGTGCCTTAATTACCCGTTTATCTTTTCCATACCCTTTATTAATTTTAATGAATCATGTTATGATGTCGTAGTAGACTGTTTGGATTTGAGAGACTGAGTGCTTACGTATTGTTGTTGATTCAATTGCGCAAATGTATCGTAGCATTTAAACGCACCGGCCTCAGTAAGATACATAATAATGTTTACATAGATTTGTGTTTATTCATATTCTCTTACAGAACAGTTTTAATTATGTACAGGTACTGTATATTTGTTTCTGTTTATATGCAGGCTTGTACATTTCTGCTATTCCATCAATTGTATACCGGCTGTCGCTGTAAATGCGTTTATTACAGCTATTTTTATCTGCGGGTTTCTGGTAGTTTGTGGCAGTAGTTGATGTGTCAGTTTCAACACGTTTTAAATAAACGTCGTTTGAGTAAAAGGCATTATGTGCTCTTTTTCCAGCCTAGAAAGTCAACTGTGATGTGTGTAGTGAGTTTAGGTGCCGTTTGGATGCCAGTACAGAAAATAACATTTTTATGTTTAATATCTATTCTTCTATTAATACGAATTTTAATGTTTGATTTTAATTACATTTATTTAAAGTTTCTCTGAAAGTAGTATTTAAGTATCAGTCTGCAGATGACAAAGAAATTGTTCAAAACAAGTTTTAACTTCATTTTGCTTTGATTTTCCCTTATGGGATTTGATCTGGATTTCCCCCTTGGAGTTAAAGTGCAATCAGAAACAACAAGCCAGAAAAAGACAAGATGCCAGGCCCTGTCTTTGTAAACAGTGAAAATATAACTTAACACAACATAACACATATAACATAACATAGCATAACGTAACATAACATAAAATGGGTGGATTTGGGTGACGTAACCCCCCCCCCCCCAAAAAAAAAACTTGCATCACAATAAGTGTATTGCATCACAATAAGTCACAATAAAACATTTGGTAACTAAACAGAATTTTATTAAGTTTATTGACAACACAATGTTTACATGGTACAATGACTGGTATGCTACTGTTTTTTACACAAATTTCACAATTTCAATTCTTGTGATTTGATTCTGATCTTGATTCAATATTGTTTCCTTTGGATAAATATTAGGTACAGTAGATACGTTAATGTGTTATGTTAATTTTTCTCAAAAAAAAAAAAACTCACCTAATTCTGTAAACATACAGAGCCCTGTCAGCTGGTATTATTATTAAAGGTTAATGACATCTCAAATTAAATATGTGTTTTTTATAATAACAACGTTATAATATTTTAATGATAAAGCCTAGCTAAAAACCGCCGGTGGTTGGTCCATTACCACCGCGGTGGTTAAAAAAAAAAAAACTGCCACCATCACATCCCTAATTTAGATATATTTTTAAGATGAAAAAAATTGGTTTTACAGATACTAGACACGTGACTTTCAAATGAAAGATTGGTATGAAAGAGCACACCCAGGTTCCTAACTGACAACGAGGGCTTGACAGAGCAGCCATCAAGTGTTCTAGGATTCTTGGTTATTACGTGAGGAAGTTTGTTGTCCAATAATTAGAATCTCATTTTTTCCCGAATTAAGTAGAATGAAATTGCTAGTCATCCAGTTTTTTTATGTCAGCTATGCATTCCGTTAATTTTGTGGATTGGTAAGTTTCGTCAGGGCGTGAAGAAATATAGAGCTGAGTATCATTAGCATAACAGTGAAAACTAATGCCATGCTTCCTAATGATATCTCCTAATGGTGGCATACAGAGTGAACAGCAGCGATCCTAGTACTGAGCCTTGTGGTACGCCATACTGAACTTGTGATGGATAAGACATCTCTTCATTTACTGCTACAAACTGATAATGGTCAGATAAGTATGACTTAAACCATGCTAGTGCAATTCCACTAATGCCAACATAGTTTTCTAGTCTATTTAAAAGAATGTTGTGGTCGATAGTGTCAAATGCAGCACTAAGATCGAGTAACTCTAGTAGAGAGTATTACAACCACGATCGGATAAGAGCAAATCATTTGTAACTCTAATGAGAGCGGTCTCAATACTATGGTACGGTCTAAATCCTGACTGAAAATCCTCAGATATTTCTTTTTTTAGAAAGGAATACAGTTGTGAGGATGCTGCTTTTTCTAATATCTTTGACAGAGAAGGTAGGTTCGAGATGGGCCTGTAATTGACTAATTCTGTAGGATCAAGTTAGCCAGCTTTAAAGTTTTTGTTACGTATTCAATTCAATTCAAATTTATTTGTATAGCGCTTATCACATAACATATTGTTTCAAAGCAGCTTTACAGAAAGTGCATATCAGAAATGTACATGGAAAAAATACATTTAGTTAATCATGTATTAATTTAGTATCCTAATGACAAAGATGAATTAATGATATGAAGAAGAGGATCTATAACCTCTGGAAGCATCTCTTTCAGTAGCTTAGTCGGTATAGGGTCTAATTTTTCCTCAGGGAGACTACAATGCACTGCCTGATGCGATACTGCATGGTTATAATTTTCTCCCTGATATTATCAATCTTATAAGTATAGAAGTTCATAAAGTCATTACCACTGTGCTGCTTGGAAACGTCCGGTGTTGAAGCTTTGTTTTTCCGTTAGTTTAGCCACTGTTTCAAATAAATACCTAGCTTTTTTTTCTTCTTCTTCTAATAGGGTTAAAAAATAATCAGATCTAGCAGCTTTTAAAGCCTCTCTGTAAGCAATCGAGCTCTCTTTCCATGAAATCCGAAATACCTCTAGTTTAGTTTTGTTTTCTTCCAGTTGCGCTCCACTTTTCTGGCTGCTCTCTTAAGGGCCTGAGTGTGCTCTTTAAGCGCAACGGAGCAACTGTGTCTAAAGTGCTGGAAAAGAAAGAGTTAAAAGTTTGTCGCAATATCGAGTTCTTCTAAGCTATCTGGGATTCTGAGAGTTCAGAATGTCTTTAAATGCCAATCCATCTTTTTTCGTTATCTACATGTATATTAAAATCACCAACAATTAGGACTTTATCTTCATCCAGTACTTACTCTGATAGAAAATCAGCAAATTCTTTGTTAAAGACTGTATGGTGCCCTGGTGGCCTGTATACAGCAGCGAGCACAAATCTCAAACGTGATTTATCATTTAAACTAGATAGTGTTACGAATCATTCAGGCTGTTTTTTCTAGATTCTTTTCTCGATCTTTGTTTCTAAACTAGATTCCTACCAGTTCATTACAAACTTATTCACTTTTTCATAGTATTAAAAAAGTGCCATTATCTGAAGAAATGTAGAGTCATACAAATGTAATAACATGACAAAATATTCAGTTATGGTTGAACTGTTCTTTTAAAGTTTTTGTGTTTGTAAGTTGGTAAGCTTTGCCTTTTACATTTTTTTTAAATTTAGGCTATTTTATTCTCGTCTTTTTTTATTTATTTAATTGAACTCTCATGCTTTTGCCACCATATTATATTTAGTGTTTTCTCTCTGATGGTTGGAAACGGGAGAGCTTAACTTCATCCTGAGGAGGGATCAGACTGCAGCATGGCAGATGACAACGGTGAGTTGTGTTGGCAAACGGATAAAGAGATGATCTCTTCTGCAGTTCTTTTGTGATATTATTGGACAGTCATTGCAATTTGTTCAGTAGATTTTGAACAGTCTGCCTTGCACTCTCAGAATCATTCATTCAGGGATAATGGACTGAGGCTTTAAATGGGTCAATGCACTGCATCAGAGCCGGTAACCAGTAGATGTGTTATAGGACATTATCTCTGCAAGCCCATGGTAACAAAATTAGACAGAAACAATTGAAGCCGAAAATGTTTTCTTTTTGGGGTTTCAGTTTTTTAGTCCATCTGTTTCTAAAGGGTTGTAACTTTTTCCATTGCCCTCATGAGCTGTTCTGCTCTGTTTCTGGGCTTTGTTCGATCTGTGCGTATTTGTGCTCTTGTATTAATAAAGATCAGCCAAAGAATGTGACCTGACAGAGGCTTTATAATTCTAAGATATCAACCCTATAAAGACATACTTCATTTAAGGCCTCTAAATTATCTACGGAATCAAAACTTTGCCGGAAATCCTGTTGTACACAATCTAGGCTACTTCATGCCTTCTGTCGTCTGATTGATCATTTATGTAAGGGATAATGTACATCCAGCCGGTTGTTATCTCAGAATAAGGACCTTCACGGCTACTTGCCACTTAAGTAAATAATTAGACACAAAATATTGATCTGAGTTGAAATATTTTATTAGGTCTTTAAACGCGAAGCTTCTTTGGAGAGAGCAGTTGCTAGCGCGGCAAGTTCAAACTATACAGACATTTAAGAGATACGGTATACATACCGCTTATTACACAGAATTTCGCCACATAAATCATTATGGGGATAAGAGATAATGATTTGGGATGAAACTGTTTTAAAATCGTACCTGTTTGTATCTTATAATCCAACAGAAAGTCCCCAAAAAAATGGCAGCAGCTGCGTTTGTATGAAACAAGAGACTACGAATCTATGAAACCGGATGGTATTATTAAATAACTGTACATAAAATATTTATTCGACTGAGTTTTTATATCTTATTAGCTCACCAAAAGCAAAACTTCCATGAAGAAAAAACGTTCATTGCAAGCGTATAGTGCTGCTGACTTCAGTAACCCAGATGTTATCTGTTTTCAGCAGCTGTTATCTGGGAATAATATGCCACTGGATGGCGCGATTGACCAATCAGAATCAAGTTTTTCACAGAGCCGTGTAATAAACTTTTTTAACAATTATAAAGCCTTTTAGTAATTATAATTCTAAAACCATCCCACTTCAGGTTGGGATACGTGTGTTTTTTTGCTGTGAAATCTTTATGGATTTTTATAAAGTAAACATAAGAATAACTTTTATATTGTCAGCAATATTTCAGGATGAACACTTACTGGACTGAAGCAGCTTAGATTTACTTGATTATCCATACATAATTTCTTACATTATTATTATATGTTTTGCCCCTCCCCCCCCCACACACAATTACAACTACAGAGCTTTGATCATAAAGCTAAGCATTTTATTATCATGTTACCAAGACATATTATTGGGAGATATAGAGTTACTGACAACTGAACTTATTTCATCTTATTAATCTTTCATATAAGAATTTCAATTTGCCCAAATAGATAGCAGAAGCTGCACCAAATCGCTTAGTTTTGCTTTTTTTGGGACTCTAGATGAAATTGACACCTCAGTTTCATTTAGAGTCCCTCAAAAAGCAATAATATGCAATCTGGTGCAGCTGCTGATATGAACTGATATTTTCATCCTTGAGTGTGAGCTCCAAATTCTTACTGTAATAAAAGCCTGATGTATAAATTATGATACTCAACAAAAAAACATTATTTCATGTAATACAGGGTTAAACTAACATCTAGGAGAAATATGCTCCCTATTAGACTGTGCAACCTGATTTGGTTTTCTTACCTTGACACCAACAAGGATCATTAGATAGAACAATCTCTTATTGTTCTTGTTTAATCCTTGTATAATCTCTCCCTCTTTCTCTCTTTACATATTTATATACTACATGAGACTCGATGCTAGACTCTAGTACTATAAGAATAAATATTAAGGCAATCTATTGATTATTAACATGAAATTGAATCAAACTGATCACTCTTCTTTTGCAAAATAATTGAATGGACAGTACCAAAAGGGGGCTTCAAAAGTTAGCATATTGAATATTTTATTTCCATATAATTATATTACCTACATTCAGCATCTTAACTGAACCCCATGTGACAGATTTGGAACAGTCTTCAGGCAGTAGTAAATAAATAAAGTAAATAAATCTTTGGGCTGTCAATTGATTATCAAACCCTTTGAATAATATTCAATATGAAAATGATGATTCAAAGAAGTTACTTTGGGAAAATAATTGAGTAGACATTCCAAAAAGTAGCTTTAAAAGTCTATCACTGGCCTACAGGCCACAGCACAATTAATCAATCAATCGCACTAACATGTTAAATTGTTAAATTGACTAAATATTATAACACACTATCTCAAGCTCCGTCTACATTAACATTTGAAAAATGCCTTTTCGTTTCAAAATTCTCTCCATGCTTAAAACCTCATAAAAGCGCACTGAGATGATGCAGACAGAACAGACATCATAAAGTTCTCATATTATTCTTCTGGACCATTTTATTTAGCGGATTATTACTGATGCGTTCAGGTCACGATTATTTGTTTGATCTAAAACGCAAATGCTGTTTTACCTGCAGGACAACAGTTGCAAGTAACTTTTCTGTCATCCTTGCAGTACTCCGATATGAAGAATGTATAAAATAACATCTTTAGCAACAGTGTAAAAGTGATCGGCACATACATAACAGCCACAATTAGATGGAAAAACTATCGGTTCAATATGCGTAACAAATACCTCTGTTTTCACAGTCCATACTATAACGCGAAAACTGTATTTTCAAATGTATCCACTTGCGAAAGCATAGTTTTCGCAGGACTAAAGCGCCGTCTCCGTGTGGGCGGAAAGCCAAAACAGAGAGAAAAAGATGCCTTTTCATACGAAAACGAATTAGTGTGGACAATGCCTAAATGTATACAATAAAATACATTTATAATCAACATTTCACTTTTTCTGTTTTCGAATGTTGTAAAACAGAAAGCACTTGGCTTTGGTACAGAAATTGATTGAATCATATCCCCTCACACTGACTAAGACATCTTGTTTTTCATCTTGCAGAGAAACCTGCTGTTGCTCCTCCAGTGTTTGTGTTTCAGAAGGATAAAACACAAAAGGTAAGACCAGCACCAGCTCTTACTGACTCTGAACACACCTGTCCAAAACTGGCTTTAAGACACTGATTCTGTCCCCAGAGGTCAGCAGACGGATCCAGCACAGAGGATGGAGAAGGTGAGTTTAGTCTTTTTACAGTCAACAAAAGATATTATTGAAACACTGAATTTCACAAAGAAACACATTTTATATAATTAGATGGGGAAAAAAGAAAAAATAATGTTTGTTGTGGCCCAATTAAGCTCACTAAAATCATCTTGATTTTGTTTGATGGTTCAATTAATTAAAATTAATTGCTTGCTAAAATTAAATTGAGAAATAAAAAATTAAAAAATGTAATTCTTTTCAATAAGGATGCTTTCAATAAGGATATTATTACAGTGCAAAATATCATAAAACAGTCTTTGTTTTCTTTTTGAAAAATGTAATTCCTTTAATTTTGGGGTGGAAAATGTGCTTCATCCATTGAGTTCTGCATGAAGAATTAATTTCTGCATGTGTCTTTTCTGGACTCCTTTTCTCCCCTAGACTCTGATAAAGAAGATGGCAGATACAGTCCTGCTGTCAAAAGAGGAAGAACATCACCATTTACACAATTCCCACCAACTCATTCCGGTAATCCAGAGATTTACACCTGGAAAATTATAACAGATCTTTAGCCTGGTTTCTTTGACACACTTTCTTTTCCTTTTCGCAGTTTCTAAGAATAATGTTTTCATGCCATCCAGTTTCTGTCTGTCACCAACCGGAAACTCCGACTCAGAACCCGGTGAGACTTGCTACAGTGTGCTACAAACTTATACCAAATCACACATTGTAAGTCAGCATGAAATGGCAGCCTGTTCTATGTTCATTATGTGACTTTTATGAGTGCAGCAGGATATTCAGTGAGAAATAAATGACTCGAGTTGATTTTATCCATTAGGAATTGATCAACAATGGTCTGTGTTTGACTGACATAAAAAGGAAAGTTACATCAGAAATGGAGCTTAGTTATTACATTTTCAAAGTTTACAAAGACAAGCATTTGCACAATACATTTGGATTGGAGAAAGGAAGAAAGTGTCAGTTTTAGTTTCATGTTGACATCTAATTTTCTCAATTTTTTATTTTTTTTTCCATCAGAAGAGAAGACTGTGGGGTTTCGCCTGAAACCCCCGACTCTGATCCACGGTCAGGCACCGAGCACTGGTGAGTCAGTGTTCAAGCATCTGCTGTTGATCAATGTCCAGTTGTGGTGCTTTCACAAGATTTTTTATTCACATGATTCCACAGATAGTCACCACTTTCAGTACCAGAGACCCTCAGAGGTCCTGACAGCTTGAGGGATGATGAGTTCACAGCAATCATTATTTGATTGATTCATTTCAGGTGTCCCTAGCCCCAAACCCAAAGAAGCCCAGCGCAGCATTCTGCGACCTCCAGTGCTGCAGCCCCCTCCGGCCCGAACCCCCCCTCAGAACAGTGAGTACATGATGAATATCAGCTCAAGTAGACCAGCTGAAGGAGAACTACAACATATAACATGTCTCTTGTTTCACCAGACACGAGCAACAGCAGTTCAAATGGAGTGAAAAACTTCTCAGATGGAGGAACAGAATGTGAACGTAACTCAGAGATGTCTGCTGCTGGCACACAGGACAATGACGTGGCATTGGTAAGACATGACACGAACCGCCGGTTTTACCGTATCAATTCGAGCCCGAGTCCTCATCCTTTGGAAGTGGATTTTCAGAGCTGAAAACAGCCTCTTCTCATCATGTCGACTACACAAACTAAACTCTTCCAGTCTTAGCTACAACTACAGTGTTTAATGCCGGGTCAGACTAGAATTGCTGATCACTCTGAATTTCTAAATCGTTTTTTCTTTTAGAAGACAATAACTTTATTTATCATTCACTTTGATTTTTAAAACTTTGCAGACCTTTTATATTCACAAACAAACATTTTACACACCATATGAAAGGTAATGTTCGAAAAAGCATAATAGGGGCACTTTAAAATGAATCGTCAAAAAAATAGATGAATAGATTAATGGCAGTATAATGATTTGACAATCAGTGTCAAAAAAACTTTTGTATACTTGTTTTTATATAATTTTAAGCATACCGGACGACTTTTTGTTTTTTTTTGTTTGTTTTTTTGCTTCAAATATGTATTTATGCTTTATAAAATCCCATTTTGCTATATAACACAAAGGAATTTATACATTTTGAAGTGAGGCTTTAATTGTCCACATATATTTAGGGGTGTGTGTTTTTCATATTCTGCAAAGGAAGCATGTTTGAACACTGCATGGGCTACGGTCCAAAGGCCAGACACGTCTAGTTTTGGTTTCCAGAAAAGAGTTTGATCTTTTTTTTTTTTTTGGCTGACCCAGTATTTTTAGTTCAATCTTTGATGCGTGAATACAGCAAAGTGAACATATGTCATTTGGTCACACTTTTAAACTTAAAATGGCTTTTTGTTATTTCTTTTAAGGTACAGAACAATAGTACTTTGGGGGAAAAAACAGATGACAAACCTGAAGGACACGATGCCCCGGTTGAGGCCAGTTTTGTATTTGGACAGAATATGAGGGACAGAGCAAAGGTTTGATTCATCTGATACTGATGTTCTCTGCGTAATTTTGTCTCATTCCTATTTGTACTGGGTTATATATTGAATATTTACAGTACAGCGATTTTGGTGTCAACATAAAAATGAAGCAACATTTGGAATATTACAAGGATTTAATTCGCTTTTTATTTATTTTGTTTCCCTATCCTTTCCTGACTTGAAACTGATGTTTTAATAGTATCTCTTATTTAAACTTCAGTCGAAAATGTTTTCAATTAATTTATTTAATCAGTTCAAACTATTTCAATGAAGTGATTGAACATGCTTCTTATTCTTCTTATGATTTTGAAGTTAAGGTAGGGACACACCAAACCGACGCTGATGAAAGCTGACTGTGTTTTGTCAGTAGAGCATAAGAGAGACTTCTTACAAAACAGAAAAAAATCTTACCAATCCCAAACTGTTGAACGTTAGTGTATGTTGATAATACTTCTGTTTATTACTCTGTTATATTGTCACACATACATGAAAATCATTAGATATATTTTTTTCCGCATCCGCACCGAAAAAAAAAAGAATAACAGTTTGGGATAACAAGCTTTGGTTTTTTTTACTAGATTTGATAATGTTTAAGTTTTATCTTTTTTTTTTTACTTACAGTATAGTAGATTTGAATACAGTTTGATTTTTATTATTGGTTACTGTTAGAAAACATCACAAAGACAAACCGCTTCAGAGAAAATACATGAGATATTATGATTATTTAATCCTTTTCACTATATTTTAAATCTAGCTAAAAAGGTAAAGATATAATTGATCTAATTATCACCCAGTCCTAATTCCGAATAAATGACTGCAAATCAGAACTTTTAATGTTCCTTATTTAATCTGCAGTCCGTAACTTTTGGCGCTCTAGTGGTTAATAAGCAGAACTGCATGCGTCTTGCGGAAGAACATTGTTGCCGGATCTACTTCTTTCTGTTTATGATGAAGAGTCACACAGGTACTGGGCTAGTCCACAGCAGTGCCCACCAGAACCACACGAAACACTTATTATAGGTGTAACATAGTGATTCAGGACAAGACAAAAACAGTTTGGAAAATGAATTCATGATGTACTTGCTCATTAAGAAATTTTTGTCAATTTTGAACACAAAAAAAGTTACGGACTTGCAGCTTTAAATTGTGCAATAATTTAGAAGTAAAAAAAAAAAGCTTGGTTTTGGAGTTTTGTTTTAAGTATTGCATTTACTGCAGGTGGGTAACAGCTGGGACTCTCAGAATACTGATCGTCTTCTACCAGAAAATTCAGAGGAAACAAATTACTTCTTGCAGTGCACCACTTCTAGGTACTAGACATTTTACAGATCTCCTCAGACAAAAACTTGTAGCTGTTCTTGGCATCAATATTGTTTCTTTTAGCACACAGAAACCTGACAACAGCAATGCCAACAGTGTGAAGTTTGTCTTTGGGCAGAACATGTTGGATCGCGTCTTGGTAAAGCAAAAAATTCCCTTTCTGTTTTTCATAATTTGACACGCTCAAGTTAACATAGATCACAGACACAGTTGCTGATTATCAAGACTCGCAAATCACTCAATCCCACTTGTACTGCATGCTTCCAGGCGCTGCCGAAACTCAGCCCAGAACTACCAGGGGGCAGCAGAGAGTGTCATTCTGAGATGGGCCTGTTCAGCCAGCTTTCATCCTCACAAGATCAAACTGTGGACAAGAGTATGTGTTCCAGACCCAATCACAAGCCTGACCTGACAAAAACCATGTTGAGTTTTGAGATTAATGGCCAAAATAAGAACAGCTTTTCTGTCCACACTGAAATGTTGTGTGAAGTGACAGTAATTTCATTTTTATTATACAGTTAGATTTTCTGTAACAAAATTGTTTTATTTATTAATTATGTTGTATTGATTATATATATTGTATTAATTATATTTATTAATACAATTGTATTGTTTGCAACAAAAGCAAGCATAAAGTCAGAAGCATAATCACAATTTTTTTAAATGTGAAAACCATATGCAATTATTTCATGTTTCATAAATGCATTTTTCATTTATAAATAACAATTATTGCTCACCAGTTTTTTTAGTGCATGTTAGGATTGTGCGAAAATGCATATTTTCAAAATCGACTGTGACTAGTAATTTTAAGGGCTCATGATGACTTTTGCCATGGTCTTTGTACCATTAAAACATCCCGCAAGTTTCACAGCTTAAAACGTCCTCCTCATTATAAACAAAACATTTAATTAGTCGAGCTCCAAAAATATTCTGGGATGTTTGATGTCACACAGGAAAATACATTTGCATATGCCTGCCTTCAGAGCAAGACATCGATGAATAGTTTCACATCATCACAGCATAGGCCCCGCCCACTGTCATTCAATTGCTTAACGACTAACGTTTGCCTACACTGGATGTGAGTGTTGCGTCGAAAGCAAATGGAACCCATAGACCTAAATCAGAGCAGCACCATGACAGGTATGAAAGCGAGGCTGTGAGGGATAGACTTAGGGTGAATCCCAATTCTCTAGCTCAAAATGAGAATTGGGATAGCCCTTCCTCTCACGTGAACGTACAAAACTAAGGGGAAGGGGTAAGACAGAGAATTGGGATTCAGCCTTAATCGTGTTTTCAATGGCATCCGCTGTAAAAGCTCAGTTCAACCCACTGAAGAGGTGTATGTCTATCCCATTAAAAATCAAAGATGGCGCTGCTGTGAAATAAGGGCTGTTATAATCACTGATGCTATTTACTTCGATACAGTATACAGCTGCACATTCAATTTCTGAAGTACTCCACGCACTAAAGTCTGTCGACAACAAGACAAATGGATAGAAAGTTCGTTTTGACACGTCCTGTTTAAACAGCTCGTTTGCGTCTCTGTACAGACTTCAGAAGGATCCCAGCGCCAAATGGATGGTTTATTTGAATGGCGTCCCGGATCGCGTGGTAGGATTATATGTTTGTTCGGAGCTTTTTGTTTCGTCTGGGAGGCACAGTGTAAAGGAGAGTTTGCAAAGAAACTTTTGTTAAAAGATGACGCATTCAGCTGTAATGACGGTTTTATATGGATAATGTTTTCAAAACACTTACTCTCGTGCAACAGCTACAGTTGATACCGTTTCCTATGCAATGATGTTAGGCAGGGACGTGCACAGGAATTTTGAGGGGCAGTTGCTCTGACCTGAAAAAAGGGCACCCCCCCCCCCCAAAAAAACTCAAGGGCTATATGAAGGACTGAGAATAACAGGGTCTTTATTAAAATATATATACACAATATATGTCTTGCTACACTGCAGCATAATAAAATGGTTCTCACACTCCAGTAATATTTCTGTCAATTGAATTAATCTTGCACTTGTTCATAGTTTTTGTATTATGTCTGAATATATTCAGTTGAATTTTGCCGATACAAATTGCCTTTTCTGACCGTGTTTATGTCCAAACTCAATGCCTCATATTATGGTCTTATTGTTATTTATAAAGATTGCAAAACGTCAGAGATGACAGGTTTATGATATACAACTTTGTAAACAGTATACAAAATGTATTAATATGTTAAATGTCACCAAAATACACGAGAAAAAGAGTTACTCATATTATTGTTTATTGTTTTTTTTAATTATGTATTTATTTTTATTTGAAAATAAATAATCTGGATTGAATTGACAGATGGGGAAAAACTCGCTTCTAAAAAAAAACGCTTAGATTTCGTGAAAAAATACAATCCTTTTTTAACCTTTTGCCTTCCCGTACATTCAGTTGTGCTTCTTGCTCGTATTCAATTCTGATGGTACGTATCTGGGCAACTGCGCATGATTTGTAGTATGATTGCGTAAAGGGAACAGGAATTCCGGTAGGGAACAGAATCGACTGACGTGCAGCGCTGCAGCCACGTAAACAGAGTTTGCCCTTCCCCTACTGACTTTCACTTTCGGTGCCCGAATGGAAGTGAATGAGGCCTTGCGATTATTTATTTTTATCTAGGCCTACGTCAAATTCTGCATCCATTGTACGATTTTTTTTTTTTTTTCTCGGAAGGGCAACGCGAGTCGAGAAGGGCATATGGGCAGTTGCCCGGGCAACCTGAGCAACCCCCCTGTGCACGTCCCTGATGTTAGCCAATCCTAACTTTGTCCGTTTACCGAGGACTCGCCCCTTAAAAACGGATCATTTCAGACAGAGGGTCAGAATCAGGCTTGAAAAATCTTGTCTGTAAATACATTTGTTTTTTGTGCAAAAAATCTTTAGCATTACTAGTGAACCTCAAGGAACATAAAAAAAAGAAAAAAAAACAGGGCTAATTTATTTTAGATATAAATATAACCGATAGACTGGTTTCAGGTTGACATGGCCGTGAGTGGATATGTTTCTAAGAGTATGGTTTACCAAGATGCGTTCTTTTGTAAAACAACAACGGAGGACAAAATTATAAAACCGAACATGGGCCCTGAGACATTCATATAAAGTTGTTGTTTTTGTAACCCTCAAAACAAATCTAGCAGGACGTTCAAAATATAGTGTAACTGCATGCAGTGAGCATGTTATTAAAGCTCAGCCACTAAAATATAAAAATGGAAAATAAGTATAGAAGAAAATGTAAACGTATACTAGTTGATATACTGTTTTCCTCTTATTCTCACCAAGGCTGCATTTATTTGATCCAAAATACAGTAAAACCAGTAATTTTGTGAAATTCAATTAAAATTTTAAAATAACGGTTTTGTGTTTTAGTAAATGTTTAAATGTATTCCTGTGATCAATGCTGAATATTCAGATCATTACTCCAGTCATCTACGTCACTTGATCCTTCAGAAATCATACTAACATGTTGATTTGGTACTTAAGAAACATCTATTATTATTATGATCAATAATAATCATCATAATTCAAACGAACATCATTTATTTGAAATATAAATATTTTGTGACGTTGATCAATTCAACACATCCCTGCTGAATACAAATATTTTTTTCTGAAAACAAAATAATCTTAATGACCCCAAACTTTTGTGTGGTAGTCTAAGTTACATTTTCTACCATTTCATTGCCATTTTCTTGCACCACAGTTTAGGAACCACTGCACTATATCATTCAAGTTAATTAATGTGACTATAATGTGCTGTAGGTGACGACACGAAAGAGTCTCTGGAGGAGTCGGCGGCGCGACATGAAGCACACAAGCCTCAGAAGTGTTTATTAGAGCGGGTGGAGGTCAGGACAGGAGAGGAGTCTGAGAGCAACGTGCTGCAGGTGAGAGCAGCTCTCGCATCTGACCCATACAGACGGGCTTGATGGAGACACATGAGAAGATGATGCTGCACTGTCCTGTGTGTTTTCAGATGCAGTGTAAGCTGTTTGTGTTTGAGATGACGTCTCAGTCGTGGGTGGAGAGAGGATGTGGAGTGCTCAGGCTTAATGACATGACATCAGCGACAGCTGATGACGGCACCTTACAATCCAGACTGGGTAATGATGTTGTAAAAGGCCTTGGTCGAATCACCTTCACTCTTTACATTTAACTGTGAATTTGCTGGTGTTTTGATGGTGGACAAGTGGCAGAGTAAAATGGCCAATGACTGACGTTTAAAGAAATAGTTCACCCAAAAATGAAAGTTTTGACGTCATGTACTCATGTCATTCCAAGATATATTTATTCTTCCTTGAACCACAAAAGGAGGTCGAACTCTTTTACTTTTTAAAATTTTTTTTTTTATACATGTAGTTCTGTATTTTAACTTATATACACAACTGTTCAAACATTTGCTGCATGTAACGTTTTTGAAAGAAGTAATTTGTTCACCAATGCTGTGTTTATTTAATCAAAAATACAGTAAAATCTGTAATATGTAATATATTATTATAATTTAAACTCTTTTCGATTTTAATATATGTTAAACTGTAATTTTAAAATCATTCTTTTATGCTGATTTACTGCTCAAGAAATCCATGCTGAAAACAGTTGTGCTGCTTAAATGTTTTGTGGAAATGGTGATACTTTTTTATTTCAGGATTCTTTGATGATTAGAAACCTTTGATCAGTTTGGTAGTCCTTGCTGAATAAAATCATACACATTTAAAAAAAAAAAAGACTGACCCCAAACATTTGAACTTATTGCAAAACAATTTGAAGTTGAAATGCACAAAAACAGCTGAAATTTATTGTATCCTCCTTTACACAATATTTATGCAAAATATGTTAAACATATTTAAAATATGGGCCACCGTACAAAAACAGCTCATGTTCTTTACAGATAAAGCTGTCTGCAGATTTGGGAACTGTCACAAGGGGGAGCTAATACTTTTATACACCATGGGTGCTCAAGTCAGTGGCTGATGCCAGTAGTCTTAAAATGGCCAAATACTGGTCATTTAATTGATATATATACCGACCTTAATAACTGAAACTTTTGGTTAACAAAAATTTGCAACGAATTCTCTTGAAACATGTTTGTCAGACACAAGTTTTAAAAGGAGCATAGGTGTAATTCATTCACAGTGTAGTGTTTCTGTTTACTGAGAGCTGATCCTGGTCTTTGTTTGTGGCTTGCAGTCATGCGGACTCAAGGAAGTCTTCGAGTGATCCTCAACACTAAGCTTTGGCCTCAGATGCAGGTGGATAAAGCCAGCGAGAAGAGTCTCAGAATAACAGCCATGGACACAGATGAGCAGGGCGTCAAAGTCTTCCTCATATCTGTAAGAATGATTATAGTCGTAATGAGAGGCTGTGAACCGTGAGTGTTGAGTGGTCTGTCTTATGTGGTCTCATCTCATCTCTCAGTCCAGCTCTAAGGACGCTGCCCAGCTCTTTGCAGCCCTGCATCATCGTATCCTGGCGCTGAGGAGCACTGGGGGTCAGGAGTCTGACGGCCAGCCGGATCTCCCCGCCGGAGAGGTCATCCGCTTCAGCGACGACGACGAGTCCCGCACGCCCCCCAAAGCGGCTACTCCTGATCCAGGTAATCTTTCATGTCAAATTCTATGAACTTGTGGCAACTGCCACTAAAGATGTTTATGCTCTACACTGGTAAGGTCCATAAAAAAAATAAAAAAATAAATATATATATATTCATGTATTTTTTTACTTTGGGACGTGGTATTATCAGTAACTACTTAAAAGCAGATGTTCCTAATTGATTTGGGTTCAGGACCCAGATTTTACAAGGACAACCCAGCACAAATTTATATGATTTTTTTTTTTTTTTTATCATACGAAAACGTCCTTAAAGTCAAGCATAAAATGTATTAATAGATTACTATAAGCAGCAAAAATTCAATCCTTTTTTGTCCACCAAATCAAAGTCTAATTTGGTCAAACCAATATGCAGGAAAAAAGCCATAAAACAAGACATTTTACTGTCCTTAAATTGAAATTTGACGTTTATGAATTGAGACTGCTTTCACAAACTTTAAACTAGATTTTTAAGTGAAGCACTTATCTCTCCCTTTCCTCCACAGAATAAAAAAAATTAAAAAGGTAATTTGCGACTTTTTATCTCACAATTCTTACTTTTTTTTTCTTGTAAGTGCGAATTTACAAAAGTCAGAATTGCGAGATATAACTATATAAAATATTAGATCTGTGCTTTGCAAATGTAATCTAGTTTTGTCTGTTATTTTCAGGTAACCCAGAGGCTGGTGTGTGTTCATCCACAGATGACACACAATGCTGAGCCTGCTGCTGATTTCTATCCCACAATGCCTCACTGCAGCCCTCTGATCAGCTCAAATACTATGCAGGTGTTTTCCTGGTTTTATTTATTGCATTTTTAACCGCAGAAAAAAAGACTGCACACGTAACACTCTCAATGTCATCATATTGATGAAAATGAGAGGCTCTTAGTGTTTAGTAAACCATCAAGATTTCTTAAATGTGATAACTCGTTTTTGTGAGACTTAATTATTCCATCCCCTCCTGAGTGGAGCCAGGATCGAGTGCACACAGAGACCAACCATCTCAGTTTCAGCTAAACTGTTTAAATCTTCCCTCACTCCTCACTTTAGATCTCAGACGGATTTCAGATGAGTCATGGGATGCGTAAGCAGCATTTAGTTTACTCGGTAGTTTGCTCATATAGTGCTGTAGAACAGTACAATGTTAAAAGAGAGCTGATCACTCATGAGACTGCTCTGATCTAAACAGAGTTTAGAAAAGAGAGTTGTATAAACATTTCAGAATCAGAAACATTCACAATGCAGCTTTAAGTGGACCTCATTTTATTACATTATTCATATTATATCAAATTTGTTTAGTCTGTTTACTAAAGGAAAAGTTTGCTCATAAATGAAAATTCTGTTGTGTCTCTCTTGTCGTTTCAAAGCTCTATATGCTGCAAAAGTTTTTGAGGGTTCTGGAAAATTCACAGAATATGTATGGGTTTGGCCTGACATGAGTGTAAAACGAAGACTGTTTTCATTTTTGGGTAAAACATTTCAACTTTTAAAAATCATAATGGCGAGGTTGACCTCGCCAACAAACAAAATGAAGAGTTGTACAAATACTTACTGTAAATTATCCTTCAGTTTCAATGCAAGAGTACCTTTTCACACAGTATATTTTTATGAAAATGTCCTGTATATCTAGAGTTAGTATTGTACATGGTTTAGGATCACAAGTTTTATAGCAAAATGTCTTATTAATGATGACATTAATTATCATAAAATTGGTTCTGTACTGTCTGTTACTACAATAAGACTATTTACAGTGTTTTTCATAAATAACATATTTTGTTTATCGAAGAGTTTTGTCTTTAAAATAGTGAAGGAATGTCTCATTTAACAGGAATTTTGTTAAAAAATAGTGATTAGTTTGACATTTAGACTATTTTTATTTTATTTTTAAAGAGTGGAATCACTTTTTGTGATTGTGGAGCGTTTATCGCGGCCTGTTGGGTTGAATCTCACAGGAACATATATCTGGGTCGTAATTCACACTAAAATCCAATCATTTGTTAAGATCTTATTTTTCTAGATACCATTCATCCAAGCTCATTTTTCAGCTGCCTACTTTAATATGAAAGAAAACGCATTCTCATTATTGTAATGCAAAATCAATATTATTTAAATATACAGCATGGTAGTATTTGTTATACTGCCTTTAATTTGTGTGTTTAAAACTTAAAAAAAAAAATCAAAATAATGCCATAATACAAAACATATGAATGGCCTTTAACTAGGCTTCATTGATGTATTGCATTATATATTATATTAATTAGGCTTAATTTATGTATTATATTATATTGTATTACAGTTATACATACAATTGTATAACAATAATTGTAATTAGTAATAATAATTTTGGTTTTGTTTTGATTTTAGGGTGAATGTGACCTAGATATTTTTTGCAAGCTTTGTCCTTTTATAAAGTTTTAAGAGTTTTTGAAGAAGCACAACCTGATCTTAAGTTCTAGAAGGCAGATTGGTCAGCTAGTGTGGGTCAGACATCACTCATAAAGCGCATAACTACCAAACAACATACAGAGGCCTCACACAATGTAGTCAAAGAAGGGCTTTTCCCACTCTGCTGCTGAATATCCTTAATACACTGCCAGCGATCGGTACTCATTTGTAGCATATTCACAAAATGTTATAATAGACAACAATGTATGGTACACTGTCTGACTGTTTCTGTCAACACACATGCTGAAATGTGTCTGAAGCGGATGATCCAGTGCTCCATCCTGCCATTCACATAGAGGAAGAGCAGGGTGTGTAGCATATGATAATAAGACTAAAGAAAGCGTTGAAATAATCACCCTTCGTTCTGTTCTTCACCTAAATGTGTTCAGATGAGAACATGTTACGTTTTGTAGTTTTATAGGATACTCTTCAATTACGCTTTAATTAAAATATTGTTCAAAATTAAAATGAGAGATATGTAGATACATTGTTCAAAATTCTAAATAGGCCTTTATTATACATTCAGCCAGTTTAAAAGTGAAATAATATTTTTGTCCTGTTTGCAGAGGTTTTAGTGTTTATACCAACTACAGCACTTAACTGTTTTATTTTGTGTTCATATTTGTGTTGTACTTGCTTTGCTTTTAGCATTACATTCTGTTGTTCTGCTTCAGAATGAATGTTTTTCTATACAGTTAGGTTTTTCCCATTAATATGAAAGCACGTAAACTAGCAGGGCTAAAGGTTTACAAAACAGATGTTTGTAAATGTCTGTAAATGTTTACATTCGGTGTGTTAGAGGCAGCAGATGTATAGGACACTTTTTTTCCCCTCCGTCTTTTTTGGGTTGTTTGTATAGACCTTAGAGAGACTGTGAACATGCCGGTGCTATTTCTGGTCCAGAAAAACTCAACTGCACCGGTCTCGTGGTTCAAATATACAATTTCACTCTGGTGGAAGCGTTTAAAGATCATTTAGAAGGGCTAGGCTGCTATTGGAATAAACATCTGTTGGCTTCACTGGAATAAGTTTGTCTTTTTGTTAACCACGAATTTGAAACATGTAATAATGTGGGCATATATATTTGGTCGGTTATAGACATTTCTGTTTTCCATTAACCATGTGACAAGTTGCACCATTATAAAAACCCAAACCTAGAATATGCAAATGATCTTGTCTTTCTTTCCTCTTCCTTTTTTATTTCTCCATTATGTATCCAGCATCTCAATCATATTTCTTTTTTAATGGAATATATTGTAGTCATTCTATATTGTATTCATGTTTGAAAAAAAAAAAAAACAATTCAGACCATTTCACTTTTCCACATACACACATCTGCTGATTTTACATATGAAATATGATGCTGCTTCTAAGTCACGTTATTCTGCCACTTGGAAACCTGTACCGCCTTTGTTCCATAAAGTCTTTTTCTTTGTCTGCAATCTCTACACTGTCTGATTGTTCCTTAAATGTGTTACATTTTTCTTTTCTGGTTGCAGTTTTCTTTAAAGTTTCTATGACAGGAGGGTCTATTAGGGAGGCTTTCTTGTTCAAGAGATATTTGATTGGTCAGAAATGTTGGTATGTCATTAGTGTAAGGAATCATTAATGTTTTGTCCATTTCCAAAAGATTATCCATTGACTCTCTTAAGTCAATTCAATTCACATTTATTTGTGAAGCGCTTTTCACAATACACATAATTTCAAAGCAGCTTTACAGTAAGTGTCCATATTACAATTTAGAGTGATCTGTTATCAGAGGTAACTGTCTTATGTATTTCAGAATGTACATATACAAAATCACAATTAGAGAAAAATGTATTCATTTAAACAATGGATTTTAATGAATACTTAAAGGAACACGCCGTCTTTTGGGGATTTTAGCTTATTCACCATATCCCTCAGAGTTAGATAAGTCACCCTTTTAATCTCCGTGCGTGCTGTAACACTGTCTGACGCGCCCACCGCTAGCTTAGCTTAGCACAAAGATGGGAAGTAAATGGCTCCAAACTGGCTCCATACTGCTCCCAATAAGTGTCAAAATAACACCAACGTTTTCCTATTTATATGTTGTGATTTGTATAGTCACAGTGTGTACCAATAACAAGGTCATATGAGACACAGCCATCTTTTAACTGTATACATATATTACATACTGGGAACTATATTCTCAGAAGGCGAAGCACTGCTACTTGGGCGGAGTGATTAGCACAACACTGCGAGCTCTCTGATCCTCACCACGGGGCTTCTCAGGCGCTGCGAGCAAATCACTCCGCCCAAGTAGCAGTGCTTCGCCTAACTGGGGGATACGGCGAATTAGCTAAAGTCCCAAAAAGTCGGTGTTCCTTTAAGTATTCATAAGTCTACCTTAAAGATAATTTTGGTAATTTTAAGATATGTTATGCCAAACGTCAAACTGTGGAGATGAAATCCACCCCTGAAAGGATATGAGAAGCAGCATAGTTTTTTTAAAATTCAGTTTAGATCCGATTTGTGTCCTTTCGTGTCTTTCGTTTTCCAGAACGGTTTCTATGCCAATAACGTTGCGTTGGTAGCCCCCCCCCCCCCCACCCCATAAAAAACAACAACAATAGCAACGTGGAGGGGTTTGCAATAGATGTTGTTTTATTTACAACATGTTGTGTAAAATCCACGCAAATATGATTAGAGCAGTCAACAGATTTTCAGAAATGTGATTTAAATAGGATTTCAAACCACATATGAATGTAGCTCAAAAAGGATTTGTAAAAATCGCATTTCATTTGATGTTTTTGCTGTTCACACTTACCAAATATGATCGGATTTCAATCGGATTTGGACTGACAGTCTGAATAGCAGCTACAGCAACAAAGGCAATCCAACATGGAGCAAAATCTTAGGTGAAGTAAGCAAGCACAAGCACTCACACAAAGACAATACAGGACAGGGCAGAATCAAACCAAGGTCCTAAATATGGGATCTAAAGGAACTAAACTAGAATCAGGTAAACATAAGAAGTTACAATGGAAACAAGCTAGAATTGGGAACTAAAACCAAGGAAAAACAGGAACATACAAACTGAAAGTGCTTGGAAATCAAAATTTAAACTTGAGTTAACACTACTCATAGTTGAAAATTTCAATGGCAGGTTTATTTTATGGCAAATTATTTTCAAGCAAACTGAAATA
This sequence comes from Meda fulgida, assembly GCA_030578275.1. Taxonomy (NCBI): domain Eukaryota; kingdom Metazoa; phylum Chordata; class Actinopteri; order Cypriniformes; family Leuciscidae; genus Meda; species Meda fulgida. The sequence continues at coordinate 3,644,831 of JAROOJ010000031.1, forward strand.
TAGGATTTACCAAATATTTGTGTATGCCTCAGAACATCATATTCATCCATGCTGAAAAGCTGAGCCAATGCCCAAATCACATAATCACCAAAACAATATTCCTCTGCAATGTTCTTGATCTTGAGGTTTAGCATGAAACAGACACTATATTACACACTACATAAAATGTAGTATCTGAAAAAGCATAATGGGGGCACTTTAAAATAGAGTATTCCAGAGTCATGTAATAAACCTGTACATCTGTTGAAAAATATTATTATTATTAGTTTTGTCAGCTTTAGAAGTTCACTACCATAAGGATGGCCTCAGTTTCTCAAGCATAGACTAAAAGCCACAAACTCTCCATTTTTAAGTTGATTTTAGTATGACAGAGCCGTGGTTATGCGGAGGTCACCGTGGAGGTCTGTATACGTGAGGTCTGTGTACTTTAAGAGATCCACTGTTTTCTTCCATTCTCTCGTGCTTAAGCGGTTTAAAGGTCAAGGCCATTTTGAGCAAGTTAATTTTGCTAATGGATGTTTGGAACCTTTTTTTTGTAAACTAATTATAGCTTCATTTATACTATAACTGCATGGTTAAGAAACACCAGCAACTCTTTAACGGTTGGGCTTGTGTACAATAGCCACAGAATAATAACAGATATTGGCTGCGTTCTGTTATATAGACAAACTACAGGTTGAGTGAAGAGATTTAAATGTTCATGCTGCTATTTGCTTTACTGTTTATATGTAGGCCCATGTGGAGGCCCTAAGTATTTGGACATTTCTGGAATTTAATTTCACCCTAAAAGAATGGATTAAAATTTCTGATAAACCACTACCAAATGACAAATTTCTGATACCAAATGACATTTCTAAACAAATGATGCTAGGCCAGCGATCCTGAAGTGTTTTAAAAGGGTGAAGTCAGAAGTCCAAATGTTATTTTCTTCATTTTGAATCGATTGAACCTGTGAAATGTTTCTTTAAAAAGTTTGTTTGTGCTGTCTTAAATGTTATCAATTGATGATTACATAATACAAAGATATTTTAAGTGTGGCTTGAATGTCCAAATATTTTCTAATTTTTTAGATGAGATATATATATATATATATATATATATATATATATATATATATATATATATACACACACACACACACACACACAGGTCCTTCTCAAAAAATGTGCATATTGTGATAAAGTTCATTATTTTCCATAATGTAATGATAAAAATTAAACTTTCATATATTTTAGATTCATCGCACACCAACTGAAATATTGCAGGTGTTTTATTGTTTTAATACTGATGATTTTGGCATACAGCTCATGAAAATCCAAAATTCCTATCTCAAAAAATTAGCATATTTCATCCGACCAATAAAATAAGTGTTTTTAATACAAAAAAAAGAGTCAACCTTCAAATAATTGTTCAGTTATGCACTCAATACTTGGTCGGGAATCCTTTTGCAGAAATGACTGCTTCAATGTGGCGTGGCATGGAGGCAATCAGCCTGTGGCACTGCTGAGGTGTTATGGAGGCCCAGGATGCTTCGATAGCGGCCCTAAGCTCATCCAGAGTGTTGGGTCTTGCGTCTCTCAACTTTCTCTTCACAATATCCCACAGATTCTCTATGGGGTTCAGGTCAGAAGAGTTGGCAGGCCAATTGAGCACAGTAATACCATGGTCAGTAAACCATTTACCAGTGGTTTTGGCACTGTGAGCAGGAGCCAGGTCGTGCTGAAAAATGAAATCTTCATCTCCATAAAGCTTTTCAGCAGGTGGAAGTATGAAGTGCTCCAAAATTTCCTGATAGCTAGCTGCATTGACCCTGCCCTTGATAAAACACAGTGGACCAACACCAGCAGCTGACATGGCACCCCAGACCATCACTGACTCTGGGTACTTGACACTGGACTTCAGGCATTTTGGCATTTCCTTCTCCCCAGTCTTCCTCCAGACTCTGGCACCTTGATTTCCGAATGACATGCAACCACTGAGCAACAGTCCAGTGCTGCTTCTCTGTAGCCCAGGTCAGGCGCTTCTGCCGCTGTTTCTGGTTTCAAAAGTGGCTTGACCTGGGGAATGCGGCACCTGTAGCCCATTTCCTGCACACGCCTGTGCACGGTGGCTCTGGATGTTTCTACTCCAGACTTAGTCCACTGCTTCCGCAGGTCCCCCAAGGTCTGGAATCGGTCCTTCTCCACAATCTGCCTCAGGGTTCGGTCACCTCTTCTCGTTGTGCAGCGTTTTTTGCCACACTTTTTCCTTCCCACAGACTTCTCACGGAGGTGCCTTGATACAGCACTCTGGGAACAGCCTATTTGTTCAGTAATTTCTTTCTGTGTCTTACCCTCTTGCTTGAGGGTGTCAATGATGGCCTTCTGGACAGCAGTCAGGTCGGCAGTCTTACCCATGATTGCGGTTTTGAGTAATGAAACAGGCTGGGAGTTTTTAAAAGCCTCAGGAATCTTTTGAGGTGTTTATAGTTAATTAGTTGATTCAGATGATTAGGTTAACAGCTCGTTTAGAGAACCTTTTCATGATATGCTAATTTTTTGAGACAGGAATTTTGGGTTTTCATGAGCTGTATGCCAAAATCATCAGTATTAAAACAATAAAAGACCTGAAATATATCAGTTGGTGTAAAATAAATCTAAAATATATGAAAGTTAAATTTTTATCATTACATTATGGAAAATAATGAACTTTATCACAATATGCACATTTTTTTGAGAAGGACCTGTATATAAATACCGGTATATGTAATTTATTCCTGTGATCAAAGCTGCATTTTCAGCATCGTTACTCCAGTCTTCAGTGTCACATGATCTTACAGAAATTATTCTAAAATGCAGATTTGATGCTTAAAAAAAACAATTATTATTATCAATGTTGAAAACAGTTGTGTGCTTTTTTTCTCCAGGATTCTTTGATGAATAGAAAGTTCAAAAGAACTGCATTTATTCGAAATATAATCTTAACATTAAATATCTTTACTGTAACTTTTGATTAATTAAATTCATCCTTGATGAATAAAAGTATTGATTTCTTTCATTTCTCACCCAACCAAAAATTCTTACAGACCCCAAACTTTTGAATGCTAGTGTTTTACAAAAGCCTTCTATTCATCAAAGAATCCTGAAATAAAAATGTACATAACTGTTTTCAACATTGATAATAATGAGAAATGTTTCTTGCAGCATCAAATCAGCATATTAGATTGATTTCTGATGAGTAATGATGCTGAAAATTCAAATTTGATCACTTTGATATTAGATATTCACATAGAAAACAGCTATTTTAAATTCTAATAATATTTGACAATTTTACTGTTTTTTTTTGTTTGTATTTTTAACCCCCCCCCCCCCTCTCCTGAACCCCAAATCTATATTTTGATCAATCTTGGTTTGATGTTTTGTTATCCAATGTAACTTTTTGGTTTTTATCAGGATAAAGAAGTATTTTTGACTATATCAAAGTGTTGAATGTGATTTCACCAAATGCAACATGTTGATCAACATCTTTGTTAATCCTGGAACAATATTCCAATCAACCAATCAGATTTGAGGGACAAGTTTACAGTTTATTTAAATTTTAGGCTTACAACAGGAAATGTTGTACATGGCAAAATCACAGTGACCATAAGAAAGCATGTGCTGTAGAAGAAAGCACACCCTCAATGCTTGGTTTGATGTGTGAAAACATCTCTTTGCTTCTCCTCCACTGGGGCATTTCTGTGATTTTCCATAGTTCTTAAACTCGTCACTCATTCTGGACAGCTTCAGTTCAGTTTATTTTAACAGTGAGGGTGTGATATGTCAGCTTTGGGATCGGCCGAGAAAGTGTTTGCATGCGTGAGGCTGTGAATGCAGCACTTCAGATGAACTGAGGAACACTTTCCCCTAAACCTTTCAGAAGAAGTCAGTGTCTCATGCTATCAGCTTTAGGACAATAAACACGAGTTCTAGGAAAGTCTTCATGTCTCTTAATGTGAACGATTCATGTGGACACTTTTCTCTCTTTTTAAAGTTCAATGCTAAGTAATTTTTTAATTTCATGTTATTTTTTTATTTATTTTACTGTGCCACTGACATTAAAAATGACCCTTTATAATAGCCTATTCCTTTTTATGCAGATACAAATGACATTGTAAAATTTCAAGTCTAAAATGTTAGCACTTTATTTTTCGTTCTTCCAGACACAATAAGGTGGTGGAAATCTCAGTGCCACATCTCGCTTCTGTCCGAATGTTTCTACAGATGTTTGAAACGCACGTATACATGGACACAGTCATACTCGTGAGTGTAATGAGTCCGTGTGCAGCATCTCTCAGCGCTGATTGTGGGTTTCCTCACTGTTCCCTTTCAAAACAAATGTGGTCAACCACAGAAAATGTTCCCTGGATGAATCACAGACAGGGATGATGATGATAATCACCCTCTCCATTAGCATGCTCGCGGTGGAGCTGTGGAAGCCGTTCAATTTTTGCATATTTATTCATTTTGGATTCATATTATGTCGACTGTTCTCTATTGAATCATAACTTAAATCTATTTTTCAGTATTAAAGTCAGGTTACTTAATCTACATTTGAAATAAATCTCTAATCTCGCTATTTTTCTCGGGTGTTTTTTTGAGATTTGGCTAATTTGGTTAAAGCGTTTGGAATGGCACTGCTCACACTGAGCCATCATTTAATCTTTGATTACATTCTAAACGGAGCCATTTTTAATCCGCTAATTATTAGCAGACAAGGGCAAATCTGTGCCTGAATATTTGTCTATGTTCTCAATGCTTTCTTATTTGTATGAGCTTGATCCAAACTAAATTCTGAAGTTTAAATCTGATTAAAAACGCTACTCAAACAATTAGACGTTAGCCAGTCAGCGGTCCTCTTTAAAAGTCCAGAGTATGACACGTTTCCACACAAACCGTTCTCTTGCTGTAATGTACTGCCCACAGCACAACTTTATACCAGATTTTTCCATTTTTAGGCTGTTGTGTGACGAATGTGTTCAGATTTGGAGACTGCCCTTGTGAAAAACATAAATCGTGATTTGCCATTGCTAAGTCTCACACATTTTGACGTGAACGTGCTAGCAAAAGTGACTGTAGTCTAACTAAACAGAAATATATATCTTGCCACATAAATTGGAGTTTGTCAGTCTAATTGAATACAATCAGAATTAAAGGTATAGTTCACCCAAAAATGAAAATGCTGTCAAACTCATGTTGTTCCAAACCTGTATATATTTCTTTCTTCTGTTGAACTCAAAAGATTATGTTTTGAAGAATGTTGGTAACCAGTTGACAGTAGCCATTGACTTCTATAGTAAGTCAATTACAACATTCTTTAAAATATATTCAACAGAAGAAAGAAACTCATACAGGTTTGGAACAACTTGAGGTGAGTCATTGATTTCATTTTTGGGTGAACTATCCATTTAAGAAAAAAAAAATCGTTTTTTCTCTGCAATTGCTCACGCTTGACAAACTGCAAAGAACACAAAACTGAATGCAAAGTTTCTTGTGGAAACACAAAAGCGTTGAAAAATAATTTAACTTCCCAAACCATGTCCCTTTAGGGGCTCCGTAGAGTTTTACCAGATCCTGATTCTAGTTTTGAATGTATAAAATGGACATTTGGACAGTTTTTTGCGTTCTTTGCAGTGTCTCAAGGCAGCGCAAACATTTTTGCGAGCAAAGCAAAAGCATTGAAATATTTTTTTTTCCTCCCATCTCATATTTTTCATCACCATGTTCCCATAGGGCAGGGCTCTCCAACTCCAGTCCTGCTGTGCCAGTATCCTGCAGACTGGGATGGGAGCAAAACATTTATTTAAATATTTTCACTAAAGATTTCGAGTGCACATGAATTAAAAAGATATGTGCATGGATAAATAATTTACAATAAATACTCCAATATTCCATTAAAAAACAAGAATTCTCGATTTTGATTTCATGGGGACTTAGAAAAGGATCGTTGCCCGTGTTATTTTTTAGAGTAGTGTTACATAAGTTTCACGCTGAAGTCCTCTTCTCTTGATACAGAATTAGACAATCAGAGCTCATAATGAGTGTGTTCTGGTTGAAAAACCGAATCAGTGATCACTTTAACATGAAAACTGAGCCCAAAGCCTTGATTTCAGGTAATCGAGACCAGCTTCGTCACCGGAAATAATGACTCACGGCGTGTTTAGTCTGTCTGGGTTCACCCGAGTGACCCACTCAGATGGCCAGTGAGATTCAGACATTGTATAATGATAGAATAGAGTCCAGGCAAACAGAAGGGCCTGGCAGTGATAGATGATGTTTGTGTTGAGGAGATAACGTAACACTCTCACGGGTCAAAGGAGTTTACCATACAAATTACAGTGATCGATTCCTCAAAGCAGAGCGGTATTTGCTTAGTGTGATCACCCTGCAGGCTCGCCAGAATCTGTACATGCATGCAATGTGTACATGCATTCTCATTTCAAAGTCAAGCAAGCCTGTGGAAGTCTATTATTGTGTGCTTCTCTCTGTCAGTGGACAGCAGAGGGCGCTCCGCACATGGCCAATTACAGCAACACTATGTAGGCTATTTCAACTTGTGTTTGAAATGTTAGGAAATAAAGCCTGGATTGTTTAATTTATATTATAGATTGCAGGCTACACTGCGTTAAACTCTTTTAGCACACAGCAATAACCACATAAGAGGAAAAAGAAATCTAATCTTACGGTCAGATAAGCAATATAAAAATAGAAATGTCTATTTAGAAATGGCTCTTACAGGCTTTAATGTTATATCACAACTGCCTTCTCTGCCTATTGAAGCATTTGACAGGAAACTGCACCGTTTGTGTCTGAACATTTCAGGGCAAAACTTTTTTAAGAGTTTCATTTGAAAAGGTACTGCAAATCTGTCAAGAAAACGTATTTTCCCACATCAGACCCAAACAGATTAGGAATCCACCTCTCAAACGCATTTAAATAAAAGCTAATTTTAGGTAGAATAAATGTAAACATTTAAAATTTGGTTTGCATTACATGCATAACCAAGTTAAATCTATCAACTACTGTGACTATCAAGAGTTATTCCAATAACAATACAACATTACGTAGAATTACAGTTTCCGTTTATAGTAGGTCAATTAGAGTTTTTTTATAGAAACACTATGCAATTTTATTTTGTTCAAAATTAACGCAATTCAAATTAATCAAATCATCAATCAAGTTTTTTGGTCTTACCCCGATTCACTATGGTAAGTCTGTTATAAGTGTTTTATGTTTTATATATATATATATATATATATATATATATACAGTGTTGGGAATAACGGCGTTTAAAAGAACGGCGTTAGGTAACGACGTTATTTTTTTCAGTGAGGGGGTAATCTAACTAATTACTTTTCCCGTCGTTACAACGGCGTTAACGTTACTGAACGTTAAATGCGGTGCGTTACCACGGGCGTCAGTTTGGTTTGAAATGTGCTGGCGACAGAGATGCATTCGGACGTGCATTTTCAGAAATGCTAATACAAAATTGTCAAACTGTGCAGCCCCTCTGCTCAACCAGTAAATAAATCCATCGATCCGCAAAAGTTATTTGAGTTCTTAAGTGGGCTAGTGGTAGATCATTTGCCAAGCGTGTCAGAGATTACGGGTTCGAATTCGTACTTCTATAATTGTTTTTTCTCTCTCATCAAAACTGAATTTGTTCAGTAGGGAAACGTTTGTGTGCATTTTATTTTGTGATTTCACCGAAACGAATAGTCGGTGAAATCCACAACGGTGATAGATTGAAGCGCGCGTCCGAGTGAAGACTGTACGTGACAGCGCGAGCCACAAGAGAACAACTATCCATGCAACTGATAGCAGCGGGAACGAGCGCTCAGCTTGATTTAAAAAAACAACACATTTTAGCGCTAGATCTCTTATTTAATAGCGAACTAAATGAACGCTCCGCTAACTGGAGATGTATTATTTATTTGTATTAACATCCCTGCCTCAATGTTTCAAAAAGTGGTGGGTACAAAATGACTCCTGACGGAATCTGGTGGGGACGTGTACCCACCGAAATCGACGCCTATGTGCGTTACTATTATAGACAGTAAAGGTTACTATGTAGGCTATTGATTGAATAAACTGTAATCCGAACGCACCCCGTGGCTCACACAGCTAGTGAGGAGGTGGGTTAATAACGAGGTATGCGATTATGATTGGCTAAGGCAGAGTCATGTTTCCTGGTAGCCAATCAGATCCAGTGTTTTTATACACATGCCAGCACAAGCGCCACACACACACACACACACAACAGCTAAACAGAGATTCGATGAAGCAGCAGAGATAGCGAGTCAGGAGCAATCCAATGAAAAGTTGGGATTTTCAAGGTGCAATATAAGCACTACTTCTGTTCTACTAAGTTCAACTGACTTGTGAAAACTGCTAAAAAAAACTGTCTTTTTTAACAGTAATGCAAATAGTTACTTTCCCTGGTAACGAGTTACTTTTATTATAGAGTAATTCAGTTACTAACTCAGTTACTTTTTGGAACAAGTAGTGAGTAACTATAACTAATTACTTTTTTAAAGTAACGTTCCCAACACTGTATATATATATATATATATTAGACCTGTTGGGATGGTTTTCGTGAAATTGTGTACATGCGTCACTGGCCTGTGTGTGTCTCGTCATTTTCGGAGATAGAGAAAAGTTGCTCCGGCTACTTTGACGCGTGTATGGTGTGGGAGTGGCAGAGGTTAGATGTCACAATGAGTGAGAAAGGTTGAGATGGAGCAGATCAATCGCGAGCCTCTGGGGAATCACCCGTAAAAAACTAATCAAAACAAAAAACAGAGGAGAGTCTGCTGCCAAAAAGAGAATGCGACAGAGCTCGTAATAAAACCAGAATAAGCATCGGGTTGGCTTGTCTGAGATTGCGAGAACCGAGGGATTTGAAAGGTTGTAAAAGCAACGCAGTGATGGTGTTTTTATTATTAAGGTATTTTATTGAACAGATGAATCGCCATATGTTGTGATCATAATTATTGGCACCCCTGGTAAATATGATCAAAGATGGCTGTAAAAATAAATCTGCTTTGTTTTTCCTTTTGATCTTTCATTCAAAAAATGCGCAAAATAATTCTGACCACAACTAGCTCTCTAACAGAGTTCCTTGTAAAGCATTATCTATTGTGAAGGGTCATATTCATCATCACAGTCACACAGAGCTGAAGCACAACCAAAACAATGTTCTTCCACAAAATGCATGCAGTTTTGTTTTTAACCGCTAGAGGGCCAAAAGTTACACAGTGTACCTTTAAGTGATGTTAATAGTAAATGTAAATCTAAAGGCAATTACTTTACAGTTAGGTTTAACTTTTAAGATGCCTTGCTTTGTGAATGTGGTATATTTCCCCTTTATACAAACTGTGGAAACAGTGGTAAAAAAAAAAACCTTGACAAAAATGTTGATAGTCTGGTAAAACATAAGAAATAAAGTTGCTGATATTTGAAGACAAAGATGTGTAGTGTAAGAACAAAAATAAAATAGGTGAGAGAGAGATTCTTTCACTTCTTGGCAAAAGGAAGACAGTGGCGAAATGTTTTGGTTGAACAAACTTTTATTACAATGGTAGTAATGATGATTCATTTGTAAACAGACTTCTAACAAGCTTTAGTAATTGAGTTATTATTAACAGTAATACAATTTCTCTGAAACTGATTTGTACATTTTAAACCTTGTATAAATGGTTCACCGATATTCCAAATCATATTGCGATAAAATGTGTAAGATTATAATGTATAAGATTTGTTATAACGTTCTGTTTAGATGCATTTACCCTATATTGTTCTGTAAAAGTTCCCACTGTTGCTTACTTAAAGACAGTGCACTTATTTTTGAAAAGTGGATTTATGAGCTGATAATATACAGTATATGGATTCTTTCAAATGATATGAGGTGACAAGTTTAAAGATCAGCTTCCATGACTCAAGCCGTTTGAATTCTTCCTTCTTAAAGGATTAGTTCACCTAAAAATTAAAATTATGTCATAATTTACTCATTCTCAAGTTGTTCCAAACCTGTATGAATTAATTTTTTCTGCTGAACACACACACACACACACACACAAAATATATATATATATATATATATATATATATATATATATATATATATATATATATATATATATATTTTGAAGAATATGGGTAACCAAAAGGTTGATGTACCATTGTGTTGATGTACTCCATTCCACTGACATTCTTCAAAATATCTTCTTTTGTGTTCCGCAGAAGAAAGAAATGTATGCAGGTTTGAAACAACTTAAGGGTGAATAAATGGTGACAGAATTTTCATTTTTGGATGAACTATCCCTTTAATATCCTTCTTAAAAATCAAATTAGGCATCCAAATCCAAAACTCCTGCTCAATTTTTTTTAGCCAGTTTATTTTTGATGTCTAAAACATTCCGTCCTCCCTCTGAGTATGGCTTTATCAAAGATGTGTTCCAGCTTATATAGAGTCAATAGATTAGTTGTTAAAGTCAACACAGATATATAGGATACACAATGTGTGACATTCCTTTAGCTTTAGACGGTAGAATTCTCCACTGAAGACACAATGGCAAATGATAGTTCCCTAAGAATGATCGCACAACTGTGTAATTTAAATGCTGCCATGTACTGTAAATGCATGTCATTTTTAAAGGACCAGTTTCTCTCAAAGTCTTTTGAGTCTCAAAGTCTCAGAGTTTGCAAGTGTGTGTAATGTATATTTACACTGGCATTTATTCACGTACACCAAGAGCTGTTGACAGTAATGCATCTGTGGCAGGAATGGCCATTCTCTATGAACTGAGACTCAGGGGGGATTGTGGGTAATATGTTGTCCTCAAGAGATTAATTTTTCTCAAATTAGATTTATCATCCACCAGCGAGGACGAGAGGAGGATGCAAATGAAGTTCGTGAAACCTCACTTTTAAATATACAAGATTCAGAGACCCGCAGCAGACGGAATAAATCGTTTTTTCTTGTCATGGTGTAAAGTTGCGTTTCCTGCAGGAATGCTTGTTTTTCCGTTGACAGCTTTCGGTATAAATGACACTGACTGATGTTCTTATTTGCACATTTGTGCAGTTAATAACATTGATTAGACAAGCATTCAAACTCTTGTCCATCTGTTACAATATAACCACACAAAATTGCTCTTCTCAAAACAAAACAAAACAAATAAAATAGACAAAACGTACAGCTTTTGAAACTATTTGACAGGTTTTTCATTTTTTTGTCAGAGGCTGAGACATAAAAGCTAATAATGTTTCTGCTACTGTACAAAGTGCATTGATATTTATTAATTTAGTAGTAACAATCTCAATACAAAAAAAAGTACGAGTATGACAGAATAACACATCACAAAGGGTTGCTTTTAAAGCTGATACAGTTTATTAAACATGTTATATATCGAATGTAATACATAGGAGATCTTTTTGGCACAAAAAAATTAATAAATAATATGTTATCGTTAAGTCAGTGATTCTACATCTAAATAAATAAACATAACATAACTTACTCTTTAATAAATATACATAATTTGTTATATAGATGCATTGCATCAATGTTTATTGCAGTTGGTCAACAGGGTCCAACAATGCTCGAGCTGAAAGGCTGTGTGTGTGTGTGTGTGTGTGTGTGTGTGTGTGTGTGTGTGTGTGTGTGTGTGAACCAATACGATTAACCGCAGAGTGATAGATTAAGATATAAATGGATTATATTACAGCATTTTGATATTGTGCTGATATTTTGTTGTTTCTCAGCTTGATCATTATTGGAATTATTTGAACATTTAAAAAAAGTGAAACTGTGCAGTTAATATGTTATTCTTACTTGACCAGACCTTATTTTTGTGTGTGTGTGTGTGTGTGTGTGTGTGTGTGTAACAATGTAGCCAAGTCGAATCAGCCAAATTATTTGTTTTTAACGTGAATAAAATCAGTTTCTAATTTAGATTTTTTTTATAGTGTAAACAAAATAGCTTGCATGAAATATCAGTTAAACGGATAGTTCACTCAAAAGGACCATTTTGTCATCATATAGGAAGATATTTTGAGAAATCATTATTATTATTATTATTTATTATTATTTTTTTGGATACACAATGGAAGCTAATGGTTACCAAAACTGTTTGGTGACCAACATGCTTCAACATATCTTCTCATGTGTTCCACAGAAGAAGAAGAAAGGTCATACAGGTTTGGAACGACATAAGGGTGAATAAATTATTGGTTTCCTTTTTGGGTGAACTATCTCTTTAACTTTATTGCATAAAAGCAATATCATACTAGAAACCATGTTAATATTCAATATAGCACTACTGCATGATATTGCTTAAACATTTTTGAGAACCTTACAAATGAAAGTTTCCGAATGCATAGGGTATTTGATTATGAACGTGGATACAGGGGTGAAATCAAGATTCGGTTTCATAACAATGTTTTCTAGTTCCGCATGCTAAAAGATTCTTACAACCATATACATGCACATTACTACACAAGTGTATTGCATAAATCTTCAATTCGGTTTAATATATATATATATATATATATATATATATATATATATATATATATATATGAATATTTGTTCATATGTAAAAACAAAATATATACAAAATAAATCAAAACAATTTGTATTGTTTGTTACAGCAGCACAAAGTCTGTAGACCTCTGTTAGCACATGGTTGGTTGAGTTTTAAGGCCGGGCGCGTTAGGGCTTAAGTCCTCTCCTGTAATTACATCAGTGCTCTAATGACCTCATCAGACTTACATGTGGCTTAAAGGGACACTCATCTGCTTCCTGTACACAAGACAACCGCTTCAGCTCTCATTTAGATTCATCGTAATTGTGAGCGACTTCATTTATATGCCTATTCTTTGTCTCGCCAATTTTTTACGGCGACTGTTGCATGCGATTATCACATCTGTAATCTGTTGACATCCTGTGTACATAAGTGTCTTATTGCAGCTGTAATCCACTAAGTATAGCATTATATAATATTATTAAATAGTACTATTTGTATGTGGAGTTTAGAGCTAAAATCATGACGCTTTTATTTAGGCTCGTTTGATGCTTTTGCAAGTATTGTTCTTCCCACTTTAGTTCTCAGTATTTTTGGACTGGAAGTGGATTAGACTCATATGTTATGGGATTTACACAAACTAAGTGGATTTGGTCAGGTTAACTAAGGGAAGACTTCGGGCACAGCTTTCCTGACAGCGCTCTGAGAATACACAGATTGCTGCTGAGAGGTTACCTTCGATTCCAATACACTTAATAAAATACAAGGAAAAAAAACCCTCTGACAGTGAGAGGAACCTTTGGTCTGTGCAACTGTTTCTGGAGGGATTCCTGAAATGGCTGGAAGCAATGAGTAATGAGAGCTGTGTAGACAAAATCTGGGCTGGTTTGGGGACAATTTGGAGGTTTTCAAAATTTTGTAGGCTAATTAAGCTCAAGTGTGCATGTGCTCCATAAAATCAGTCATGACGTTACTAAACACATACACTCCCGCTGAAGAGTCCGCACTTTTAGCCAATCAGCGATTAGCAGGGAGACGTGATCATTCTTGAGTGACGGGTATTTAATGCAATAACTTGCTGCTGTATTTAAGGGATCGCTATGCCAAAGTGGCATACATTTACAGTTGTATCTGTAGTAAAGAGTGGGAGAATGACCCAACTCTCTAAACGTGGATTACACCTGTGGTGGGATATGACTCGAAGGCTCTTTATAAATATATCTAACTCTGTTTTGGGCGGGTTTTTCAGAGCTTTTGGGCTGGAAATCGCCTACCAGATCTGGGAACACTAGAAATACTGATCCTACTGTTTTTAACTTATCTATTAGGGAACTAGGCATATGCAGGGATATTGTTTTTATTTGTCTCCTTGAGTTTGTTGTGTTCGGAAGGATTTGAAAGTCTGGTAGTCTACGTTCCTCAGTTGTTAAGTGCATGATTCCCAATTTTCTTTTACAGAGCCATGTTGACTATATCAAAGCTGAGGTAGATGTTTAGTATAATTCTTATGTTCGTTTGAACTTGATGTTGGGAATGTTTTGACTTTGAAATACTAGATACAACTGAAACCTTTCAGAATTGCTGCGATCATTTACATGTCAGTTCCTTTCCTTTTTCAGCACAATGAGGAAGTTTTGTTCAGCATTGGATGTGGCTCTGTGTATTTTGCTTTGTTTAACTGAAGCCCTGAATTCATTTTCAAGCTATTTGAAATAGACCCACGAAGGCAAAATAAACAAGACATACAGCAGCATCTCATTAGCAATGACTTAACATGGGAATAATTACTGTTTGCATGATACGTTTTCTGTTTCACTTCATCAGGACTGGCAGAAGTTTCTGAGGAGAATCTGTCAGCCAAGTATTTTCCGCAAAGGCAATGCAAGACTTATGCTCTCCTATGCTTTTAGCCCAAGACCAAGATGTTCTTCTCAGAATTAGGGGTCTATATTTTTCGTTTAAATTTGTCTTGATTGATTAAAACATTTGATGGTTCCTAAATGTTTGAGGACTCAGATGAGTTTTGACCCTCAAAGTCAGACGCATCCACATGCTTGGGCCGAAAACTCTCGGATTGTGTGGTATTGATGGAAGTTATCGAGGAAGGAGATGTCCTCCTCGTACGCGGTGGGCCGACAGCAGGGGCTGTGACGAGCCTTGTCCTTCTGGTCCTTAGTGAGCAGCCGCGAGCGCTTCATGAACGCCAGCGTCAGGTCATAGTTTTTGCGGCTAGTGGTGCACTTCCCACTGCAGTAATGGAAGACTATAGTCTCGTCACTGATGTAGCCTAACCCCAGCTGACTGACCGTCACCTCCACCTCCCGCAGCGAGCAGGGTTTGGCTTGCTTCTTAGCCCGTTTAGTCCTTTTGCTCTGCTGGGCATCTCTACGGGCTTTCCTTTCCACCAGTGTCCCAATGACCTGCTTAAGCTCGCCCTCTGTAAAGCTCTGGAACATCTCCATGACTGAGAAAAAAAAGGGTTCATTATTTTGAGCATTTAGCATGACAAAAACATTAGCATTGTTTCAATTATATTATGCAGTTTTCAATGGAAGTCTATGAGACAAGACATTGACATAAGCTTTAACCTAAACTTTACAGCTAAAATAGTAATTAACAAATGCAAGCTGCACATATTTTGCTTTTCAACCCCTTGAATGTGTCAGACATCCCACCTCGGAAGGTCCGGGAGTCTCCTGCATGTCGATAGCAGCTCCTTGACACCCACAAATTATATATAATATCCAGAAATCGAATGAGAGAGAAAGTCTGTTTCCACCTGGTATTAAGATGCATTACCTTACACCTGGTATTATCACGTGTTTCAAAAATTTTCATCGCACTCAACTATCACTTTCACTTTCTGTGCTCAAATACTATTGAATGAATTCGAACCCATGTTAGGTGGCTCACGTGAATGTTAGGGGGGTGTTGTACCATCTCCTGGAAATGATTAAACTAGTCCCAGAGGTAGTCGAAAGCGCATCTGACCGTATTGCTGTCGTAGTGTAGGCACTCATGTGGTCATATGTGTTTGAACAGCCACAAAAGACCGTCTGCTCTCCGCCTACTGACCGAACGCGTACACATTATGGGAAGTGCGCTTGCCAGATGGGATTTAAACATTGTTGGCTGAAGACCCAAGTCTGGTTTGAAGATGAAAAACAAATGAGTTTGTTCTCGCACCATTCCCGACACACACTCACCGCTACCTTTCGGCGTGGTCTTGCGGCTGTCAGAGCAGAAATTAAAGCGGGCTACTTTTTCCGTAGTCTCCGGTCGGGTTCATATCTAAATTGCACAAGCTTTTTTCGTCCATTAGATTGAAAAATCTGAAAAATCACACATTTTCCCACCCATAGACCCTCCCGTCGAAGAAATCAGGACAGAAGTGGTTGAAAGTGGACAAAAGAGACGGATTAAAACACCAGGTGTAAACGGGAATGAGTCTCCCTCGTCTACTTGTGATCCGATCGACCAAAACTCATCTTAACACCAGGTGTAAACAGAGCCTTACATGTATTGGGGTGGATATTTACATAAATTGTCATTCCTTCCATTAAAGAGAAAATGTGATCCCTGGCTTTTTGGAGTTTCAGACAGATTAAACATCAAGTGTATCACTTTCAGTGCTAAATATAAGACAATAGGCTGATTAACTATTAAAACAATCTGGGCTGTTTCCCAAAATCATTGTGAGCTAAGTTGATTTTAGAGACCATTGGTGGCACTGGTTCTACGATCTACTTATGCTGTATTTACGCCATGTCATAATTACCGTATTTAAAACTCTGTATGCTTTCGAATTGTCATCGCGTTACTTTGATGTCATACACTGATCGGTCAGCACATTGCCACTTCAAGTCAAACACCTTAAATCTGCAGTCGGTACAGCGCTCATGAGGCACAAGTCGTAGCTCTCCGAAAATTACGAGTTTACACATTGTAATTACAATTTCTACAAACATGTAGAGACTTTTTACAGTTCAGAATCATTACGGTAATTTCGACAAGGTGTGAACACACCTTTTCAAACAGCCCTGCTCTTTGAGCATTTCGACTGCTGTCTCAACCAATAGAGTCGGGGGGTGGAGCTATCTGTTTAGCTAGCAAATGGCAGACAGGGGGAAACACAGCCTGGGGTCTTTACCATGAAGCTGGTTTAGGTGATTGCCAGGTATGTTTCAGTTTAGTTTGCGCCAACCCTGGCTTTTAGGCACCATGAAAGTGGCTTGGCTTTTAGCAGTGTTCATCGCCATAGTAACTTACCCTCCACAGCTAACCTGGTCCTGGGCTAGTTGTGTTCTGGGTAAGACATCTCAATCCGAAATCGGACTAATTAGCTGTGAGCAAAGTGATTAATCTCTGATGCAATAAAGTCATTCCCCCAGATTCTCTTGCTCCAAATGAAAGGTCACTACATAGTAAAAGGTTTTTAAATACAAAATTGTCTGACTTTTGACGACTTTATATCTGACTTTATATATTATAATTATTTTAGATGATTTATATATTATTTATATAATTATTATACCCCTAATCCATTACACATGCGCAATTTTTGTTGAACAATTATTATTAAACATTTAGTTTAAATGACCATAAATATTTACAGATACTATATGTAATAAAAATACGATATTGGAATCCGTAGATAAAGTATAGAGTCTGAATACCTGTATAATTATCAGCTATATAAACTAACTTCACAACTTTCATTTGGACTGATATAGCAAGATATTGCCTTCTTATTGTGTAAATGCATTTATGTATATTATATATTCTTCAATCTCTTAATCTTCAACAGAAGAGAGAAACGAATCTTGCTGATTTTCTACTGATTTTAACGAGTTATAGATATATTTTAGATCCCTCAACTCTTTTCCCAAATCTAAAATCGAAACAAATCTAAAATCTTATCAAAAATATAAAAAGAAAAAAGCAGAAAAATGTACAGTAACAATAATTTGATACAATATACAATGGTTACAATTATATACATAGTTCATTTCCTAATTTAAATCCAGCCCTTTTCCCAAAATATTAATACACATGGTCATTTTTTCATTTAGAGCATTTTCTGAAAACTGCCTATGGCAGATAAAATAAATATTACATAAGTAATAGTTAAACGATTACAGAAATTGTATTCATTTTGGAATTTGGAAGTGTGGTCTTGTTTAACATGATTTAATATTTTGAAATGTGCTGGCAACAGAATGAAATGATTTATTAAAATGATTTCAAATTAAAATAAACAAATACATTTGGTTGAAAACAATCGCATTGCTCATAAATACAATAGAATCAACCAATTGAATATTCATAGATTTGTAAATATTTGTATATCTGTAAAGTTGTTAATACATAATATTTATCTTTTAGATGATGTCAATAATATATTTACATTTTAGTGTGTAAACCTAAGTAAAACAATGCATAGTATAACCACATTTTATCTGAAATACAGATAAAAACAAATGTTGAGAAACCTTTTGTTTGTTTGTTTGTTTGTTGTTTGGTGACCACAGTGATTTTTAACTGCAGGGAATATTATGGTTATCAGATTGATGGTTAAATTCACATGAAATTCTGCTGATCGTGATTATTTTACCACCTTGTGTGAAGTGAGTCTTATCTGAGACAAAGATTTCTGGGTGGCCTGCATGCTAAATGCAATCTGATTTAAACAAAGATATAAGTCGCGCTTTAATATGAGAACATAAGGGCATATGATCTTACATTCTGAGACGAAAGAGTTTCCTCCGTCAGCTGATCTGACGCTCCGTTGCCGCCCACCAACCCCAATGGAAGGCGACGGATTACTGGTGTGTAATGAAGATGATGGTGGTGAAAACGATGAAGATGAAGCCCTGCGGTGGGGAGGAGGGGGCGGGGCTCTGGAAGAGGACGTGGTTTTAATGACAAGCAGGGGGAGTGCAGCACCACAGAGAATCAGGCCGATGGCAGCAAACTTCCATAACTTCATCTTAGAATGAGGAGAAGCATTGGGCCCCTGCAAAACAACCAAACATCCATCACTCAAAATGTTTTATGTTTTGTCATCACACATCAGAAACTTTAGACATCATTTCATTTCGTCAGGTTATACGCTACTACTGTATGGTCATCATTGGAGAAAGATGTTTTTTTTATCCCCATAATGGTCTAATAATGATTCACTAGCAGAAGCTAACTGTTAAAGCTGACCAGCAAAATCCTAACCCCCTGGCCAGCTAAGCATGTTAATAGTTGAACTAATGTTAAACTGGGAAGTCAATGGCTGCATCCAAAATCGCATACTTCACTACTAATAGGCGGAAAACAGTATGCGACAAAAGAAGAATGTCCTAATTCACAGTACTCAAAAAAGTGTAGGCAAAAAGTACCCGGATGACCTTCTTATACCGGCGAGATTCTGAAGTGTGCATACAATGGACACTTTACTATCCCATGAGGCCACGGGAGAGGATTTGTGAATGGGAGTGAAACAATGTAACTGAGGCTGGTACAGTAGGTCACATGATAATAACAACATGGCGAATGTATTATGTCCAGATAACATTCATACCACACACATTCATACTATAAAGAACATACTTTTTCAGCTATCTTGAAGTAATTACTTCAGAAGTGACATCGCCAACTACTGTCCTGGCAGCATAATTGCTACAGTGTTTTTAATCATTTTCGCAGATCCAAGTGGGTGGGGATTGTTTTAACAGCGTTGTCATCTGTACGTGAAAAACGCAAAGGAAAATCTTACCTTTCTAGTACATTGTTGTCGTGTAAACGTATCAGTTATCCTTTCATTCTTGTGTTTCTGTTTCTTGTGTTTGCCTTCTTTCTAACTCTTGTTACCCTTGTTAGTTGCCTTAGTTATTGATTAGTGTCACCTGTGTCTAGTTTAGTTGTCTTCGCTCTCCTCTTGTGTATATAGCTATGCATTTCAGTCGTTTCTCGTCAGTTCTCAACCTTGTTCAGTACGTGGTTTTTGCTTATTACTCCTGTTAATCTCCACGATCTCCTGCATGTTTTCAAAGAGTATTCGTCTTTGTGTGTGTTTGCTTACCACAGAAAGTGTGACAAGCATGAGTTTGGGGCGGAGCTATGTGTTTAACCAAATAATGGCAGACAGGAGGAGTGGCTGAGAAACCTGTTTAAAAACAATTATTCTTTTTGTCAATTCTGTTTGGTTACTACAGTGGCGCAGAAATTACGAACTTTAAAACTGACACTGACACTCTTACAACTTCATGTGGTTGCAACCACGTGTAATCTTACAACCACATGTGATTTGTTCGATATTGCGTTGATCAGATTAGACTTAAGAACATGGAAAAAGACACAGGGCCCTATCACACACCCAGCGCAATGCAGCGCCAGGCACGACACAAGTGTTTTTTGCTAGTTTCAGGCTGACGCTGTTATCATTTTCGCATCCTGCGCCACGTTGTTTAAATAGCAAATGCATTTGTGCCCATCGACCCTCCCATGGGCGTGTTGGTCTGAAAACGAGGTGTGTTGGCGCGTTGCTATTTTGAGGCAACTGAAATAGACTGCGCAATTGACCAACAAAAACCTGCTATAAAGTCAATGACGCAGTATTTTTTTATTTAAAGGGCGCGTTAGTAATATGAGCCTATAGGCGGGTGCACAACGCACATACATTCTGCTTATTACACACACAGGGACGCGCAGCAGCACACAAACATGCCTAATTAGCCTCTTTAACCTCACGCACGAGCAGATCTGTTTCCTTGCTTGAGAAGCGTTCAGTCTTTCTGATTGCAAATTCTGCCATGTAAATATTGAATCCGCTATGTTGCGAGCGCAACTGGCTTTTAAAGGGAATGGGAAATTACACTCTGATTTTTTTTTTGCACCCCAAAACACACCCATTATTCATTAAGAGAATAAGGACAAGCCTTTAGACCATGCGCACCGACCATTTTTCCCATCGTTAAACTAGCAAAAGTGGATTCGGACACGTCCTTAGTGCACTTGCGCCGTGCACTTTAGACCATGTGCTTAGATCGTTAAAATAGGGCCCATAATGTTCTAACTGCCCCCTATAGTACCCCTTGTGGCAACACTGAAAATACAACGTGTTGACACATTTGGGGAAAACAATGAAGCTTAATTCTCATATTTGGGTGGATTATGTTTATTAAATTCCATTTATTGTTCAAATAACCACATTAACTATCCCTTATTCATCTTTTTTTGGCTGCACCGATGATTGACATTGATGTTTGACACTATTGTTATTCTCAAAAATGGTTCAAGGACAGCAGTCCAACAATTACAGAACCGCTGTACTAACAAACGCCAAACCAAGTTAAAACATCTTAGATTGTGTATTCTAAATCTTTCAGCTACATATGAGCAGCCTCGTGCAAACCAAGTTGTTATTCCAAAGATTTCATTCACAGATGTTTGCACAAGTGGTTTTGCCATCCGTAACTTTTCTGCTCCTCTGTTGATCTCATTCCGGTCGCAGGTCTCGGAGCGCACACAGGTGTGCATTGTCCACCGTTTTCATGTGGCCCAAATCGTCTGGATCCAGAACATACAAAAACTGGCACATGCTGCCAGTGCGCTCTCGTGTATTGTTTTACTTTTTCAATTTATCAGATGGGGATAAAATGGTGAGTTCCAAGCGAAACAGATTGCGTTTACTCCTGGGCCAAAGTGTTATTCTGATCACAAGCTTCTTCTTTGGCAACATCACAACAAACACATGAGAAGTATATCAGTAGGTTTTCTTCAGTGATTTCCCTACATCCACATACAGATGTATTTCCTTTTTTGCTCTGTAAGACACATATCTGCCAGGTGTGTTTATTTCTGAGTGAGATGTTTTTAGGATTAGAGGGCTTATTGTTACAGGATAGAGTAAGTGGTGATGCCAAGATATGTTGATCAGTATCAGATGGTTACTTTTAAAAGTAATGCGATACAATATTGTGTTACTGTCTAAAAAGTAACTAATCATGTTACTTAGTTACTTTTTATCATAAGTAATGTGTTAGTAACTTTTGAGTTACTTTTTCTCATCTGGGCTGGGCTTGCTTGTTTGTTTTTTTAATTACAAAAAAAAGTTAAATTATTTTCGGCAAATGTAAAGGCCCTTTCAAACCAAAAGTGCAAATGCAATAGGAAAAGCAAATTTACTCATGTACAGTAGAGGCGCAGCTCAAACTAACCTTTCAGATGTGCTGCCGTTCAGGATTACTGAAGAATAGAACCAGGAGAAGAAAGATCAACACTCTTACTTCAGTAAAGGAAAAAAGTGTGATGTTTATCTAGTCATTTTTGCTTATTGTTATGGTTGAATTGGATCATCGCAGGTCAGCAGCAAAGACATTGGTTAATAAAGTGAGATTAAATACATAAAGTATATTTGTGCTATTTAATTATTGCAGGTTTGCATAATATTCTGAGATTCCGTTTTTATTCATTTTGAGGAATACCGAATCTGTTTTTGTGCAAGTGAGATGAGCAAATGCATGCTCACATTTATAGCCTAAAACTACAATAACCATCATGCTTATACAGTCCACTCAACGCGTGTGTGTGTGAGGCTATGACAACCAAGTTCTGGATTGCTTGCTTCACACAGTTAGCAAATACTAAGCTTATGCCAGTGTGAGACTAGTTTCTTCTTACTTGCTCATCAGATGTTACATATAATAATAATAATAATAATAATAATAATAGTTATGATAAACATGATTGTCTTCAGCATGCTAACAAGCTTTTGCTTTTTATTATCTAACTAAGTAACTTAAATCTATTAAGTGGGTTCAACAAAACATTTGTTTAAATTAACTTAAAATGGTTGCGTGTAAAAGTTGCCCTTAAGTTAAGTTCATTGTACAAACTATTTTTTGAGTGTACAGAATCATTTCAAATGATGACATCACAACAATATATTGTCTGTTCTATTGGAAAAAAAATAAAGAAAAATAGCTTGCTCCAACTCTTTGAAAATGATTTGCCTGGGCAATGAAATAAAAAGTTCAGCCAAGTTTACTTTATTTATTAAAAATACTTAATTATTATAATTATTACCTCAAATTATATACCGTATAACGTGTTTTGGAGAAATGCATTTTTTTCATAATGTGATTTACCCCCCACTGTCAATTCTTTAACGTCAATGAAAGGTTAGATTTTTGCAATTGTTTTTAATGAAAGATCAAAAGGATAAACAATGCAGATGTATTTGTACAGCCATCTTCGATCATATTTACCAGGGGTGCCATTAATTCTGACCACAACTGTATATAGTTGTAATCAAAATTATTCAACCCCCATTGCAAATCAGGTTTATTGGCAAACTTTACAGACTTTCAGCTGTTTGCAGTGAACAAATCAAACAAAAGTAATTGAAATAGCTCAACACAACAAATGTTTCAAGTGGTTTCCCCAAATTCAACTGAAAATCCAACTTTTAATGACTTTTGCAATTTCAAAATTATCCAGCCTTCATGGCAAGCATTTTTAGTACTTAGCCCATTCCTCATGAGCAATGGCCTCCAGTTCAGTAATATTCTTGGATTTGCGAGCAGCCGTCTTCTTCAAATCCCACCAGATGTTTTCTATGGGGTTCGAGTCCGGTGACTGTGATGGCCACTGTAGAATCCTCCAGGACTTCTTCTGCAACCAAGCCTTGTTAGAAGGTTCAATGACGCCCAAGCTTCAGCTTCCTCACTGACGACATGACGTTTTCTCCTAGGATTTCCTGATACCTCAATGAATTCATCTCTCCTTCCACACGCTGCAGGTTTCCAGTGCCAGAGGATGCGAAGCATCACGAGCCCCATCATGCTGAGCTGTAGGCAGTGTTCTTGGTTGCAGCCATTGAAAGCTTCCTTTTTTGCCCCTTTTTTTGCCCCATGTAGATAGTGTAACCACTGTTCCTTTAACTTTGAAGTTGCGCACTCTCTGTGTCTCTATTTCGTCCCTTTACTAACTTTTTGTATCCTGTTCTTGGTTTGTGAAGGGCAATGATATCTTCTCTTAACTTTTTCGACCATTCGTTTGTCTTAGCCATATTTCTAACATGCAGTCAAACGGGACACTCAGCAAACCTAGCCAAACCACTTGAAACATTTGTTGTGTTGAGCTATTTTAATAACTTTTGTTTGATTTGTTCATTGCAGACAGCCGAAAGTCTGTAAATTTTGCCAATAAACCTGATTTGCAATGTGGGTTGAATAATTTATGAATAATTTACACACACACACACGCACACACACACACACACACACATATATTTTTATTTTTTACAACCGTATTTTAGTGTCATCGAATATGATGTTATGCTCTCTGTAAAAACAACAACAACAACATGGTTTTGCCATGGTTCATGTCCACAAAAACTAAGGTAGCTTGGTCCTTTTTAGTTACTTTACTTTACTTTTTTGAATATTACTTTAAATATTAGCCCGATTCCATTAACACAGTGGTTCTCAACCTTTTTTGGGCCAGCGCCCCTATCCAATATCCAGGTCCCTGACTGCCCCCCACCCCCAAACTAATGAGCGAGCAGAAACGAGTGAGAGTTAACAGATGAAATAAGTACAAAATTGTCATTTATTAATACAATCGAACTATACTCCACAGTGATTAATCCAAAAAAAAACAAGCTATAAACTTCATTGAATAGCAATACCAATAGCAATACCAATTAATGATTAACACAAAGAAACGTGTAAGTACACTATATATTTTTTCTTGTTATTAAATAGAGATTTTTAAATGTCTTTCTTTCTGAAATAAATAAATAAACAGATGTTTATTTTGCTTGTCACATAACAAGACACAGAACATTAATTCCATATGCTTGTAAGAGTTTGTGCCAATGGATGTGTCTTTGCTTTTCTTGCCTCTAAAACACTCAATTCTAATAGGAATTATAGTTATTGATCCCATTCCCATAAGATTCTGTAAGACTGAAAAAAAGCAGCTAGGGGGTACCAAACAATTCAGCCGCTGAAATCAGGAAATGCCTCGGCGTGTCTTCCAGAGACTAAGAACTAAACCAGACCACACGCTCTCAAACACTTCACCAGACGTTATTAGAGTGCACTGGGCAATACTAGACTCTGGTTCTGGTCCAGAAGAACATGGAAAGAGAAAGATGTGGAGCGGTACATGACAAGGTCTTGTGTGGATGTGCCATGATTTTCCTGCCAAAGCTTTACTGTTTATACGTCAAAATATCATATGGTAATAACAGCAAACATGCCAGAGCATAAATAAAGAGCCTGTTTAAATTCCAATCATTTGTGTGTAGGTAAATGTGTACTTGTTCCAATCCTTACGTGTGAAAAACTTCCAGAAAATGGGACTAAATAAGGTCTAGTATACTCTAAAATACAGGGTTGTTTGGCGTAAAATCTAGTTTTGTGAATGCAGGTACAACAAAAATTCTAGTATATGAATGCAAACACTTTAAACTGTTGTTTTGAGCTGTGGAAAGAGACGGGCCAGTCTAATATCAAACAGTGAACTGGATTTCCAAAAGTACAGGGGACAGCCTCTCTTTCATTCCCATTGGTCTACAGATGCTGATGTCAGAATAAAAAAGTCAACAAACACAATAGCATAATAACATATACTCTTACTATTTCTGCCATATAAATATAGTAGTCTATAGTGATTATAATTAACTTAATTTAAGAACAACTGAAGTTAATGGGAGGTCTTCATAAAAAAGTATAGGCTACAAGTTTGTGTGTGCGTGTGTAAAGATGAATTTGAATGAGTAATGATGATTCATAACCTCTGTTCATCTCGGCTTTGACATCAGCCCACCTGTCTGGAGTATTTCAATCACGTTTCAATTACTGTTTTTGAAAGAAGTCAAAAATATTGAGTAAAAACAGTCATTTAGAGAAATATTATTACAATTTAAATGAGCTGTTTTCTATTTGAATATATTTTAAAATGTAATGTATTAATTACTGTTTTTGAAAGAAGTCAAAAATATTGAGTAAAAACAGTCATTTAGAGAAATATTATTACAATTTAAATGAGCTGTTTTCTATTTGAATATATTTTAAAATGTAATGTATTCCTGTGATCAAATTTGAATGATTTTTTAAGGATTATTTGATGAATACAAAGTTCAAAAGAACAGAAATAGAAATAGAAATCTTTTGTAACAAAATACCAATATTTACTGTCACTTTTGATCAATGTAATACATTCTGAATCTACATGCTGAATAAAAGTACTATTAATTTCATTCCAAAAAAATCCATCCGTCTTATTGACCCCAAACTTTTAAATGGTATTATATATCAAAACCTAGTGACGGACAAAATACGTATGTCCGGAATTCACCGAAATTCGTACTGGTCAAAAACCTTGTAACTCCATTTGAGCTGGATTTCGGTATAATGTTAATAATAATATAATGACACATGAAACTGTCTGATCACACATAAAGCCACAATATAAATTTTGACAGCACAGTGTTTAACTATTAAAAGGTGAGAGTTCTCCACCAGACAGCAACGATATACAGTTACTAAATAGTACCTAAGCCACTAATCAAACCTAAACAACAAAATACTAGAAATTCCAATTGGAATTTATTAATTCAAGTTATTATGATCATAATATGAACAGTTAAACTGTAGAATCAATTTATTTTTCTAGCTTAAAAGTAGGTAAACCATAATCAAATAAACAACAAAATCCTAGTAATTCTGATCAGAATTTTTCAATTCAAGTAATATTATGATCATAATATATAGTGAAAAAATAAATATAATTTGTAACGAAAATTTTACTGTCACGGTTTCGTGTAGATAATCCAAGAAGAGACATGCGTGGCTCCAAATGAATTATATTAAAGCTGCAGTCTGTAACTTTCTTGGGTTAAAAATGATCCAAAATACATTTTTGAGCAAGTACACAGCCAGTGTTCAAAACGATCTGCTTGCCGTAGCTCGATTCAAAACGGTAAGCTTGTAATAATGTTTTTAATTCCAGTGGTACTGGTGGATTTCCACGGGAAATTCGAGCATGTCTTTGCGTCATTACGTCACTACACATAAAGAAGAGTCTCGGCTAGTAGGCTATATTGCGTGTGAGGATGTTGGAGGTGGAGATTTATAGCCTTTTCTCACAGCACTTGATATAATTAAACTTATCAATTTGATGGCGGATCCAGAAAGGTTCAAACGACAATCGCCAGTGACAACTGGAAACTCACCCGTTGTTAAATGCAAAAGACTTCAGACACTGAAAGACACTGTAACAGGGCCCATGCGAAAACAAGGATAATATCGGAAGGGCATTAGTCACGCAATGCTGACCCTAAACCAAATCCTAACCCTATAGTAAGTACATAGTTAATTAATAGTACTCTGTACGTAAATGCATAATTACATTCCAACAAGATCACCTTTAAATAAAGTGTAACCCAGGACTCTTTTACTATTTAAGTAAATCGCAGAGATTCATTTCGATTATTCTTCCATGGATGCTGGGTCATGAGGCTGCTCACAGCAGGGACAGAGAAACACTCATTGACTCATTGAAAGACAGAGTATTCTTTCAGTCTTGTGTAAACAAAACATAACTAATAACCCTAAAATGAAATTTAGAAAAACTGCCTCTTTGTTTTCTTCTCAGACATCAGACATAGTCTCCAGCCAGGATACACCCTACACAAATCACACTATTAAGCACACTGTCTCCTTATTAGGAAACAGACGATTGTTCTAAATGTGTATTCTTTTCAAGGGTAGTGGACTTGAGCAGATCTGTGTTTATGGAACATTCAAAAAGTAAATTGTCTAGTCAAGTGGGCACTCAACAATGACAAGATGGCTACAATAGCATCCCAAGAGCAACCTTTCCTAAAATAAGTTTCTCAGGCTTCATAGAAAATAGAAATACCGTAAATCGAATATCACGTGTTCTGATATTCTGTCTCTGTCTGTTGGATTGTTGAAGTACTCCTGATGATGTCATCTAGACAGTCGACACTCAGATCGTCTATACTGTGAGTTCCTCGAGCTTCAATATCCTCAATGAAACACAATGAAACAAATAATATGGCCCTCATTAGGACATTGGAAAACATATACTATAATGAAATATTAAAAAAAGAAAAATAAATTCAGAATAGATGGCTACTTTTGAATCTATATCAACTGAGAAAGATTTTTATAAGGGGTTATTATAGTGCCTCCAGGGGCTAACTGCTAATTCTAACAGGCCAAACCTTGAGCAAGCAATTTGCAAACTAAAAAACTTTATGCACCTTTAAAGCAACTGTTTTTCTATGATGTGCAACTGCCATGAAAGTGTTTTGTGGTACTACCTTAAATGCAACTTCAAAGAAGTTGGAGGTGTATTATGTATTAAGTATTGTTTTATATACTACTATAGTATACAATTAGCTTTTATGTTGAAATTTTCAGTTTTCTTTTTTAAATTTTAGTTGAAGTTTTATACATTTTGTTATGCGATTTTGTCAGTTTAATTAGTTAGTAGTCCAGCATGAGTCATCAATATTTTTGATCGTTTTTTTTTTAGAGGTCAAAGATTGTCATTTTTAACACAACCTTTCTTAAGGTTTAGCTTTTAGGAGTGCACTATAGCAATATAGATGATTTCTATATTCAGTCATTGATTAGCATATTCTGTCATGATAATCGTGTTAATCGGGGGTGGGGTTTATGTTAATTTTAGGGCTAGTGATGTCAGATAACTTTGCAGATGTTGTTTATGCTCAAACAGCAACATTACACACTAAGTTAAAAAAGTGAAATCATAATCAACCACCCCTTTAAAGCCACACAACTCTGATTTTGGTTTCATTGGAAATACTTTCTTCTAAGTATTTGAAGAGACAACTATACAGCTGCAAAACATTGGTCCCAACCGGTCCGACACAGAAACACTGGCAACCAATGGCGTGAGTTTTGTTTGACCAATGGCACATTAGTTTGGGATTTCTTTCATTATTTTTGCTTTTGGTTACGCTAGTGTCCCGGAAATGACACACCTGACTTTTAAAAACTGTGATCAGCCCAAAGCTCTCATGTATATATGAAGCATTTAGATGAATATGTTCTCTAGCATTGTTTGAGAAATCTGCAATTCTGACTGATAAAGCTCTGCCTCCATCCCGAGCAATGCAAGGTGATCATGCAGTGAGATCCAACTCAAATGACTGTACAAAGAGTGGACGTTTCTCTTTATCTGCAGAGTCACAGGAAGTTGAGGTGCTAAAAGCAGAACAAAATCAATCACTCTGCTGCTCTTGGCTTGTCTTCTTCTTCTGTTACTTCGGACGGGCAGAACTGGTTCAGGTTACCTCACAGCTCTGGGCTTGCGTTTAGTGGCCGTGTTCACTACACACTAAACAACAGAATAAAACTCATAGAAAATGAACAAACGCCTCTTAAATTAAACATAACCACCCTGATGTTCATCAGCTATATTATGAATGGCTCGATTTCAGGACTTTGCTTATTTTTGCAGTCAGGGATGGGAGTGTAACATTAGAGCTTTGTGTTTATGAATTGCAAATGCATGAAACATTCATGAGACATGCACGAATAAGATGTTTCATACTGCACTCTTTAACACAATGAATCTCAGAAGCTCCCAAGGGGAGTTTAAGAGGCTTTTAAACATCCTGAAGATGTGGAGACTGTAAAAACTGTCGACGGACCTTAACACACCCTGTCCACATCAATCAACTGATTAAAAGCAGACTTCCCTGTAAGTGGGTACTATCAATTATTTGGGTTTAATATCAAATAAAATCAATACATATTAAAATCATTTAATTTAATGTTAAATGTAAATATTTTTTCATTCATTTAAACGTATGTGATACAATGTAGTACAATTTCAAAATAACAAACAAATGATATTTGGTTAGAAAGAAATACCCATTTATTTATTAGGCTGTGCTAATGTCAGGCTTTGAAATGTGCATTATATCAAAACACCATCACTCCGATTCAGGATTAATGCTGACTCTCATTGATCATATGGCTATTAAATTCACTCTCATTGATTGTACAAATGGCCATTTTCCATTGAACTGAAGTTAGTAGAGTGAAGTATTGGCATTGCATGTAAAAGCACACTGTTACACACAAAAGACATGGAATCTGAGTTTGAAGAGTAACTCAAGTGTCTGTCCTAAGGGGACGTCAATGCAGAATACTCTACAATTTCAGGTGAAACTTCATCTCTGGGCAGATGTTGTTTTATCAAGACAGTGATATCGGTAGTTATGGATAAGATGTGTTGAGGTACTGAATGACTCAATTGGGCTTTTCTGTGAATGATTAATGGAATGGGTCCTGAATTCAAACCACAGGAGCCCACACACATTACATGGTTCACTAACAAAATCTATGCAAACTATAAGGTTATGCTCACAATACCATTGCTAGTCGTTATTTTTATACACAGTTCGGTTAGTTTCGAGAGTGACAATTGCATTCTATAAAAAAAGATACAATTTTCAAGAGTCACAACCACAAGTTTGGCAAATTAAACACATATGATATGAGGCGGTGCACGTGATTTCACCAAGTACCACATACTGGATCAACATCTGGAAAAATTTCAATCAACCAATCAGATTTGAGGGACAAGTGTTCGGTTTATGTCAAGTTTATGTTTACAGTTTTAGGTGCTTCTACATCAGTGTTATTCATCGATCATTTCCCTCTGATTTTAGGGATAAGTTACGGGTAGGGATAGGTTTGGAGTCAAGACTACATTTTTGGACAGCAATGTTGTTATAGGATCAAAAAAAAATCGTTTTGTCACAGTAACCAACATGAGTCATGCACAACACAAGTTATTATTTGCAAACATTTACAAATGTTATGCCAGCTTCTCTTGGGTTATGAAAATGGCAGACGTGTAACCACTATGGTTGCAATGTAAACTTCATTTAAGAGTCACACCTGTTAAAAGACTTTGTCTATGCTGAACTCTTATACTGTAAGTGAACAGAGCCAAAGACAATGAAATTTAGACATCAGATCTTAACAAAGCACATCAAAAGTACAC
This sequence comes from Meda fulgida, assembly GCA_030578275.1. Lineage (NCBI taxonomy): Eukaryota > Metazoa > Chordata > Actinopteri > Cypriniformes > Leuciscidae > Meda > Meda fulgida. Next base: position 3,675,447 of record JAROOJ010000031.1, read on the forward strand.
AGCCAATTAGCAGCAGCTGTTAGACTGTAAATCACATCTTTCCTCAAGCTCTTTAAAGGGAACTAGCTGCTCAATGCGGCATAGGTATTTCAAATATGTCCACTTCAACCCCATCTGGAGGGGTTTGAAACCACTTTCAGTTGTGGTGTGAATGCTTATGTCTGAATGCGTTCAAACTACACTAAGGACAGATGTATCAACCAGTTACCTAAAACAAAGGTTTTAAGCTTTGCCGGGTTTAAACCATAGACTGTAAAAAAACGGACTTTAAAAATAAATTACAGTCTGATCGAAAAATTTGTAAAAGGACATGCACACAGAAATTTTCTTCAGTATGCCTGATATCAACGTGCATGCAGGAACGCTTGCCTAAAATTACTGTTGTGAGAAGAAAATAATTGTGCATTTGGGAGAAATATGGCACTGATATAATCCCTTGAGACAAATCTTAAAACCAAGTGTAACTGCACCTGAGAGATCGGTCAGAGATCGGGCTGCTTCTGCTTCATATTTTTCCATTCTGATTACAGTGCTGATGTACTGAAGGCCAGCTAGTGAAAGCTGTGCTGGTAAACCTCACTCCTCGGATCTAAGAGGCACACTAGTGACTGACGCTAGGACTGAGACATTTGAAACATTAATAGAGATACTTCAAAGGCATCATTGTGTCAGATGATTAAAGCATTGTTAACACTATAGTTAACTGCATTCGTTGACATTAACTAATAATGAACAATACTTCTACAGCATTTATTAATCTCAGTTAATGTTAATCTCAACATCTACTGATACATTTTTAAGATCAAAAGTTGTTTTTATGTAGTTAATGCATGGTGAAATAACTTGACATTTTTATTAACTAACATTAACAAAGGTTAATATATATATATATATATATATATATATATACATATATATATTGCTCGTTTTTAGATCATATTAATTAATGTGTTAACTAATGTTAACAAATGAGACCTTATTGTTAAGTGTTACTGAAAACGCATTACGAAAATGATCAATTATATATCAATAATGTATAATCAATATATAAGTCAATATACTGTTTGTCTTTATATCATTAAACATAAGCTTATCACTGATGTACAGTCCACAGTGATTTATTTTGCAATTGCATCTGATGCTGTTTGATGTTTATTTTTAATTGTTTGGGTGTGTCTTTTATTTTTAGTTTCTCACACCATGAGCACTTAAAAAAAACAAATAAAAAAAAAACAATGCTCTGTCAAGTTAAACATCCAAACTTAAAACAACAATTACTTTTGAAAATCATTTTGAGATCCCTGCATGGGTTCAATTCCATCCAATCGTATTTTTCATCCCACTTTATATTAGGTGTCTTTAACTACTATTCACTAACATTTAAATCAGTCATTTGATACAATGCATTTATTGTGTACATTAAAAAAAATGCCAGGATGCAATTACATCTGTAATTAATTTCTGTAATTACATCTATAATTACACCATTGATCCTTCTCTTACCCCTTAACCCACCCTTAAACCTACCCATACCACCAAAGCTGTCCCTAACCGTACCCGCATTCACCTCAATAGAAGAACAAGTGTATTTGGTTGCACTTTATTTCACAGTAAAGGTACTTACAGTTTAGGGGTAGGTTCAGGGTTAATAACCTAGTTATTACACAGTTATTGCAGTTACTATAATAAGTACATAGTATAGGACTGTAAAATAAAGAGCTAAATTTTTTGCAACACAAAATGAACACAGTTAGTAGTACACTGTACTTATTTTTTTTTATGTATTTACATTATAGTTAAAGAAATCTGATATAAAGTGGGATTGTATTCTGTCCTGTCTACTCACAGCGATTATGGTTTTGTGTGTTAAGTTTTTCAAAATAATTAATTGTACTAATCAAATTGTCGCACACACCTCATACTAATACGTGTTGTCATTTTTCATAGCATTTACGTTGCTTGTCCATAATTTAAAGGTGTTTGAGAAAAACCTCAGTTCTTAAGCTGTAGTTAAGCTGAACAGGATGAGTTCTTACCGTCTGCCCGGCTTATCCAGACTCCACAGCGTGCTGGTTCGGCTGACCTCTGTGTAAAAATGGCATTGATCAATATTCCAGCCCTTTCTCTTTAGAAGAGTGTTTTAGTTTCTCTCTTTATGTAACATGGATGAATCCTGTGCTGTGTTTCTGAAAAATTGTGAGCTCGTCCAGGATACGCACTGCATTCCTCAGTTACACGATCCTCTAGAAATCCAGGGATGCCGAGAGTGTAAAAAATCTCGGTTTAATCTTCAAGCTATTAAACCTTTTTTCCAAAATGGGAAAAAGGAAGAAAATGTCTTCACAATCTGTGCTGTGACCAGCCTTAAACAAGAGTGCAACTCATGAACTTTGGTCAATATAAAAATCACTTTTTTTTTTTGTAGTTATGAGTTATATTCGACTATCTTATTTGCATGAATTGGGAGGGAAAAAATAAGTAAATATGGAAAGATGTCCTCCCAATCTGTACTGTGATGAGTAACCAGCCTCAAATAATGAGCGCTGTGAATAGAAACCCATTAGCTCCTCTCCCAGCCAACATTACACTTCCACACAAAAAACAGTAAGTCAAGGATATGCCAACCATCCGTCACTCAAAACACCTGCAAACTATTACTCATTAAAAAATACATATATATATATATTTATATAATATCGAAGAATTTGGAAGCGCTCGTTCACCTGTTTACAAAAGCAGCTGTTCATGGGCAGTTCTTTAAATGTTTACTGTGCAGGTTCTTGTCTTACATCCTTCATATACACAACTCCGAAAGAAGTAATCACTTCGAAAAACAGCTTCAAACAGATGTTTATTCAACAGATTCCACTGTAATGATTCATAAATGCGAGGAAAAGCTGTGTTGCTGCGAGTCGCTGACTGCAAGTCCCTACAGAAGCCAAAATCCCGTCACGCTCTCTCTGAGAGAGGCGCATACATGTTCCCATGAAGCCAGATCTGTCCTTCTGCGTGAACGCGTCCAAATCTGTATTCCATCACTTTTGCTGCTGTCACCCGAAGCTGAGTTTTCAAATACTTGACATCGGCCCCACACCTCATTACAGATGGAGATTAGGATCCCAGAGTCAGCTACCTGTCCAACGTGTCCTGTGCTCTCGCCGAGAGGACACGCCACCTTCTCCCTGATCCTTTCCACACCGGAGGATTAGAAGCCTTTGGCAGCTGCTACCTGCTGCGACACGTAATGAAGCAGCCCTGACAACTCAACTGAATTAAACAGACACAGTGTTTATTTCCACTCCACCGTGAGATGATGACAGTGAGAGCAGCACTGTGGCATTAGAGATGAGATTGGTGAACTGCTGGAGAGCTGGAGAAAGGGGTGGGTGACTAGAGGAGAGGGAGGGTGTTTGGTGGAGGTATTGTGAGGGCGGATGGCATGAGTTATCTCCCCCTCCTAATATCCACACACGAGCTCCACCCCCTGTCCATTGTGGACATTTACTTTAGCTTGGTTAAAGTACTACAGATGTAAACAAAGTCCTGCCAAAATTGTACTATTTCGTTCATTTCTTAATTAGAGTGCCTGCAATGCGGCGCAGTGTTGATATTCCTTAAACACTGTGGTTAGAGTTTATTCTAAACCCTGACCATAAGTATTTAACTTCCATTCAGTCAAACTCTGTACTTTCAAAATTTATATTGTGACACTATTTTTTGGTAAACATAAGATGTTTTTAGACATATAAGATGAACAAAATGAACTCTCTCTTTGAAAGCATATGCAATTTTTAATGTTAAAGGGCCCTATTTTAACGATCTAAGCGCATGATCTAAAGCTCACGGCACAAGTGCACTAAGGACGTGTCCGAATCCCCTTTTGCTAGTTTAACGACGGGAAAAATGGTCGGTGCGCCTGTCACATGGTTTTAAAGGCTTGTCCTTATTCTCTTAATGCAATGGGTGTGTTTTGAGCATAATGTGCAATAAACCAATCAGAGTCTTATCTCCTATTACCTTTAAAAGCCAGTTGCGCTCGCAACAAGGCGGATTTGCAATTTATATGGAGGAATTTGTAAGAGGAAAAACTGAACGCTTCTCTAGCGAGGAAACGGATCTGCTCGTGCAAAAAATAAACAGGGTTTTTTATAAAAGCAATGCATGATTCACACAATATGTGTATTTTTGCTATAGATTTAAATGTAATCTCTATGAATGACTCATTTCATTTGTCATATTACATGCTTAAACCAAGGTTTAAAACATGATTTCTTTCAGCAGTATTTAGAGATCTTTCCAATTCATCTCGTTTACGGTCACACTTATTCGTTAGCAAATATTTTTATCCAAAGCAACTTCTCATTTTATATACATTCCAATACATTATCGGGAAATTAGTTTTTTAAATTCATTGATCATGTGAGAATAATATTTCATCTTGTGTATCCACCTTTTTTTTTTCAACACAGAAGAAATTTCAGGAGAATGTGCAAGAATTCTGATTCATTGGCTGCTACTAAGAATAACTAAGTGCAGTAAAAGGTAAAACTATTTGCGCTACAAACCAGTGTGTTTATGCTTAGGATACTAAATTAAAATAATACTATAACAAATACCAATGTGCAACATCAAGCCTGCTGTTTTTGTACAGGTAAAATAACTGGAAGTGGAAGCTTTGAACATTCAAGTGAAAATCGTCCTCAACTACTTTTACGTTAAAAATAAGGTTCAAAATAAAATGTAAACTTTAATACAGAAGATTTTAAATAGTCTACACAGATTAAAAGTCCCCCTGTGGTGATTTTTTTTAACATGTTGTTTATATTCAAACCATGTGCAAATTAATTCATAAGTCCACACCATTACTGAGTATTTTCTCTTTAAACCTGCGATGATCTAAACAGTCTCAAAAACGCGGTTTGAAGTCGCTGAGGTTTCTGACGTCACAAGCTACCTTGTAACCAATCACGTCAACGTGCCGGCGTACTTCAGCATATCATTAATAGCGAGCAAGCAGGGGAGTCTCAAGAGAACCCAGGTTATCCCGCTATTTTTTTGTTGATATGAAAAATCGGGTAGATTTAGCAAATGGCGGATGATGTATATTACGATGTTGTGATTAACTATATTCCTTTCTCCACAGACGTTCTGAGTTGTTCAACGTGTTTCTGATGATTGCTTATAATGCAGCTTCCTGACTCTGAGATGACGAAAGGGAGCATGGTTTGTGTAACACATTATTAGTTTGATAACATAGTCAAGCAAAAGGCTAATCATATTAAATACCGTTATGTGTCTGATGTTGAAGAGAGCAACAGGCTACTATTGTTTCCAGGTTACTAATCAAAAAAGAAGATTTGTGACTAGTTAACTGTACTTTTTTTTTCAATTCAATTAGAAAAATAATCAATATATCTTCAATATGAGCATCAAAGGCACGGGATCAATCTGCATACTTTCCCCCACATTGTTTCTCTACTCATGAGATAAAAACGTGTTAAATACAGCGACTATATTAGAGTAGACGAAAGCATGATGACAAAAAATGATTTAACAAACAAGCACACAAAGGAGTTATGGATGTCTAGGGCTAAATTAGGGGCGTTGCGATTCTGTGGATATGCTCTAAGCTTTCTGAAGCCACAACTGTTCTGCAGGACGACAAGAAAACCTCATGATGCCAAAGTGAATGACAGCCTTTAGCCTTGACACGGAGGGACAGTCAAAGCCCTAAAATGCTTAAGAGCTATGCTATAAGACACTATAGACGAGGTGTATATATAGCTGGATTAAATCAGATGTTTCTCCCAGACGAGTCTTGATTCAACATGTTTAGGTCATTATTTATCGGATAAAATCTATACAGAAAGCGATGGCTGTTTATTACAGTTCCCATAGAAACTAATTTAGCCTGATGACTGATCTCTGGGGAGTGGCGTTAAACCATTTCAGTAGACACAGGCCATTGTGAGGATTGTCCATTCATTTATGCTTTTAAAGTCATGGGATGGTTGTGGTACTGGGAGTGCTGTGTGTGCAGGAACATCACTGGCCTGTTCATGGATATCAGAGTTGAAAGCACAATGTGAACCGTACACACCAGAATCCACAGATGTTTTAATTTTTTAGACTAAATGACTTACTAAAGAATATCTCTTTAGCCAATGTTATTTTGTATTTTATAAAGTTTCTGAATTAAAGGAACAGTCCACCCCTTAATACAAATTCTGCCACTGTTTACTCACCCTTGTGTTGCGTAAAACCCATCTAATTTTCTTAGGGTGGCTGTCAGGCTCCATAAAGATTTGACGATATTCCAAATCTTCTGAAGCCATATGATATATTGTGTTAAGGAGCAGATGGAAATTTACACGTGTTAAGACGTGTTGCACCAGTTTTGACATCAGCGATTGTCACGGATCACTGACTGAAAACCTGGCGTGCCATCTGAATGTACATGCAGCGTGTGAGATTTTCAGGAAATAACCATTTCAATGTAAGCCTGTGTCTCACAAGAGGACTAGGAATGTAGCATAAAAGAGATATGGATTATTTAGCTAAACTAAATATCACTTTGAATCAAATGTCAACTTTTGTGTGGTCTACTCAAGAAGCCAAAGTTTGTCTGGTTAGCATGTTAGCAGTTAGCTTCTGCTAGTTTATGCGCATCTAAGAAAAAAAGGTTCAGTGGGGTTTTAAATCATTTTAAAGAACCCTTTATGCCAAAAAGGTTCTAAAAAGGATAAATGTCTGAAATGATTGGATAATACGTTCATGTTTAACAAGATTATTTCCATTTTTTCTACTGATAAAGTATGTTTACGAGCTGTTTAATTCATACAATTTTATTATAAATAACAATGGATTAAAACAAAATTAAATAATTAAATCTAAATCCATAAAATAACTTCTAAATGAAATGCCAGTCAGAAACTTCTAGGTAAAAATCATGTTTGCAGCGAACATATAAATCTATGGAGCCCCACATATGACATGTGGACAATATATATATATATACATCTTGTCAATGGATTAAGAGCTTGTTCACTTGTTTTAGTTAAATCGTGGCCGTGTTAAGAATTTGTTCCAATGACTTATTCATTTGTTCCGTAATTTTAGTAAATCGTGGCCACATTGAACTAATTCGTTCCCTCATTTTGATAAAAACACAATCAAAACAATGGAACGAATTATTACAGCGTAGCCACAATTTAGTGAAACGAGGGAACAAATTATTATATAGTGCACATGATTGAATTAAAATGAGGGAACGGATTAGTAAAACGTGCTGACATATTAGTAAGTCCTGGGAATTTAAAAAAAATTCTTAAACCATATTTTCATGAGCGGGGCTCTGTATCAATCAGCAAATCAGAAGTGCTTCTCGAGGATCATGTGACACTGAAGACTGGATATTCACAATATTGACTTGTTCGTTGAAATATTAGCATTACGTTCTCTTTTCAAGAAGCACTTTGAACTTTTATGATCTTAAGCACAAGGCTTGTAATGTCAAATTAAATTGTAAAACGGTCAACCTTGTTACCTTTCTAAATAGACACCCAAAATATTTTAAAATGTATTTATTTAGTTTGAGACGCACATATTTATTTTACTGGTAGAACGTTTAAAATTGGACCAAAAATGACTTTAAAAATCTCTAAAACAAACAAACCAAGGCATTCGTATTGACCCTATTGACTTCTATGGGTCTGCGACACCAAATACATCTCACACTGTGTTTGGGTTTCTAGGAAATGTAGTGATTCGAAAAACAAAACATGCAAGAGGCCAAACTTTTGTTCGGTTCTTTGAAAAGCAAAAACCATAAAATAGCCACTGAAGCTGGAGGCCTGAGCAGAACTGAGCGATTTTGCATTCCAACACTCTTAATCACTGCCGTCAGTTTATCATCCGTTATTAAGATGAAGAGACGGACCTCCCTCTCTCTAATGGGAGGTCAGATTGAGCGCTGGCCAAAGGACAGGGAGCAGGTGAGGCTATGAAGCGGGTCGCAGTGGTGTAAACACTACAGTAAGCCATGAGAGCGGCTTCACGGCTGTGCAGGGCGCTAACATCTGCGCTCAGAAAAACGGAACACTTGTTGGAGCCATGAGGATGAATAGCCTGCTAATGATATAACCGTGAAGATGTGTGTACAGGAGAACCACTGGGCCTGTAATGCAGACTTCTGTCCAGCATTAGGAAACACAAATAAAGTTGTCGGATCACTGTGTCAACAAAACGTACTTTTATGTCTTTCCTTAAAAATGGTGAGAAAATTCTATATAACAAGGAAAAGAGCGTGTTATAAAATTTCCAGTTAATTAGCCCTCATTTTAATTTACTTTACGACCGCACTTTTCTGCTTAAAGTGTCATTTGTTAGTGGGAGGTTATTTTACTGCCATTTAAAAGTCTCCATAAATGTTCACTGAGCTCAGTGGTCATATTGTTCTTAGTTTAGTTAAAACAAAAATCATTGCAAAATGAGTGAAATTATGGTGTGTTTCTGAACGTCATGTCATGATGACAAAAAAAAGCACAAAATAAGAATGTAAGAATAAAATATCACACACACAAAGAGACACATAGGAAATATGAAGCCAACACTTTTAGAAATTAAGGTTCCAAAAGGTTTTCCCAGCAATGCCATTGAAGAAAGAACGGTTCCACAAAGAACCTTTCAGAGATCATTTCTTAGAAGAATCTCTTTTTCTTCATGAGGAGAACATTTTAATATTCTAAAGAACTTTCTTTTCCCACTATGAAGAACCTTTTGTGCAGTGGAATGTTTCCATGGATGTTAAACATTCTTCATGGAACCATATACATTTTAATATAGAACCTTTATTTTTAAGAGTACAGTAAAAACTAAAAAGGTTTTTTTAAAATAGATTACAATAAGAAATAAAGTCACATTGTGAGATATAAAGTCGCAAAAACAATGAGAAATAAAGCCAAAAATATGAAAAATAAAATCACATTTTGTGATATAAAGTTTCAATTATGAGAAACACACAAAACAAAGTCACAATTACAAAAAATCAGTGTTGCCATTTTGAGATATGAAGTCACATTGTGAGATATAAATTCACAACTGTCTTTTAATTTTATTTACTGGTTGAATTTGAACCTATGGAACTGAACTTAATTATATAGAATAATTAAGACATGAATACATTTGAATGAATGAAAAGTGAAATGTATATATATGTATATATATATATATATATATATATATATATATATATATATATAATCATTTTAATTTAAACTTTAATATTATCAAATATTATAAACTTTTAATTTAATATTCAACAATAATATTGATCTGCCTGCATTGACACCATTATATGAGAACTGAACTTCCTTTTCTCCAGAGCGGCTATATATTTATATATATATATATAAATTAACTAAATTAATAACTTTTTTACAACAACAATTAAACATCTCTGAACTTACTTAAGATGGACTGTGACCCTATTTTCATCTGGAAACAAACTTTGTTGCATTATTTTTCTGTTGTAAAGCTGTTTTGAAACAATCTGTAGGCCTATTGTAAAAAGCGCTATATAAATAAATGTGACTTGACATATACATATATATATATATATATATATATTTATTTAACATGCATATAACATAAATATATCCAAAACAAATAAGTGGGACATGATATACCAGATCACTTGGTGCTTTATCATACAAAACCATGAGAACTTTCTAGGGAAATCCTGATTATATCTAAAGATGTTCTTTCGCTATTTATTTTCAACAGACGTGAGGCGTCTCCAGAGATAAAGTCAGATTGATAGTGATATTGTGTTATACAAAGGGTCAAATGGTCTGTGTTAGTCCTATTGTGAACAGCATGAAACAGATGTTTTTGCTATCATTGTGGAATCGCTTTATCACATGAGAATATGATGACAGATTTATAATTATCTTAGCGCAAGCCGTTTTATTAAGGCATTTCTTCAGACCGAATGAATCTTTTAAACCATTTTTGGACACCAATGTGGCGGGGATAAAGAATAATTCAAATCAAACATCTGTTCTGCTTTCTGCTTTTTTGTACCATATTCCCGCTCCTGTTAATTGACAAATATTCTAAGATTTATACTTTGTTTCTCAATTCGCAGTAATATTTACATACACAGAAAAGCTCCTCTTGGCATTTTCAAAGTAAGCACAAAGTCATGCTGCCAAGCAGCCAAAAGAGAGTCCAATTATATCAAACTGCCCTAGAAAACCACCCTACAGATTGAATATGAGTTTCCTGCATTGTATATCTCAGTAAGCATTTTGCTCGCTTAAATGAATTTGCAGAAAGGTGAAAGTACAGATAGTGTGACTCTCCAGGGATTACAAACTGATATGACTGAGGGGCTTTGGAGGAGTTGTTTGCTTTCAGGACTCAATATCTGCAAAATGTCCCATGTTTTCGGTGCCGGGATCGGGAAAAGAACCCTTTAAAAAGCCGTAATCTCACCCATGGGGACTTATGCCTCATCATTTTCTGCAGACGTTGCATCCCAGATGTTTGTGTGTGAGGATATGTGTGTTCAGGAGGGTGGGGATTGTGAGTGGTCAAATTTGAGAAGTTTGGTTTCTGTGTATTGGATTCCCTCCACTCAGCACACAGTAAATTATTCAGCTGTGGGACTGGCTTGGTTTAGATTTTTATTAGCTATAAAGACCAACATATATTTCTAACTGAGTTTATCTCACACTCAACAAACTCATCTTTTATACTGAGATGAGGATAATTTTGGTTCTTTAGACAGAAAGTGTAATTAAAAGCATAATACATCAATGGTAGCATAACACTAAAACCCAAAACTAAGTAAAACAAGACAATACAGGCTGTACTAAATCCACAAATGCACAAGTATGCTAATGTTTACTACAGTTTGAAAACTCTGGGCACGAATGGCTAAAATTCCATTAAACAGAATCACTGGGTTTCTAACCGAGGTTGTATTAAAGTCAACAGTACAATCTAAATTTAAAGAATGGTAATTTCTTAATAGAGCTTTATTTTCTTATCTTAGCTTGCTCACAGTGCTTCCCATTGAGTCATTCAAAACTCCTCAGTGATTGTCATAATTAAATCTTACAACGAATATGGGTCAATGGCACAACAGTGTTCACGATTCTGAAAATAATAAATAAATGAATATTAGTTTAAATGTGCCACATTCTTAGAAACCAAATCTTTTTATTTACGTTGGTTTCATATGATTCTGAAAATCGAACAAAAGCATATAAACATACTGTATATATATAAAAAAATTGCCTTACACCTTGAATACGGTCACACTGGTGGCTGTAATGAGTACACGATGATAAAGGATTAAAAACACACAGTCTTTTAATAATAACTCCAAGAGGATACAAGCAGGAGAACAGAATAACACAACCACGTTTAACTAAAATGACATTGAACAATGAACAGAGGAAACTTCTGGTTTAATTACACAGACACAGAATAATCAACAGAACTAAGAACAGGTGAGGAACAGGTGAGATGTTGGCGGGAGAAGTCAGGGCAGTGATGATGATGGGAGGAGCTAGGGAGGAGATGAGAGCAGGAACAGCCAGGACGAAGGCCCATGGTGGAGTCGAGGGAGGGAGGAGCTATGGTGGAGACTTGGCAGGCGGACTAACCGACACTGAGCCGATGGAGATGGAGACACAGGCGGAGCTGCAGTGACAAATGTCTGAGGTGGAGCCATGGTGCCAGAGGACTGAGGCGGAGCCGGAGGGATGTCAAAGCTAAAGGGGATGAGGGACGAAGCGCAACTGAAGGTCCGGAAGTCTGTGGCGCAGGCAGAGCGGCAACTGACCAAGAAGTTGGAGGTACGAGGATGCCCGGTTGAGCAGTAAGGATGACGGCTCCAGTTGGAGCTGAGGAACTGAGGAGCCAAGGTGGAGCCGCCTGGTCGATGAGCCGAGGTGGAGTGATGGGCTTTGCGACTGGAAGCAGAGCCAGGGGATCCTCTAGTCAAGGCGGAACTGAAGACCGAAAGACCCGAAGCAGATCCACGCAGCAGAGCGGAGTCAACAGACGGGGAGCTGAAGGACTGAAGGGAGGCAGCGGAGGTGGGGCTGAAAGACTGGCTGTCTTTGGTAGAGGAGGTGGCGAGAGGGAGGCTGGGTGTGTCCATTAGAGATGCAGGAGACGTGGAGCTGTGTGATACCAGCGGGGACAGGAGACCATGGGGATTTTGCTCTACCAAATCCTCATTACATTTCCCAGAGGCCATATGCAGCTCTCCCTCAGCGGTGGGAGTGTGGGACAGGCTCCATTCCATTCCCTCGAAATATACAAACACTTTCCCTGGGACGGATAATGTTGGCTCTGGGTCCGTAGTGGGGATGGTCATGTCCTTCTCAGCAGGGCAGATGGTGAAGGGAGAACGTTGTTCACCAGCACCCGCTCCACGACCGTGGTGAAATTCCCCCGAGGTCCATCACCGGGTAGGAGTGGGTGAGGCACGCCAGATCAAAAAAGGTCGTTGGTGTTGTTCTCGATGTTATGCTGCTCCTGCTTAAGCAGAACAATCGGCCTTCTGGTAAGTCCATTTTTAAAATCTTTTCTAAGGTTCCTTGTTCTGTCACAATGTGTGGAAGTAATAAGCGCACAATGACGAAGGATTACAAACAAACAGTCTTTCAATAATAATTCCAAGAGGATACAAGCAGGAGAACTGAATAACACAACCACATTTAAATTAGATGACTTGGAACAATGAACAGAGAAAACGTAGGGTTTAAATAAACAGAATTATCAACTAAGAACAGCTGAGGAACTATGGAAACTAATAATGACCAGGAACACAGGCAAGACAGGGAAAATGAAACCCAAACACAATGAAACTAAACAAACTTAGACATAACCCTGACAATTATATGTGAGTGTACAAATATTCATTTTATTTTCAAAAACAACTGTAAAAATCTTTTCAATTAAGGTAAAACATACTTGTTTTTAATCAATGTAGCGTATGTCCAAATATGGTCATTAGTTACCGTTGACTAAGCGGAACTTAAAGGTGCAGTGTGTAACATTTCTGAGGATCTATTGACAGAAATGCAGTATAAGATCCATATCTATGTTTTCAGTGGTATATGAAGACCTTGCATAATGAACCGTTATGTTTTTATTAACTTAGAATGAGACATTTATATCTACATAACCGCGGGCACTCCCTTCTATGGATGTCGTCATGTTTCTACTGTAGCCGACAGCAAACAAACAGCGCTACAGAGCGCATTTCGTCACTACCTTGAAAGAGAAGCAGCAGAAAAAGAAGCAGCAGAATTTTGGACAAATGAAGGACCACAGCTATTATTTAGCACAAGAGCCGATGGAGGGCGAATCTGCTTCGAAGAAGCGAAAGCATGATGAAACCAGAATAATAAGGGAGAAACGCAGGCAGAAATCATGGGTCAACATCGTTGTGGCTTTTCCCAGATGGAAGGGTCTAATGAGGGAAAAATGTTAAAATGTTTTCAAAGCGATGCCGAAGTTGCCTGTTTTCTGCTGGACAGGTAAGGTTTTCCAACTTTAGCAATGCAAATGAAAACCGTTGTTTGTTAATGTTAGCATTACCTAGAGCCTAGCCATAGACACCGTAAGAAGTGACTTTTCCCTTGTCAGTGGTGTAAAATATGTAGTTGGATTGTTTCATGTAACTTAGTTCTTCTCCCTCGCTGTGTTATGGCTTTGCTATGTGGGGATAAATGTGCTGGTTACGTTCGTGAGACAATCAGTTGATTAGTACTATTGACCGTAAAACAGTAACGTTAGCCTACAGCATAACAGATACTCTGCTGTCTAAGACAAAGACATCATCTATCGGCCACCGTAACTTTTGATGGTTGCAATTCGTGACCTCACCACTAGATGCCACTAAAAATCACACAGTGCACCTTTAATGCAGTAACTAATGACCATATTTGGACATCCGCTACAATCAACTTGTAAAGTTGCACCACATGACATTTTACAACCTGAATTAAATATGAACACAACATGGACCAAAGACATGTAAACAAATCAAAAACAGGACATGATGTCACAAGATGCGTTACAGCATACCTGTTTTTTCTCATCATAGTTGAGATGTTGCCCATAACAGTTCGGCATAGGCATCAGAAACGCTTCTCCTCGCAGCAGATCTTAGTTTGTGTGTGTAACAGAGGGATTCCTGCCGCTGTTTTAACTCCTTTACACATTTAATAAGCTCTTCATAAGTTGTCAGCTCCATCAAATTTAGTCCAGTATTGTTTTGGATGTTCGAAAAGTTCTGTGTTCGCTGTTTAAAATGACACTGTGAATGCTTAGTGCGAACCAGGACTAAGTGTATCATTTTCTATTATGGTCCTGACCAAAAGAACCAAGAGAACTGAACTACAACTATGAACACACCCTTAAACTCTATGGGCAGCTTGCTGTTAAGTACCACAAAACATATTTTTTTTAGTTACTAAGTTTGTAATAACAAACAAAATGTTACAGTAATGCACTCACAATTGAAAGTTTAAGCGGCAAATTATTCTGTCCCAAATAAATCATTCATATACAGGTCCTTCTCAAAAAATTAGCATATTGTGATAAAGTTCATTATTTTCCATAATGTAATGATAAAAATTAAACTTTCATATGTTTTAGATTCATTGCACACCAACTGAAATATTTCTGGTCTTTTATTGTTTTAATACTGATGATTTTGGCATACAGCTCATGAAAACCCAAAATTACTATCTCAAAAATTAGCATATCATGAAAAGGTTCTCTAAACGAGCTGTTAACCTAATCATCTGAATCAACTAATTAACTATAAACACCTCAAAAGATTCCTGAGGCTTTAAAAACTCCCAGCCTGTTTCATTACTCATTACTGACTACTGTCCAGAAGGCCATCATTGACACCCTCAAGCAAGAGGGTAAGACACAGAAAGAAATTTCTGAACAAATAGGCTGTTCCCAGAGTGCTGTATCAAGGCACCTCAGTAGGGAATCTGTGGAAAGGAAAAAGTGTGGCAAAAAACGCTGCACAACGAGAAGAGGTGACCGAACCCTGAGGAAGATTGTGGAGAAGGACCGATTCCAGACCTTGGGGGACCTGCGGAAGCAGTGGACTAAGTCTGGAGTAGAAACATCCAGAGCCACCGTGCACAGGCGTGTGCAGGAAATGGGCTACAGGTGCCGCATTCCCCAGGTCAAGCCACTTTTGAACCAGAAACAGCGGCAGAAGCGCCTGACCTGGGCACTTCGGATGAGCTTAAGGCCGCTATCGAAGCATCCTGGGCCTCCATAACACCTCAGCAGTGCCACAGGCTGATTGCCTCCATGCCACACCGCATTGAAGCAGTAATTTCTGCAAAAGGATTCCCGACCAAGTATTGAGTGCATAACTGAACATAATTATTTGAAGGTTGACTTTTTTTGTATTTATAACACTTCTTTTATTGGTTGGATGAAATATGCAATTTTTTTGAGATAGGAATTTTGGGTTTTTATGAGCTGTATGCCAAAATCATCAGTATTAAAACAATAAAAGACCTGCCATATTTCAGTTGGTCTGCAATGAATCTAAAATATATGAAAGTTTAATTTTTATCATTACATTATGGAAAATAATGAACTTCATCACAATATGCTAATTTTTTGAGAAGGACCTGTACAAGACTTCAAAATTGTAGTTATAAGCAGTGGTGGAAATGGCTGATATTCCTTGGAGGGACCCTAGTTAGGACCATACCGTATTTTATATTTTTAAATCATAGACGCAGAAAAGCCCACTATATTTATTTATGTAATTTCCAACGCTATCTCACGAGTCACGACCAATTCATACGAATTCGTACGAGTGAGCAAAAGGTGGCTAATTCATCTAATATGTCTAAACCCCAGTGATGGGTTTAGGGGCGGGGTCAGGGTTAGCTCATTCGTACGAATTCATATTAATTGGGCAACTCGTAAAATATGTACGATTTAGCAAAGATCGTACGAATTCGTACGAGTGAGGTCGTATAAATTTGTACGAATATGTCACCTCTTAAAATTCGTATGCATTGCTGTGAGATCGGGTTGCAAATTTCCATAGCGTTTAGAGGTTATTACAGTATATGGATTGCAGAAGGAAATCCTCAAAATGTTTGTACTGGAACTCCATCCCCCCTTGAAATTCACTACCTGGACTCCCCAAGTCACCACCCCCCCTCTCTTTTTCCAGCCATGGTTATAAGTTACATTCATCATAACTATATATGACCATGTAAATTCAGTAAACCCAAAAACTTTCACACGATACATGCAAGAGTAGCATGAAGTGAAATGACATACATATCCACAAAGTACAGTTTATATTGTAAACTCCGCCCCCAGGAATTATATTATGCATTACCTACCGACTGAAAAACAAATGAAAACGATTAATTCATGGTTTCAGTAAATGTACACTCTGGACATCCTTTCATTGGGCATCTAGTTCATAATGTCCATTAGGTTAAGTAGATAGAGGACGTCAATAGCGCTGTCCATCACACACCCACTCTGAACCATCACCAGCACACATAAGCAGCTATAAATCTTCATTATTTATCAACACAGATTTTATTAATGTCACATCTTGGACTTTGGAGAACCAGACGAATAAAAGTCCCTCAGGCACTTTCATTAAAACTAAGGATGTGGTGTCCTCCAGGCCCTTGAGCGGCTTATCAAACTGCCAGCTGTAATGGAGAGAGGCTTTTAACATGCTCTGATATCAGAAACATTTCTAAAAGATCACATCCATTAAAGCCGGCTGCATATATCTCAGGTCAGAGTTGAAGAGATTGTCAGCTGGTTTATGAAGAAAACAGCTTCATGAGAGCCTCTCTCTCCCTTCTTTTCTGCACATTTATCACAGAGTAGTTTGTTGCCATCAGGAACTCTAGAATGGGACTCTCGACACGGAAGAATGATGCCCCTGACGCACAAGAGCTCTGGGTCGATGCTAACGGTTTTTGGGCTTCCGCTGAGACGGAGGCGCTTCTACATTTAAAATGTTGAGCGAGCGGCTCTGTCAAATCTCCTAATGCACCAGGATATGGATTCCATATTTAGAAATAGTTTTTTCTTTCATCTGCCAAACCAAGAAGCATTTTGTTTTGAAATTCAGCACTTCTGACAAAGATGAACCTGTATTCCAACTTATGCGTTCAATCGTAAGGAAATCGAGCCAGCGAGTTAATCAATAAAAGCAGAG
This sequence comes from Meda fulgida, assembly GCA_030578275.1. Taxonomy (NCBI): domain Eukaryota; kingdom Metazoa; phylum Chordata; class Actinopteri; order Cypriniformes; family Leuciscidae; genus Meda; species Meda fulgida. The sequence goes on from JAROOJ010000031.1 coordinate 3,692,716, forward strand.
TGGCAAAAGAAAGTTCATGTCAGCTTCTTTTTCCAGCAAACTCATTAGAAAGAAAGAGGCCAAAAGAAACTGCAGGACAGATACTTCATATTACAATCCTCTGCTTGGTTAGAGGTAAACCGAACATTATTGTGTCATCAAGGACCAAACTTAATTGCATAACAAATATTTTTTTCTTGTTTAAAGATCTTACAAAATACTCCTACAACTTTAGTGAGACCAAGGGATCAGGGTTTGTCTGGTGTCACAGCCCGGCTCAGAGGCTGTGACAAAGAAGCGGGACGCAAAACCTTAATCAAGAGATGACCAATTTATTTACCAAACGAACACAAAACATGTGAAGGGAAAAGCACGCAGGAGGGAGAACCCCTCGCTCGTTCCTCCTGAAGGCAGGGAGCCGGAAGCTTTTATCAGGAAGAGAAACTCCCACCACAGGTGTCCTCCATCCGAGCTCAGGATTGAAGCCCCGCCCCACTGAAACACAGACATAGCACAAACAAGTATGCAGGCCGTCACACTGGTCAGCACAAGAGTTTTCCAACTGGGGTCCAGGAAAGGGGATGCTATAAAGGCCCGCAAGAGGATGCTAGGGCTTATGGAAAATTTGAGCATTTTACCAAATGTTAGGTAACACTTTACAATACGGGTGCAGTGCACTAAAAAGTAAGGGATAATGTACATCCAGCCGGTTGTTATCCTCCGCTTCTCGTCGGGGTCCTCATCACCCTGTTTATTCTGAGATAACAACCGGCTGGATGTACGTTATCCAGCTTATCACACGGCTACTTGCCACGTAAGTAAATAATTAGACACAAAATATTGATCTGAGTTGAAATATTGTATTAGGTGTTTAAACGCGAAGCTTCTTTGGAGAGAGCAGTTGCTAGCGCGGCAAGTTCAAACTATACAGACATTTAAGAGATACGTTATACATACCGCTTATTACACAGAATTTCGCCACATAAATCATTATGGGGATAAGAGATATTAATTTGGGATGAAACTGTTTTAATATCGTTGTATCTTATAATCCAACAGTGTACAAAACAATAGTCACAAAATGGCAGCAGCTGCGTTTGTATGAAACAAGAGACTACGAATCCACTATACTGGATGGTATAATTAAATAATTGTACATAAAATATTTATTCGACTGAGTTTTAATATCTTATTAGCTCACCAAAAGCAAAACTTCCATGAAGAAAAAACGTTCATTGCAAGCGTATAGTGCTGCTGACTTCAGTAACCCAGATGTTATCTGTTTTCAGCAGCTGTTATCTGGGAATAATATGCCACTGGATGGCGCGATTGACCAATCAAAATCAAGTGTCATGTATTAATTCATTAACAGTATAGTATTAACTAATAATAGTGTAAATTAATGTGTTGATTACCACAATTGGTCAAAGCTGTGGAATTCAACTTCCAGTTGTCGGCTTTAATTAATCATTAGCGAATGATTTGCAAAGATAATATCATTATATCATGACTTTACTTGTTGAGGCACATGACTATTAACTCATTATTAATTAATATGTCATTTTGGTTTTGGCATGCACACTAAGCATGGATTTCAATTTAAAGCTGTCTACAACCGGGATTCCACTGTATGGCACATCCAGTGTCTTTTTGTTCACGGCACAGGAATATGTCTGGCTGAAGGTTGAGGTCTAGGATTCATAAGCACACATTATAATCAGTGATGCTGTCTACACCGTGTGTGGCGTGATGCAACAACAAATTCCCAAAAGTAAACTTAAAAAACATAATAATATCTTTGCAAATCATTACCTAATGATTAATTAAAGCAGAACAGGAAGTTGAATTCCACAGCTTAGACCCACTTGTGGTAATTAACATTAATTTACAGTATTAGATAATACTATGATGTTAAGGAATAATACATGATGACACATTTAATTAATAGCAATTCATATATTCAATTAATCAGACTCTTTAATAGTTGATGATGCAGTTATCATTAATGAATGGTTTAGTTCTCCATGAATCATACATAACTCATGATTATCTGTGCATTAATGATTATTAGTGCACCTGTATTGTAAAGTGTCCCTTTAGACATTCTGTTGATTATAAGTAATGTTGCAGCTGCATGTCAACTAACTCTCATTATAGTATAGTACACTGTTTTTTCTAACTGAGGTCCAGGAACCCTCGGCTGAGGCGTGCACGGAGATGCTAGGGCTATTGGAAAATTTGAGAAAAATCCTACACATCTTTACAAAATATCTGCTAACACTTTATTGTGATAACCCCCCAACATATATTCTACTGTACTGACTATACGTGACTTTGCAAGTAAATGTCAACTTATTCTGCGAACCCCTGACAGTATACTAATACTCCAATGAGAGTTAGTTGACATAGTTGTAAAGTTACATATAGTTAAAATTTCTAAACTAAATGTTACAAAAACTTAAGACATAGTATAATCAAAATGCTTAACACAACATGTTTTAACATATTTACCAAAATGTATATTAATTCCTGCGATCTGAAGACTGGTTGGAAATAATGATGATTAATTGTGATTATAATTGTATTAACATTATTATTATTTTATTGACAAGTCTCAAAAATTAACAAAATAAAATCTTCATATAGTTTTATAAAAATGTATTTGTAATATATTTGTTTATTATTCACTCGGGGTACTACTCTTTGTAAAGGAGCGTTCCTCATTTGTTTTAGCTTCGGAAGAATATACAGGTCCTTCTCAAAAAATTAGCATATTGTGATAAAGTTCATTATTTTCCATAATGTAATGATAAAAATTAAACTTTCATATATTTTAGATTCATTGCACACCAACTGATATATTTCAGGTCTTTTATTGTTTTAATACTGACGATTTTGGCATACAGCTCATGAAAACCCAAAATTCCTGTCTCAATAAATTAGCATATCATGAAAAGGTTCTCTAAACGAGCTGTTAACCTAATCATCTTAATTAACTAATTAACTATAAACACCTCAAAAGATTCCTGAGGCTTTTAAAAACTCCCAGCCTGTTTCATTACTCAAAACCGCAATCATGGGTAAGACTGCCGACCTGACTGCTGTCCAGAAGGCCATCATTGACACCCTCAAGCAAGAGGGTAAGACACAGAAAGAAATTTCTGAACAAATAGGCTGTTCCCAGAGTGCTGTATCAAGGCACCTCAGTGGGAAGTCTGTGGGAAGGAAAAAGTGTGGCAAAAAACGCTGCACAACGAGAAGAGGTGACCGGACCCTGAGGCAGATTGTGGAGGAGGACCGATTCCAGACCTTGGGGGACCTGCGGAAGCAGTGGACTGAGTCTGGAGTAGAAACATCTAGAGCCACCGTGCACAGGCGTGTGCAGGAAATGGGCTACAGGTGCCGCATTCCCTAGGTCAAGCCACTTTTGAACCAGAAACAGCGGCAGAAGCGCCTGACCTGGGCTACAGAGAAGCAGCACTGGACTGTTGCTCAGTGGTTGCATGTCATTCGGAAATCAAGGTGCCAGAGTCTGGAGGAAGACTGGGGAGAAGGAAATGCCAAAATGCCTGAAGTCCAGTGTCAAGTACCCACAGTCAGTGATGGTCTGGGGTGCCATGTCAGCTGCTGGTGTTGGTCCACTGTGTTTTATCAAGGGCAGGGTCAATGCAGCTAGCTATCAGGAGATTTTGGAGCACTTCATGCTTCCACCTGCTGAAAAGCTTTATGGAGATGAAGATTTCATTTTTCAGCACGACCTGGCACCTGCTCACAGTGCCAAAACCACTGGTAAATGGTTTACTGACCATGGTATTACTGTGCTCAATTGGCCTGCCAACTCTCCTGACCTGAACCCCATAGAGAATCTGTGGGATATTGTGAAGAGAAAGTTGAGAGACGCAAGACCCAACACTCTGGATGAGCTTAAGGTCGCTCTCGAAGCATCCTGGGCCTCCAGAACACCTCAGCAGTGCCACAGGCTGAGTGCCTCCATGCCACGCCGCATTGAAGCAGTCATTTCTGCAAAAGGATTCCCGACCAAGTATTGATGGCATTATACATTCATGTCCTTGTAATGCTGCTTCAGCCAAATGAATTGTAAGTGTCCTAAACATTTGAAATAATATGAACAATATGATGTTCAAACTTTTGACTGCTTTTTCTAACTACATAACATGATACTTGTACTTTTACTTTCAGTACTTGAGTAGTAAATTTTAAAATAAACTACTTGCAATACTTAAGTACAATTTTTTTTGAATACTTTAGTACTTCTACTTAAGTGTGGTGCTTAAAGAGTACTTCAACTTCTACTCAAGTTACTTTTTTGATAGAGCACTTGTACTTTTACTCAAGTCCGGGTTTCGAGTACTTTATACATCTCTGTGCATAACTGAACATAATTATTAGAAGGTTGACTTTTTTGTACTAAATATATGAAAGTTTAATTTTTATCATTACATTATGGAAAATAATGAACTTTATCACAATATGCTAATTTTTTGAGAAGGACCTTTAAATGGCAATTACTTTATCACACAGTGTAAATGCTTTCCAATGGGGCGAATGAAGTCTAGTTTCATGTTAGTGTCACGCGAACCGCCACAACGCACACACAGCCTGGCTCCAGTCCAGAGACATGATAAAACAGAGCGGATCATATGTGCTTTTGAATTCTTCATTTGAATTATGCACAGAGTGCTGTATTTTAAAGCGGTATGGAAGAGATTAGGAGGAATCTGTGGCTTTACTGAGCTCAACGGCTCGATATAAACGAAACAATATTGCCATGGCTACTTAAAAAAAAAGGGGAGGAGTTGTTCCATGTGCCCCATGTCTTCCTCTTTCAGAGGAAATTATGTCAACACATTGAATAATGCTGAGCGTTTCAAGGCACTTCAGTGGGGCTTTAAGGAAAGATCAACCTAACTTAATGACAAATTTCACATTTTTCACGAATTGGTAAGATGTGACCCTGGATCACAAAACCAGTCACAAGCAGCACGGGTATACATCTTTCAGGCCAGATATCTAAATTTCCTTTATTTTAATGGTAAATTTCCTACCATACATATATAAAACATTTATTTTTGTGAGTAAATGCAACACAATTGCGAAAATAAATGGAGAATTTTAAAGGCGATTTTCTCAATGTTTCGATTTTTTTGCACCCTCAGATTCCAGATTTTCAAATAGTTATATCTCGGCCAAATATTGCCCTATCCTAACATCATACATCAATGCAAATCTTATTTATGCAGCTTTCAGATGTATAAATCTCAATGTAAAAAAAAAAAAATACTTATGTGACTGGTTTTGTGGTCCAGGGTCACAGATTTTAAACGAAAAGTCAAGATTTTTGAAAAAAGAAAAGAAAAGAGAAGCATAATCTCACCCCTAAACATCACTGGGGCATAGTCAGATTCTACGAAAACGTATGAATTAAATCATATGAATTCATCATCCGTAGGCCTATTTGCAACTCGCTAAAATATAAAGTAGTTATGAACTGCAATGAGAGTGTGTTGAAAAGGTGTAGCTCACAAGGGATAATCATATTTGGGGATCATCATCATCATCATCATACTTTTTTTTTTTAAGTTACTTTACATCAAAAAGTAAAAAAAAAAAAAAAAACCCTGCTGGTAGATGCGTAGCTACACCATCTAGCTTCAAAAACATCTTGGGAAAAACTTTAAACACTTCACCTTTAAAATCCGGATTTGTCTTTTACTCTTCTAATCCACTTCATTGAATTCTGTATAAGGCACTGCTGGCTGTTGGAGCTGTAATCCGTTAAATAAAAAAATGTAACTCAATAGTTTCCAGCTCATTATTACAGTCACATGATGTCACCATGGGCCAAATTTCACATAACAACCATAATTAGTCCCACAAGTGGAGACATTAACAGAGAGAGGCTGGTTTGACAGGCTTCTCAACATTTTCTTTGGTGTTTTTTTCTTTATTTTCAGCTCTGTCGAATTTAATTCATGCTTTCATTTATTGTCACCATATTTCAGAATAGGAAATTACTAAGAACGCCCCGATTTAAAATTCAGAAAATGTAGTGTTTCCAAATGGGCATTATTATTGGATTAAATAGGCCTATATAAAAACCTGTACAGGGTAGTTTATCTTTACAGAATAAGTTGTTTTGCAACTTCAATATCATGATCAAATTATTAGCAGATTGCAGGTCCAGATGAGGACGTGTCTGCTAATTACACCGTTTGGCTTTTAGCCTCATGGATATAATTGACACTTTTTTTTTTTGTTTCTGTGGTTGTCAAAAGAGTAAACGCCAAAGCAAACACATCAATCTCCCAGATTCTTGTGTTTTCCCTGCTTGCTCCAGCTGCCGAGACCAAATAAACTGCAAACAGCTGTTTCTCACATCTCATTAATTATTTAAAAGCCTCCCATTAACCGCTGTGCTAATCACCTGTAAATACCGTCCAGTGAACACGGGTCTCCAATAAAAATCCAACACCTTGGAACAGTCTTCATTCTGGTGATAATAGAGCTGTGTTGGTTTTAACACACACATAACACGAGGAGACTCTCAGCCAGCCTGATCTCATCAAAATGCGTCTCTATAGCACGCATTGTGTTTATCGTGCAATTTATACGCGAAAATTAGTTTTTGCGTTCATATTATATACGCACAGTAGGCCTCCTGCAGGTAGCCTAATACACACTGACCCCACACCAATAGGCCTAATCCTAACCAAACGTATAGCCAACTACGTAGGCTACGTACCCTACACCACTACTAAACCTACCCATGCGTATCATGCACGTAAAAACTAATTTTCGCGTATAAGTTACACAATAAACACAACGCGTGCTATAGAGATGCATTTAGTGTGACCGGGTTTCCACAGGCACTAGCCTACTGTTTGATTTCCTGTTCTGAGTTTCCTGTTCTCTCACACACGCAGGCACACACACACCTTTGTGCCAAACAAGACCACCCCAGAAACTAGTAATTATATATTCTCCCTGAATAGAACAAATGGAAACTGCTAAAACAAATCTATTTGAGGCCCAGACCCCTAATATCAACTCAACTGCTTTAACAAATTAAACTTGGGGGCCCAGTATTAAGCTTTACAGGAATATACTTTTTAAACGATTTCCAAAATACGAATATATTTTTGGTATTTGAAATGGTGAATGATTCATGTTCAATCATAACCATTTGACGTGAGTCATTTGAATTATATTGGGCTTATTTTCCCTCAAAAAATAGAGCAGTGGTTTAACGCCGCCATCTTGTGGCTACAATAATAACTCACCACAACGTTCGTCATGTGCTATACTTGTACATTCAACAAACATCTTGCAGTGGATATAGCACTAGTTTCCAATACTCTTCAGTACATCAAGAATATACTTTGATAATTGCTAAAGCATTTTAATTGTTTGCGATGTAGCTACCATATTGATCTAGTGTAGGCCTACTGAACATGGTGTAGCTACTTGTTTATAGAGTAGGCCTAAACTGTCACAATGGAACTTCACATTTAAAAAAAGCCTGTAATGGGGTTTTCAGCCAAATTAAATCATTCAAATAAATTTCGAAACAGAACAATACTTAAAACAGCAAGCAAATGTATAACATTGTCATTAAAATATCAAATCACTGTCTTGGCCAAAAAATAGGCTAATTTGTTCTATTTATTTGTTGATAAACCACTGATTATTCCATATTCTGATTCCTTCTTTTTGTTCAACTACTGCCTGTTTATGCTTCTGGGCTTAATTCTGGGGTTTATGTCCAACTTGATTGTGTTACTACAATTTTTATTTTATTTTATATATATTATGTTTTGAATTAGAAGAAAGGTGACCAGAATTCTGACATGGAAACAGCGGGGACATGTCATAGTGGTCAAAATATCACTGAAATCTCATTTGTTATTATCTATTAATTAAAAAACGGGGACAATATTTTTTTATTTATTGTTGTGGGTTCCCTATATTATTATTAAAATGAATAATTATTACACTGTAAAAATGTATATGATCATTAAGTTATGACAAGTTTTTACATTTCTTTAACTCATCAAAATAAGTTAAGCATTTTTTTACAAGTTATACAAGATTGAACTAAATTTAGTCATTTTAATGTAATTCAAGTTAAAATGACTGAAAAATCCAAGTTGATTGTACTTAATTTATGTCAGCCACTTTTTTTACAGTGTATGATTTAGTTTAATCAGGAACTTTGAAACATTAATGGCCGATTTCACAGACAAGGCTTGAGACTAGTCCCATTCTAAAATGCATGTTTGAGCTTTTTTAAGGCCTGTCTGTGAAACAAGGCCTAAGACACATTGTAATAAATGCAGTCAAAGCAGAAAATACTTTGTGTCAAACACATAAGGAGTACATCAGAGATTTTTATTTTTTATTATTGTTACATTTATGAGAGCAATATACAATATGAACACATCAAATACTAGGGGACATATCAGGTCACATTCTTGGGGGTCCTGTTATTCTCCAGCCTTCCATTTTTCCAACCTTGGTGAACATAGCCACAGTTCCCAGGCCAAAACACGCTGCCGTACCTGTGACAGCACTGTGTGCTAAACATTAAAAACACCAGCAAAACCTTGTTAGATTCTTCTGTCACAAATAGGAAAATATTAAAAAAGCAAATACGGTACTTACTCCGTGCCCCGAGGAAAACGCCCGAAGCACATCCACCAATGAAATAGTTAGTTGGGTCATTAGGTGCATCTCTGGCCTGTGCACTTAGACAAGTGGCCATTCCAAAGATGGCACCCATGGCAGCTGAAGGGGTCGCAGACAGGAAATTAATTATTACAGTGTGTGTTGCCATCTGATACACCCAATCTAAACTAAAAACATTCTATTCATTTATCTACTGTTCTGACAGCGTACAAGTAACATTTAATATGCAACTATTCATTGATGAATAAAAAGTTCAAAAGAACTGCATTTATTCAAAACAGAAATCTTTTCAAACAACAAATGTTTACTATCACTTTTGATCAATTGAACACATTATTGCTGAATAAAAGTATTAATTTATATATATATAAAAAATGCTGATCCCAAACTTTTGAACGGTAGTCTATATATTGTTACAAAATATTTCTATTTTAAATAAATTGTTCTTTTTTTAACTTTTTATTCATCAAAGAATCCTGGAAAAAAGAATAATTAAGCAGCACAACTGTTTCCAACATTGATAATAAATCAGCATCTTAGAATGATTTCTGAAGGATCATGTGACTGAAGACTGGAGTAATGGCTAAATGTTATATGTTAAATATGTTAAAGTATATTCAAATAGAAAACCAATATTTGAAATTATAATAATATTTCACAGTATTTTTTTTTGTATCAAATAAATGTAGGCTTGATGAACATAAGAGACTTCTTTAAAAACATTAGAATGTTTCCAAACTAATAATGTTTCCAAACGTTTGACCGGTACTTTATAAATATATCTGCATTTAAGTAATGAGAATGGGGAGGTAGGTATGTAACTGATATGAACCACTACGCTCATATAGACTTAACTTTCTTTGTATTTCGATATAATTCAAGGAAATCTCTCTGTTGTCAACACTTCTGCTCAGCATACAGTGTGCATGTCTCGGAGCACAGCTAGTTTGTGTCTTACCCATGGTGGCAGTGCCTGATGTTGCTCTGGTCAAAGCCTCAACAACTGTTTCAGGCTGTTGAGACACAATGTGGAAGGCAGAACCTACCAGCCCTGCAGAACAACAACAGTGTGTTATAAAGCAGGCCATGCTAGTGACCATCTCGATATCCACTTTACTAGTCATTTTGAGAGCCATAAATTGTCATAGCAAAAAAATAATAATAATAATAATAATAATAATAATAATAATAATAATAATTAAAAAAATCAGTAGGCCTATGTATGAAACAAATAAACAACTGTCGGGAAAATATGAATAGGAAACATGAAAAAAAGTGCGCTTGTATTCACTATTAGTGCGACTGGACTAAAGAGTGTACATGCTAACAGCTTAGCCTTTATGGCGCATACTAACGTTACGCTCAAATGGTCCTTTATAAACCCTACAGAGCAGACGTCAATCAGACTAACCCATGGCTGTGGCTACTTTCGTGGTGATCCATATTTTGGAAACGCAGTCTTTGCCCTCTTCTAGATCCCAGTAGCCCATTTCTGTCTCCGCAATGAAGGACACACTGAGATATCGCGAGAGTTTCTACTCGACCTCTTCTTCTAGCGCTGTTTTGGACGTGGTCTAGTTCAAGAAGTGTTTCTTTGTCCTCCGTTGGCGTAGTATGGAACTGCAACGCCTTGCTGGTTTATTTATTTACTTGACATAAATTATGTTATGCATAACTAACTACTGAGTACAGACAGTAGCCTACCTGAGAAACAAACAAGTTCAATTTGCTGGCTTTATTTTGCGATTCAGTTGTAACAGCTTACAAAAAAACAGGAAAAAAAATCAACTATACCTGTAAAATGTATTTGTCACCCTCCAAAAATAACTAAAACAAACTAAAATATACAAAATAATCTACATAAATATAATTTAATATCTAGATGTGATAAAAATGAACGATATCGCTTATTCATCTACACCATTAAATCTTGAAAAGCTAATTAATTAAATAAACAAATAAATCGTAGCATGGAATTGGGCTAAGGTTTTTTTTTTTTTTTTTTAGTAACTTTAAAGTCACGATTGAGGTATGACTCTTCGTAATTTATGTAAATATCGCTTTAAATAATGGGAACCACAGCCTGTATTTTACTCATAAATCCATGTCAGATTTCCTGGTTTATTTGATTAGGTAAGTGATGGCAGAAAATCACTGATAGTAATTATTTACGTATTTAATCACTGGTACAGTCATATAAATATATAATAAATTGAGTTTTTACCTAATTACCTAGGTATAATTTAGAACATGAGAACATCACAAAAATAATTTAAAAACAAAACAAAGTGTCAGTCTTGACATAATATTTTAATAAATGTACAGTCCCAAAAGATAACTAGTCCGTTTATTTAGTTCCTCGCAGGGAAAGTGCAGTTTATAATCATTGTTGTCTCTCATTTTCTGCTACTCTGATTGGCTAGAGGCTCTAAAAATCATTTCCGGGTCAGCAGCTACAGGTTGCTATGAAGTTGGTGGAGATGACACGTCAGCTGCCTAGAAAAACAAAAACTGCAATACAATGTTATAATTCTCTGCGCTGCATTTAACTGCGCATCGCCGATTGTAACTGTGTTATAGACGCGAAGATTTACTGAAGACACGCACGGCGCTGCTTATGCATCACGCACGGCTGAGATTGAGAGATAGTTCAGCTTCATTCCATCTGGATCTGGACCCGTCCGAGACCCACAGAAGATGATCAGCCCGGCAGCGTGGCGTTCTCGTGGATGAGAGAGGTTACCGGACCGGTGCTATTGTCTTCCGCATCCCGAGCAGCAGCACGTCCAGGGACATGTCGTCCCCGTCGCCGGTGCAGATCCGAGAGGCGAACGCGCACCTGGCCGCGCTGCACAGGCGGGTCTCCGAGCTGGAGCACAGGCTGGAGGAGGCGGAGAACACCGTGCGGGAGCAGGCGGAGAGTCTCATCCGCAAGGACGAGCAACTGAGAACGGCCACGCAACAGATCACGGAGGCCAAGGACAAGTAGGGGAAAGAATTAACATCCTCAACACAATCGTGTTGTTTTGTAGACGCGGAGTGTTTTTATTTATCTGTTATTTGACATGAAAACCATGCATTTGTAAAAATCAATTTGTGCTAAATCAAAAAGCTCCATCAAAGCTGCTTTAAGCGCATTTTGTATTTTCGTATGTAGCAGCTAGGCATGTGACGGGATCAAATTTGCATGTTGCGATAATTGCTGAAGCTTTTATCACGGTATCAAAACGATAATCAAATACGTTGCAAAAAAGTGTTGTAATACTATAACGTGTTTAATAATTTTTTTTCTTATAACAAAAATAGCTGAAATTTAAATACAATAAAGCAATTGTATGAATGTAAACAAATGTTTAAAATAGGCTAGATTAAAGTGCAAAAGAATTATAAAGAACACTAGGTAACACTACAATAAGGTCTCATTAGGTAATGCTTTAACTAACATAAACGATGAGCAATAGCTGCATTTGTTACAGAAGTTATTACTTTTTGTTAATGTTAGTTAAAACATTCAAGGCTTTGTTCATGTTAGCTCGGGTCCATTAATTGATTTAGGGCCACTGAATTATTAAAAAAATAAATAATAAAAAAACGCCTCTTGTGTGCTTTATTGTTCAGTAATTCAACGGCCTGGAGTCAATTTATTCTGCTTATACTGCACCACATCTCAAAACGTGCTGATGATTTATCTCAAGACGTTTGTAAGGTTAAGAGCGGATGATTCAGCCAATTATTAATGCAGTTTTGAGAGAGAGAGAGAGAGAGAGAGAGAGAGAGAGAGAGGATATAGGATAATTATAGAAATAGGATAATTTGTTTTTATCCTATTGTTTACTATATTTATTTGCTATCAGTGTCTGTAAGGAAGGACCTTTGAAATAACTTAAATCATTTGGCAAAGTGATGCGGTCAAGACCTGCCTGGAACTACTTTAGCCGTGCGTTTCCCTGAAAAAATTGCACAACTTTGAAGAACGATCAGATTCAAGCATTCAGCTGCCCCGTAGTATAATACAGTTACTTACAACTTTTGATTTTAATAGTGTTATAAAAATGTTGAAATTAACTAAGATTAATAAATGCTTTAGAAATATTTTTCATTGTAAGTTTATTGTAACTATATGAATTAACTCATGTTAACAAATGGAGCCTTAATATAAAGTGTGGCCGAACAATAAAGAATCAAAACGTTTTCAATCAATATCTAGGGCATGTTGTAGTCCAGATTATGATGTAAAAAATGTTAAGTTTGAAAATAAATAGCCTGTTAAGTCTTTAAGTATTTGGTGCTGCGATGAACACTATTGCGAATACAAAAATCTGAATGGCTGTTTAAAACATTTAAATACTGTTCAGAAACAGCAAGTAGCACAGCTGCTTTGTTTACGGTAACTCGTTCCACCACTCCTCATCCGTGTTTGGCTTGTTTACATCAGTTCTCTTTTTGCCGCAGCATACAGCGGTGTTGTGCATTGTAACCTGTCGATGGAAAAGTATTGTATAATATCGTATTACCGTATACCGTCACATGTCTACAGCTACCAAACAGTTATCACTGGATACGGCGGTCCAAGAAACCACAGCTGTCTGTTACAGCCCTCGATTTTTTTAAAGAGCCAAATGGACTGCTAGCCCGCCCGTTAACCAATCGGAAAAAGAACTGCCGATGTTGTTAGTGGGTGGGACTATTTGTTTGTGCGACCAATGTTAGATGGGGAAAGTGATTGCCAAAACTTGCTTGGAAACAGTTATTGGAATAAAGCGGTTTATTTTGTAGCCCTAAAACCCAGAATAGAATTAGCTTCTCTTTTTTTTTTGCATTTCCATGATGAGTTATTATGACTTTTTTAGATTAAAAAATAAGGTCTGTGGTTAGAATTACTTAAAGACATTTTTGTGTGTAAAATTACACAAGTTGCTAAAAGACTACTATAGGTTTGTGTTTAAAGGAATAGTTCACTTCAAAATGAAAAATTTGTCATCATTTACTCACCCTCAAGTTGTTTCAAACCTGTATGAATTTCCTGAAGACAAAGGAAGATATTTTGAAGAATTGTCAGTAACCAGACAGTTGTTGGACCCCGTTGACTTCCATAGTAGGAAAAAAAATACTCTGGAAGTCAATGGGGTCCATCAACTGTTTGGTTACCGACATTCTTCAAAATATACTTTTGTGTTCAGCAGAAAAAAGAAATGTATACAGGTTTAAAACAACTTGATGGTGAGTAAATGATGACTTAATTTTCATTTTTAAGTAAACTAATCCTTTAAGTGATTGGCGAATCGGACAAGTGTTGTAGTCATTACATAGCAACTTGTATTTTTAAAACACAGTACAGTTTCAAATGTTCTATTTCGGTTTCACTGTTGTGTTTATATTTGTAGAACAAGACTCTTTTCAAGTAATATTAACCATAGACCAATACATCAACAACTGCTTCTCCAAAAAAAAAAAAAGTAGCAATTTCCTGAGAGTAAATTAGCTGTTAGCCTACAAATTGACGTTATGACCAAACATCACTATTCCGATTGGTGCAAGTGGCATGCAAATTGTGTCCAACAGATTTCATTAATAGGATGTTCTGCTGACTGAAAATGTTCTCTTTATTTTTCATGTAGAGAGATTTTCTTCCTCCATGAGAAGCTTTGTCAGTCAGAGGAGTCCATCCATAAACTCAACCAAACGATTAAGGAAAAAGATTCTCTAATCGGACAGTTACAACACCGATGTCAGCTGCTGGACAACATTTGCAAAAGCCGCCCGTTACTGGACAGCATGCTGTCCCAGATGGCCGAGGCAGAGAGAATGGGGCCTGTCAGAGATTTGGGGAAGCCCACGACCAACAGCTCTCTCACAGACGGAGAGTCCAACTGCAGTCCCAGCCGCCTCTCCAACCACAAAGACTTCTCACTCAGCGAGGACGACTCTGACGATCAGGAATTAGACGGGGTCGTGTTCGGGACCACTGTATGAGAGCCTCGGTTACACTGGTCCTCGTCTCAGGTTTAGCAGCCTGTGTGTTCTGATGGTTACAGTTGATTCAGCGTCTGGTCATCATTTGATAAAATAGCCATTGTATCGTAATACAGGTTACTGCATTATGAATGGGATTCCACTGTAAAGAAAGAATGCCTGGTCAATTCTGGCTGAATCTATAAGATAGTGATACAAGTATGCCACCTATCATTTTGATTTGTCCCTCAGACCAGTTTTAATTTGGGTCAGTTTAATACGGAGTCCCGCATAAAAAATAAACATGCATATCGTTGACACAAATTAAGAATTGTTACGTCAGCACATTTTACCTCGTTTTAAGTAAATTGTGCGCACTGTATATAATAATTTGTTCCCTTGATTTATTCAATTGTGTCCACGTTGTAATAATTTGCTTCCTTCTTTTAGTTAAATCAATTCAAAACAAGGGAACAAATTAGTTCAACGTGGCCACGATTTACTAAAACAAGAATAAATTCTTAATTCGTGTCCACAATATCATTTTTTTGTTCCACATGTCGTGTGCGGAGTTCCACGGTTTTAAATAGGCTGCCTAGTTTTATTTTGGTTAACTTGTTTTTCCTTCCATTTTTAGGTTAAAATGTTCATATACTGCGAGATCTTGCTCAACTATTTATACCTGGTTTTGATTAGGTCACAATATCAGAGTAGAACGTTTTTTAAATTTACGTACAAATTACTTGCAGTTAACTGTTACATGCAGTTCTGTTTAAAAATGTTTTTGATAGTACTGGATATCACCTAGATGTAATCTACTGTTTTGTTGGAGCCTCTCAAGTTCAACAGTCACTGACGTTGTACAGATGGTGGAGTCTGGTTTAGGTTAGATCTGCTGTCATGTGCAAGATTGTGCCACTAACATGTTCGTAAAGCCTTAGTAGTTGAATTTAGGCCCTGTTTACACCTGGTATTAAGATGGCCGGTTTTTGCCTGGTATTTGATGAGGCTAAATACAGGTGTAAACAGGGTCTAAAATGTTTTGAGTTTGTCCACTTTCGTCCACTTCCAGAGGTAGTCAAAAACGCATTCGACTGGATTGCTTTCGTAGTGTAGACGCTCATGTGATCGCATGTGTTCAAACAGCCACAAAAGCCCGTCTACTCTCATGTCAAGTCATCTTCAGTTATATAGCGCTTTTAACAATGTGTTTTTTTGAAAGATGTACAGAGATAAACATATAATTTAAGGTAACAGAGATTGTTTTGGCTTTATAGCGGTTCTTGAATAATGTTATTTTCCAGCTAAAGTTAGTTTTGATTGATTCACTTCCATGAAATTATCATTTGTTATTAAATTATGGGCCGATTATACGACGCCGTTCTCTCTAAACAGACTTTAAACGCGAACCTGTGATAAACGCTGATGACGTTCACATGTGCATTAAGAATTGATTCTATAGTAATGTGCATTTGAATATATGTGCGCAGGTTTGTAATTCCCAACAAATCATGTCTAAACAAACTACTTGTCTTGCCTATAAATTTTGATACAGAATTTTATTTTATTTTATCTCTTCGGGTTAGGTAAGCGAACCGAATTTTCCCACAACGTTTTATCTGTAGAGTGGGAAAGGGATCCTCCATAGGGAGAGGCTAGTTTGCACTTCAGCACTGCATTGTCATCGGGTCCAGGCGAAGGTCCTAATCAGATCTGGATACGGCCTGGATCAAGCAGGCTGCGGGAAAACCTCGGGATAAACAAAGACACTAAAATTAGCGTAGATGCCATTCTACTTATGATGATGTAACGAGTACATCAGGATTTAAGGGAAGTGTTCCCAGTTCCGGTTGACCTAATCTATGCAGCCTAACATTGAATTATCGAAGTCGATAATATATTATATGTATGCTAGGTCAAAGAGATGTGTTTTTAGTCTAGCTTTGAACTGACAGAGTGTGTCTGCTTCCCGGACAATGGTAGGAAGACTGTTCCAAAGTTTTGGTGCTAAACAGTAAAAGGATCTACCGCCAGCAGTCAATTTTGATATTCTAGGTATTATTAACTGGCCCGAATTTTGAGATCGCGATAGACGTGAAGGACTATAATGCGTTAAGAGCTCGCTAAAGTACTGCGGAGCTAAACCATTTAGTGCTTTGTAAGTGATCAGCAATAATTTAGTTTTAGTCTCCGCCTACTCCCCTAATGCAGAAACATTATGGGAAGCGCACTAGCCAGACTGGATTTAAACTTTGTTGGCTGTAGACCCAAGTCTGGTTTGAAGATGAAAAAAGTCCCAAGCTCAATGTTCTCTCAGCATTCCTGATTTCTGACACACACTCGTTGGTCTTGCGGCTGTCAGAGCAGAAATGAAAGCTACTGCTCTCCGTATGTTTTTCTGTCGTCTGCTAGCACGTTCATATGTAAATTGAACTTGCCCATAGACCCTTCCCACGAAGAAAGCAGGACAGAAGTGGTTGAAAGTGGACAAAAGAGACGGATTAAAACACCAGGTGCAAGCGGGAATGTGTCTCCCTCGTCTACTTGAGATCCGATCGACCAAAACGCATCTTAACACCAGGTGTAAACAGAGCCTTAGATTCAGTGTCATCGGTTGTATGACATGCATTGTTTACAAAAGACATAGTTTTACATTATAAATTTGCCCCTTGGCCAGAAATTCACATTGAAATACAATATTTGCATAACTATGGTATGGAAATCAAACTTAAAGGAATAGTTCACCCAGTATTTTGTTTTGTCATCAGTTTACTCTCCATGTCACGTTACGACAGGTTCTTCTGCAGGACACACAATATATTTTGAAGAATGTTGGGGTACAGTCAACAAAAAATAGCCATTTGGCAGAGGGTGAATTTTCATTTGTTTTATTACATTTTTCTCTACATGAAGAAAAAGAGTTCCTAAAAGACGCATGGTTGCCTGTTTTAATGGAATGGTTTATTCTGAAAAATTATCATTTTTGTTCTTGAGTGCTAAATATCTAAATTGTGAGCTTGTTTACGTTAAATTTTATGTTGGGTGAACTGTCCCTTTAACTTCCTTTTTTCATCATTTTACACTTGCACGAAAAAAAATTGTATTTTTACAATGATAGTTTACAATAAGTTTGTTAACATTAGTTAACGTATATGCACTAGAAAGGAAAGTTTTTTTTTACAGCATTTATGAATATGTTCATTTTTAAATATATTACTGTTCATTATTAGTTCATGTTAATTATAGAATTTGTAAAAATATATACAATTTGCAAGAACTAACAGTAACAGTAATAAATCCTGTAAAAGTCATCATTTCATGTTAGCTGCTGCATGAATGCTGCTAACTGAACAACTGTGACAATGTTTTCCTCCAATGTAGTGAGTGGTGGTTATTTAATGTTTAAAGATATGTGCTGGAAACTCATAAGTAACAGGATTGAATCATCAGTTTTTGAGAGACCCTACAACCATTGTGATGGTGAGCAAAGTGCTGAAGCTCAAGGCTGTTCAGTGACGGAGTGACATCGCCATAGTGGTGCTCACCAAACACAGTCATTTAAGGTGTGTTGTATATAATTAAGTGATCTATGCAGTGAAGTTGTTCTCTGAGAGCCTCTTAATAAAACAGCTAGCTCTTTAAATAGTGCGCCACCACATAAACGGAGCAATTCCAACCAAGCTAAAGCTGTTGCTTACACAATTACAGGTTTATGTTTGAGAGAGTGTGAAAGCACTTGCTTTCATGGCTGAATATCTTCTTTAACCTTTTACAACTGTCCTTACATTTGCTATTATTTCAGTTCTGCAGATGATAATGTGATGCTAATGAATATAGACCCAAATTAATTTTGTTATTCTTGAACATTTAATTCGGCCTTGCAAAATGAAATCTATGCAAGCCTTTTTATATTTTGCCATATTTATTCAGAGTCGATCTGTGTGGAAAGAAAGATGGAGGGGAGCCACATAATGTAATGAATGAGTGTACTGATGATGGGGCATTATTCATGTACAGCGTGTCATTTGTCCTGTTACGATGTGATGGTTACACTATTTTCGTGTTCGTTTTAAGAGTTACATGTGGTACTGGACTACAGCATGGTAATTTTACATATTGGGGCATGTCATATTTGTCTTGTTAGTGCCCTGTACAGAAGTGTTTGCTAACATTTTTCTCAGAAGTAAAACAGTGCCTAAAAGACTCATGGTTACTTGTTAAATGGGACTATTTATTCTGAAAAATTCGAATAAATTATTTTGTTATTCTTGAGTGCTAAATATCTAAATTGCGTACTTACTCGGAAACACGGTTTATTCACAGGAAATAATACAAATATTAAATTATATTCAGTAAAATTGAAATACAAATTCATCTTTATTCAGTATTTAATTATACACTTTTTTTTTTTAAATACATTTTTCCCCCATTTTCATTGATGGGAGAAATAAAGTTGTCAGTAATTGTGTTGCATTAAAAGTGCATCTGTTGCACTGCACAAATACAGGCTCAGTGAAAAAAAAAAAAAAAAAGACTACATAATACATCTTTGACGGGGTCAGTGGGGTAATAGCACCTTCCCTCTACCAATGCAGTTGTGAAAACCCTTGGTCCCGTCCGGGCCGACAGGCTGGCGCACAACCAGGACACCCGAAGACCTCACAATCTGGTCGGGTGACAGCAAGCTTCCCATCTCAGGCTGAATGATCTGGGTGGCATTTTTACGTCTCTGGACCCACGGACTGCCAGTGAACCCCGTGTCATCCGGAGAGAGTTCATCCGAGCCCTTGTACCTGCTGAAGGAGGACGTCCCGGCTCCAGTGGGCGTGCTGCTGAACGGATGTGTGGCCAGAGGAGAGGTCACGTGACTGCAAGGGAAAAGCTTGCGAGGCAGGAGGGGGCTTCCTACGGGACTGCCAAGAGGATTCCTGTAAGGGTCCGAGCGGAAAGTGGATATCCGCGGGATGGCGAGGGGACTGCCGTAGAGGGCCTGAGGGCGGGACACCCTGCGGTTGGGCCGGGGTGAGGCGGGGGCAAAATCGGACTCTGAGGAGCTGCAAACAGCCGAATCCTCCAAAGAGTAAAGGTACCGCCTGGCTTTTCTGGTGGGCTTCTTTAAACTGTCATTGTCAATACCTTCTTCGGACTCTTCCTCCACTAGGTTTTGGCTCCATCCCGGCTTACGGGTCCCACGGCTGCCCAGCAGGACCACACAAACGTCCCGTCCTCCCTGCTGCCGCTCTTCTGCCCTCAGGGTGTCGTATGCCTTACGCGCGCCCTCTAGATACTCGTACTCCACCACGGCACACACTTTGCGCCCCAGTTCCAGGTGTTTCTTAGTGTAGCGTTTCAACTCTGCAGGGATCTCTTTTCCTGGGCGCAGAATCCGAAGAGATGAAATGGTGCCGTAGGGGGAAAACAACCGCATTGCGGCTTCCATGATGCCTAGCTGCTCCCCACCCGGTGACCCATTTAACTCATCCTTGACTGGGCCGACACCGTCCAGGAAGTTCCAGGCCAGAAGCAGCTTGCTAGTGGGAATGCACAAGAGCCAATCGGGCACTGGAGTGCGTCGTCGCACCTTGGTTCCCATCTCATTGACCTCCAGCTGCGGAGAGGTTCTTGAAGCAGCCAGGGTGGTGCGCCAGTCACGCGTCAGATCTCGAATCTGTGACAAGACAATGAAGAGAACATTTCCTGATGACGACACGTCTACTCGGATCGGGGTGTTGGTTTTTTGGTCTCACCTTTTTGAAAGATGTCAGCAGCTTTAGACTAACGTAACCCATCTTGTTTCTTTGGACATGTTTAAGCAGAAAAGCATCATCTGATAGATTTTCATCTGAAAAGTAGTTCTCGAGCTGGGCTGCAATTTTTTGTGTCAGATCGTCGTTCGGAGGAATCCAGAGTTCACCCTCACAGAATTCCTCTTCGAAAACATCAATCAGTTCAGTCGAACTCCTGAAAAACAGTTCTTTATTTAATAAATGGATTTGGATTTAGCCATTAGAAAAACACTTCAAATTGGATCATTCCTGGGATTCGGTAATATTTCAATGGATTTTTTTCTACATAATTAATTCTCTAAAAACTTCACATCATTAGGCACATATCAGACCTCCAACAAATCAAATTTCCCCACCACAGGTATTCAAGACCTTTTATTATTTTCAGTAAATTTTTTTCATAAACAACTTTTATTCTCAACCCTGTTACAGACAAAATGGAATCGGTTTAATAAGGATTTTACACACACACACACACAAAAAAAAATCTACATAATGCTCGTGTCCCTCATACCAATTTAATAACTAAAATTGTAACATTTATGATAATTTTCCCATTTTTATGGTCGAAAAAAATGACAAATAGTGAGTGTCATTTTTGTAAAAAATGTTTTGTTTATAGATGTTTAATTAAACACATTTATTGTGTTAGTCATTAACATGTCAGGTGGTAATCAGCAATAAATGCCTTCATTTTTTATCGTCTTCCCCATTTTTTCCCAAAAGAACTGTTGAGAATAGTGTGACGGGGTTGAAGACTGTAACAGGTCTGAAGGAGGACATTGACTTCACTTTTAAATATTTTTAATTTGGTCTCCCTCCTAATTTGATCCACATATCTGCATGAACAACAGTGTCTTTCTGCTGCTGATGTGGCTGCCATTTATGACAGGATGCTTGTCAAAGTTGGGCATTAAATCAAATATTCGATTTATAACAAAATTATGAGCTGTCATCATTTTGGTAAGTATATCTTTATTGAAACCATGTATATTTCATATATTTATTAATTAATCTCCTGCACCACTGATAAAGAGACCTGAATGATGTAATATCTGGTAAATTGTCACATATGGGTGGAGCTTATATTATTATTGGGGGATAATTGTTGGCATGAAGTTTTGAGTTTAGACTAGGCCTAAGGGACATAACTTTATAGTCTTTTTAAAAATATATATTTTTCACAAGAAAGTAAATAAATACTTACAATATTGCCAAATTTTAGACATTGTACACGTTCAATATTTTCCAAGTAGAACAACAAATTCAGTGACGTGCATTAGGGACATGACAAAATGCTTAGCCTAGTGCATGAGAGAAATAAGAGATTTTATGATAAAATAATTTAATTTCATTCGACATTCCAGAACATTGTGAACGTTTTTTAACGAACTTTTAACGTTTCATTTTGGTGAACCACTGAAATATTACCAAATCCCAGGAATGAACCAACTCAATCATCTTAAGTGTCTTACCCGTCCAAACTATCATTTAGCCCATCATCAGTGTATGAGAACGGCCCCTTTGACTGCTGAGTGTCCTCACAATGGAAGATGTCAGTAAAACCAGGTGAGGACATGCTGTTGACAAAGGCTAAAATGTAGCCTACTAGATTAAACATTTAAATAATTAAACGTTAGTTGTTAAACTGCGTTGTAAAAAGCCTACCTGACGACTTCCCAGGCTCCTTCCCCGTTTCCCGCCAACATCACCTGATAACACAAACAGGTGATCCTTTTTACAATACTGATTTAAACGGCCATACGTCACAATTGAAAAAAGATGTCTATTGGGCGACGTCGTGCTTGTTCTGTTGGACATAGACAAATCACAAATAAATCCTCTGGGAACGTGAAAATTAATAATAAAAAAAGAAAAGTTTAAAGATGTTTGTCAATCTTCCAGACTTTAAAAAAAATTGTGAGAATCATTAACATTCGGAAAAGGCTACTTGATATAGGCTAATGCACATGCGCACTGAACGCAACGCATAATTCTGCCTGATATTTTTCTTAGACCCTGCTATAATTATGTACACTTAATCTCTCTTAATTACTCAATTACACGCAGCCTCTGTTCCCAAGACGTTACTAATGGGTGTGTTAGTTACTTTGCGATCCATGGACCCGACTGGTGTGTGCACTGCGAGGGGTGAGGTGTCAAGATTAAGTGTAAAGTGTATTCGAAATGAATAGGTACCACGGGGGATCCGTGAGACGGTAGAAGCCTACGTGCAGGAGCCAGGACTAGGCTTCTGCCAACCCCCTTCGGCTTCCTGTATATTAGAACTGTTAAACATCCCCGGACAAGTTATTCCCCACTTTTGTGGCATTCTTCAAAGAGCACGATGGAGGTAGTCTGAAGTCCTGCTAATTAACTAACACGATTCACAGCCAATAAACACATCCAGGATAATGTGGGCTCAATATTCTAATTACAGTAACGGTTGCTTTTGTAAATGTGCGACCGGAATCTGCCATGACTATCACCGCATAAAAACATGTTCGCGTTTTCTGAACGATAGAATCAGATCATTTGACCTGCAAGGCAAAAAGAGTAAATCCAAGAAGCTACTTAAATGTGTAAGGGTGATTCTTCAGTTATAGGGATATTTTTGATTATTTTTAGAAGAACAAAAAAATAATGGAATGTAGTTGAGAACATGCCCTTGATCAATCCCCAAATGGGTAAATATAGATATTAGTGTGAAGGAATAATTTTGTTATATGAATGATGTAGTGGCAATGGGATTTCTCACTTTCTGGTGAAAATAAATAAATAAGCCTTGGGCTTGCTAGTTGAACAATGTGGATTTACTTTTAAATTGTAACATATTTTGATATTAGCATGTGCAGGATAATGATGCGTCAGCCAATTTATAGGAAATAAATAGAAACAATTGCTAATTGTTATAGCACAAACTGTCAAATATTAAAAGTTGGCCTGCTACCTGTGATAAACTTTTACAGAATAAATTCATTTTAGTATAATTATATTAACATGTATTTAAACATTCTGTAAAGGTTTATCCAGGTGTCAATTGTGTACAATACTAAAACTATTGTATTTAAAATTTTATTTTGACAATTTAGAACGTCAGACAAAGCAGAATAGGCAGTAAAATAGATTCATCTGCAAGGGTAAACCATGATATTCTATACACAGTCATGTGAATGTTGAATATTGAATTGCCCATATTTTAATTGAAGATATGTCATAATAGCAACACTACGAATGCGAATTGAACGATTTCACTCAACTATCGGTTTTAATAAAAGCAATAGATTTCTGAGATATAATTCATGGAAATACTGAATATTAACCCTATTAATTAGAGTAATTATTCAATTTAAAAATAATACCACTAGTAGCAGCATATTACCCCAACCCACCATATCATAATGTAAACAATCTTACACTTAGTTACATTTATGATCTCACTGTCACTATATTGCCTATAGGCCTCACCTGATACTTTTCAATTCACAGAATCTAGCAAATCTAACATTTTAACACTTAGGAAAAAACAATTCAACAATAAAACAAATAAAGTAATTATGATCTGTTTTAAAACTAGAAGGATTGCTTTAAAGCATTTTATTTATTTACTTTATAATCACCCTAGAGGACAGAAAAGAAACAAGAATGTACCCGTTTATGAGCCATTATAATTAATGTGTAGTGACATATGATAACCAGTAGAGGACCCTCGTTGATAGAAGATGATTCTGCTGAAGTACTGGTTGCTGGAATGCTTGGCTTGAACCAGCAGGCTACATCAGTTTATGACCATCTAACAGCAGATGGCGCATTAGAACAGTTCACTGATTCAAGCCAGTTATTGAGTTATCGATTGATTTGACTTTTTTGAAAAATCACTTGAGATTCATTAGAAGCACGATCCACTTCAACGTAAGCCATATCTGAAAGTGTTGCTGCAGCAGGGACATCCACTGTGCTGATGATATTACGACAGTCATAATATTATGACCCTGAAGGCATTTCTATCGAGGAAAGGAAATCGATCAAACAATGAAGTGCACGATGTTGACCCCAGTGTTTAGCCTATGCAGTCCGGCGGCGGGTTTCGTAACTCGAGCACAACAAGGTCCCATGATAACATCAACAGCTCTGATCCTGTGACTGTACCGTCTATAATTAGCCGGTGGAACTGGAACAGCTTGGGTGATGAAAGTTCCAGGTAACATGGAGACAGAAACTCTAGAATACAGACGACTTGTGTTTTGCAAAACAAAACAAAGCGTTCTGCAAAGATAGCCGGGATAAACAACGCCGTCGATTTTAACGCATCATTTTCGTCCTTAACTGTGCACAGGATGTCAGGAGTCACGAGTCGTCATCACAAGCCTTATAAGGGAGTTTCGACAAACCAGCTCGTGCAATTTCTGGACGTGGCCAAATGTTATAGACATGAAACATATGATATAATGACTTTTCTTTTCTCACATATGTAGCCTACTTGCAATTAAAAAATGAAAATCGGGCTTCATTACATTCTGTAGCCTACATGATGCAAAGGTTTCAGATCTAACTGCAACATGCACATCGAAAGCAATAGGGTAAGTCCATAATTTCCATAAGGAAATTCCATCGGTCTCAGTCAGTAGATTGAAAACAAATTGAAAGCTACTAGGTGCGTGCTGTATTGGTAGTTTGGGGAGATGTTCCGCGAATCAGCCCACGTGGGGTGAACGCATGGAGTTTCCCCCACAACCAATGATTGTGCGAGCGCAGGACGCTTGTGGAATTTTCCTAACCAATCAGAAAGACGAGCGTTTTGCTAAGCCGCGCCCACTCGAAAGCGGTATATATACGCGCGTTTCGCTTGAAGTCGGCAGAAACTAATTCTGAGACACAGCAAAACGAGCAAAGGAATACTACAACTCCAAGTGATAGGCTTTCTGGATTATACTTTTGGACGCACACTTTGACTGGATTTTAAGATCTCCTGGAGACTTGTGGATTACTACTATTTGAAGCAAAATGACCCTGGAAGAACTCGTTGGATGCAACATAACTGATAAAAAGTAAGTTATTTATTGCATGCATGAATATCAACTGCGAATCTCACTAAGTGTGGTTCTATATAGAGAACTATCCGACTGTCGCTTACCATTGTCGCTTTTTTTTTTTTACAGAATGGACACAGTGAACCAAGCATTGGAAGAGCTGCTGGTAGCAGCACAGAGACAAGACTGTCTAACAGTCGGCGTTTACGAGTCTGCAAAACTAATGAATGTGTAAGTATATACTTATATCTGACTTTCCATATTAGGCTGGTGTTGCTATATTGCGTTATCACCACAAACAGGAGTCTAATTGCATTTGATTTGATTTACAGAGACCCCGATTGCGTCGTACTGTGCGTTCTGGCCACCGATGAGGAGGACCAGGACGATATTGCGCTGCAGATTCACTTCACGCTCATTCAGGCGTTCTGCTGCGACAACGACATCAACATCCTGCGCGTGTCAGGTCTGATGCGCCTCGCGCAGGTGCTCGGCGAGCCAGCCACCGTGGACAACAACGAGCCGAGAGACTTCCACTGCATCCTAGTCACTGTAAGTACACTTATATTCGCACACTGCTTAGCGTAGGCAAAATATTTCGAATCTTAATATCACATGACGTTGACTTACGTTGCATTTTATGCTTTTTCACAGAACTCTCAATGCCAACCACTCAAATGCCAGGCGTTGAAGGACGTGGGCAACTACTGTGAAGAGAGCCGTTGCAAAAACCAATGGATTCCTTATCTGTCCCTGCAAGAACGTTGAACGAGTCGCTATGCTATTGCTACAAGGAAAGGATGAAAGAGTCATTCTCTGCGAATGAAAGCAAAAGGGCTCTGCACTAGCCGCCGTTGACTGCTCTGCTGCGTCATGTGAAGGGGCTGTGAGAGAGAAAGCGGAGCTCTTGGAACATGTTTCCCCCTGCCCCTCCAGCTTGTGTCCTCCGTGGGAAATAGAAAAAGTGGTCGTTTTGGTAGCGGAGAAACAAGTTGTGGGAAAATGAACTGTGAAAGGCTGCCTGTCGGCACAAGCTGTGCTGGAGGACTTGCACGCAGGCGGCGTGGGCGCGCGCGCGCCCCCGGCTTCATATGTGCAATGGGTTGGAAAGAGATGAGTGCACGTCACTTTTGCTGACTGCGGGACGAACATTTTGAAATGTTGAGTGAATCATCTGTGTTTTTGCCGGACACGATCAACTATGAACTGCAGTAGCATTTATGTCAAGCTACAAATGGACTGCAATCGCTTCTGTTAGACTGCACTGAGAAGGACCGTGTTTGTGGAACAACATGAATTCTGCTGAGTTGCATACATGCATACATACTATGAATTGTTGTAGGTTAAGTTATTTCCAGTAATTTAAACAGAGTAATATATGCATTGCTTCTCTTGTCAAATGCTACATTGTTTCAATAAATTATTGTTTGAGACTTACTCCTCTGTCTGATGTTTTGATTGTGGGGGTGGGGGTAGACAATTCAATGCTTCTTACAGTGGCACTAGTATATAATTGAAAATGGGCCATGCAGATTCACTTACCTTGGTTAATGTTTAAAATAACAAATTCCCTGGTTAACTTCCTTGCAAATCCCTGTGACTTCCCAAAATTAGCCTGGACTGTACAGCAAGGAGTGGGATGGATTTACCCCACTGAGGTGTGAATGCATTCAGTGGAAATGTTAAGAAAGAACAAGAGCCCTAAGTGACGTGCAAACAAATCGCACAGTTTGCCAAAGGATAGTCTTTGTATCCTCTTGTCCTGGAATCAACGTCATATCCTTGCTGACACAGTTAATTGCAACACTGCGCTGACAGGAATGCACACATTTGAGTTATTTATGCCAAGTTCCGTCTGCTTTCGCAAGCTCCACTCCTCTATAAAGAGACTGGCTTAGATAACCTCCAGAAAATAATCTATAAAAGCACTTTTCAGTAAGTCATTATGTAAAGGTTATCTGGTTGCACATCTCTTATTATTTCTGGAACAACCTGTAATAGTGCAGAGAATTTGTAATAGTACACAGTGGCCTTTTGCTATGTTTACCGGGCCTCACAACAGAAGAGGCCTCCGCTTGCACTCGAAAAAGAGTCTTGCTCCCTGTTATCACAGAAATGAATGGGGGCAAGGGGCAAAAATGCCCTGGAATGAGCTCTTGTTTTTAATATTTATTACAGGCCATAGAGACAGAGTGCTGTTTTCCCAAGTATCAGCACAATTGCAAATGTGATAGCCTATTGATTTCATAAAACAGTTCAATAAACAAGAAGCTAATGTTAGGTGACTCATTTTAGTCTTAGAACATTGTCTGTTTTTGCACTATTTTACCAACGAAAATATTTCCGAACGTATCCTGAGCCGTTGCGCGTCTCTGAGCAACACAGTGATGTTTCGTTACTAAATGAATTTCGTTATGCGTTTTTGCCTCCAACTGTTTCTTTGCCAACTGCCTCCGAATTGCAAAGGCCGCCTCACATATTACAGCAGCATCCTGGGTTCGTGTCTTCCTCAAGGGCACAGTAGAAATGCTAGTTCATGCTTTATCCTTTCACAGCTTGAGTCTAATGGTCTGGGTTAAGTTACCACCACCGCCACCTTTCTGTAAAACTCTGGCACACACTTCTTTGTAAGCTTTGTTTTTCCAGCTTTGTTGCTGATCAGGTCAATGTTGTGAACTCTGAGAGGTGAAGAACATGCATGCTAACACCTGCTGATAAAACAAACAGTGCATCCTATGAGAGATTCTTCCTACAAAAACACTTCGTCCTGCTGTTCATATGATGATATGATGTCTAAATGATGCATTATAATGATTATTCAGAATCACACGCATGTTGTTGTTGTGATATCCTTTTTGTGCTCTCATTTTGGCCATAAATGCTAATCTCCCAGCAAGCAATTTTGTGTTTAAAAAACGTCTAATAGCCGTACAAACACAGCCAAGACGTCCAGGCTAAAACAAGGCACAATTTGGACTGTCAGTGACAATTTGATAGACGTCTAAACCATAGTCCAAGAATAGACTAGTCATCAATTAGATAACAAGGAAATTAAATGAATTAAAAAAAGAAATCAAACACCTTGTAATCACTGTATACTTTGTTAAAGGTATTTGGGCAAAAAACAACAATGTAACCAAATTCAAGGTTATTTTGTCTTGAAGTGGTTACTCATAACCGGACTATATCGGGTCTATAGTTAACCTAGACGGTGAAATGACGGCTTGCTTGCTGGGCTGTAGCGACAAATGCACAAGTATTGTACAGTCACTGTCAAAATGAACTCGATATTAAAGATAGATTTATCAACAGATAATAGAATTGAGGAATCAGAGTTTCCACAATTAGTCTCCTTTAAGATGAAAGGCCTCAAGTATTTTTCTCGGGCATTCCCTGAGAGATTGTGCGTCTGACGTAGTCTCTGATTACGCAGTGGAACCGCGGAAACGTCATTGACCATTTAAGGGCAAATCTGAAAACGCCAAGCATGTCGAGTCTTATCAAACACCAGTGCGAAATATAAAGATTCTAACCAAATTCTCAGCGTTTAAAGTATCACAATATTCGTGTTTGTTTGGATAGGGTATCTCCTAAACTGCTCGCCGGGTGAGTCGTGCCCAGCTTCTGCCGCCGGTATGTGAGGAATGCGGAAATAGTGGCTCTGTTTGCATAAAAGTGCAGCAAATGCATTAGCTGTTTCCCACAAGGTGCGAGAATGAATCAGGGTGTTTTTTTGTGTTTTTTTTTTTTATAAATCTGATCGTGATCACGGGAAAGAGTCCAGGATAATTGAAAACAGACATTTCAAAATGACATTGCTCCAAAACGGATGGATGGTAATTTAGTTTATTGTCATTGCATCCCAGCGAGTATTTCTCAGGATATGTTATTTTTGTAAATCGGTTTTTGTACAGACACATTGACACATGCGGCTCATTGAATGTTGTCTCACTACAATGGGAACCTGACGCTGCTTTAAGGAGCAATAGGCTACTTTTCTGAAATATGAAATGCAATAGGCTATGAAATTGTTTTTAGACATAGGCTACATCTTCCACAACTTATTTTTGTGTTTGACATGATCAGCAATAATTTAAAGCAAGTATAAACCAATTCATAATAGGCTATAGCAAAACGGGGAACAGGTTTTAATTCAAATTATAACATAAAACATTTAAAAAAAAATTTCTTTTTACCTCAGTTGTGACCATAGTCATACAGGTCCTATCAAATCAAACAAAATGTTTCAATTGGTCAGCAAGGCAAATTACATTTGTGTTACCATACCACATGCTCAAAACTCATCTCAAAACTCCTTTTGTAAAAATCATGACCAAGGAAGAAGTATAAAGGAATACACCTACACAAACTGACTCGAAAAAGAAAGTTTTTAGTTCTTTTAAAGCACATATAGGCAGAAACCCGGTGGGCCCCTGCTGAATTTTCCCTTCCCATAAAGCCTTGATGTGTGCGCGCTGTAATGACTCTGTGCCACCCAGTCTGTTTCTGTTTGACTCTGGTCTCTGAGGTCATCAGGTACACCCAGGCTGGCAGCAGCGCTTCTTTCCACTCGCACCCAAAGACGGGACTCTGGACAAGTTTATGACCCATCCTGCAGAGCAGACCAAATGAAATAGACAATAAAACCATAGCTTGGGAATGCTCACATTTTCATTGCACTGTAAGAGTCTTTAATCAGCATTTTATCTCGCCACTATAAACACATTGCTCACGCTTAATTAAAACTGCCAACTAGGTTACAGCAGATGTTGACAGTCTTTTTAGAGAGAGGGGCTCTTAGCGTACAAGGAGCAAGCATATTGCTTAAAGCTCTCAGGAAGTTATTGTCTTAAGATCAATGACAAATAAGGGTGTCCAATGTGACCAAATATATATATTGTCTAACTTCAATAGGCCTATGTCACTTTTTTTTTAAATAATCATGAGTCTGAACACTTATTTATTAAAAAAAGAATAATATTTAAAATTATTTTTTTAACAAATATTATGAAGTTTGGAGTTCCATTTGTCAGTCTAATATTTGTATGAGACTTACCGAACATTACACACAGTTATGAGAGTTTACACGGACCCTTTGTGTGATTTTATTTGAAGTTTTATGGTTTTGCATTTTGCATTATAACAAAATGGCTTTATGCAATGGCATGACATATTTTCATGTATGTATATATAGTGTTTTACTATAATTTTTAAATCAAATTAAAATAAAATGTTATATTATTAAATATATTTACTTAGTCTCCCCCCCCAAAAAAATGTATCTTAAAGGGATAGTACACCAAAAAATGAAAATATTTTCATAATTTACTCACCCTCATGTTGTTCCAATCCTTTATGAGTTTCTTTCTTCTTCTGAACACAAAAGAAGATATTTTAAGATAAGAATGTTGGTATTTAAACAGTTGACGGTAACCATTGACTTCCATTGTATTTTTTTCCCTATGGATGTCAATTGTCAACCGTCAACTGTTTAAATACTAACATTCTTTAAAATATCTTCTTTTGTGTTCAGAAGAAAGAAACTCATACAGGCTTGGAACAACCTGAGTTGAACATTGTATTCTTCTTCATTTCAAGTTCAGAACAGTTATTTCACCTTCCATCTTCACATCTTTAAGGTCACTAAAAGTTTAAAATGAAAGTGAAAACAAAAAATCTATTTCAAAATATGAACAAAAATATATAATATAATGTGGGTGATGCTAAAATAACACTGCCAGGTCATTGACCCATTATTAAATGTTAGACAGAACAGTAATGTGGCACTGAGGCCTGGTGCAGCTCATGACTGGCTAAGCGGTGAATTTAAGGTCTATAGTGTGTTACTTGTTGCAGTCACGGTGGAAACAAAGAGTGGGTGAGCTCTAAGAATACGTGCTATTGTACGGCACACTCGCTGCGCAGCTGACCAGACAATAGCTAGCTGTGTGTTCGTCTCCAGACTGCTGGAAAAAGCGTGCACGCGTGCTCAGCCCTAGAGGCGTCACACTGCAGCACAATGGCAGCACCCATGAGTGGCTTAAAAGACCAGACTGGTGACTGGAGTCAAAAGTGCTGGGGAGGGCTGACGTCAAGCCAGAAAGGGTGCGAGAGAGGAAGGAGGGGCCGGTAACAGAAACAGAGAGCCTTTTCTTCTCCTTGGCAAAAGCCCTGGCTGATTTAAAGTTGCTGACAGTATTTAGTTCAGACGGCAAGGCTATTAATAGAAAGGCTTGCCGGGGTATTTTTAGCGTAACAGGGCTATATTTATATCTCAGGGAGTGGTGGCCTTGGAGATAAAATAAGGGGCTTCTTGATTCAGTCATGGACATAAAAAAACCCAAGACAGATTCTCTTGCCCCTCCTGTGGTTCTCTTGAATTGGCCCGCAACTTTCTTTTGCCTGGATTGCGAACGCAACAGAGCTTCTCTTTTTCAAATGGTGTGCAGTGCTGGCCGGTTGCAGGAGTGGTCGGGACACACAGTTGCCGTGCATCTTAGCCATAATTATAGACTTGTTTTAAGCCCCCCTACCACGTAATTTACCTCGAACTGTAACCAACCGGTCCGTCCACGCCCGCACACCCCCCTGCTCACCATATGAACACATATGTCAGTGATTCCCCATGAAACTTGTCTTTAATTAAATAAAACCACACCTAAACCCAATGACCTCTACGTTTTAGGGTCAAGGACAAATAAGAGTGTCCAATATGAACAGAAGGAAAAATTTTTCAAAACTCTAGCCAAGTTGTCGTGCCAAGTTCTTAAAACAGTCTTAATGTTTAATTTGGTTTACATTTTTGAAAAACGTTTAAACCGTTTTCAAGAACAGTTTTGGTTCAATCACTCTAAAAATAACTGTTTAGTAAAGAGTAAAATAATATTTTCCTTTTATCTTGAATACACATGAGCATGTTAATGTAAAGCATTGTGTATTTTTTCAATAATTATGCGTAGAATATTTTTTTGAACAAGTAACAGACTAAATATGCATTGGGGAAAGTTACTTTTAAAAGTAATGCATTACAATATTGCGTTACTCCCTAAAAAAGTAATACTTAGTTACTTTTTATGGACACTTTTTACTTTTACTTTACTTTTTTTCACCTAGGCCGGGCTTGCTTGTTTGTTTTTTACATAAAAAATGTCTATTGTTGGCAAATGTGAAGGCCCTTTCACACTAAAAGTGAAATAAATAAGCCTCAGGCTGAAAGAAATGCAAATTCACTCCTGTACAGAGCTCGAACTCGAAAGTGCTGCCATTCTGGATCACGGAAGAATAGGACACGGGAGAAGAAAGTTCAACACTGTACTTTATCAATGAAAACTAACAAAAAAGAAAGATATTTAATGTAATTTTTGCTTATTAGTATGTTTGAATTGGATCATCAAAGGTCTAATTGTGCATTAATTACTGATATTATTATAGTAACTACATGTAACGTAACAATGACAGCATAAAATAAAGTGTTACCAAAATCTATCCATCCATCCATCCATCCATCCATCCATCCATCCATCCATCCATCCATCCATCCATCCATCCATCCATCCATCCATCTGCCAATGAATTTTTCCCTAATTATGACAACTTCCACTTCTAAGATAGCCGCAAATGTGAGAAGGCAGTACACATCCATAACCGAAACATTCAGCTATATAACATTTATTTGAAAAACCTATTTTAAAAACAGAGATGTGAGCAGTTGTAAATTTGCTCTCTATTTCTATTGACTGTGGTCTGAATGCTCCTGGCTGAATCTGGCCAGCTATAATCTTTGTTCTTTAGCATTGAAAGCTCTGTAAAGCCCGTTACTGTAAGCCAGCACGTCTGATGTCTTAACTTTGAGAGAGCTGCTGCTAATTTGATCTTCGATCCAGAAGCATCGGCAGACTTCTGACTTCGAGCACTGCCCATTCTTCTTATGAGTCATGACCTCCTCCAGAGCTCAATACACCCAGCCTTCACTGTTGCGTACGATGAATAGTCTAAAATGTCCTTTTCCAGATCACTGTCAGAGAGTGAAATTGCATCCAGCTGAGATATTTATAAGATAAGAAACTAAATTGGATCTTGGTCAGAACTGCATGTGCTGATTCAGAAGAGACATCGTAAGTGTAAAGTCTGGCACAATCATGCATGCGAGTGTGAATCAGAGAGCGATGTCATGGCAACAATTAAATGATCCTTGGATCATGGGTGGTCTCATTTAGTGTTATGGGCAAGTTTTACCCGAGAAAAAAAAAATGTTCTGTTTAAAGTCATTTACAGTGGGGAGATCAAGGGCAATTGCTCGCTCCTGGTGGAGATTTTATTTAAAGCCTTAACAAGCACAACCTGGCAGGGTTTCCTACTGTTAATTTAAATGCCTTTTATGATTTTACACTTAACCCAGTCTTAAATATTCAGTACGAGGTTGCAGTATTGCTATAATTTCAGCTTTTAAGTATTTGCAAATGATAGGTTTTATTAATACTGACAAAGAAAACGAACACAATACACTCTTCATGCTGCCTAATAATCCTGCATGCTGTTCATCAAACAGTGCATGCATGCATTTCATTTAAAAAGTTGGTTAGAGCTTTCCAATTGATGGGCTTTGTCAAAGCTGACAAATACAACAGCAAACGCACCATACTCTCCAGCTTGCATACAGTGTTTTCATGCATCACATGCATGCATTTAATTTAGTAAGGGTTTGCAGTTTTGCTATACAGTAGTATACATAATACAGCTTTTATATATTTCCAAGTGATGAGCTTTGTCCATGCTGACAAACAACAACACATGCACTATACTTTTCACGCCTTGCAATAAATTTGTATGCTGATTTGAATGCATTGCACGCATGCATTTCCTTCAGTAAAGGGTTCCAGCATTGCTATATTTGGGAGTTTTTGAGTGCTTTTATGAGTGTTTGATGGAATTCTCATGCTGTTAAAAACTATTTATTGTATGCAAGCATTATGTTTACTAAGGGGTTGCAGCATTGCTATAGTTTGAGCTTTGTGTATTTCCAAGTCAAGAGCTTTGTTCATGCTGACAAAGACAACAAACACATGCAGTATGTACACCTTTCAAGAAGTTGAAATACAGTTTTTTTTGGTTACACTTTATTTTAAGGTGTCATTGTTACAATGTAATTATACATGTAAGTACTGTGTAATATTAATGAACTACATGTACTTACTATAGTGTTAGGGTAGGATTAGGATTTGGTTGAGGGTTAGATGCATGTTATTATGCATAATTTAGTGTTATTACTATGGTAAGTATGTAACATGTAACAAGGACACTGTAAAATAAAGTGTTACTGTTCTTTTATGTAATTCATGCATAATTCATTATGGGGTTGCAATATTACAAACACATAATGTAGTATACTCGTCGTCTTTTATGAAACGTCTGCATTCTATTTTTACCACATGCATATTTTTCTTTTAATATGGGATTGCAATTTTGCAATATTTTGAACTTTTTGTATTTCCAAGTGATGGACATGTAAAAGATATGATTCTTTTTTCCTTTTGAAGTCTTGAAGTCACATAAACGACACAAACATTGTGCGCTTAAAGCGTCCTCTGTGTTCTGTAGTCTGCTGAGGTCTTTCAAAGTTAACTCAAATTAACCAACAGTGGAATTTCACCCCAGGCTTCACTGACACAAGAGGAGCCATTGTTTGGCCTCATGTGTATGTGTCTTTGTTTGAGGTGGCAGTTAATTGAAAGGTACATGCACAAGCGGCAGGAAGCCTTTAATGACACAAGGCCTTCATGTGATGTGGACGTTCCAGAGTGAGGTTTGCGCCAACAGGTCTGACTGACCCACTGAGTTAAAAGGAATCTTTAAGTGCAACCCATTTGAACTTCACCCGTCCTGAGCCCCAATCACAGCGGATAGGTGGTTGGAGGGGTTGGCTGGGTTTTGGGATGGGGTGAGAGAGCGAGAGTGGGAGTTGCAGGGTGTGGTGACTGAAGTTAAACTGCTAAAATGGGTGAAGGGATACAGGAGACAGTTTCAGTTAGCCATTCTTCTTAATGTCACAGAGGTATTCCCAGTGGAATAATCCTGACTACAAGAGATTGAACTTCACTGAATGGAAAATGGAAGATGAACGATATTTGATGAATTTTATCCACAAGAAGTTGAATAAATGTTACTATTTGCATTGATTTCTTGCTTTATTTATTGGAAAATTCAATTCAATATGCGTTCACACAAGATTATGGGGCAAGCCCTTCCAGAAGCATTGTGAAGCGCTTATTAGTATTAAAATGAATGCAATAGCTTACATGAAATAACAATGAACAATATGTTTAATCAACATTATTAATCTTAGTTAATGCTCACATTTTCTAATGCATTTTAACATAGCAATTTAAAATGATACATATGTAATAACAAAATAATAACATTATTTAATGTCTTACGGACCAACATGAATTACATTGTTTAATAGCATTTGTATAAATTAACATGAACCTACTTTGACAATGCTGTAAAGTATTGTTGTTCATTGATCATGGTACTTATAATGCAGTTTTGTGGTGTTATATTCGAGTCCAAGTTCAAGTAGTCCAACTCTACAAAAAGTGGACTAAATCATTCTTTTAGCCACTGAACTGTTATGTGTCATAACCGTTACGAATTCTTTGCCTCTACATAAACTGTTTCTGTTATGCACATCGTAAAAATTAAAGTTTACTAACTTTACATAGCCATTACAGGAAATGAGATGCTAACTGTGCACAAAGTAGGTAAGTAAGCAATTTTATGACACTATTCATAAAATGGTTAAGTTTTGTGGCTATACTTTTGAATGCATTAACATGTATTCTGCTGCAGTGCCTTACACACACTTCCATGGAAACCCAAAACAAGCCAACTTTCTCACACCACAACAAAGGCACACAGTCTTGTAAGTTTGTGTCATTCTACCTAACAAAACCCAAATAGTTAGATTCATGTCCTCTGTATATTTTTCTTAACTTGTAGTTAAAGGCAAAGTAGTGCAACACAAAATGCAGGATAGGCTTAAAAATGTCAAGATGATAAAATTGGCCAGAAGACATTTTATATTTTGCTTCAGAATTGGTAGCTATGTGTCCAAGGTTTGTGAGTTATAATTACGATCAAAGAGATTGAGCCCCCAACCTCAAGCGCAGGGCTGACTCAATGCGACTTACCGACACTAAAATTAGAAACGACCCCATCGCCAAACACACACCCTCTTGTTATCCCTATTTTCTGACCAACAAAAAGAAGATGGGAGGGGCAGTGTGTGCATATGGTTTTGTATGGGGGCTATGGAAGAGTAGCACTGGAGAGTTGACTCATTCAATTGTCCCACAATTGCTGCTGCCTGAAACTCCGGCATCCAGAAACCAGAATCCTTTTCAGGATATATTTAGCATTTCCAATGGCTCCCGATGGAGAGTTGCTCTCTGAAAGTTGAGGAAGAATGTGCAAAACAGAAAGGCCAGAACATTCCAGACAGGTTTCGTACAGTGGCTACGACTGGGAAACATGTTAATCTGCTTATTTATGGACACTCACACACACAGAAAGATCCCTGGCTGACTCACTCATGCCACTGGCTGGGGAAAACGTCTGGACAGAAAGTGCTTCCACCCGACCATCATAGGAGTAATAACCACCTAACTACTGGAACTAAATAAACTTCACACATACACACAGTGGCTTGAAATGGAAATGGGTGCTTTGGTAGAATAACCACAACAACACAACCCTCCTCTCAGTGGTTGAAATGGAGAATTGGGGCGAGAAGCTCCGTATTTAAATCATTTTGTTCGTCTGCAGACTTTGGCTAAACCCAAGTCACCCTAATACGCCTATTTGGCCTATACACAATTAAACTCTCCTCGGAACGGCGCCGATCTGAATGCGGGAACGTGCATGAGTCTGACCAGATAGCGTCTCCCTCATTATCCATATAAAAATATATGTCTATGCCTAAATACTGATCCCACATAAATGTTTCAGCCTTCTAAAATTAGTCCTGAGCGGCACACTGAAACAATCACTTCTGATATTGTGTTAACTGGGATATTTCTGGCCATAACAGCACAGGGTGCAGTGTGTACAACTCAAAAAAAGAAACAGTAATGAAAGCTGTTTCTTTATTTTTATTCACACATCAATTTAAAGGAGCTCTAACTGCTTTAATCTTATAGTTTATATTGACACCTGTTTGTGTGGATGAAGAATCATGTAAACGCAAACATTATTGGGCACTGTTGACAAATGTTCTGTTTCCTTCTGCATTTGTCACTAATGATTCATTTACTCCACAACCAAGCATCCAATTGTAGTGCGGTAGTGAGTAGTGAGTACTAGTGAGTAGCCCTTGGCAAGTTGGCACCATGAGTGGGACCCCGCTTTTTCTAGACTGCTATTTCTATACGGCGTAGCCAATCTTGTGAGTGTATCATTTTAAACAGATTTGTCATAAGTATTTTTTTAGGTGTTTACATATATTGAAGAGTGGGAAAAGTTACTTTTTGTGCACTCTTAAAGGGCATTTGAGCTCAGCTGTGGGTTCATGGCAAATGAAACTCTCTGAAAGTGAAAAAGTCAAGTTTAATCAAAGATGGGAACAAAGATGCGCCACGTGATGTCTTTCAAATCGAAAGTACCAAAACGCGTTTTGTAGAATCTGTAGAAATAACTACAGAGTTAAAAGAGTTTTCTCTTTAATCAGATTCTCTTGACTTTCATAGAAAACAGAACTGAAACAGAGAAACGTCCTCAACATCTGTAGCCGGTCTATACTGATGGAAAGTTAGAGCTTAGAAAGGGTCATGAAACTAAAACACATTTTTGAGGTATTATCAGATCTATATGTGGTGCACATGATGAAATACAGTTCTCCTTATTTTAACTGTACATCATAATTTGTTAATTTAGCGATTTATTTTGGTGTGTCATAATTATTCACAAGACTGCATGGCCTTGTATGAGAAGGCAATGCTTTCATGACATTACTTGACATTTTCCACAGACAAATGCTTAACTTGCATTGCACTTTGCATGAGGATCAGATCATCTGCCACAAATAAGTACTGTCATTATTTATGATTTTAATACAGATTCATATATAACACAAATGTGTGGTGAAAAACGTTTGGCAAGCTGACATGACATAGGCCTACTATTCATCTCAATTGACATGTTATGCATCTTTTTAGAAATATAAGAACACCAAATTAACTTGTGAGTAGAGTGTGCCAAACCTTTAAAAAAAGGCAAAATAGCAATAGAAAATCATTAGAAATTGTTGACCCTTCGAAAGTCTTTGTATAATTTGAACACTGTCCATAGTTGTGATGATGTGTTTAGGAAAATGAGGAGGTAAAGAGGTCAAGTCATGGAGTAACTGTTTAGTTAGAAACAGGACAACCAGGTGTGACCGAATCTGGTACCTCCCAATGTTAAAGAAGACATGCAGCTGTTGTCATTTAACAGCGTCAAACCTGCTGCTGACACACACACACACACACACACACACACACACACACACACACACACACACACACACACACACACACACACACACACACACACACACACACACACACACACACACACACACACACACACACACACAGGTCAGCAGAAACTCAGGAGATAGTCTACCAGACATCAGCTTTCTCATAGCCTGCAGCACATCTACCACTGCAACAACATGCGTCACTTCAGGGAAAATGTTTGATGATGGTGCCATGACATTTTACATAGTGACTACCATGAAAAGAAAGTTCCCTTTCTGCCAGAGTTCTGCATTAATTACATGTATGTGTGCGTATAGCCTATATGTCCTGACTTTGATATATGCACAACCATATGCACAGGTTAATGTTGAGATTAAAAATGGTCTAATATGAACACTTCAGTTCTGTTGATTGGAGAGACAGTTCTGTTTTGTTGTTGTTGTTGTCTACTGTCTACGTAGGCATCTACCTTCTAAGACTATTCTAAACATCATGAGATTTTTTAAGCGTAGTAGCTCTGCATGCTACACAAATGGTACTTCTTAGATAAAGCACAAATATGGGAGACTCAGAATTGACATTAGCATGTTGCTAAGCTAATGCTGTGACAGGATAAGAATAATGCCTATAATGCCTAGATAGTCGGCTCACCGTTTTTTTTTTCAACAAGCTCATTTTAGTGCAAAGTGCCTTGTGAAATACAGATTCCACTTTAAATACAGTTTAACTAAAAAGTGTATTCTACTGTGGGATCAGTTTATGCAGATTACACTAGTACATTTCATAACAGATCAACTATTCAAGGAATATCTTATCACAGGTAATTAAATCATTATTGCAGCGCCAGCTATTCATCAGAGACACAGTATTCCCACTGAATGATGTACAAACATTCTGTTCTAGCTCAGTAGGGTCATATGCAGTAAGGTGTTTGTGAAGTAACCTGGAAACACTGACTACTTTTACACCATCTCCACCAATACAAACACTTTCATAAGGTAAGTCATGGTCTGCAAACCCAGACGGGTGTGTATGAGTGTGCAGGATGTTCCAGGC
Organism: Meda fulgida; assembly: GCA_030578275.1. Taxonomy (NCBI): domain Eukaryota; kingdom Metazoa; phylum Chordata; class Actinopteri; order Cypriniformes; family Leuciscidae; genus Meda; species Meda fulgida. Next base: position 3,732,739 of record JAROOJ010000031.1, read on the forward strand.
ATGATGATAAAGAGTGAAACATATGCAGATGTTCAAACGACAACTGATTAACTGAAATCTAAGGGAAGTAAATGTAGCTTTTAAACCGGTGACTAAGCTAACCAGTTTTAAGTTTTGAATAAGCCGCAAAAGTTGCATTCACAAGAAAAGCCATTTGCAAAATATCTGCATGTGCACGGTGTGAGACAGTCAGAGGGAAGCCCTGCCCTGTGTGTAATTTTGTCTGTCTGTCTGTCTCCTCCCAGTCTCCCAGACTGTAGCTCAGCCAGTCAGCCCTATACGACTCACAACGTCTCTGTGTCTTCCTTGTCGGCACACCCGGTCTGCTGAGAGAGTGAGTGAGAGAAAAGTGAAAGAAGTGGCAGGGTAGAGGGGAGAGAGAAAGTTTATCAGTCAGCTGTGACTCACTGAGGGAAAACCCTGCTTTGTGTGCCAAGATGACTGAGGGGCAAAACTTTCCAGATGATATAAACAGGACTCAGACTGTCCTGGTTAAAAAAAGGACCTTGTTTAGCGCTAATGCTAATGACTGTCTGATCTTTCTTCCTTATGGTCTAAACACTACAGACAGACTGTTAATGACTTTCAGACATGACTTCCTATGCTACAGACATCAGATCTGCTCTCTTGCTTGTACATGCTGAAAAACCATCTTAAACAAGCCTAAACTGGTTTGCAGGTCTTGGATTTCTCCCTGGTCAGGTTGGTCTGTCGGCTAGTTTTAAAGGGGTTTTGAGTGCTTTTCCCCCCGGCTGCCTATCTAAGGCCCTGTTTACACCTGGTAATAAAAAATGTGTTTGGTCGATCAGATCACAAGTGGATGACGCTAAATACAGGTGTAAACAGGGTCTAAAATGTTTTGAGTTTGTTCACTTTCGTCCACTTCTAGAGGTAGTCAAAAACGCATTCGACTGGATTGCTTTCGTAGTGTAGACGGTCATGTGGTCGAATGTGTTCAAACAGCCACAAAAGCCCGTCTACTCTCCGCCTTCTGACCTAATGCAGAAACATTATGGGAAGCGCACTAGCCAGGTTGGATTTCAATTTTGTTGGCTGTAGACCCAAGTCTGGTTTGAAGATGAAAAAGTCCCAAGCTCAATGTTCTCTCAGCATTCCTGATTTCTGACACACACTCACTGCGTTCGGCATTGGTCTTGCGGCTGTCAAAGCAGAATCGAAAGCTGCTGCCCTCTGTATGTTTTTTTCCGGGCGCGTTCAAATGTGAAATGTGAAATGTGTCCACAAGATTATTTTGTACATTAGATCGAAGGATCTGTACCCCCCCCCCCCCCCCCACACACACACAAATATACATTTACCCGCCCATAGACCCTCCCCTCAAAGAAATCAGGACAGAAGTGGTTGAAAGTGGACAAAAGAGACGGATTAAAACACCAGGTGCAAACGGGTATGTGTCTCCCTCGTCTAGTTGTGATCCGATCGACCAAAACGCATCTTAAAGCTATGGTATACGATTTTGAAAATCGGTTGAGAAAGCCTGAATTTTTAAAAAACTCATCCCGCCCCTCCACACACACACCCCCCTCCCCTCTGTTCACGCCAACGCAAGATTAACAACACATGAAATGTTCTAAACTCCCCACCACCATTAGTATACTACTACTAGTATTGCTAAGGTTTTCAGTAATTGTTAAAAAAACTATTTATGTAACACATCACACTATAAAAGTATACATAAATGTTTAACGTTACCTGCTCAACAAAAAGTCAGCCGTGTCAGCGTCGGTTTTTAGTCCAAGATCTCCCCGAAGCTTCCTCCAACGATCAATGGTGGACCCTATATTTATTCTACTTTGAGTCCGGCGTTCTTCACATTTTTTTTTTTTTTATCTCTGCTCTTTCCACTACAGACTTTCTCTTTCTTCCAAAGTTTACACTAGGGGCAAGCAGGGGCCGCTTGCTGCTGTCTTTTATTTTTGATCCATTTTTTTTATCTGATGCTACTTAGCTAGCTACCATAGACTGTCAGCTGCTTTTTCGCGCAATTTCATGTCGCAGGAAGGGGGCGTGGTCAGGTGCGGTGGGGTGGAGACGTGAGCGCCAGGCGGAGTTTCAAGTGGAGCTGGTGATTGGATGAGAGCAGTTGACCAATGTAAGCTGTCCGGCCGGACAGCTTACATTGGTCAACTTCTCTGCGGCTGTACAGCCAATAGAGTGAATGGATTTTTTTAATTCTTTTTTCTATTCCTATTGTTAGGATTATACTATATAACCATAACCAGCATCTAAACGAGGATATTAATAATGAACAATCTTTGAAATCGTATACCCTAGCTTTAATACCAGGTGTAAACAGGCCCTAAAACAGCTATGCAAGCCAGGAAGACCAGCTTAAACTAGCAAGGCTTGAAAACCATTTTAGGTTGATTTAAGCAGGTTTTTGCAGGGAAGATAAGGAGTTGTGCTGTATCAATTGCGTCTTGCACCATTTTTTGGAAATGTTTGCCGTTATCTGATTTGCATAATTCTTTCAGCAAATGAAGTGGTAAAACAACACAGATTGCCTGTGCAAATAAATAGCTCTATTAGAGACCACAATTAATTTGTTGTGAAGTCCTCCATTAGGTAACACCTAAGGTAAAGATGATCTTGTCTAGCTAAAGTCTGGCATTTAAGCAGTAATTTTGTATGGTAACTGGCTGCAGCAGAGAAGATAAAACACATTGCATATCAGAGAGATTCATCACCTCCCACAAACAGCCCCAGCATCTTTGCTCTGACTAATGATTCATCAGCTTTTATTGGAGCTATTTTCATCGAAGAAACACACAAGCTTTTGGCTGCTATCCCATATTGTATACACATCACACTCCAAGAATAGAAGTGTTGATCACGTATGCTCTGGTAAATGGCGAAGCAAACTGTTACAAACAAGAAAGAGAGAGAATTCAAAAGCTTACTGGTTGTTATGACTATTCTAATTATAACCGTAATTATTCACATATTATACAACCACAAAGTGAACTAAAGTCAGATTTCTTCAGAGCTTTATGATTCTATAAAGGGGTTATGAGACAGTCAATCCTCACATGACACTCAGTGATTTAATCTTTCCCAATCGAATTCATTCAGTTTGATGGAGGAAAATGTGTATGAATATTTTTACCACAGACTTAAATAAATGTATTCCATTTCATGCACGTTCCTTCACTCTTTTAGGATTCTAATTTGGGAATCTTCAGCAATTTGGGGATCTTCAGAGGATAAGTAGTAAATATTGCAAATTTGCAATCAGTCATTCTCTGTCAGACCATTAATTCATGCTAATGCTAGTGTTTCTTCATCTATCCATCAATCCAAATTTGTGAGGTGGTAAAAGTCAAGGTAGTCTAAGCTTAGTACTTATACAGGAGGTTCATAGTTGTCCCCTGGTTGAGCAAACATTGTGCCTTGGATAAAAGCATCCTCTACACATTTAATTGGTTTCAATCCATCACGCTGGCCTTTATGACAGCATGGTCTCCAATGAGTGATTAACAATCAAAACTCTCTCTTCCACTGAGACATTGGGAGCTTTTCTGATGATCTGTAAGCGATAAGTGAAAAATGAGTTATCTGGTCATAGTTATTTCTTTGCATTCTACAGTGATAAATAGTTCCCCAGGAGAATTTGTTCACAAAAATGTCCTCCTGTTAACGCACTCCAACTCAAAGATGTTCCAAATTTAAGCCTTTGTTCATTGCCACAACCTCTTTCCAAACATAAGTTATATGATACCAACAAACAGCTGTGAGAACTTGCAAACCCTCTCAAGGCTTCTTAAGATAGCAATTCATAAATTAGTCATTGAATTAGCTTGAGAAAATTGCATCTGAATTATGAAATTATCTGACTAAAGCAGTACACACGGGGCTCGTAGCTTCTTATCGAACTCATTCTGACTGTGTGCTGGTAACACCCAGCCTTGATGCGCAGCCAGGACCCTCAAAGATGAATCACATCTGCAAAACACTTACCAGCATGGGCTGGTTTGTTGGAAAATAATAAAGAAGAAAAAGTAATATTCTCATTAGGTCCATAAGTACAGATCACAGAAACCCTTTGAAATTAAAGAAGTCTCTTAGAAGTTGTCACTGAGTCATGTTTGTGAATATACAGAAGGTAGCTGGTGTGTGAGTAATTCAGTGTGCAAGACTTTGTGCATGAAGAGAATATGTTCAAAGAAGCATGAAAGGGAGACCCCGGTAAGTTTCCCTCTGGCTTCCTGTAAGCACCAGATGTGAGTCACGTGAGAGTCACACGTCTGATCTGGGTTTGGACAGACTTGCTGGTTAAATCAAGGCAGAATAACTGTTTACAAGACGTGAAAGAGTTTAGCTTTTGCACAAGCCTATTCTGACATGGAAATGTAAGTGGTGCAGTGTTCTGGGTGGTTGCCAGGTTTATGCCATGTGGTTGTTAATGTGTTCTGCATTTTTACATGGTTTCTAGTGTGTTTTAGGTGCTTGTCATGTCATTGCCATACAGTTGCTACGTTGTTCTGGGTGGTTGTTGCTAGGGCGTTGCTAAGTGATTGCTTGCTTGCTCAAGTCAAAAAGACTCACCCCTAAGCTAACATGTAATATTCAGGTTTAGGGGCTTGTTTTTTATCCTAGTATGGTCATTGGTAGGGTATGAGAAATTTTATTTCACGATAACGATATATATCACGATATAGCTATTTAATTTTATCTAATTTCTGTTAATAAAAATAAGAAAAAAAAGGACAAATACAATATAACAAAAATATGTATTAAACAAATTAAGTTTTTCAGGTAAAATAGGTTTATTTAACATGTAGTTAGAATTAGTACATACATTTAATAATCAAATGTAAAAATAAAATATTGCAGTCTTCACTGTATGAATTTAATATAAATGTATTCTTAAAGCTACACTGTGTAGGATTTTTTCCCATCTAGCGCTGAAATGGTATATGACTACCTACTGAATATTACTTTTTAGCCCCTCCCATTCCGAGGGCGTTTTAACTGATACGGTGGCCGTATTATTTCAAATCTGCCGGCAGTCGTGAGTAATCTCCCCCTCGCATTCCTCACGGTGCCACTGAGTGTAAAAACATGAAAGGCGAAGCTTGAATTTCCAGGTATGTCCCTCTATGGCTAATGTATTTTTAAGATGGATGCGCAACATTGCTCCCGCCATTCAAGCAGCTCGCTCGTATGTATTCTGAATGACAGATTCTATGCTTACGAGAATACTTGATTAGTTGGTAGAAGTAATTACAAATTAAAGCAACACCATGTAGTTTTTCAACCTTCATAACATATTTCCAACATCCTTGTGATGGTACATCGACTTACAGTAGGTTTGAATGACACGTCTGGAACGCTTTTACTGGCACTACGGAACTTTGGGGTTCGGGTAGTAACCCGAGCACAAAAATAACTACAAAATTTGACTGCTTTACGGCATACCTCACTTCCCCCACCACCCCCCTCTTCCTCAAATTCGGACGTGAGAGCCAAACTAGCATTTGTTTGCCGGCTGGTATGGCATCTGTATGTTGTTGTCATGGCCGAAGCAGCAACTGGCTTGAAAATGTGAGCTATGCGACCTTTTGGGGTTTGAAAAAAATAAAACTCATGAAATTAAATTCAAATGACATGCTGAAATATATGCCACTCTACCTGAGATGAAGGCAATGCAGGCAGTCTGCCCAAGACGTGAGAACTCCTTCTGCAGAGTTCTAGGGTATCGGCTTGTCAACAAATGCAAGTGTATCCCCTGGTGTAACCATGACAGATTTTACGACAGTAGTAGAAGACAATACTGTTTCCTAACTGTAGGGGGACCCGGGAGCAAAAGTTACATGGTGTTGCTTTAATGAGCACATTTAATTTTGAAAGAACAAAGTGTTTTTTATTTTGCTAAGAATCAACTTAAAAAAAATTCACAATGTAGCTTTAATAAAACTAAAAAGTTATTCAGTCAAGAGCTGCAATTTTTTTTTCTCTTTTGTCAAGTCAAGTCTAGTATATTTATATAGCGCTTTTCACAATATAAATTGTATCAAAGCAGCTTCACAGTATCCCTAATTAGTTAGTTTTGTCTGATTCACATTAATGACACAGAGCAGCAGGGAGGTAAATTAGGCTGCTGCCACTTTAAGGCTTCCATTACTTTCACTTGAGACATAACAGGCTGTGTGTATATGAATTCTCCACACCATGGGCATTTTGACATAATTGCGTGTGTTTTCGACCATTCAAGCGGAATAAGACAAAAGAGAACTGATTTTGCGATCACATGCTGAGAGATGCTTGCGCTTGAGTGTCAGTCAGCGTGTGCACCGCATTGAGTTCTTTCTTACTGCTTATTGTGCCACTTATTCTTACTTCTTATTGTGGCACCACTTTTTAACATCGAGCTTGTCCAAAATTCGCGATCGCCTTCTGAGAGAGGCAGCTTTCTGTGCGCACTACACTTTGGTAGTCGACTACATTTTGGTAGACTGGCTTTTTGCCAGTCACTGCACCAAGTTCTCTTTCAGGATATATTGCGCTTAACTCTTTTAACATTATTCTCATTCATGCATTTCATCACTCTGAAGTGACAATAGTGCTATATATTTACATTATTATCGAAGACATTTATAGTACCCAGTCGCTGGTATTTCTTGGCTTAGCAAACACTATTATGTAATCTTTATCTGTTAAATTATTTCAAAACGTGACTGAGATGAATACTATAAAATAATAACTGTTATTTTGTCATTATGTTGTGTTAAAGTTCATACTAAGATGCTGAACTCCGCAGCACATGCTGTCCTTTACAGTTCCCAGTAGATGTGTATTTGTGACAGTTTATATGAGGTTTTCAGGTGTGGTAGGAGGGAGTTTTTGGGTGAGGTAGATTCACGCATCCATATCTAGAAACCTACACAGATAGAGGCACACCAAAGCCCAGACAATCCAGAACATTCTTGTGGTGTTACTACAATGTGTGCAGTAAAAGAGAAGTATGTGGATTCATGGTGTGCAATAGTGAATGCAAGTGCTCTCTCAGAAAACCTGTCCTTGGAATCACACAGCAGATTCTAAACTTTCAAGGACAGCTGCTGGTCACAAAGGGTGAAAGTTGAAAGGTCACCCTACAGTACGGAGACAAAGCTGTTGAGCAGAGTAACGACTTTCTAAGGAACATTTCTTAGGATAAAGCCTAGCAAGCAATTTTGCCTTTAAAATACATCTAATACCCGTCCAAAATCAGCCCTGATGTCTACGCTAAAACAAGGCAAAATTTGGACTGTCAGTGAAAATGTAATAGACGTCTAACCATAGCCCAAGAATAGACGCACAGGCTATGCATAGAACATGTCAAAGAAATGAAGCCAAAAACCTTGTAATCACTGTTGACTTTGCTTACATGATGGAATATCATACATCTCGCAAGTTATTTTGGCTAAAACGGCACGTAACCAAATCCAAGGTTATTTTGGCTAGAAATGGGTTACTCACAGCCGGACTATATCGGGTCTGTAGTTAACCGAGGCGGTGAAATGACGGCTATTGCTTCACCGAAACCTGTTTGCGTATAAAGACAGGCACATTCCTGTTTGCAATTTCAGGATCCTGGTACAGATGTGAGTCACCAATATCTCTTGGTACACCTGTAGGTGGGATTTCCAGGTAGATCCCGAGCACATATTGGTCAAACCAGGACGCACAAAGTGAAGAGTTCGTCTTTCACACACATTTTCATTTATAACTGATCTGTGCTGTCATCTGCCAAGAATGCTGAGCGTGCGATCTGTGTTTAGATGCAAAGCCTTGATTACGCCTGATGAGTCAGTGGTAACACAAAGTGTTTAAACAAACAATCCCACCACAGGTGTCTTATGAATAATAGTCCACCTGTAAACACCTTTCGCACACTTCAAGAGATCCTCTGACTCATTTTGTACTCACAGGCTAAGTTCAACTCAAACATTCTAACATCATAAAATCCAGATCAGAGGGTCTGCACACACATTTCTCATAACTAGTCAGGCGAGATAGACAGCCTTCAAATTATTTCTTGGGATAGGATGGATGGATTTTATTTCCAGATGTAAATGGGGTCTATGAGACTAGATAACAAGCTAGCTTAAGAGCTAGTTGCAAAGTTGTTGTTTTTAAAACTATTACCTTGGATATTACCTTGGTTTTCAGCAGTGCTCGAAGTGGGCCGTACCCTGACTTTTTCTTTCGCACAGGCACTTCTCACATGTTGCCAGCACTCTGACCGGCCACAGCACAACTGGTCCCAGAGGGGTCCCCGTTAAAGCACTAGTTCTCAGCCTTTGACACAGTTTTCTAGTCTGGGATCAGACGTTTAAATGGGTGGTGCAGAGTTTTCCCATCCCAGAACCAACTTTTCTTTTGGTGCAAACATGATCTACTGGCTCCAGCACAACAGTGGACAGCTGAGAGCAAGTTAACAAGCACTGTATCTGCAGCAACAACGTGTGTATGTGTGTGTGTGTGTGTGTGTGTGTGTGTGTGTGTGTGTGTGTGTGTGTGTGTGTGTGTGTGTGTGTGTGTGTGTGTGTGTGTGTGTGTGTGTGTGTGTGTGTGTGTGTGTGTGAATATAACCAGGAGGACAGGAAGGACAGACCCACAGGAACTAGGCTGGGGGATTGGATTCTCTCTCCTCTGATCTGTTCTCCTCCTACTCGCACTCTCCTCCACGTCCTGTGCTTTAATGAGCAGGAAGACAGTGGTGACACTGGGGCCTGCGAGGGTCACGGAGCAGAGCTGCTCACCTCGTCCTGACCCCCGAAGACATTCACCATATTGCAGAACTCTAGGGACAGCAGGCGCTGCAGACTAAATCCTGCCATTTGAACAACTTTTTATAGAAGGATAATCAAATGAACCAATTTGAACTGGGCTGCAGTAGATAATGCATTAGGATACCTGAAAAACCTCCTAGTAGGAAGGAGATTTATACCTCAAGTGTGTGTAGGTCAAAGCATCCACCACCACCTCTTGAGACAAGTGCGAAACACAGTAATGATCAAAGGCATGCCAAGGAGACTAGGACGATATCAATTACAGCACAACATTCCCAATGCAATATAACAATATGTGAGTAACAATAGACACAAAATCATTTTCCAATAGGACAAAACCTACAGGGTGTGGGAGTCGCATGCTGTAGGGAGAGGCTGGAATCTGCACATACTTTCCTCACGAGTATCACATGCTGATCTATGTACACTCGGGGCATGTGAGTTCGGCATGATCTGTACAGAGAGGTTTTCATTATGTGAACAACAAGCATTAAATGTACAGATAATCCACTTTCCCACTGCACATGCCATTAATTTCAGTAGACACACACAGGACTCCCACTCTGTTTCACACACACTTTTCCAGCTGCTGCAAGTAGGGTAATAGAGAGGACGAGAAAGGAAGGGTTTCCCAGAGCTGTCAGCAGTTTTTTTTTCTCTCTCAGCTGATATAAATCACTATCCACAACTACAAGACACACAAACAGGCACGTGAGAAAGTATGGGAGAAGAGGTAATGCAGGATACACTCACTTATTGGTACTGGCAGCAATAGAGGAAAATCTAAGGTACATTTGGTAGGCAATAAATTATACAAGGCTGATAAGATAAACTTAGAATTGTTTATTTTCTGAAGAAAATAATTGATTCCATGTGCTTGGCAGAGTGTTGTGGGTGATTGCCAGGGCTATGCAGGTTGCAAAGGGGTTTTAGCAAATTGATATGCAGCTGCTATTAAGGCATTCCTAAGGCATTTTGGGTTATGCCCAGGGTGTTCCTATGTGGATGCTAAGGTGTTCTGGGTTGGGGATTTCATAGATGTTTGCTGAGTGATCAGGGTGCTTCCTAGGGTGTTCTCGGGTGGTTACTAGAAAAAGGTGTTCTTGGTGGTTTATATTGTTGTCCAGGTGAACAATAATGTACTCTGACTGTGTGGCTTAAGATCCTTAAATGTCTTACATGTCAGTCATTCACTAAAATACCACAGCGCCAGGCCTTCTGCTAAAAATAAAAGGGAGGGATTCCCTAAAATTGTAAGAAGTATGCACAAAATGATGCCTTGTTCCGCCCACGTTGGCTGAGAGCGATGACTTACGTAGTGTATTAACGCAGGTAGCAGCTCAATGGCACTTGACATTACTGCTGCTACCTTAAACAAACAGGGCGTTAGAAGTGTAGAAACAGAGTGATAGGATACCGCTACCATAGAAATGATTTATACACATCAACAATCCTTCATGACTCATCAGTGGAAATATTTGAAGAATTTAAAAACGGTTGCAGCAGCAGAGTCAACGACATCCAATGAGACAGATGAAAGAAACGAAAGACTGAAACTATTTTATGTTGTGGAATGTTGCCTGAACACATTGAACACAATTCTGCTTAGAGTAATGCACTCTTTCTGTTATTTACAGGGACAATCATATAAGAAAATAAAACACACAAAGAATGGGGAGTGTGTTCAACATAGTATATAACTGGGAATTATAAGGACAAGTTCTGTGGAGTTTCTGTGGAACTTTCTCCAGGTAGATACTACACCACGTGGGCCTGCTTACAGCCAACGTGATCTGCGGTAATTTAGCAGTTTACTAGTTTTATTGCCGTTTGTGTTTTCTTCGCATGCAGATCAGATCTCAGAGTTTAGAAACATCCCAGTGGAAATCTTGGGTTTTAAGAAGGGCTTGTTTGTGTCCGCTTTTCCCTTTCAGGCCTGCAGCACTCCCCATCCAAAGTCCCCGAAACATATTTCTCCTTTTCTTCTGCATTCTTTGTCTTCATTCTCATCTACTCTTTTCCTTTCATGTCTCATACGCCCTTATTCCCCACACTTTTCCCACGCAACCCTACAGACGGTGAACCCATAGTGCTGACTGAGAGACAAGCAGAGTTGGGATGTTCAAACACTATCTTAAAACAAGTTCAAGGAAAAATTCCCACGGATGAGTTCTAACACATCAGCAATGAACTTAGAAAAGGGCATATCTTATAAACAGTTACACCCTCTTGACCAACACCCCACACATGCAAAAAGCAGAGTATGCCTGCTTGCTTTGATGATTTGGCAGTACTGAGTGCTAACTGTGCATCAGAAAATTGGCCAGATCTGATGTTTGACTTTGATAGCTATTCTCAAAAGTGCTTTCAGGAGCATAAAAAGGTCCTGTCTTTATTAAATAAGAGAACCATTATCAGTTTGTTTATGTTTCTTCAGCTGAGATTATCTAGATTGCTATAGGACATGGAGGAGAAGCTCTTAATGAATATGGATTCTAATTGGTTGACTTGAAGTAATTACGGGTTTTTGTGTGCCTAACCCTAACCCAGCTCCATATCACTTCACACATTCCACATTCTTTCTAAAGTAGTAAAAACAATGTGCGCTACTTATTGGTATAAGAATAATGGAAGATGTTTAAAAATAAGCACATTCTACAAAAATGTGGTAACATGCCTTCTTGGGATAAAAAGGTTGTACATAAAACCATAGGGTTTTAGAACGTCAGACGTAGTCGACTGAATGGGGGATCACGCTAGGGAGTCAATCGTCTTCGATTACTATTGAACGAGCCAATGGAATTGGCGTGCGTAACTCGCATCACACAATCCGCCCCCGCAACGCGGGTATAAATACGGAAATGGATGCACGCACCAGTTGCCTTTCGCTTCGGAGCCGATCATTTGATGTCTCTGAAGAGTGCTATTGTTTACAACAAGCGAGTGTGTCGGTGTTCTTCTGGAAGACTCTCCCAGTGCTGGTGGTTTCTACAGCGCGAGTGCAGCGGTGATAGCGAGCTTTTGAGCTCTCGACTGCTGTTTTAACAGCAACAAATTTCTGTTTGTTTGTGTTTCTTGACGGCTGGTTAGAGGGCTTAAAAGTGAGTGCTTCACTATTTCAGTTCTCTGTTCAGAGCACAAGGCCGCGGTCATTCCATGTGTGCTCCGGCACTGGTGATGGGTCCTATTTCCTGAAAGAGTAACAAGGGTGTGTTTGCGTCTTTTTCAAGATGTCATTCCACCCGTGCGTTTCTGGATGCAGTCGTTCCCGATTCCTCTGACGGTCCCAATTGTTGTATGACGTGTTTGGGCTTACAGCACGCTGAAGCAGTTTTTGTGGACGGTTTATGTTCCCATTGTGGGAATATGACTGACGCGGTGTTGAGATCGAGACTCTCCTTCATCCGCGAAGCGCAATTCCCCATTACCGCGTCCCGCCCTACGGGTGCCGCGTGGGATGGGTGATAGGAGGATAGTGTTAGATGTCTCACCCAGTAACCATTCCCTGTGGGCTCCTCACTCCTCCCTTCCACCGCAGCCGTTGGAGTCCCCCGTGGAGTGTGCTGGTCCATCTGTAATGGGTGGGCTAGTCATTTCACCCGGGGCTCCCCCAGAGGACAGGAAGCCGATTGCAGCATTGGAGGGTGAGCTGGCCTCTGGAGATGATGACTCGACTGCGTTATCTACCTCTGGGAGCATAACGTTGCCCGAGCTGGATCCAGAATGGTCAGCTATGCTGAAACAGGCCGCTAAGGCTGCCAGGCTCGAGTGGAACTCTCCACCGTGTCCTGTTCAGTCTCGGTTGGATGATTGGTATCTCGGGGCAGGCCGTGCTGGTTCTCAGCCCGCCGCCCCAGTACCCTTCTTTTCCGAAATGCATGGAAAGCTTACTAGGTCGTGGACCTTTTACTGCCGAAAACTGACTGAGTGGTTCTTCCCCCCTCACTACCCTTGACGGAGGAGCGGTGAAGGGTTATGAGGCTATCCCTCCAGTGGGGCGGTCTGTCGCGACACAGGTGCACCTGGGTCCGGGGGCCACTGCTTTTGGGGGGGTCCTCGTCTCCCCCCTAAGGCCTGTGAGTTTTCGTCCGACGGGCAGGACTTACAAAGCCTGTGGGCAAGCCTCCGCCGCCTCCTTCAGGGAAAGGTGGGTTGCATACACAACCAGGACATTCTTGACTCAATTTTAAAGAACCCTTTATGCCAAAAAGGTTCTATGTAAGGAGAAATGTCTTGAAATACTTTCATGTTTAACAAGCTATTTTAATTTTTCTAGTGATTAAGTATCTTTACGAGCTGTTTAATTCATAAAATCTAATCAAAATAAAAAAATAATTTAAACAAAATGAATTAATTCAAACTAAATCCATAAAATGATCTCATGATGGGAACCCCTAAAAGGTTCTTCTCTATATGAAGCACCTAACAGAACCCTTTAAGGTCCTATAAAGAATGTTTTCTCAGAATGTGGTATAATCCAAAATGAACAAATTAATAAATAATGCAAGAGTATGCAATTGATTGAAAAAGTATTTGCTTGCATGTTTACATTACTAAATATTAAAACTGCCATACATGTTGTAAAGTACACTTTATTAAAATTATAAAAACCACTGAAGGGATGTCTTGTAGTTCTCCTGCATGCAATGACATTCAAAGATGTGCTCGGAAGATCGTAGATTAGTCAAATCAGCACATGTGTCCGTCATGAGGAGCTGTAAACATGCCCTTATCTTTCTCTAAACAGGATCCCAGTCTCTCTCTAAACACAGTGTTCTGGGTTAAATAGCAAAGTGCCAACTGAGCCTGATTTCCTGAGGACAAGTAGAGAAGGGACATGAGAGCAACACAAGGTCTTTGAGTTCATTTAGATAAACCAATCCCAAACCTTACTTTGAAACGTGATCTGGTCCTAGATGGAGATTAATCTAATACAGTAGGAGTTTTCTGTTGGACCCAGAGTAAGTTAAAGTGCATGAGTGATGATGACCCCATGGCTTCTCGGTAGCAAGAACAATAATACAGACCTGAAAAATGCTGCAGAGTCAAGAAAACCAGGCTGATTGGTGTTCACACTGACAGTAATTTTAAGCGACAGAATGGCCAAAAGCATGTGGCAGAGAAAGTGTTCTCATATGAATTTCAGCGATGCATATCGTATCATGAACAAAATAACAATTATTACTGCATGAACCAAATTTAGAATGGCGAAAATTTCGGACAGTTTTCTACAACAATTTTATTATTAACCGTGTTCGTTCGTTGACCAGAGAAGAACTGACCCCTCGACTGAGCCTGGTTTCTCACAAGGTTTTTTTCTCCATTCTGTCACCTGATGGAGTTTGTGTTCCTTGCTTGCTTAGTTGGGCACAATTAATATTAAAAAATATTATTGATCTGACTGAACTGAGCTGGATGATGACATAATTTTTTTTTTGCAGAACTGCTTTATAGATTCAATGAACAAATTTAATAATGGATGATCTTTACAATAAAACTGAATCAACACTGAACTGACAGCGGAACAACAGCCAACATGCATAATTTTCCTGTTATCACTGTAAAGCTGCTTTGAAATAATCTACATTGTATAAAGCGCTATATATAAATAAAGGTGACATGACGAGCCCATTAGTAGTGACACATTTGATTGTTGCTCATTTGCATAAATGTACATGTTTCTCAACTATGCTGTTCTTCTGCACTCGCTCACCTCACATCACAAACTCTTCTTGAAAACGAATGACTTGCGGTCACTTTATCACAGCAAATCATTGTGTGTGTGAATGGTTATGGCAAACGCTCTGTCAGATGTTAAACTAAAAATGACAGTAAAAAAAATCCCCATGCACTGTGAGCACTTCAGATCCATATTAATACCATTGTTAAGTGGAGGCTGCATTATATTTTTCACATGGGAATTATTTGTCTCTGCTCTTGTCCTACAGAGAGGCAGGGGGACAGGAAGTGAACATGGCTCAAATGACAAAGGCGCATTGTCCCAGTAGCGAGCCCACAGCAGAGGGCAAGACCTGAGAACAAACCGGCTGTCCAGAACTCAGCATTGACCGGCATGACAATGAGCCTCACAGAACCCACAGAGGCAAGATAAAGAATGGGGAGCGGAGGCATAGCCAAGGCTAGCACACAACCTCTCTCCACTTCATTATGATCTCATCCTACAGGAAAGAGGCACTGGCTGTTCGCAGAGACACAAACGAGGGAGGAAGGAGAGATAGTGCTCCCTCAGAAGCTGATCTAGAAGACAGACAGCCATAAATATCAGAGCATAAAGGAGCTTTGAGGTGTGAACTCCCCACAAGACCTTGTCAATGACCTTGAGTTTAGTCTCGAATGAGAATTAAAGCATTAAAGGAATAATTCATTTCAAAATGGAATTTCGGTCATCATTTACTCACCCTTAAGTTGTTTCAAACATGTATGAATGTCTTCTGCTGAACACAAAAGAAAATATTTTGAAGAATGTTGGTAACCAAACAGTTGATGGACCCCAATGACTTCCATTGTATTTTTTTTTCTATGGAAGTCAATGGGGTATACATGAACTACAGACGTTCTTCAAAATACCTTCATTTGTGTTCAGCAGAAGAAAGAAATTCATACAAGTTTGAAACATTGTAAGGACATGATTTAATTTAATTTTACCACTTTAAATAAATAAATACATGAATAAACATATGATACATAAATAAATAACTAAATTATAAATAAATAAATTTAAAAGCTATGCATGTATATGTCACTGTATCTCCAAGAAATGAAAATTATCATAAAATGACAATAAGAATTTGGGGTGAAATGTGCTTAGTTGCCATGAAATGAATAATGTTACAATCTTTTATCTTTTTTAATTTTTTTATTATTATTTTGGGCTGAGATATAGCCCGGTCTATGTGGCAAGGCAGGAATGAGTAGCCTAACTTCTGCAGATCTGCAGAGATGAATTCATTGCCTGGTTCACATCCAATGTACAAAGTTTAATTTGATTTTAAGGTGGAGCTATTCTTAAACCCAGAGCATGCCTTATATAACCGAGTGCTGGTATCCTGCCATGACTTTACAGAGAGAAAGAATTTCAACCTCTGTACTAACTGCAAGAGTGTGGCTCTGACATCAAGCTGGCACATGACATGCTAAAAGCAGAAGTGACCTCTAGCTGAACACACATAATCCTTTGCACCCAGTCATGCACACTATTATCGCATTTATAGTATACAGTTTAAATGAACTTTTATTCACCACAAAAACCTGTCATAAAAAATATCTAAAATGAAAATGCAAATAAATGCAATATTTATTTATTTTGTTTCCCAAGTTTAGGTTTTTATTCAAAAACTTCAATGCTAACAAATGAAACCTGCATGATTAATAGCTTAAGTTAAGAGTCTTTTAAGGAGTGGTCTCTGTCGCTAAGGAGGGACATGTGGGAAATTAAGATATCCGGTCACGACTCGTAGGACGCATCACGATGTGTGTTTGCGTGTGTCTGTGTGTGTGTGTGTGTGTGTGTGTGTGTGGGGGGGGGGGGTCTGTCTCATGATCCCAGACCAGCAGCGGGGACGCGCAATGATCAACCATGAATATCCTTCACATGACACACACTATCAGTAGCGCTCAAATGATTCTGAGCTCTAATTAAGATGGTCCTCGGGAACTGTGTCGAGATTAGGCGTGGATTATTAGCAACGCTCTTTGCCCCCATCGCATTGGTGTTTTCTCGGTTAAACAGCTGTGAACGCGCTCCTCGACGCCGCAGACAGACAGATGGATGATCCCGCTGCGTTCCCATGATGCACCGCTTCAGCTGCTGTGACCACCGCTCACGAGACTCATTCTCACGCTCAACGCGTCCTACAGCATCATTACAGCACAGAAATAGCCGTTTAAAAACACGTTTCGTTCACTCTTTATCTCTATACATGCAGAGGATACAAGAGCCTTCTTTAAACACGTCCAAGTCATATTTGATATTTCTCCCCCAAATTAAAAGTACGAAAGAACAAGTTCATGATGATGATGGTATTTATTTATTTATTTATTTATTTATTTATTTAATTAATTTATTTACTTACTCACTCACTCACTCACTCACTCACTTACTTACTTACTTACTTACTTACTTAGGCTACTTTTTAAGTGGTAAATTTCAACCTCAAAATTAATTTGTCAAAATAACAAGAATACTTTTATTTTTAATATAAGGCCTATGGACAATTGTTGACCATAAGCAGCCCTCTATTGTCATTACTGCAATCAATTGTAATTTCACTACCATAATGCAAAGAAACAAACAAACGAACAAAAAATAATAAATAATGTTAAAAATAATATTTAAAATATATGTATAAACATCAGAGTATGATAAAAAACAATGTATTTTGTATAAGATACAAGAATACATTACACTATAAACACGTCCAAGTCATATTTCCGCCTAAAATTAAAAAAAAAAAAAAAACTTTTTTTGGTTTGTTGTCCTTATATTAGTAATATTATTTATTTATTTACATTTTAATATAGCCTACATTAGCCTATATTAACATTGGTAGACATGTAGGTGCAACTTTACTTATAGTCAACAGAATGTGTTAAAGGGACCATCCAAATGAAGTGAAACTGAAAGAATAAGTTTCAAAACAAGTTTCAAAAGAATAATAATAATAATTTTATTATTATAAATAAATATAAATATAAATATATATACATATATATATGTATATATACATATTATATAATATTTATATACATATTAGCCTGTAATTAATTAATTTAAATGAATAACAACAAAATACATTTAAAAATTAATCAATTAAGCAAACCCTATTGCATTACTGCAAGAAATATCACTTTAAACAAACAAACAAACAAACATACAGACACACAGACAGACACACAAACAAATAAATAAAGTGTGTACTCAATGGTCATGCAAATGTCACAAATAATCATTTAAAAAAGCTTTTAATTTTTTCTTCAGATTTTGGGTTGCAATATGACCAATACATGTTTTCGTGAGATGCATAAAATTGTGTGAATTTTTTTTTAATTTGCAGCAGATGCAGTTGCATGTACATGAGATCATGTTCCTTATAAGAGCCTGTTCATATGTGGTGTGCCGCCTACATCCATCAGGGTTTTGTTTCTATTTAGAGGATGATGCTATGCTCCTGATCTCAGTCCTGTCTCTGCTAAAGTGAGGTCAGAATACAGGGATGACAGACTGAACTCCGAGCAGTCATGAGAGCAGTGGAATGCACTGACAGAGCAGCAGAGGAATGCAGGATTGTTGGAGCAAGTGATCTCACCCGGCCAGCAAATTCTGACCAGAGTCCAGTGCCAGGCAGCTGACTTCAGCATTCTGTGCTGGAAAGATCAATCTGTACACCCCACACTGCCCTCTACACAATGTAAAGGGAAGACAGGTCATTGTGACTGCTCTTTACAGATTCCTCAGGCACATGCGTGCAATACATTCAAGGTAATGTCACAGTGACCTGGTATGCTAAAGCTTTCCACTCAAGGGCTTTTCAACACACTGTGCTGTTATAAATAAAGCATGCACATTCTGTAACGATGACTGTAAGTAAAACAGCCTGCAGTGTGCATGAGATACATTCCTCAAATGTTTTTATTTAATTATTACATTACTTGCAAAACAGCATTGATTTTCATCTGGTATAACATAAATATATTTACACTGCGTTGCGTTGATTTTGTATGTGGAGACAACAAGATGCATGTCAGTATTCTTTAACACTCTCCCATGGGTCTTGCAAACACTGGCATTTCCTTCAGGAAATGCAAATATAATTTGAAATGACAACACATCATGTGATAAAAAAATTCAGTCCTACATTAAATTAGGCGTCTTTCCTATGTTTTCGATATAATGCACTTATTGTGTACATGCATGCTTTTACATTGTACTTAATTTTATTTTTAAAAAGTCCCTGTATATAGTTGCAGTTGTAATTAATTTATATAATTACATCTATAATTACACTGTTGACCCTTCTCTTACCCCTTAACCCACCGTTAAACCTACCAAAGCTGTCCCTAACCGTACCCGTATCTAAGCACAAGTGATTTGGGTTGCACTTTATTTTACAGTACAAGTGCTTGCTGGGTATAAGGTAACTACATTGGTTACAGTTAGGTTTAAGGGTAGGTTCAGGGTTAGAACCTAGTTATTACAGTTATTGTAATCACTATAATAATATGTACATGGGGAACATTAACACAACATACACATATGCACATATTGTACTTGTTTTTTGATGTAATAACATAGTTATAGACACCTAATATAAAGTTATAGACACCTAATATAATGACAAAAAATGCTTCTTTCTTTTTGTTTTTCTTTCTACCCGCACATTATCATACCATGTTTGAGTACATTTGTTCCATATTTGCATTTTCTTTGAAGACTCATTTTCCAAACATACGTTGACATTTGATGCGACAAGTCAGAGTGAACATTTTTCTTCTGCATACTTGAATGTCGCATGTGCATCACGCTGACATATCAGCAGACCGATACTGCACAAAAGCCCCTCCCCTTTTCTGATTAGCATAAAACCACACAGTCTGTGTATTTACCCTACCTAAATCTTACCACATTAAATCTAGGCAATAAATCTGTTTTTAAATAAGGAAGAAATTATAAGAAAACATCGTCTATGTCTGAATGTGGAAATGTCAGAGTCAGTGTGAAGAGCAGAACACTCTGTATGTCTATGCAGAAAAACATCCAGATCATCTGGATAAACCACTGACTGGTTAGACTTCATCAGATGTGTGTCTGAAAAGCTGCCAAAAGAACAAGTCGCTCTTGCAAACAGTTCCCTCTCTCTGTCCTTTAAGTTAATGCCTGCATACTTCTCCACCCCTCGATCCAACAAAGTTCATAGTATCCTGGAACGTTCTGTCTTCTTCCCGCCTCTCTCTGTTCGCTTTTAAGGCTTGAGGTTATGTTTAGCCAGTCCCAGCCAGTAGCACGGCAGGCATCAGCCATAATAACAGGGGAGGGAAGGCTTTCCGACCACCCTAGTCTGTGCATAGGCCACATCTATTGTGCAATGTCCTCCAGAGGAAATTAAGTGTGTGTATTTAATGGGAGAGTGCTGTACTGCTTTGTTTTTTGCTGGTGTCATCGTGTTTATGCACATGCAAACACACATGCATACATACATTTGCATGCACATGAAGTTTTTTTGCAGACACCTGCAATTTCCATTAACCTAGAATACTTAAAGGTGCCACTTGTGAGAAAGAAGTGCACTTAATGTGCACTTCAAATCTTAATTTTTTTAAACGACTAAAAAAGTGCAGTTTGTTTTTGCAATATTGCCAAAAAAAATTACTTTACATTCTAAATCATTATTATTCATAATATTTTGTTATGCTTTAAGCACATTTTAAGTACTTGATTATAATCTTAATTGTTATATGTTTTAAATATTAAACTGGGAACTTCAGCATTACAAATGTGTATTTACAAATATATCTGAATGCATGACATACACGTTTCAATAAAAATGACATTGAAATATATTTTATTTACCATAGATGTGTGCCAGTACATTCAGCAGTACACTTTAACCATATTTCAAAGATGACAGAAATAATCATGAAATTATAAAGATGTACTTAGTCCTACTTAAGGTGGTCAAAAAGCACTCTTAAATTCAACTTATTGCATTTCATTTAAACTACACTATAATGGATTTTCATTTAATAGCAAACACCATGCAATTAAGTGTCCAAAACATTACATTCAGATCACACTTAATTATATCCATATAAAGTATATTATTTCAGTAATGTGCACTCTTTTTAAAAATATGCTAAAAGTCTTTTTCACAATGCGCACTCAACTTTTCACTTATTAAAAAGTTTCAAACAAAGAAATTTTCAAATGGAAATTTTTAAAAGCATATACACTCACATGAATCTAGTTATATTTTATTTGACATAATTGATGACATATTAACACGGATGAATACCACTTTAGCAGTTTACGTTTTACATTATGCTATCCATGCCAGGGGCCAGTATAAAGTTAAAGTTAAATGACTATGTGCACTTTAAATGAAATAATTCAGATTCCAGTTTAAAATGCATACTCAATTATAAGCAGGGACCTCAATAGCATGCCAAAGTATTTTGCAACACAACATGAACAGTTTAAGCACATCGTACCTAACATTTTCTTTTCATAGTAGTTAAAGACACTCTATATAAAGTGGGACCCAAGATTTTCCCACTGAAGTAGCCTATATAAGAGTTGTACCTGTACGCCTACTGCTTTCAGAAAATAGAGGCATGACCAAGATGGCTGCCAAGTGAACTGACTTGCCTTGAAGGCACTTATACTAAAAAAAAAAGCCATTTATAGGTTGACTTCCTAAATGATGTTAGTGCCACAGGCCAGGGCTCCAGTGTTTTCAAAATACATCCAAGCAAAAACCAATCACATGCATTTGGGGTGTGGCTATTTATTTGTCCAACCAATGGAGAGGGGCTAGATAAACTAGTTACAATTTTTTTTTGTAGTTCTGTTGATCCACATGGCAAAAAAAATACTCACTTCTCCTTTAAGAAATGCTAGGAAATTTAGACTTGGCATAACAAAGTGTTCTGGGTGGAGCTTAATTAGCATGTGCACTCAACAGGGTCAGACCTCTTCCGAGAGAACATTGCCTGCAGAGAAAACTAGCAATGGTACATGATGCTATGTGTGTCACTGTGTCATGTGTTGTTGATTTCACTTGCGTTAGTTACTGCAAAATAAAGTGGAAAAAAAAAACACCTACTACAATAAACAGGATTAATTCATGACTCTTGTGCTTGCATTTATGCAGAGCATAGACTATTAATAGCTAATGTTGACAGCAGTAGTGTGTGTGCAGAGTTCACAACAACAATGAGGAAAATATCAGTAACATATCAGAGCAAACAACACAAGCAAAAATAGGAGAGAGAGAGAGAGAGAGAGAGAGAGAGAGAGAGAGAGAGAGAGAGAGAGAGAGAGAGAGAGAGAGAGAGAGAGAGAGAGAGAGAGAGAGAGAGAGAGAGATGGGGGCAAAAACGGTTATTTTTCTTTTTCCAAATTTTTTCCCCTCCCTGGATATGCTTTAGCATATTGGTATTTGTTTTTGAAGTCTGTGAATGGAAAAAACAAACAGGACACAGTGTGTTTCTCCCTGTGGCAATCATGCATCTGATAGACATCATCAAAGCACTCTCTGTGCTTCTTTGTGCTTTTGGTTCAAGTAATCATAGTACTCTGCAGAGGATACTTGAGACATTTGATTCTGGTTTCAGTGCTTTCTTAGCATGCTTTATTGCTTAAATAGAACATGCTGCAGGCACTCTCATTACTATGTTTGGCATCAATATACATTCTTGATCATTTAATTTTAGTTTAGTTTTTTTTCGGTTTAGGGTGTGGTGGGTGTCTTCCTGCAGGTGTGTACTATGACATCGAGATAATCAGTGAACTTGTATGTCCTGAACACATGTATCAACGCATGTGTTCAAATGCAGGGGCGAGAGGACAGAGTGTGCAAAACGCTGTCTGATGTGTGTATAGAATGAAATGGTGCATTCTGTTCAAAGTTGTCTTTCTTGATGTCTCCAACCTACGACCATAAAGATGTTTTACTGTCTGTTGCTTGGAAGGTGATGCATAAAAAAGTGAAATGGCACTGCTAGTGCTTTCTTTGCAGGCGTTCAATGTTTAAGACAAATTGGCATCAAAATTGACAAGGATACATGATGCTATTCGATGCTAAGCTATTTGTTTAGCAGGAGTAGGGTTTTCAACAGAGTTGGACTTACACATCTGCTTTTTTCTTGGAGCTCAAACAGTAGAGCATGCTGCTATCAATGGCAAGATCATGGGCTGGATTCCCAGGGAATGCATGGAAATGAGCAAATGTTTTGCTGTATGCAATGTCGTTTTGGATAAAAGTGGCAAAAGTTGGAAGTCATATTCAAGTGGCAATCTACTGCAGTAGTTCAAAGTTGGAAGTTTCTTTGAGACTGGAACGGAACACAGCACAAACATTTCAGTGTCTCTTTGAACTGCATCCATAGTAGGCCTGACTTCATCAGGAAGCTAAAAACAGTGCAGGATGACAGAGCTCTGACTCAGAGAAGTCACTTCTGTCAATTGCAACATCCATGTTTTTGAGGACAGTTGGTGTGGACTCTTATTGTTCCAAAAAAATTTGAGCTTATCCCAAGAAAGGAACTTTTATTTTTTATTTTATTTTTTAGAACAGCTACTTTCTAGGGATCTACATTCATGCATGCAAGAGGCATTAGACGTGAAAATGTTGGGGAAATTAAAGCAGCAGAAAATGGATGCAATAAATTAATTCTTTGTTGGAGAAAATGCTAAGTCATGCATTATAAAACCAATTACAATCATCAAGGGACACCCAGAGAGAACAGATGGATCTAGCAACATCAAAACAAACACACCCTTTTCTAGAATAGCCCACAGCTCTTCTCTTGTATTATGCTATTCTAATGCTTGATATTTATAGCCGCTACCTAATGGCAAGACATACTGTACTGTTCAGTACTGTACTACACTGGCTGCCGCTCAAACAGCCTGTTGTCGATGGAACTTGTCCACAGTTACTCCCTCTCCCACACAGTGCTAAATATATCTGAATGCAGCTGGATGTTTGTTTTCTGGCGTAGTCTAATCTTTTGAACTATTTTAGCAGGGGAAGTTGTGTAAACGTGTAAATCTCTCAGCTGTTCAAAGCTAATGCCATTCCCAACTCTGCTATATCAATTCCAAGATCAATCAGTTGTACAGCATTTGTTATACTCTATTATTATTATTATTAATTATGGAAGCTTGTTTCCGCAAAAGAGTAAAAAATAAAAAAAAGGTAATTGTGAATTTTAATCTAGCATTTCTAACTTTTTTTCTCACAATTGCAATATAAACTTACAATTGCGAGTTATAAAGTCAGAATTGCGAGATAAAAAGTCGCTATTACCTTTTTTATAATTTATTCAGTGGCGGAAACAAGCTTGCATGATAATAATATTGAGTTCGAGTCCCGGTTCGCAGACCTTTCCCGATCCCATCCCCCCTCTCTCTCACTTGGCTTACTATTCAATCGCAAAATTATTTCTTTAAAAAGAATTGCGAGATATAAAGTCGCAATTGCGAGAAAATAAGTCAGAATTGCGAGAAAAAATTTAAATAATTGCGAGATATTGTGACTTTATATCGTGCTTATCTGACTTTATAACACGTAATTGCGACTATATATCAAGCAATTCTGAGTTTATAACACGCAATTGCGATTTTATATCGTACAATTCTGACTTTATAACTCGCAATTGTGTCAATATATATATATATATATCGTGCAATTGTGACTTTATAACTCGCAATTATGACTTTATATTTTTCAAATCGGACTTTATAACTTGCAATTGCGACTTTATATCATGCAATTCTGAGTTTATAACACACAATTGTGACTTTATATCGTACAATTCTGACTTTATAACTCGCAATTGTGACTATATATCAAGCAATTCTGAGTTTATAACTTGCAGTTGCGACTTTATATCACGCAATTCTGACTTTATAACTCACAATTCTGACTTTATTTTGTTCAATTGTGACTTTAGAACTCGCAATTGTGACTTTATATCATGCAATTCTGAGTTTATAACACGCAATTGTGACTTTTCAATCAGAAATCATTTACATTTTAAAAAATAAGATACAATGTATAAATAAAATACAAAACCTTTATACCCTAGTGAAAAAAAAAAACGATACCAAAATGTATTTAAAAAACATTTACGTAATACCAAACCATTAACATATTTAATGATATATCTCTTGAGACTTGCTGAAATATTATAATTAAACTTTATTTGGAGTACTTCTTTATTGCACAATGCACATTTCCTAACATTAAGCCTAAAATGTGTTTTAATATGACTATTAGTAAGGATAGTAATATCAGTGTATAATATCAGTCAAGATATCTAAAGTGTACCTAGAGGTTCAGCTGCAATAGTTCCAATTAAGCACAATCAAATATACTTAAGTATATATTTAGTTGGACCTCAGCAACTAAAGGGCAACTACTTCTAGATAAGTAAACTGCATTTAGTACAAAATTGGTTGTTCCAATTTAAGCTAATTTAAGTATATCAATTAAGTATACCAACAGTACAATTGCAGGGTATTTATATTAAAGGGAGTTTGGGGTACATCACAGTTTTGGGAGTGAGTCATGTTCTGCACACACATTGAGCGATAATTTAGGGGACCCACTCCTGCATTTAAATGCAGTTGTCACTCCTGAAACTGTGGCCTATACATCACGTGTTAGGTCAGAGGTCACTCTTCCGCCGGAACTAGACTCTCGTACAGCTGTTACAAGAAGCCAGTGATTATAGTTTATAAAGTTATAAATATGGACAATTTTCTTAAAAAAACACATGGCTTTGCTTCAGAAGGACTTTATTAATTTGCAGTATGGATTACTTTTATGATGGATGGATGTGCTTTTTTGGGCTTCAAGTTCTAGTACATCTAAGGTACATTCAGTCCTATTATAAAGCTGGGAAGAGTCAGGATATTTTTTAATGCTTGAGGGCGAGTACATTATGGGATAATTTTTACTTTTGGATGAACTACCCCTCTAAATGTATAAATATGTATATGTATTTGTTGTTTAGCATAAAATAAATGTATTTTAAATACATTTTGGTATATTTATTTTCCTTTAGGGTAATATTTAAAAAATTTTACTGCATTTTTTATCAAATAAATGCAATCCTAGTGAGAACAAGAGACTTCTTTCAAAAACACATATAAGCGATAAAAAACAGAACTTATTTATGTAATCTTTTTAGAACATATACTACACACCAAACTTCACTGGAACATTCTTGTACTGAAGGAAGTTCATGTGATAAATTCATTCCAAGGAATTAGTGCAACCCGAGGCCGTCGATCAGCAGGGGCAAGAAGGAACTCTTGAGTCTTTTTCCATGGAAATGCAATCATGAGAATGTCCTGTTTTTACTTCATAAATTGGATTTTGGAAATAGTTACTCAGCTATCCTATTCTTCTACACCAAGCTCTGTTTGTTATCAGATAGCCAGACTCAACGGTTTGCTGGTTGCTATGGGAGAGGGCCCTGGCAACTGTATTGTTTGGGGATGGTTGACTGGGGGTGGGGGGGGGGGGGGGGGGGGGGGGGGGGGGGGGGGGGGGGTTGGTGGCTCAGCCTGACTGGGTTTGTTTTACAGCTGTGGGCTTCCCTTGTGGCACAGGCTGCAGGATATTATGGGTCATAGTTTCAGTCGTGGATTCACGTTTACTCTGGGGTGAGCGGGACTGTAAACTGTGAGTCAGCACTTTCCCCGGGACAGACCACTTCAGTCTCACCTCCACAACTTGACTGGCCCAGTAACCACGGGAACCACACATTCAACAGAAAGTCACATGACAACCAAGATTAACACACATGGTTTCCATGGAAACGGTCAAAATTATAGAACTTTTTTTAACCTTTCATTTTAATCTAGTGTCTTGTGCTGGAACAACAGGGGGTTCATGACATTTTGATAGAAATTATGTATTCATTGATTTCATTTTTTAAATTGTATTATTTACCAAATAAAGTAAATATATTAGGTCAAGTAGGTATGGCAAAAAAAGTTTGAAACAAAAATATTTGCGTGATTTTTACAATGTTTCCATGTGGTTGCTAGGGTGTTCAAGCTGGTTGCTAGAACATTGCCTGGGTGTTCTGGTTGTTGCCAGGGTGTTGCTACACATTTTTAAGGTGTTCTGTATGGTCTGTAGCATTATTCTATGTGGTTTCTAGGGTGTTTAAGCAGGTTGCAAGGTCATTGCTAGGTTGTTTGCTTTGATTCTTCCCAGGGTGTTGCTACACATTGTTAAGGTTCTGCTCAAGAATGTCGCTATGGTGTTCTAGTGGTTGCCAGGGCATTGTTACACATCTAAGTGTTCTGCATGGCTTTTAAGCATGATTTTATGTGGTTAGGGTGTTCAAGCTAACTGCTTAAACATTGCTAGGGTGTGTGTTACACTGAACTGTACGTTGTTTTAGTTGCCCACAAGATCTCATTTACTATCCATAAAAAGTACAACTGGACTGTGAGATCTTTCTCACAGATCATCCTGAAGCAGCTCTTCAGATGAAGAAAGCACCGTGTCTCTCCAGTGTGTGTGTTTATCTCCAGAGGTCACAAAGCTCCAGTGTGACACTCACTGTGACTTTTATGTACACACCAATGAGAGCATTACCATGAGACAGGGTCACTTTATTCCTCTAAACAGAACTATACATGCAGCTCACATTGGCCCTCATTTATCATTCTTGCGTAGAAACGGGCGTACATGTTGGCGTGAGATTATGCTTACACTCCTCTCACCGCCTGATTTATGAAGCTGTGCGTACCTTTGGAATCCAGGTGTACGCAATACCTGCCCTTGATAAATGCCGCGGCTGAAAACGATCGTCATTAGAATAACACGCCCCTATATATTCAAGTCTCCGCTTCCCCCACGCCCTCATTTTACGCCATGGACACACGGAAGACGGAGAATAGAATAGAAACTTCTCCGACGTGGAGCCGAAATGACCTATCACAATGCAATTTTTTACAGCACGTGTTTTGAAACAATTAGCATTTAATTTCGTATCACGTCACTTGTATTGGGGTGTACAATAGTGATGATGATGTGATGTGGAGTACCATTCATTCACATTAATAATTGCATGACAATTTGTAATATTCTTATTAGAATAAGAAGTATATTACAAATTGTCATGCAATTATTAATTTTTATTATTAATGACGCTTATTGTTATTTAGAAGAAGAAATGTTTTTTTTATTATTTTGTCAGTCTGAATTATTTTTAGGTCATTGAAAGCCTTTCATTACTGAACCCAGTCCGTGCGTACCTGCCGGACCTAACCCTGAAACGTCAGTTAAAGTGCACAGGCTCGCAACTGAAGGAATACATATGCCTACAAATCAAATGCTTTGGTAAAGTCACACAAATTAAACATTGAAGTCCATGTTGCACAAAAATAAACACTGAAGTTTATAATTACTATGTTGTTGTTTTTTTACAGTGGGTCATAATATATCATAATATAGCGCATTTCCGCACTAGCTCAAAACGTGCGTACACCACCTCCTGAGCTGGCGTAGAATTTGAGCGTGCCGTACACCAACGTCCATATTGATAAATCTCAAAGTCACCGTGGTTTTGGGTGTACGCTGGAAATTTGGTGTACGCACATTTGATAAATGAGGGCCATTATGTTTGTGTGAGGGTGAGTAACAGTTGTGTCACAAGAGTCCAAGCCTACTCTTTATTTCAAAGTGTTTTTGACTGCCCCAGTGTCTTCACACACACACACACACACACACACACACACACACACACACACACACACACACACACACACACACACACACACACACACACACACACACAGATAAATAAATGTGTTAATTAGCCCAATTAATGGTTTAATCTGCCAATTAAGCCCAATTAATTGATTATGTTGAATCCTGCTCCTGAGTTCGCTTTCAGTCGAGAACGTCAGACGTAGTCAACGTCTGACTGAATGGGGATCACGCCAGGGTGCCAATCGACTTTGATTACTATTGAACGAGCCAATGGAATTGGCGTGCGTGACTCGCATCACACACTCCGCCCCCGTGGAGCGGGTATAAATATGGAAGTGGATGCACGCACCAGTTGCCTTTCGCTTCGGAGCCGATCGTTTGATGTCTCTGAAGAGTGCTGTTGTTTACAACGAGCGAGTGTGTCGGTGTTCTACTGGAAGACTCTCCCAGTGCTGGTGGTTTCTACAGTGCGAATGCAGCGGTGATCACGAGAGAGCTCTCAACTGCTGTTTTAACAGCAACAAATTTCTGAACGTTTGTGTTTGTTGACGGCTGGTTAGAGGGCTTAAAAGTGAGTGCTTCACTGTTTCAGTTCTCTGTTCAGTGTGCTCCGGCACTGGTGATGGGTCCTATTTCCTGAAAGAGCAACACGGGTGCGTTTGCGTCTTTTTCAAGATGTCATTCCACCCATGCGTTTCTGGATGCGGTCGTTCCCTGTTCCTCTATGACGTCACAATTCTTGTACCACGTGTTTGGGCTTACAGCACGCTGAAGCAGTTTTATGTGGACGTTTTATGTTCCCATTGTGGGAATATGACTGACGCGGTGTTGAGATCGAGACTCGCCTTCGTCCGCGAAGCGTGAGTCCCCATTACCACGCCCTGACCTATGGGTGCCGCGTGGGATGGGTGATAGGAGGATAGTGTTGGATGTCTCGCCCGATAACCATTCCGTGTGGGCTCCTCACTCCTCCCTTCCACCGCAGCCGTTGGAGTCCCCCATGGAGCGTGCTGGTCCATTGCAGCATCGGAGGGTGAGCTGGCCTCTGGAGATGATGACTCAACTGCGTTATCTCCCTCTGGGAGCATAACGTTGCCCGAGCTGTATCCAGAATGGTCAGCTATGCTGAAATGGGCCGCCGAGGCTGCCAGGCTTGAGTGGAACTAAAAACTCCACCGTGTCCTGTTCAGTCTCAGTTCTCAGGCCGACACCCCAGTACCCTTCTTTTCCGAAGTGCATGGAGAACTTACTAGGTCGTGGACGGCACCTTTTACTGTTGAATACTGCCTGAGTGGTTCTTACCCCCCATTGCTACCCTTGACGGAGGAGCAGTGAAGGGTTATGAGGCAATCCCTCCAGTAGGGCGGTCTGTCGTTGCACCTGTGTCCAGCAGCCGCTGCTTTTGGGGGGATCCTCGTCTCCCCCCTAAGGCCTGTTAGTTTTCGTCCGACGGGCAGGACTTACAAAGCCTGTGGGCAAGCCGCCTCCTCAGGAACCTGACGATCAGGACGTGCTTCCCATGCTACTGCATCATGATGTGCGTCATAAAAATAGAGGCAACATCATTTTGAGGGTGGAGGACACAGCCCTCACTCCAAACCATCTTGCAGGAAAGAGAGCACTGAAATGACCAAACGCGTTCAGGATCTCCTCACTGAGAGAAGACTGACTCAACGAATAGGTTCCACTTCTATTTGCCGTAAGCACAACTTCCTATTCAGGGAGTGCTCTCGCAGAAGTGATGGTGACTACCACATAATCCTGCGGTAGCTACCTGAACCTCTGCGTCCAAATTTAGGACCGGCCTGAAATCCTCCAGGGGTCCGAACGCGGGTGCCATCATGCCCGTCCCTGAGAAAGTTTTCAGGAGAAGTCAGGAAGGGCTGTCGAGGGGAGAACTAGGTCTGGTTGGGCCAATATGGGGCCACTATCAAGACCTGCTTCCCGTGGGCTCCCTTCTTATGAAGCCAGTTTCACCGTGAGCCCGGTTCGAAGTGTCGGCTTGCTGCGCCATTCCCCTCCTATGGACTGGATACGTGCACAATTCTTGCTCCAGTAGAGTTCTCCTTATTAGGAGTTCCTCCATACCCATAATAAACATAACACATGTAATATGTATATATATATATATATATATATATATATATATATATATATATATATATACTGCTAGATTTTATGTCATTTCTTATTACAGATGCAATAGTAACAGTAATTTTTTGTAAGTATTTTATTTAAATACTCTTTATTGTATTTTAGGCTTATTTTGGTCTACAGTCTTCCTTAATATAAAAAAGTTTAAGTGTTAAGTAAACTGATCCCATAGGAACCACTGTGGCCCAAACATTAAGCTGCACGTCCACAATACTCTGTAAAATAATGTACAAACAATGGCAGAACAGTGTGACCTAATGCCATAAACCCTATTACCTTAACCCATAACCCAAAATCACCCACATACAACAACAAATACAGGTAGTGTGGAAACTGTCCCCTCAGATACACTTCAGAACATTTAAAAAACTAAATTAAATGAGCAAACTGTTAAAATATTGCATTTGAGGTTTGTATGATGCAAATAAATTAGGGCAGAGAGCACTTAACCAGTCATGATGAACAGATAGAACCTGCAGATGGGCGTTGGGAATTCTGATTATGGGTGTGAAAGTTAATTCCCCAAGATCTGACTGTACAAATCTATTTTAATAAATCCCTATTACAATTATACCCTCAAAGGTATGTGATATGCACACACACATACACCCAAAGCTTATAAGATCATTATGTATATTTAAATAATAGGCATATTTCTGTTTTATCTTCCATGTTATGATGATGGTATAACATGTCCTCATTTTGACATATTGTGCCTGGAAAACAGTCTCTCTCATCCTGCTCTATCTGTACTGGGCGTACTTACCAATTAGAAGTACACACTGTGAAAAACCCTCTCACATTCTTCCCAAGAGTGTAAGGAGAGCAGGAGAGGACAGCTGAAGAAAGGACAGCGTGATGCCTGCAGACATACAAATCCTGAAATCACTCATCTTAGATGAGTGCAAATGCTGGAGTGCATGCCTAGTGATATATCCTGCAGGAATACGTCTGTGTTTCGGGTGATTTCCGGTCGAGTGCTGAATGAACAGAGAGAGTAGATTTTGAAAAGACCAAAGCATCTGAGGCCTTCATCTTATCTCAAGAAGCCCAGGGGGCCTGTACCATGAAGGTAGCTGAACAAACTCGGAGTTACAGGATTAGTTTTGAGTTGACAAAACCAAACCGATGCAATCAGGCTTTATTGGTACCATGACCCAGCTCATCAACTTTCTCTGTCAACTCAGGCTTTGATCTTAAGCTATGATTACTCCACGAGCGCGTGCACATACCAAAGTGACGTTGAAACCGAACAACCAACCGCGTTCGATATGGATAGAGCGAGAGCGATATTTTCTTTTCACGGAGGAGCAAGAGATAATCATTCAGAATTACGATGAATTTAAATATATATTACAAGCTCGAAACAATATTGTCTCTGCTGCCAAAGCAAGAGAAGACTGTTGGAGAAAGATTGCTGATTGTGTTAATGTGTAAGCTAAATAAAAACGTTCTTTATTCATGTAAAATTATGTATAGGCTATGAATGTATGTGTGTGTGAAATATAGCCTATATTTTCATAAAATATAAAAAAATATGCATGTATATACTAATAAAGATTAATATTCATTGATTTTTAGATGCAACTCCAAACGTTCTTGCCAGCTGATAAAGACAAAATATAAAAATATAATTCAAAGTAGCCTAGTAAGTATTTACACACACAATTCTTCTGAGTGAAATTCAGAAAACCAGTGAAGGGCCACTCCTCCAGAATACACTGAGTTGGCTCTGAAAAGGAATAAGGGACGGCCGATTATGGTTGGGATTACAGGTGCTGTGCAATCTGACCCTGGTGCTGGCTCCTCTAAGCAAGTAACACTGGGTATGTGTGCGATACATTACTATTTTAAGTTTTAAATATGGCTGACTGCATGTTCTGCAGTAGAGGGAAATGCAGTGTCCCTGTTGAAGCCAGCACACACACAGACAGTCTCCCACACAGAGGTCAGTATGCAGCAGACAGAACACCAGAAACATATTGACCTACTTTTATTTATCAGGGAGGAGGAAAAGATGAAGACACTCTGTCCGTTTTCTGGGACAGTTGCTGAGGTGAATGCACTGGGCTTTTTATTAAGGCAAACATTTGATTGTGTGGCATAAAACAGGGACTGGCCCAAGTTACACATCTCTTTTATTGTAGGATTTTTCACAACCTGTCCCAGAAACTGAACAGGCTTCAATAGAAATGTGAACAAGGTAAGGATTTAAAACCCTTGACATATATTACAGGTGTTTGTCAAGGAACTTTTTGTGAGTTGATTAGCCTCCCAAAAACTTGTAATGATCATGTTTGTGGTGGAATTATAATACAACCTCAATTAGGCACTTGCAACTTTTCAAAACAATATATTAGATATATTGCGATATATTAGATGCAAAACTAACTTGTGCACTTGCAACTCAGTGGTGGCGAGAGAGAAAGGGGAGCACATAAAATACTCACGGCCCTGATGTTGTTAACACCATATTCTGCCAGTGGAACTTGAACTGTTTCATTATAAAACAATAGTCATGACAATGTAAACATTTCAGCTAAACGTGAATGATGCAAAGAGTTGGTGACCTTTCTTTTTGGAAGTTTTTACAGCAGGGACTATTATTAGAGTAACCGACAGGAGAGATTAACTCTCCTGGCCTAGATAACCAGCCAGCCAGATGCAGAAAACAGTTCTCGGACTAGTCAAGCAAACCTTAATTTTATCTGTATTCCTTTGAGAAATGTGTCAAAACTGGTCTTGGATCGGCATATAACAATTCTTGAATAATTGTCTGCCCTCATGAATAAGTTCAACGTTTCATGTTTGGGCATGCCTTTCCAACAGAAACCTTTTCCAGGTGAATGACATGGTTCACAGTATTCCTAGACTGATTCCTAGAAATATTCCCTATCAGGTGTCAACGTTCATTCGCACTTATAAACACACATGCATCCATAAAGCACTCCCTCACACAGATCCATACACTGCATGACAAGTGTATATCTAAACTTGATCTGCCCTAATGAACTCCTGCAAATGGACGTTTGGAACAAAGCCAGCATTGCAAGGAAGCACATGCTTCCATGCACTGCGTTCACCCCTCACCAATCAGATTATATGGAATGTTCGTACTTGAACAGGACTGGCATCAAAACTGTACATGTTGTGCAAACTGTACAGATAATGTTGTACTGCTGTCCTTGATGTCCTTAAAAAACTGATTGATCTTTGATTAAACGTCCCCTCCCACATTTATTTCAATAATCAGTTCTAAGAACAGAATCGCCTCATAACAGCTCCATTACTGAAAAGACAGGCAGGGAGTGGCCAGGCGGGACAGGACGACACGCATGCAGTCTGGGATCTGAAAGGCCACATACACAATGAAGCTTCATTTTTTGCACTCTCTGCACAGTGTGCACATGGCCAACGAGTATGTGTATAAAGAGGGAGGAGGGGGGTGAGAAAAACCATAGGAAGAATTTGAGGTGCAAAATTGTGTGAAGACAGTCCGAGGCCCAGTTCACAGCGCAGTTGCAGCCACACCTGTTTGTCAATGGGTTTTAGCTGCGTATACACCACCAAATCCCTCTTTCCAGTGAGTCTCTGTACCCAGAAGCAAAGAAACCCAGCACTTGTGAAATGGAAAAGGGTGGAACTCCACAGCAGGAACCACAGATAAGATAAGACTCCTTTTCCAAGTAAACATGTACACTTGCAGGCGTAAAGCTACAGAATAAATATCATGGGTTTGAGTCTGTGGGGTTTTTAAGGTGGCAAAGGAAAAAGTTTCTTTGCAATGAAATGTTTATTTTTCCATTATGTAGAATCTTATCCCATAATCCTGATGTGGACTTTGTGCTAAAGACCCAATAAACACCCACTGGAAAAAGTAGGTACATTTGATAAAAGTCTGTTGTTGTGGATTAATAAAAATATTTTTTTTATAAATATGTTCTGGAAAGTACCTTTTTGACATCTTAGTTAAATAAAAACTATTATTGCTTTAAATTGAACAATTATTCCATGTATTATAGTATAATTATTCATGAAATTTGCATTTATAATTAATGGATAGCACATTTAAGACTAAAAACATGAACACAGTTTGTGTTACAATTTGCATACTATATATACGAAATAAATGCAAGATTACAATTAGTACATTCCAAATAATAATTTATTGAAAATAAATTACCAGTCAAACACACTAACTTATTAAATTATTGGAGTTCCCATATGCTGCACGTTTATATTATCTATTGTTGTAATAAATAAATAAATAGTTTGGAGTATGAATAAATGAATGAATGAATAAATAAATACATACATAAATAGGATTAATTATAGTTTGGAGAATAAATAAATTCAAGTTTTCATACATAAGTTAAATGAATATTATTTTACAAAACGAATTTCAAGCATTTAGTCAGAAGCCTTTATAGATCACGAGGTTTGTAAAATCAGAGGAAACATAAATTAATTTAACTATCCAAAATTTTGTCTGGTCATGTAATATGCCAAAAATGGCCAGATGATGATTATCTTTTTTCCAGTCGATTTTCGTGAATACTTTTTTGAATCAGCCTGTGATCGTATGGTTGCTCGGTATGACCAAAATTACGAAAATATTACTAGGTGTATTTAAAGTCTGAATCAAAATCTGCATAAATCACTTTGACTATGTGGGACCACTGATATGAATGGGTTCCTGTAATGTGTGACTTTCAGATTTAAACCCGTCTTAGAAAATGAATCACCCCAGCAGATGATTTACAGTCAGTCCTGTTCTGCACTAGAGCAGAGAAGGAGCTGGTTCTGCTTGATTCTAGTGTGTTTCGTACATCACACAAGGATCTCTAAGTTAATTCATGAAAGGATGTTCCTGAGGCGGGATTTATTCAAATGTTTTTAACCAACAGGTGCTCAGTTCGTCCCTACCGAGTCAATTATTCAGGCACAGGACTGCAGCCTGAGCATGTGATTTGTGACTGTCACACACACAGACGCTTTGGGCAGAGTGACACGGCACACATGTTGTTCACTGTGACTTTGATTCGCAGTGTCACCGTGACCAGTACCATCTCTCTTGTGACACTGGCTTACTTTCCAATACAGGAAGCAGTGAATGTGTGTGTATGTGTGTCTATGGTTCCACATGTCCATCATAAGTTGAAAAGGGAAATCACCCTCTCCTAGCAGTAGCATATTTCAAAGAAAGAGGATATTTCATCACCAGTTTGCAGTGATTCTTCTGTAATTTCTGGAATATAATAAAAGTAAGCATGCGTGCTTGAAGGTGCAGTGTGTGATTTCTACACCACTAGTGGCACCAAACTGAACTGTAAAAATAATTAGCCCATGCAAAACCTCTGCTACAATGCCAGTGTTGTAGGTGGTCGTATGGTACGGATAAAAGGTTTAAAGATGTTATATGCCATTATTATACACTGCCCGGCAGTGTTATTATCAAGATGTGCATCAAGAGATCCAATTATTAAGCATTTGCCTATTTAAATCCAAACAGCAACTTTTTTTTTTTTTGCCTGGCATTACATCTAGAAATGTAATTCTGTGACCCTGCTTGATTTAAAAACACAATTCATTGTTGGTTCAGACATTTTCCGCCACATGATATGCAAATCTATTTAGCATATTCTTTATTTTGTTGTCTATTTGTCTGTTTATTTTATTTTGCCAAAAGTATAACTATCTTATGTATATCCCAATCATAAAGAATCACAATTATAAAACAAATCAATGGAGAACAAATATTTTAATATATGCAAATGAACAGTGATGTGATGCATCAATATGACAAAGGATACAGTGGTATATTTCAGTAGGAATGACTACTTGCACTATCAGCACAGAGCCACATCAAATGATTTGATTACAGTCAGTAAGAACAGGGCTTTAGCAAACACTACTAACCCTTAGTTATTGCATTTGAGAGCTCTTTCCTGTAAATTACATCAGCATAAATGTGATGAACAGATCAGCAAGCCCATCATGTGGCTATAAAGTTCAAACATCTGGAGAGAGACAGTATGCATGTCAGGTGCTTTGTTTTTCATGATCTCATTCTCATCTTGACTCAGCATCACATGACAACAGCTTCTTCCAGCTCCTCAGAACTCTGATGTCACACTGCCTTTGCTTTGTCTCAAGTGTCTTTGTGTTTAGTGCTGGAAAGCCCCTCCATTTGGGCTGATTTGTAATCTTTTCACAAAGAACTACGCAACAAATGACCATACATGGAAAACAAGTGGATGATAATGAAGTGTAATAGCAGCAGTCCAATGAAGCAGACAATGAAGTCACTTCAGGGGTCTACACACACATACACACCCTCACTCTTTGACTCAGGTGGCTCATGCCACCAACTTTCCAGCGCTTAGATCAGCAACACAAAATGTAATCTGACCTCATGGAGGAAAAAGAGGGAATTGACGCTTTTGTGCGTATACACACACACTCAGGCCTCAGATCTCTGCTCCCTCTCTCTTTCCCGGAAGAGTAGGTTCTATGTTATTGGAAATGGAGGGAGCAAAGCAAAAGCAGGAAAGGAAGGGGGAAAACAGATGAGGAGTTCCTTTTAAATCATGTGATTGGTGAGTCAGTGCATGAGCTCAGTGCAACACAAGATCCCCTGTGATTGGTGGACAGTGATGTGCTGATCCGATCTGCATATGGAGGACAGAGATGGAGTGAGCCTATAGGAATTATGAATAACTGCATAAATGTACTGGAAAAAGTGCAAGAATTCTTAAGATTGTTATGCCATTTTATGGGATAACTAGATATTTTATAAAAGCAAATATCTGCACAGATGTACAGGCTAAAATAATGGGTTATTGTGACTTAATTTTTATATTTTCTGAAGAAAGCATGAGTGGTGTTTATCGGAGAAAAATTCTCTGCCACATGCATGGAGATTGTCGAGATATTGCTATATGGTTGCTAGAGGGTTGTGGGTGGTTTCTAAGCCATTGCTATAGGTGGTTGCTATATTTTTAGTGTTTGTGAACAAAATTTTGTACTTTTTACCAATTTTATTTGACATGAAATCCCTGAGCAAGCCAAATCTTATCAATCCAAATCGCTTCAGGTGCCTAATTTATAAAACGTGCATATGCACAGATTTGATCTGTGTGTGTACGTTAAAATCCATGACAACGTTCAGATTCAGATTTCAGATTCAGGGTCTAAGAAGACATAAGCATTTTTCCTTGTGGCAGAGAGTCGGAGTAGGCTACTGCAGGTATTTGGAAATCTAAAGCACAGGACACACCAAGCCAATGTCAAAGATCTAGCGGCGATGAAAGCCGACTGTGTTGTCGCCTCTCGTCAGTGGTGTCTCGGCCAAAAAGCTGCGCTTGAACACACCAAAAAGACTAAAGGCGACTGTCAACAAGCACGTGCATTCTGTGCCTACATGCAAGCAAATATCTGTCTACCAACAGGTATCAATAGTCTATTTTCGTCATTCAAAAAGGGAAACCGAAACTAGGACTGCAGATACAAACCGTACAAAGCAGCACTTGCTTACCATTTTGAAAATCAATCACACTGATCATTTTATTCATTCCAGTCAGCTCATGTTATTATGAAAATATTTGTGCATTCGAATGCTCAGGTAAAATGATGTAAAATTATAACAGCCTTCTGTGCACTGTCTTGACTTTTTTGCTCGTTTTTATCACTTTCGCTTTTATTTTTGTACATTGACTCATTCACAAAGCTGAACAGCCAATCAGAGTTCTCTCTTTCAAAGATGGCCCGATGCCAATTCAACATGTCGAATTGGTATGTTGAACAACTCAACATATTGATTTGGCCCTAAAAAAAAAGCCAGCGTCCGACTAGAGTCAATTGTGTGGAACACACCGAAAAAACGAAGCCGACTGAAGCTCAAAAACGGCCCGACGTTGCCCGACGGCCAACCAAACCCTTTTGCTTTAAAAGTTTCAGAATATGTATTACCTACCACCACAACACAATTATTTTGCACAAAATCACGTACAAGGGTTTTTGGGACAAAAAAAGGGTACAGTTTATTATGCTATTCCTCAACAGTTACAATAGGCTGATTTTCTCTGACCAGTTTAAAAATGTCATTACGAAATGTCAAAAGGAACAAAAAAGGTGAAATTTGTGGGTTTTAAATACCTAAAGAGTAGGAGAACACAGTCTTTGAAAAATGTGTATTTAAAAATGCTCATGGTCGCACAATTACCCATATGCATGTTTGCGTGTTTATGATTTTTTTGAGATTGGAATTTGATTCCCAGTTTCTTCTTGACATCAATGCTGTGCTCTGTGCACGTCATGTTAAATGAAATATTTACACAACAGACCCTCGGCATGTTAACTCTTCAATAGACGTCACAAATCAAACACAAACATAGCCAGTGGTCTGCGCAAGCACTGTACTGTGGGAGAAGAGTTGAAAACAAAGGTGGTACAGCACCATACACACCAAGCCATTAATATTCCATCTCACTTACACAATGATAGTGAGGTCACCGTATAACAGCTCTCTGAAGTGCTGTGTCATTAGAGGCACAGCCTGGATGATATTTCATCTGTATACGAGTACACCAACTCTCCTTCAAAATAAACAATAGGGATTCAGCTGGACGCACATGGTAAACCCTTAGTTTGTGAAGTGCCAGCCAAAGGAAATTCTAAAAAGGGTTTGGCACTTTTATTTGAAGGTGTGATGGAGGCCTCGCATGCCCGTAAGAGTGTATCAGACATTGGAGTCGCTGGAAATTAAGTCAGCATGGTGATGGGTCAGACTTGAAGGGACATCTATGTCCTGAAATGGATGCATGATTTGATTAAATAAAACAGATTCCATTACCATTTTAAGAAAATAAGCACTCTGTCTTTCTCTAGACTTAGAGTCAACTAAGGACATTGCTGACATATCAAAGCTGACCAAGAAATGAAAGGATATATTTCGTTGTGTAGCAAAGCTCCAATGGAGATTATTAGTAACTGAAAGCGGTGTTAAGGGGATTTACATATCTAGCAAGCTAAAAAGGGTGGGTAGAGCCAGGACACACACATTCAGGTGGACAGGGCCACTACAGAAACTCTCAGGGCAAACTAGGCTACAGTTAAAAGAATCAGTTGAGTACTGGTTCAAAGGTCAGTACCCAAGTGTTGGCAAAGGGGCTGAAATAAAATACACTTCTGACTTAAACTCAATCCTCTGGAGCTGTTTTTTTGGGTCCCACTATGACTAAGGTAATAAATAGGTGCTGTGGATGATACATCAGACGTTGAAATTCAGGGCTGAAGAGCAGGAATCGGGCTTAGGTGACAATGAAGCTGGTCCAATGGAAGCTCTCAAATAAGAGGCAGTAGGTTAGTCATTCAGGACGGATTTATCACATAAAGACTTTTTAAATTGCACTCTTCTGAAGAAGAATGAAGGGAGTTGGTGCACACAAATGTGTTTGTCAGCAGGGGGATGTTAACTGCCCAATATCTCAACTCCCTGCTGAGTTAACAGCTCTACAGACTCTTCACAGCCTCTGGGAACAATGAGTAATTCGTTTTTTTCTTGTTGACTCTTGGGCAGGCTCTCATGGTCTTGGTCTCATGGTTGTTCTATGCACAACATCAGGAAGATCAGGCCTTTCCTAACTGAGCATGTAACACAACTTCTCGTCCAGGCCCTGGTCATTTCTAGGCTCTATTACTGCAATGCTCTTCTGACTGGACTTCCATCATGTGCAACTAAACCTCTACAAATGATCCAGAATGCTGCAGCTCGTCTGGTCTTCAACGAGCCCAAAAGGGCCCACGTCACTTCTCTATTTACCTCTCTGCACTGGCTACCACTCGCTGCTTGCATCAAGTTCAAGGTGTTGACACTTGCTTACAGATTGACCACAGGATCAGCTCCCTCCTACTTCCACTCACTACTACAAGTCTACATCCCTACCAGAAGCCTATGATCAGTCAATGAGCAACGGCTCGTGGTACCATCACAGAGAGCCTCAAAATCAGTCTCCAGAACATTCTCATTCACGGTACCATGCTGGTAGAATGATCTGCCGACCCTCATCCGGAATGCAGTATCCCTGACAGCATTCAAAAGACAGCTGAAAACTCATCTCTTCCGTGAGCACTTAACATAAAAAAAATTACAAAAACAAATTCTCTCCTTTTCCTTTAAATCCCTGCTTATTTGGCTCATGCTACTCCGAGCAATGTCTGAACTTTGTATTTTGAGCACTTCTTGCGTTGTTTTTGTCTCTTCACGATGACTCGCTTGGTTTAGTCCTCAGTTGTAAGTAACTTCGGATAAAAGCGTCTGCTAAATGACTAAATGTAAATGTAAATGTCTTAGCAGTAAGCTCCAGTTGGAGGTTTAGCAGAGAAACTACATCCCAACAAATGTGCTCTGGTCCAAGGTTTTTGATGCCTCATCATCATCATTTTCTTTTCCTCAGCAAACGCCATGCCGCATTTTGCAAAATCTACAGGAAGTGTTTGTGAGAAATGTCAGTTAATTTCAATGACAAGATTTCAGAAACAAGTTAATAGATGTGACACCGTCTACTGCGGGAGCAGTCTACCCTGCTCCTGGAGGGCTACTGTACTATCCGGCAGAGTTTAGCTCCAACCCTAATCAAACACACTTAATCAACCTGTTCAGAATTACTTGAAAATTACAGGCAGGTTTGTTGAAGCAGGCTTGGAACTGAACTCTGCAGAAAGGTAGCCCTCCAGGAGCAGGGTTGTTTGTAATTTGCATGGGCCCATCTAAGGTCCAAAAGTTGGTGAACAGTTCGTATCTAAGCACAGTCATATCAGGCCTGTGCTTGTTTCCCTACAGCGCTCTCCCAAGCTTGAGTCATGTGACCTCTTGTATAATTTCAGCTCTCACGGTCTTCACACAAAGAGTGGCTGACAGCAGCCTCATGCACCAACAGACCCAGGAAAGACCCTAAAAAAACCCTGAGCGTGTATATTTGCGTTTGGCTCTGGACTTAAGTTTTAATTCATTGTTCTCCCACAGACTACAGCAGATGTTTTTGCTTCTGCTGTGTTTTCTGAGGGGCACAAAGTGGGTGAGGAGTGTGAGTGTGACATTTCCCACCACCTGCAAATGCAACATAGTCTTACTCAAAACAGGAAACACAGATGAAAGAGAATGATTCAGAAAAAAAGAAGCTTGGACAGCACCGACCTTAAACCAGAAAATAAGTATTTTCATCTCTTTTGGCTATTTTGGACTGAGCGCAGAGCTTTGATTCCTCAAAGGGAAACTTTCTCAAAGAAGTGAACTTGCTGTTGATATTAAAAGAGCAATAATCTGTCTATAGTGCCTTTTTCTCTATTCCATTGTTAAGGTAAGATACTTACCTCAAACCACATATCTTTGGGGCTGTTTACATGACACGATTTTCAACTAAAAACTAAAAACTTAGTTTTGGCCATTCGTTTACACGTCAATGGCGTTTTGGGTGCCTGAAAAAGCAAACTTTAGAGAACGGGTTTCAAATTGCACATTTTTGAAAACGGTCTCCATGTAAGCAACAAAAACCCGAAGATGATGACATCATGGACATACGTATTACGTGTTCAGTCTACAGTGTTTCATCGCCATCTAATGGCCTTGCAGCAGAATACTGGCTTTTTAGTCATTTTCGCGGATCCATGTGAATGGAGATCGTTTTGACAATGGATGCCGTCTGTATGTACTGTGTGTGCTGTACTGTACTTCTTTGTTTATGCTTGCGACATGAGGTTGTCGAGGAAAGATGTATTATTATTTTTGTAAGGTGTAGTCATTTAACGTTGTTCTGCAAAATTTCAATAGGAATGTGTGCAACCAGGCATTTTGATTGAAGGTGAAAAAAAATGTCCATACAGAATTCACATTAGGTTTAAGATGGTTTATAATTTCACCAACAAAAAGCTGTTTGGTTTAAAAATGCAATATGTCTTAGCAGTGCTTTGTGCATTGTTGATGACAATAGACTGTGGAACTTTTTTGCCTGCAAAACTTTGCATGTGTGACCAAACATTCATCACCTCCCCAACTATAAAAAAAACAAAAAAAACATAGACTTGACATTGAACGAGGGAGCCATATTAAGGGATCAGAGTATCCTAGAGATTTGAGGGGCTCTTCTGACTTAGATAAGTAGCTTGGCAACCACAACACCCTAGCATTGTGGTTGCAACTTTTGCACTGGTAAGCACCACTCACATTTTCCATAAACACCATTCCATAAAATACAACATTTACAAAAACTCTCCACCAGAGTTGTACATTGTGGCATTGTGTGATGGGAAGAAATCCAAATACCAAGCATATCTGAGCATTAATAACCATTATAACTAATGACCATAGTATTGTTTAAAGTAGGGTCACAGAACAGGCCTGCTCAGTTAAATAGACATGACATTTTCGTCTGTTACAAAAGAAATGGGATTCATAATTTTTTTCTCTCACACACACGTACAGTACACATCCCCAGCTCCTCACTGTAAGACTGGTGCTCGGAAACCAGAACCAGTTTCTCCGGGACTGCAGCAGGAGAAACGGGTCAAGCAGGCCTGGCAGAGAAAGAAACAGCTCAGGTTGATGAAGAACTCTTGCCTGCAGGCAGAAACTACATGTCCCCGCCTATAAAGAGAAGCCTGGGATTCAGGGAAAGATTTGTTCCCAATGGAGAGGGGAAAAAAAAAACATATTGTGTGAAAATGTACTTCCACAAAAGTGTGAGAACAGAGGCTAGAAGAACATGATGATACATGCAATACCCAGCAGGATTTTAAATGGACAGAGATATCATGTGTTATACTGCATTCACCAAATATTAATTAAATAGGTAAAAACATAATTCAGGATGTACAGGTGTTGCAGTAAATATGACTTGAAAAATTGTAAGGAATTAATTTGTAAATATATTAGCCATTATTATACTCTGTGAGATGCATCAGGGCATTAAAAAAAAATGCAATACTAAGACAACAACATTTCCCTGTGTGCATTTCTAAACTCCAAAAGTTTCTCTGTGCAAATTCCAATCCCACTCTTTAATGCAAATACGTATCTTTTGGAATGAACTATGCTGACTTCTTGAGGAAGAACATTTCCCTTGAGCAGTGAATTTGCATATGTGCTTCATGTGCAGAACTGTGGACAAAGATGCCCAAACACTCTCACTCTCTGGAAAAATTATCTGGAAAGGAAAGCAAATAGGTTCAGTGATAATGTGTTAAGTTAAATCACATTATGACTGATCTAGGCAAATCTTTGCAAATCATCAAAACTGACCTCAGTTCTGGTGCATGAGGACATCTAATCCTTTAAACAGGCTTATGCAGACATATCTACCATATCCAGGAGTTATCTGAGCTGCACTTTGGGAACACATTGAGTCTGTAATATTGCAAAGTGTTGACCCGGTCATGTGCCCAAGGTTCCTGGCAGACTCCAGATTCTCAGCACAGGTGGAATGGAAAGAGGTGAGAGGCAGCGAATATATATATATAGCAAAATAATCATTTTAAAAGGTTGAACTTCAACTTCCAAATACTTACTTACCTCTCAGCACAAGCATCACAGTGTTTTAACCTCCATATAAAAAACCTTACAGATCTTCATAGGAGAGCATTTTACTATTTGCACTAATAATTTGATTAATATTTTCTCAGTGTCATGATCGATATGCTGGCTTTTATGATGTTGTACGCATGGGATCAGTCTCTC
Organism: Meda fulgida; assembly: GCA_030578275.1. NCBI lineage: Eukaryota > Metazoa > Chordata > Actinopteri > Cypriniformes > Leuciscidae > Meda > Meda fulgida. Next base: position 3,776,901 of record JAROOJ010000031.1, read on the forward strand.
TTGTTTTGATTTTCATGAAGGCATGGATGATATAACATGTGTGTTATGGAGCTGTTGGGTAATTACTGGCTGCACTTTGAAAGGTCAGTAAATGGGGTAAAACATGACACTTGAACTGTTAGACTGCTTGACCATGTGTGCACTGCAGCACCAGGGCAGGGTAACAGTAACTTGCCACTATAGAGTTCAATGCACTGTTGATGCAAGTTACATCTAAGGGCCATAATCCATGCACAAGGTCTTTTCTGAGTTTCTGAGGTTGCATGCTGCAACTGTAAGTCAGTGGTTAGAGTTAACAGACCAAAACAACCTCATTCAACATTAATACCTCTTCCTCTTGTATCTCATTTTCATATTTGTCCAGGTAATCCCTTGTATCTCATTTGAATAAGAAAGCAAACATTAGCTGTGCAAATAAGCTGTCTGAAATTGGTGTGTTTGTGCATGCATGTTTGCATGCATGTGGGTTTGCAAAGGTTTCTTATACTGGAACCGTGAGAGCCATAGACCCACTCAGTAAGTGGGCGATGCGGATGGGCAGTGTAGGTGAGGAGGGTTTACAAAAAGGTTACAGGCAAAAAAGAAAAAAAGAAATGGAGCTCTGTAATGCCGAGTTCACACTGAACGATTTTAGCCCTGATTTTCGCTCGCCGACAGGTTTTGTGAGATCACTGACAAATGCCGAAATCATAGGCAATTCGGTGCTTGTTCGCGTGAGTGACACTCATGCAGTGTGAATTATCAAAGACACGATCTGAGAGAATCGCCGATTCAAAATCCTGCTGTGTGAATGTGTTCTGACTGAAAACTACATCTTTTTTTCCACCTTTGTTGCCATTGGCTTTTAGCTTGCTTAGTTGGGGACATTAAATTTAACATCTAATTTAATATTCAACAATAATATTGATCTGCCTGCATTGACACCATTATATGAAAACTAAACTGAGCTGGACGATGGCATCACGGTTTTCTCCAGAACGGCTATATATATAAATGAACGAAATTAATAACTTTTTTACAACAAAAATGAAACATCACTGAACTTACTTAAGCTGGACCGTGACGCTATTTTCTTCTGGAAACAAACTTTGTTGCAGTATTTTCCTATCTCTGTAAAGCTGGTTTGAAACAATCTGTATTGTAAAAAGCGCTATGTAAATAAATGTGACTTGACTTAGATACAGGGTAGCGGAATATTCGGGGAGGAGTTATAGACCAGAGTATCAGTATTTTAAGAGATATATTTAGAATTATATCAAACAGAAACAAAGCACAATCATTTGCTTGACCAGAAGCAACAGCAGCACATTATTATTTATAAATTATTTATTTACCCTCCAACTCTCTTTGCAGAACACACAATCCTTGCGCCCCGCGTCTCCCCAACCATTTCCTCCTGCATGATCTGTTTTTCTTTTTCTCCTTTTCGCTACAAATCAGTGCACAGACAATTTGGATCGCAATTTTCTTGCAGGCTATCATTTTTAATAACAATTTCAGTCTCACACACGCGTGATCTTGCGTTATTTCCTTACCACTTCTCGCGTGTGTTTGGGTGTGAAACGTAGTTTGCGGACCAGACAGAAGTTGACGGCGATTCTTTCTTTTGTAAAGTCATGCGGTGTGAAACCCCCTGTTGCCGATCCATCGTGCAGTGTGAACACAGCAGCAATTGAATGCTGCCCCAAATAAACGTGCAGTGTGAAAAGAACAGTGACAAAACTACTTAGAAAATCGTGGAGTGTGAACTCGGCATAAGATGACTATGACGTGGCAGTCCAGAGTGCCTCTGACACGGTCACAAACATACATTTAAATTTGTGGTTTTCTAGAATAACTTTCTCCCCATTGAGAAAGCGGCTGGTGAATGGATGATGGAATGGATGCAAACAGGTGAGTAACCGGAGAGAAAACGTACTATGACGCACTATGACATTTCTTATCTGTTCTGTTGCAGGCAGAGGATTGCACAGGTATTCATGAATGATAGATGAGACCAGATGATTGTGGTGTGGAAGGATGAGATGAGAGGTGCTGATGAGGGTAATCGCAGACAGGTGTGGTGATTTAGAAGTGAGTGCAGGTGATAACCAAGGAGGATTGTGGGAGATGTAGAGTGCAGAATTGATGGACAGGTTTGGTGGTATGGGTAGGTTTAAAGTGTAAGGGAAGGATCAACAGTGTAATTACAGCTGTAATTACATGCAGGTATTTTTGAAAAAAAAATTTACAACTACAATGTAAAAACATGCATGTACGCAATAAGTGCATTGTATCAAATGATTTGTTTAAATGTTAATGCACAGTAGTTAAAGACACTAAATATAAAGTGGGACCAATTACTCCATATGCAACTCTGAAATCTAAATATTATTTTACAATAATAAAATATAATATAAATATAATTTATGAAGTAAATATTTGCTCTTAGATTTTGTTATAGTTCAATTGATAATAATTTTCAACGCTTAAAAATATTCTAAATACACAAATGTAACTGGAGGGAACAATTAAACCCATGGTGGACCATTACAACTGAAAAAGATGATTTAGTGTGCATTACTCAGAGAATAAACTTCCCCATTTGCAAAAATTTTCTCTATTTTTATGCAAATACTAAAACTACTCCTTTGGGATGCACTTCTGCTGAGAAAGAAAACTTCCCCTTCATACTACTGCAGTATATTATTCAATATGCACAATTTGTTTTGTTTTGTATTGCAGCAGATAAAAGTTATATGTATTCTTATAACAATAGCTCTTTTCAAACTGTCAAGTAATATGCAGGAGCAGAATGGCCTGTACGAAAGAACAAGCAGTTGCTTGTAAAGGCAGTACCATAAGAGGACAGCCAAACTCTCAGAGAACAATAACAGTGCAGGAGCTGCATGATTTCAGCAGTGACGCAACATTAGTGCTACTCTCAACAGTGACCATATTAGGGCATGGGTGGGGCTTCAGCGGAAACCAGGAAGTAGGGGGTCCTCTAGTGGAAATACCACATGACTTCCAGTACAATATCGAAATATCTCTCTTCCACTCCCCCCTCTCTTCTGCTGTTTTTCTCTCTACAACAAAATGCACTGTTTACTGTTTCATTAGGGCACGTATTGATCAGTTCAAATGTGAAGCAAGCAAGAGTAACATGAGGTCCGCTTCCAAATGCTGTAATCCGATTACTGGCATTTACAGCAAAAACATTGTGCAAGCTAGTGCAATCACATGCAGGTTCATAATACACTTTCTGGTAAATGAGACTGGTGCAAAAAATAAATAAATAGAAAGGCTGTTTCTGAGTTTAAACACTATAAAACAGGTCTGTTTATTTAACAGCATTAAGGAAGGGTCAACCGCAGCTTGCCAAATTCACTAGAATCTGTGGTAATATATGTGAAATTTTGTCTTTAAAAAGTATTATGAATGTCATCAAATACGCCACACTAAAAGTAGAGGAATCACTTTGAAATTGTGATTTAGTGCCAGATTCAGGCACTGAGGAATAGCTTGCAACTACATTACAATATTTAAAAAGCAAGTTGCAGTTTTTGAACGAATGCATACAAATTATATATATAAAATATATATTCAGAATAGTTCTGGCACAAAATTAAACGCACACCATAAATTTGAATAAACTGACCTGTATATTTACTTTTGATAATTTAGGCTCAAAAAATACTCTTCACATAAGCTTATAGCTTCTGTGCGCTAGGCCTATAGCTCAATTTCATTTCATTTTATTATGAAATAGTTTTTACTGTTTAATTATGAAATGATTTAGACCCTTGGGACCCCAGTAAAATATGCTGTGCAGCAGTAAAATTTTACTGATAAATCTGTGTCTGTATACCATGAATAATTTTCTCTTGAATATTTTTTTCTGTAAACTGTATTTTCCAGCAGCTGTTCATAATCATAACTATAGTGATGGCAGATTGCAAATTAATAACTCTTTTGATCTAATCGTTGAAAGGGGTTTGCAGAAAGGTCTGAAATTGTTAGCAATTCAACTTGATCTATTCTGACACTTCAGTCACACACAGACTAAAGACAGTTTATCATATATCAAAAAATATTAGTGACATGTTTGAAGGGGGTCTGTTCCTCAATATGAGAGGTTAGAAATGCTTCTGTTAGAACATAATTTAATGTGCACAAGTAGATTTGATACTTTTGGTGTTGTAGCCTTGTAGTGTTGTATAGATTTTGAAAAGAATCTTGCTGAGAAAGGCAACATGTTTAAATCCAGCTACACAAATGTTGTTTTAATGGCACAGACACAGGACCATCATGGCTGACTGATAGCATCACTCTTAAGCGATGTCCAGTGTCTTCACCATATGTCAGGTTGGCAGGCTACATGTCATGAGAACAGCACAGCCGTCAACATAAAGAGATACATCAACTCTACTCTTAAACCACATCCAACCCCGCACCCACAACAGAGACATACACAAACAAACCTCTGGAATCACTCCGTTTGCCTCAAACAAATACCAAGCCAGAGGTCATAATGGCGCGACAGGGCGCGAATCACCCACTCCCAGCGTCATGACAACCGCACGAGAACGTTCCGCTACAGAGCGCGCTCCTCTGCTTGCTTTTTCGCGGTCTCAGTTTCCCGCCCCCTCACGAGGCAATCCCCCTCAGAAATGACCACACGTCACTGTCACAGCTACGCCCACACTTCAACTCAACGCAACGAGATTCTCCGCTACGCACACAGAGGGCTGATCCGTGAACTTGACATCTTTTTTTGAATGTTGAACAATTGAAAAAAAAAAAAAAAAACACAGGGGATACATGTAATGAACTTGACACTATAGACACCCTGCTCAGCTGCGTCCGATTCACAGGGCCTATACGCAATATTCATTGTTCCCTAGTCTTGTAGCCTTTAGGCTATCTATAGAAAATCTCTTCCATTTGTTTATTTGAAACAGCAGGCGACGTCATCAAGCACAGAATAAATTGCTCACATATGATATAATTGGCTGGGATATCTGGCTACTTCTGGTATTTATATTCTACATTTAGGATCAGTTAAAGTGTGATTAAAACTATGCAAATACACAGAATTAGCCTACATTAGAAAATGCTTGTCAGAAGGGGTGAAGTGCAACAATGGCTAAAGTAGCCTAGTAATGTAAGTTTTTAAACCGTTTTTTATTCCATAAAAGTGAGAATTTAACCTAAATCTGTTATTTCAGTTCAGTCATTAACATCGGCTACTGGTTGCGTCTCAATCAGCTCCCTAGTTTGGGGCCAAAACAATCTGTTACCTTAAATTATATGTTTATCTCTGTAAAGCTGATTTGAAACAATCTACAATGTTAAAAGCGCTATATAAATGAAGATGACTTGACTTGACTAGTTCAGTAGGCCTAGTCTAGGGCACTGATCAGGGAGTCTGAATTTTTAAGGGCTGTTTCAATCGCAATAATAGGGAGACCAGGGAGAGTTGTAACACTTTTGGCCATTTTTAGCAATACATCAAAAAACATTTATACTGGAATAACCTTTTTTTTTAATTATAAACTTCAATCTGTCAACTGATGAAACAATGTATTTAAGTGGTTTTATGAAATATGTACAGATTGCAAGTTTTATTTTAATACAGTCTCTCCACTGTTACAACCGTCCCAGTGTACAGGGACGGTTGTAACACATGTCAAGTCAAGTCATCTTCATTTATATAGCGCTTTTAACAATGTAGATTCTTTCAAAGCAGCTTTACAGAGGTAAATTCTTGCCTATAAATTTGATACAGAATTTCATTTAATTTTACCACTTCGTTTTAGGTACGCGAACTTAATTCCCCACAACGTTTTAACTGTAGAGTGGTAAAGGGATCCTCCATAGGGAGAGGCTAGTTTGCACTTCAGCACTGCGTTGTCATCGGGTCCAGGCGAAGGTCCTTCGTCAGATCTGGATACGGCCTGAATCCGGCAGGCTGCAGGAAAACCTCGGGATAAACAAAAACGCTAAAATTAGCGTAGATTCCATTCTTCTTATGATGTAACGAGTACATCAGGATTTAAGGGAAGTGTTAGCAAGTGTTTAGCAGCCTAAACATTGAATTATAGAAGTCGATAATGTATTATGTGAATGCTAAGTCAAAGAGATGTGTTTTTAATCTAGCTTTGAACTGACAGAGTGTTTCTACTTCACGGACAATGTTAGGAAGATTGTTCCAAAGTTTTGGTGCTAAATAGGAAAAGGATCTACCGATCTTGAAATTCTAGGTATTATTAACTGGCCGGAATTTTGAGATCGCAATAGACTATAAAATGAAGGACTAAATGAAGGACCGGATCGCAATAAAATGAAGGACTATAATGCGTTAAGAGCTCGCTCTTATAAAACAATAAAACATAAGTTCATGTGTATTTGGCATGCTGTCCGGGGGGAGGGCGCCGAGCTCGGAGTTAGGCACAAACCCAGAGTACCCCCCCCCCCCCCCCGGCAAAAGGCTAAAGAGCAGAGGACAGCCGCCGGACTAAAGACCCCCCCAAATTAGTGGCTAGTTTGGCGGGCTGGCATCTCAAAAAGGGGCCTGGATGCTCAACCAGGAGGGCGGCTTGTGGCCGTTGGGCCCGCCGACGGTTGAGCGACGATTCCGATCTATGCTTATTGGAAGGTTCTTGCTGTGTCCGCTGTGAGACCAGTGTTTGAGGGAAGTTCTCGCTGCGTCCGCTGTGGGACCAAAAGCTCACTGGACAGAAAGAGGAAACAGGAAAGAGGAAAATAAGTACTCAACCGGGAGATTTCCTCACACTGCGTCGCTGGACGAAAGAGAAAACGTAAGTGCTCTACCGGGAAATTACTCACTGCGTCCACTGTGGGACCAAAAGCTCGCTGGACAGAAAGAGGAAACGGGAAAAGAGGAAAATGAGTTCTCAACCGGGAGATTTTCTCACACAGCGTCGCTGGATGAAAGATAAAACGTAAGTGCTCTACTGGGAAAGTACTCACTGCGTCCCCTGTGGTACCAAAAGCTCGCTGGACAGAAAGAGGAAACGGGAAAAGAAGAAAATGAGTAAAACTCTTGAGTATGAGTAAAAAAAAATTATGAGAGAAATGAGAGAAAACGTAAGTGCTCTACCAGAAGCTTTTTTTTTAACCAATGAGGGTTTGGTGGGCTTTTTTAATGTGGAACCGGTTGGTCCTGATATAGCTTTGGAAAGCATCAGAGGACCATCTCCCGAGAGCTTGGATCTGCTTTTGGGAGAGGCCTTTTTGGGCTGCTGAAGTTGCTGCCCCGATACGGAAGGAGTGGCTTGAAAAATCCTTCGATGGAATGCCTGACTGTTGGAGAACGGATTTGAGGTGTTTCGGTAACCAAAAGCGTGTCACAGGTTGGATTCGTCAATGAATAGGGGTTCCAGAGGAGATTTAGCTTGGGAGCTTCTCGGTATGGTTGGATTGGCGATGAGAGGTTAAAAATGTAGATGAAATTATCTTTTTTGGTTTGATCGATCTTACTTTGCTTGATCAAATATGAGATTGTTTCATCATCTAGTACTGACAAGTCTGAGATGGTGGGGTGGATTTTTGGGTCAAATTTCGAGGTGATAGCGAGTTCCGAGCATCTAAGAAAACAAAAAAAAGGCTAGGGTGAACATGGCGTCGAGTGTGCGGGCGGTATCGAGGGGCTGGTAGCTGAGAATACATTTGGTGAGAATGTCTAGCGTTATAGGTTGTCCGGTGTCGGGATGGGTGGGCTGGGATCTTTGAATCCCTTTGATCAGCAAGGAGGTTTGTGGATTATTTATCTCAGTGGAGGGAGTGCCGTACATTAGTTTATGGAAAAACTGGATGCCGCTCAAGTAACCTTTAATAGACCCGACTTGTAAGCCCTTAACACTATTAAGGTAGGAAATAAATGAGGTGATTGAAAGGAGGGTAAAATCAGGGAACGACATGCTATAAGAGACGTGGAATGTTTTAAAACATCTCCAAGCCGTTACGTAGGATTGGAGGGTCCTGGGAGAAACTGCTTGGAGGATAGTGTCGAGCGATGCGTCGAGGAGGGGTTTTAGCGGGTGGGTTACAGGAATATCAGTTCCGAATAGCGAGGTACTGGAGTTGGGAATTGGTTTGCCTCTGGAGCCAGCATCCTGAATTTCTGAGAGGAACTGTGTGCGGATGCTTTGGGACACTGGTGGTGGTTCCATGGTGACGGCATTGGACGGGACGGGCATCGGAGTTGCTGTGAAGAGAGAATATTGTGACTTGGGTTGATGAGAGAGCTGGGAGGGGTATAAGCCGGGGCTGCGAATGTTGGCGGCGGCTTCACGCTTGGATTACCCTCTGTGGCTTGATAAGGAAAGTGAGTTGGAGGATAGAAAGGAAAGGAAGGGTGGTAGTATGAAGAGTGGTCTTGTGATGCAAGCTGAGGCGGGCTGGCGCTTGTTTGAGCTACTGGAGCTGCAGGCCACTGGATGTGGGCGGGGTTGTAACCTGTTGGGTGAGACTGTTGAAAGGGTTGGGCCTGTGATGCTAGCGGCGGTAGCCTCGTGCTAGTGTCTGCGATTGGAGCTGGAGGCCACTGAAAAGGAAAATGGTTATGAGCAGCATGAGTATAAACCTGAGAGGGTGTGGAGAAGCCGCTGGGCCCGGCTGCATACAGCTCTGCGACAGCGGGAGCCGTGGTGGAGGGCTGGGCCTCGTCAAAAGGTGGGAGTTGACCTCGATAGGCGAATCGAGCCGGATCTTGTGCGGGAGGACGACGGTGGTGACTGGGCAGGCGACTTTTGGGCCCTGCGGGCTTTGCTCTGCCTGTGAGTTGTCTTGGGAGTTGGAGTGGACTTTGAAGAGTGGTTAGCTGACTGCGTTAAGATAACGTACAGATCATACAGCTCCGCTTTATTCATTTTTCGCAAAGCCTGTATGTCTGAATTATCCAGGGCTCGCCTCAATCCAGCTACGGTCCATTTACCGATAGGTGGGATCGTCGGGGCGGCTGAGCTGTGGGAGGAGGCCGGACAGGAAGATGGAAGGCTTGCCGGGCTTAACATTTATAATGTATTTACAGCTGACATGTTGCACATATATTTTAGCAAAGTATTTATCATAATGTACTTTAAATAACATTAAAAAATAGTGTCAGAAAGATATCAGCTCTGCTGTTGTCCATAAATACCAGTAATGATGTTGTACAATAAAGACGTTGTCATGTCGCTGGAAATAGAGTCATCAGTGTCCCAATGTGTAGTGAGCAAGGGTTCTTACTGTCCCAGTGCCCAAATTCATGTACACAATATAGGCTACTGATTCACAACCTAAGAAGATATGGGAGTACACACTCATTAAAGCTCATTTACTACCAATGTGGCAAATCAAAGGAGTTAGAATTGGTGGGCTGAGGACCATATGCCAATGAAAACCTAAACGTCCCAGTCATTAGAAAGCTCACTGGTGTAATTTGCATGACTGTCAGTAGTATGACTTTGTGAGTTAACACTGCAATTAGTCAGGCACCAGGGTTCTGTGCTACCTAGCCTACATTTACACCCTGAGTTTTAAATAGCATTTATATGTAGGCCTACAGCATATCAACAATTTGTCTGTAAGGTCCTGTGCATGAAACCTCTGGACATTAACACTTTAAATGGAGCCCATTGTTCTCCAAAGCAGCTCTTTATAACACCCTCAGGGTAGGGAAAGGTGGGGGAGTGGGAGGGGGTGTCATACTCCCTCCACCACTCCATCTTAAAGCCTGACACACACTCATGAGACCTGCACTGATGAGGTCAGCAGGCTAGCTCTGATGTCATCACTGCATGTGTGATTGAGTTTGAGTGTTGTTTTATTGTTCGCCTGTGGTGTATGACTCACATCTGTGAGACCACTTGTACTCCAAACAACAAACGTAAATGCAAGTCGTTAACATAAGAATATTGATGGTTTAAAATGAGAGATTGTATAGAGTTAACAATATACTGTATATACAAAGTAGGATGGGAAGTTGGTATTATCTACTATGTTGTTGAAAGAAAGGGGCTTATTTGTTAATTAGTAAATAAGTAAATAAGTTATTACATTACATTGAAAGATTATGAGAACAATAGGCTAAATTTTTTTCTGGAATAACATGAACATCCGGAATGATACAAAATAAAACCAGGATGAATGTGCATTGAAGTAAGTAAGAAAACGTACTTACTTTAAGAAAAGTTAGTAGGGTGATTTTTAATTTCATGTTGTTAAATTTAATTAATGCATGGCATCAGTCAGATTACTGTTTTTCAAAGTCCATATATGTGGCTCTCCGAATCACATCATAACCATTTGGCAGAAAACACATAATGTTAACTTTCTGTCACGATATCAAAACTGAAGAACCCGATCCCTTACAATGTATCAGTGAAGAGAGCAACTAGTGCACAGGAAGCCATTTCACCTCATTATGACTAAATATGCAAATGAAAGTCAAATTTAAATGATCACTCAGACGAATAGCTCTGCAAATTACAAACATGGGGAAAATAAGTGCACATTAAATCACCAATAAACATTATTTTCAACAGTGAATGTCGGTCTGAACTGCTCTTATTCATCATCAGCTGCATCATCAGACGTCACTGAGGGGGAAGACAATTTCCCAGTTAAAAGTTCCTAGTTAGCAACAATATAACCTTAAATCATCACTGATACTGTTCTACTTCGTGCACCTGCTGTGATAAACTGAGTTCACTGATATAATTGCTGTTACAGAGTTCTGAATGATATCTTCCAATCCGATAAATCGCTCTGAAGGAAACAGCCTGGTAGATCTAAAAAATGAAATTTAAGTCCTGTAACCTGAACTGTGTCTTGGAGGGAAAAAGAGTAAAATAGAGGGAAACAGATGGACAGAAGGAGGGGTGCACTCACTCGATTAGCCTTAAACCATTATGTGTTGGCAGGTGGTGGGAAAGAGTGGGGAAATAATGAGGAAGAAAGTGAAACTCACCAGTTTGCCTGCAAGGCAAACCAAGAGATTATCTGTCTGTGTAAATGTTGAAATTTAGCCCCTTTGACTGCACATAGCAACCGGAGATAAACACTGTACACTTAAAAGTGCTGCAAACATGCCAACTGTCAAGTGTTTCGATACACAGCTGTAGATATGGGCCACTGGGTCAGTGGGTTTGTACTGTGTGAACAGGTGCCTGTTGTGAACTTCCAATGATGATGACATTGAAGTATCGACCCTTGTTACGTCCTCAGAGTTCTGGGTTCGTTTTATAGTCATTTTTTTTCTGGTATTGCTTGTGGCTTGAGTGTTTGTGTTTTTCTAACAGGCAAGATGGCTTCTGTTACTGTTCCGGCAGCTGATTGGTGGTTCAATGGCTGATTGGGGCTTGGAACTCCATCCATTCGTCAGCTGCAGGCACTGGGATCTTTGGATCTTTATGACATTTAGACAATTTTTCTGACATTTTGATTAGAACATTTGACAAGTTTTTGACAACTGTTTTTGTGTGTTAGTAAACCTAGCTTGTGTTCTATTTTGGAACTTGTAGCAGCAGGACGGAGCACTTGTTTGTTTGTGGATTCTTATAATTTGTGTTAATTACTTTTTCTTTGTTGTTCATAGGGAGTTGGAGAAGATTTGGAGCTACCCCGGGGTATACACCACCCGTAGGTATACTTCTCTGTCTAGAAACACCAGCTAGACCTGGGCAGGCCACCAGCTGTAAGTTTGGTTAGGGCGCCTTGATCGTGTGCTAGATAGGGGTTGTATTTCTTTTTTTTTATTATTATTATTATTTTTTATTGTTGGGAGGTTAGTATAGGATAGGGGTGGGTTTAAAAAAAAAATTCTTTGCTTTGGTCCATTCAGCCCTCCCCTTCTTCCCAGAAAATTGTTTATTATTTACACTAATACCGTGGATAAATAAATGCTTTTTATACAGTGTTTGTGTCCTTTTTTCGCGCACCACGACTCCATACCTCCTTTGCTGGCATTGGTGGGCCCGAGTAGGGTGTTGTCAGGCTCCCCTCCCTTTGGGGGCTAGAACGTAACAACTCTGAAGTCATTCCTGAACTGCATCCAATAAGATGAGCCAGAACGAGAGGTGTCAATTGTCGGCGTCTGTGCATTTTTCATCTGCTTTCTTTATGAATGCTTTAATATAAATGACTTGTCTGTATGCCTTGAATATGCAGCACAGGTAAAATACAAGTGCAGATCAGTATATTTAAATCTTCCCCCCTGAGTGGAAGTTCCCTTTACAAATTGAATGACTGATGTTTAGACTTCAAATAAGAGTCTTCTGAGATAAAGAAAAGCCCTTGAGCACAACACAGATTGGACATTTTTCTGTCATCAGGTTTTTTTGATGTGTAAGACTGAAAATTCAATTACCCTGAATGCAGTGATACATTCAGATTTACTCTTGATATGAGCTTTTTCAAATGACCGGGGCCCCAAGTTTCCTGTAATAATGAAAATGTCATCTCTGATTTTAAGACAGTGAATGACAGGGAACAACAAGGTGCTTAACTTCTGTAGTATATAGGGACTACAGATTAAGCAAAACGAAAGGAATTCAGCATGATTCAAATATTTTACAGCAATTTCTGCGTTGAATATGACCTGTCTGCTTTCAACAGAACCTGTGGCATGCTTTCAGTTATCACAAAAAGTAAACTATGACTCACACTGCAATGCACTTACAATGAAATGTAAAAGCAGTATTTTATTTTATAGTTTTTAAGTAAGCACTTATTTGAATTGTCTTTTTGTTGTGGGAGTACTTTTATATTCACTTCTTATAATGCATCAACTTAATTCCTATGGATAGAGTTTGTCCAGTCCGGTCTCATGAAACTGCGTATCTTGAATTTCTCGCGCCATTTATATGCTAAAAATAGTTTTTGCGTGTATATGATACACAATTTTCAGGTGCATATGATACGCACTTTATGGCGTGTAATACGCACTCACTCCACACCCCTAATCCTACCAAAGGGGTTTACAGTGCATAGCATATGCACGCAAAAAAAAAAAACATTTTTGGCATATAAATGGTACGAGAAATTAAATTTGTGGTATAGATATGCACTTTTATGAGATCGTGTTGGTTTGTCAGTATCAGGGTCTGAGTCTCCTAAAAAAAACTGGATGAGAAAATAATTGATATTATAAAAATAAACAACGCAAATATTACAAAATGTGATATTAAAAAGTGTATAATTCACTCGTTTTTCTAAAGTAACACTGTCCAACAGCGACGGGTAAAGGCTAACGCTATCTCACAACCAATTCGTACAAATTTGTACGAGTGATTAAAAGGTGGCTAATTCGTACGAATTCATACAACCTCACTCGTACGTATTCGTACGATTTGTCTAAACCCACGTGATGGGTAGGTTTAGGGGCGGGGTCAGGGGTAGGTCATTTATATGAATTCATACGAATTTGGCAACTCGTAAAATATGTACGATTTAGCAAAAATCGTACAAATTCGTACGAGTGAGGTCGTATGAATTGTTACGAATTAGCCAAGAAGGTTGTGTGATGCGTTTGTCCAATCAATGACAGTGACACTGCAAATATGCAAATAAGATTGTTAAGACAGGGTTTAGAATTGTTTTGAAAGGTTATTGTTAATATTTCATTTTTTGAAACGTGATGCAAGATAACCCAGGATTCTGTTTACTCTGAGTTTAGAATGACCCAGGGTTAACTACTTCAAGTGTGAAAAGCCCTATAAAGAGTACAATTTCATGGCTATGCTTCTTAACACACTTAAGTACACTTTTAACGTCAAAATGTCAAATTAACCCCCAGTTTCACAGACAAGGTTTAAGACTAGTCCCAGACTAAAACGCATGTTTGAGCTTTTTTAACTAAGAGCAACTTGCACTGACATATCTTTTAATGCACCCTAGAAATTTTCCTTTTTTCTTTTTCTAGGGCACATTTATAAAAGCTACTTAAATGTCCTAATTAAATCAAGGCCTAATCCAGGGTCAATCTAAGCCCTGTCTGTGAAACCAGCCAAAATGTTTTACTTTGATCATCTTTTAAGTCTTTTATCATGCTTTAAATAAGTATATTTATTTTGATATGTTGTAATTTGCAGTGCTGTTCAGTTGCTCTGACTTCCACTGTAAATACTAACAGCCATAGTCCGATTCTGAGCTAGATGTTTAACCTAGAATATTATTTGTGCAGATTGGCTGCTGAACCATCACAGTGGTCTTGTTTATCAGAAATGGAGGGCAGGAAATTAGTGAAAGTGAAAGAAAGTGATCGAGGAGAAGGGTGTTTTTTTTTGTACAAGTGGGTGCAGAAAAGAGCGCTTATAGTGCAGGGTTAGCGCATGCTAGCGCTGTTGTGTGAGTGTGTCACTCCGGCTGGCGGAGTGAAATGTGGTTGAGTCACCCTGGAGAAAGCAGCTATAGAGATGAGTGTACAAGCAGATCAGTGGATTGTTTTCACCTCGCTACTGTACACATACAACCTGCCCACTGACGCCTCTGCTTACACTCACACAAGCCAGCCCACATGCCCTCTACCCATGCAACATCTCTCTGTCTTTCTCAGGGTCGGACCTGGGGTACGTTTCCCAAAAGCATGGTTAGCAGACTATAGGGTTCCGTCATTACTAATATAGTTCAGCAATTCTGAAACCATGGTTCCAACGAAAAATTTCAAACAGCATCACAAACTTGTGTGGTTGGAACTACAGCTCTCAACCTGTCGTTGAAAGCTTAGTTTCTTGCTAGTAGGACATGTGGACTTACATATAGATCAGGCTCTTGGGTATATAAGCAAGCTAACATGCAGTACATTTTATATCTTTCATTACATTTAAATATATATACATTTCTTTTTATATATTCATGTCAACAATCAGCTCTGTTTTTGCAGAGTGTGCATGCACGTAAATGCATACGGAAACCCCTTGTGATAATCAAATAAAGCAATATGACGGGGATCAAAAACGTCTCGGGTTATGACTATAACCCTTGTTCCCTGAGAAGGGAACGAGACACTGCGTCGAGATCGACACTTTGGGGACGCTCCCTAAGCGTGCGCCTCTGAAGTATGAATAAAACTAATCCAATCCTGATTGGTGTTGCGTCGTGACGTAACATGTGACGGCATACCCGGAAGTATAAAAGTGACGCTGTCACAACACACACTAGCCTCGCGATGAAGCAAGACGCTCAAAGGCCTCGAGGGGCGTGGCAGAACGACGCAGTGTCTCGTTCCCTTCTCAGGGAACAAGGGTTATAGTCATAACCCGAGACGTTCCCTTTCGAGGGAACTCAACACTGCGTCGAGATCGACACTTTGGGGAAGGAGTGCCCACTAGGCCACGCACCGAATAGGCCTGTCCCGGAGTGAAACTGTCTAGGCACTCAGCAAGGACTGAGCACGTGTGCGCCAGGCGTACTTGGAAGGTGGAGACTGTAGAACCTGATAAAAGTATGCGGAGTAGCCCAACCGGCTGCCTCGCAGATCTCCTGTAGAGGTACTCCCGAAAGAAGGGCCCTAGAAGAAGCCATGCTTCTAGTTGAATGGGCCCTGACGGCTAAAGGTGAAGGCAAACCGCGCACCTTGTAAGCCGCAGTAATAGCCTGGACTATCCAATTACTAATAGTCTGCTTAGATGCCGGGAGCCCCTTCTTAGGTGACCCAAAACATACTAATAACTGGTCCGACCTTCTCCAAGAAGAGGACCTCTCAAGGTACACGCTCAAAGCTCTGACGGGGCAGAGCAAATGAAGCTTCTCTTCTTCTGCCGACACATGAGGTGGAGGATGGAATGCCTGAAGGACTACAGACCGAGCCGTGTTCGAAGGAACCTTAGGTACGTAGCCCGGACTCGGGTGCAAAAAGGCCTTTACTCTGCCAGGGGCAAACTCCAAGCAAGCTGGTGTTACTGCCAGGGCTTGGAGATCTCCCACCCTCTTAAGAGAGGTAATGGCCAAGAGAAAAACCATTTTCTGCGTTAAATCCCTAGGCGAAGCCGACTCTAGAGGTTCGAAAGGGGCCAGGGATAACCCTTCCAGAACTATAGCCAGGTCCCAAGCAGGAACTCTAGACCTGGTTGCCGGCCTCATCCTCCAAGTACCGCGGAGAAACCGAATGACCAACTGGTGCCTCCCCAGGGTCCCATCACTTAACGGAGCGTGGAAAGCTGCAATGGCTGCCACGTACACCTTAAGCGTGGAAGGGGAGAGACCCGCAGAGAACCGATCTTGAAGAAATTCCAGAACTGAAGCCACCGGGCAGTTTACTGGATCCAACTCATGTTCTCTACACCAAGTGGCAAAAACATTCCACTTGAGGCCATATAATCTCCTAGTAGACGGAGCTCTGGAGCTAAGTATAGTTTCAACCACTCCAGCTGATAGACCAGCATTCAGGTACTGAACCCCCTCAGAGGCCAGACCCACAATTTCCACAGCTCTGGCTGAGGGTGGAGAATTGTGCCCCCCGCCTGAGACAACAGATCCCTCCTCAGAGGAATCTGCCATGGCGGAGCTATCAGGAGTGATACTATGTTCGAAAACCACACTCGGGTCGGCCACATTGGGGCAACCAGAAGAAGACTGATGCCCTCCTGACGGACCCTCTCCAGGACTCCCGGGAGCAGAGCGATCGGGGGAAAAGCGTACAGGCGAAGCCTCGGCCAGGCCTGTACCATGGCATCCAACCCCAGAGGGGCTGGAAGTGAGAGGGAGAACCAAAGTGGACAGTGGGACGTCTCTCGAGACGCAAACAGATCCACTTCCATTGGTCCAAACCTCTCCCATATCAACTTCACCACGTCTGGATGAAGTCTCCATTCCCCGGGCCTCAGCCCCTGCCTCGACAGGATGTCTGCTCCCTGATTCTGAACCCCCGGAATATACATTGCCTTGATAGACAGTATTTTCCCCTGGGACCAAAGAATAATCTGATGCGCCAGTCTGCACAGAGGGCGCGATCTGAGTCCCCCTTGTCGGTTCAGATAGGCTACCACCGACGTATTGTCGGATCGTACTAAGACATGGTAACCCTTGATGTCTGGGAGGAAGCTCCTCAAAGCCCTGAACACAGCCATCATCTCTAGGCAGTTTATATGCCAAGAACGATGATGGTCCTGCCACAGACCCCTGGCAAAGCGGCCGTCCATGACCGCGCCCCAGCCCGTGAGGGAAGCGTCTGTCGAAACGGATTTCCGGCGACATGACACTCCCAACACCGGCCCTTGGGATAGGAACCCAGGTTTCTTCCATATTTGCAGAGAACGAAGGCATCTGCGCGTTACTCTGATTAAACGAAACGGATTCCCCTTGGGAGAAAACCCCTTGGTTTTCAACCACCACTGAAGGGGCCTCATGTGCAGAAGGCCCAAAGGAATAACGTTGGATGCCGCTGCCATGAGACCCAGCATTCTTTGAAATTGCTTTACAGTGATGGCCTGGCCCAGCCTTAACCCAGATACCATCGCCAGAATTGACTCGACACGTGCGGGAGACATTCGTGCCTGCATCGTAATCGAGCTCCACACGATTCCCAAAAATATCGTGGACTGGGATGGTTCTAGCACACTCTTTTTTACATTGAGTCTCAACCCTAATTTCTGAATGTGGCCAAGGACGACATCTCGATGCCGAACTGCCATTTCTCGAGACTGGGCCAGAATGAGCCAGTCGTCGAGATAATTCAATATACGGATGCCTTGAAGTCTCAGTGGAGCAAGGGCTACATCCATACACTTGGTGAATGTGCGGGGAGAGAGTGCTAGGCCGAACGGAAGAACCCGATATTGGTAAGTTTCGCCCCCGAAAGCGAACCTCAGGTATCTCCTGTGACATGGAAGGATGGAGATGTGAAAATAGGCGTCTTTTAGATCTATCGTGACAAACCAGTCCTCGGATCTGATTTGACTCACGATTGCAGGAATGGTTAACATCTTGAACCTGAACCTCCTCAGAGATCGGTTCAAAACCCTGAGATCTAGAATTGGCCTTAACCCCCCATCCTTCTTTGGAACTATAAAGTACCGGCTGTAAAACCCGGACTCCCTGTCTAAAGGATGAACACGTTCTATGGCTTCCTTTAGCAGCAAAGTCTGTACTTCCTGTTCCATCACCTGAGCCTGCTCTGGAAGTACTGCAGTTTGCACCACCCCAGAAAACTTGGGGGGGCGGCACGCAAACTGCAGTCTGTATCCTGATTTTATTATATGCAGGACCCATGCAGATATGTTGGGAAGATGATACCATGCCTCTACAAAATCTACTAGGGGTACCAGCCTCTCGAGACTGGCCTCTGGTGTTCTTCGAGCATCTTTCTCGACTGCCTGAAGCGGAATACCGGCAGGCTGTAGTCGATATGGTTCTTTTAACCATAACTGATGCTTTACTAGAAAATTTTCGCTGGAAAGAGATGCGGCCCGAAGCGTCGTTGACGGCGGGCAACCTACATCGTTTCCTAGAGGGCTCCGCTGCGAGAACAACCTCGGTTGCCCTGCAGTGGAGGGGACCGCCCTCAGAGGTCCTACCATTCCGGTCAGGACCTCTTCCCCGAAGTCCTCCTAGCCTGAATGACTTCCCTCAGGTCACCCCTCTGGCTGGAGGACTTCGATTTCTGAGAGCGCTTCCTCTGTTGCCAAGCTCCAGGAGGAGGGGCTCTAGAGGAAACGCTCTCTTTCTGCTCTGCCCGGTGAGAGTAGCTGGCTGCTGGCTGGGGCTGATCGCTCGGCCCCATCCTACTCAATTTGGACTTAGCCTTACGGGGAGGTACTGCTGGAACGCCGCAGATTGTTTCTTCGCCTCCTGAAACCTGTCGACGACCGAAGTAACGGCGTCGCCAAACAGGCCAGAAGGCGAGAGCGGCGCATCCAGCAGAAAAGACCTATCTTTATCTTTTATTCCAGATAGGTTCAGCCACAGATGCCTCTCCGTAGCCACCATAGCTGCCATAGAGCGGCCAATGGCACGGGCCGTCTCTTTTGTGGCCCGGAGAGACAAATCTGTGGCCTTCCTCAACTCCGCAATATCCTCAGGAGTTGGCCCCTCCCCCTCATCCAAATCTTTCAGGAGGTCGGCCTGGTATGCCTGCAAGACAGCCATAGTGTGCAGACATGAACCAGCCCGACCTGCCGCCATGTAAGCCCTGCCTATTAAAGCTGATGTATCTCTGCAGGGCTTACTAGGCAGCGCCGGGGTTTTTAGGGAAGACGCCGATTCAGGGGAAAGATAACCCACTAAAGCTTCCTCTACTTTCGGCATCTTCCCATAACCCTTGTCCCGTGCCCCCATAATATTGCTATAATCAACCATACTGGGACTGGAGACACGAGACGAGTGCGGTTTATCCCACGATCTCGAGATTTCAGAATGGAGATCGGGGAAAAACGGCAAACCCCGGCGCTGAGGTTGTGCTCTCTGCTGCAGGAAACGCTCATCAAGCTTGCTTTTCGCCTGCGTTCCCTGCTCATGATGTGGCCAGCTAATATTGAGTCTGGCCACTGCACGAGTCACAACCTCAACCAGCTCCTAATAAGCTTGGCCGTGAACTGGCGCGCCAAAATCACGGTCATCCGCATCAATACTCAGCACATCTACTTCCTCAGAAGCAGAGAGCTGAAGCATTGGGACCTGATCGTGGGCAGGAGAAGCCGCGATGCGGGCTCCTGGACCACTCTCAGGGGCTACGGGATCCTCAGACGAAGAATGAGAAGGTGCCTCAGCAGCCTCATTCTCATCTAAAAGATCCCGCTGCGAGCCCCACGATCTCAATCGCCGCGCCGCCTCAACAGACGCGGGACCAGAACCGCGGGGAGCGCGAGCCTGACCGTGCTCATCAAAGCACGCCAGCCGGGAGCGCAGCACTCTAATGGGTAGTGCTTCACAGTGAACACAAGCAGCTCCCTCGAGAGCTGCCCGTGCGTGCTGCGCTCCCAAACAATTCACACACAAAGAGTGTGTATCCCCACCCGTAATAAAGCGAGGGCAAGGATGCACACACTTCTTGAATTGTTCGCTGGCCATCATATATATATATAGATATGATATAAGGACAAACAACACCAAATAAGACAGACAGTTTTTCAACACAGAGCGCTTGCTGAAGAGCGAAAGCTAGTGTGTGTTGTGACAGCGTCACTTTTATACTTCTGGGTATGCCGTCACATGTTACATCACGACGCAACACCAATCAGGATTGGATTAGTTTTATTCATACTTCAGAGGCGCACGCCTAGGGAGCGTCCCCAAAGTGTCGATCTCGACGCAGTGTTGAGTTCCCTCGAAAGGGAACAGTGAAGTAGTCCTCAGATGCCATGTTTGTTATAATGGCATAACGTTGTGAAGCTGACTGAACAACACGATCTCATAAAAGTGAGTATCTATACCACAAATTGAATTTCTCGTACCATTTATACGACAAAAATGTTTTTTTTTTTTGCGTGCATATGCTACGCACTGTAAACCCCTTGGGTAGGATTAGGGGTGTGGAGTGTGTATTACACGCCATAATGTGCGTATCATATGCACGTCAAAACTGCGTATCAAATACACGCAAAAACTATTTTTAGCATATAAATGGCAAGAGAAAATAAATTTGTGGTATAGATACGCAGTTTCATGAGACCGGACTGGACTGAATGAACCCCATATACAGATTGCAGGAGTAAGCCAATTACATAGCATGCAAACATATAAACAAAATGAATGGCTTTCTGTTGTTTTGCATAAATGAAAAATTATAATCTGAGAATTATTGCAATCTTGAACATTAACAACATTTTTGAACCACGTCCAACCATTACTACGGTTTTGGGAAACAGTCATAATTAGTTAGTTAATTTATCCAACAATGCATCATATAATGGTAGTTAAGCAGTGAGTTACGTACAGTAGATGCACAACCGATGTCTGCAGAAGAGCATCTCAGAACACACAATTCATTGAACCTTGAAGCAGATGGACCACAGCAGCAGAAGACACACCGGTGTCACTCCTGTCAGCTAACAGGAAATTAAGGCTACAATTCACAAAGGCTCACCAAAATTGGACAATAGAAGATTGGAAAAACAATGAATCTGATGAGTCTCGATTTCTGCAATGAGTTCACTAAACTCAAATGGCCTCACCAGATCTCAATCCAATAGAGAACCTTCAAGATGTGGTGGAACATAAGAAGTTCACATCATGGATGTGCAGCTGACAAAACAGTAACTGCGTGACGCTATCATGTCAATATGGACCAAAATCTCGGAGGAATATTTCCAGCACCTTGTTGAATCTATCAAGTGAAGTATATTTAAATAGCGCTTTTCACAATATAGATTGTATCAAAGCAGCTTCACAGTATAAATCAAAATAACATAACATTGTTTGTTTCTTAGTGGAAAAACATCCACGTTTGGTAGGGCTGATCAATGGTATTAATGATTGGTTAATTAATTGAATATCCCCAACTGAGCAAGCCAAAGGCAATCTATGCCACAAAGGAAGGCAGTTCTGAGGGAAAAAGGGGGTCCGGCCCTTTACTAGCAAGGTGAACCTAATAAAAGGGCACGTGAGTGTATATTTTCATGCTTCATAATCTTTATGATATAATCTGCTGTTTTCCTTTCTTTTTTAAAGATAAGAGGTTCTCCCAAAAAGTCATTGACTCACCCTCCAAACCTGTATAACGTTCTTTCTGTTTCAGTTTTTTTTTTTTGTCAATATAAAGTCAATGGCAACCAAAAGTGTTTGGTTATCAACATTCTTCAAAATATCTTCTTTTGTGTTTTGTGAAGAAAGTAAGTCAGGTTTAGGTGAGTAAATGATGACAGAATTATCATTTTTGGGTGAACTATCCCTTGAATTAATACATAATAATACACACAAAAAGGACAGTTATGCCATTGACCCATAGGAAATAATAGTGCCACATCTTCTGTCCAAATTGTCCTGCTCAGCAGGTCAGTAAGTTCTCATGGTCTCTTGATTAAAGGAACTCGCTCCCACCATCAGACGTTTATTTGACTGTCATTAGAGCACGTCTCAACCTCTTGCCCCCCCAGGTCACTCAGCTGCAGAAGTGTGAAGTCTCCTCTCCCAGGGTGCAGGACTCCTCATACCAGCCTGGGAGAAAACAGACCCGCATTCTCACCTCTGCTCCGCTCCCTACAGCGGAAAAAACATTTAAAGAATCCATGTCAAGTCATTCACAAATATGAGTCTGAGGAATTCTGGTCTAGCCAATATGTATATTGATGTATTTTAAATGTAATGAAAGACCCCTGCATATCCTGATTCTGATTGGTCAATCGCAGCGTTTGTCAAATGTTGTTGCTGCGTAACGATGATGCTACAAACAGCATTTTCCCTACATGGCCGTGCTGCTTTCATTTGTTTCTTTCTTCTCATATAATAAAGTACTATCAAATCAATTTTTCATGCCGATTTATTTAAGTAGCCATGCAATAGGCCTAATGCACCAAAGAAACAAGCACACAGCCACCTTTAGAATATTATCTTTGAACTTCAGTTTTTGCGGTAGCTCTATATTTCTATGCCATCGCTTTCAAAGAGTAATTAGCTGGTGAAGTGGATTTACCTATTGTAGAGTTAATAAA
Organism: Meda fulgida; assembly: GCA_030578275.1. Lineage (NCBI taxonomy): Eukaryota > Metazoa > Chordata > Actinopteri > Cypriniformes > Leuciscidae > Meda > Meda fulgida. The sequence goes on from JAROOJ010000031.1 coordinate 3,799,472, forward strand.
AGTTATGTAATGTTTGAAGCGGATGTTATAACAAATGCCATTAGACCGGTAAGTTTTTATAATTCAAAATCAGTAAGACCGTACTTAAATACAAACCGAAAGACAGAACACAACGAGTGCAGCGCTGAAAAGTGGTAGGGCTGCATAAGGTCTAACTTAGCAAACAAGATTTAAGTCTTTATCGCATATTAATCTGCATCGTGTTCCAGATAAATAACCCTGTCGGTTGGGATTCTTATGCATTCCAAAACGCTGGAAATCTATTGCACTAAATGTGTTTCTTCCAACAGGAAGAAAGGAAGAAAGAAATATAACATTAGCATCTCATTAAGGTGATCAAAACATGAAACACTTAGATTTAACAGTAATACCATAAAGAATCTGTGTCAGTCATCATGATTCCAGCTGAGATGTCAGTAAAACCTCGGAGGCTTTGCTGTGAATGATCTCACCTCTGACTCCTGATAGGAGTTTCTCTCACATTAAGAGATTGACTGAGAAGGTCAGATGGTGTATATTTCCACACAGCTACACATAGACTATGGCACATAACACTTCTGCCCATTAAAATGTGCCTTTAGGATGAAATATTTCTCTGAGACACTTGGATTCACCTGTCAGACTGTTAATTCAGTCTGAATAAGTTATTAAGTACATGGTATTAGATTTCACTCCATTTGGTGTGTGTAGTGTTTAATGTGTGGACTCATGATCGCATGTAGATTTATCAAGAGTGTTATGCATGTTATTTTCCATCGAACAGCACTGAGGAAGAGTTTCTATTTGTTCTGCAAGTACTGTAAAGCCTTTTTATTACTGTGCTGGTAAAATGCAAACTTTCATAACAACCTTGGGAATAATAATAATATTAAACTACCATTTAAAGGTTTGGGATCTGCTCTATTGTTTTGCTCACCAAAGCTGCATTATTTTTTTTCAAAATACAGTAAAATAGTAATAGTATGTAATACTATTAAAATTTCAAATAAATGTGTTCTTTTTTAAATACATTATAAAACGTCATTTGTTTCCGTGATCAAAGCTTAATTTACCATTAGTCTTCAGTGTCACATAATCCTTCAAAAATCTGATTTGCGGCTCTCAAGAAACATTTCTTATTATCTATATTGAAAACAGTTGTGCCGCTTCATATTTGTTTGTGGAAATTGTGATACAGTTTTTGTTCAGGATTCTTTGATGAAAGATTATATGTAACATTATATGTTAAATGTCTTTACACTTAAATTAAATTTCATGCATCCATGCTGAAAAAAAAAATCTTTCTGAACCCAAGCTTTTGAATGGAAGTGTATTTAACATGGATTGCAGGTTAGCAGCAGAGTAACTATATATAATCTTGCATTGATATGCTACAGATATGATGGAAACCATAAATCATGCGGGTTGTAAGGAGAGGTGTACTATTGATTTTTAAGTGATTGATTTCATGATTTTCATCTACTGGGATTATAAACCAGGTGAAAAATATATTTACCAACCAAAGTAGACCTAAACACCCAGAACACCCTAGCAACACAATCAAATCCACTCATAACACCTTGGCAAGCGCTTTTGAACAGGAAAACACCCTGTTTTCTTCAGATTTTTTTAAAATTCTGGTTTGATCTTGGCACCCAGGGAACAGCTTCACATTCACTAGGATTCTTCACAAGTCATGCAAATGAGTGTATTTAAGATTCCAATCTAAAAGTTATGCAGCGAAATGAGCATTTGAGCTGTTTTGTAACATGTTCCCAACATGTAACTGTCCATCTTTGAAATTCCACACCTTATTTCAGTGAAAGAAGATTATTTTTAGTGACCGCGGTTAAACACTTAAGTAGATTCTTAGCAGCTAAGCTAAGACTAAGCATTCATCTGATCTGTTTTTTTTTTTTTTTTTTTGTTTTTTAATGGCAGGACACGTGCCTGCAGAAATGTGTGTGAGTTACAGGAAGGGGAGATATGTGAAACACTCCCTGTTAGTTTGCAAGTTGTGCAAGCAGTTAAAGCACAACAGCAATACACTTTTTAATTTCATTGTTGAATAGAACCATACGATAGGCTACTGCACACACCATTCAAACAGTCAAAAGCCATATAAGAGCAAAAAAAAAAGTATAGGCCTACAAACGAAAATATTAGTTTTCAAATCAAAGACAGAGATGAACTAATCGAGCTGAGATAGTGTATTAAAAAGGCATGCTATGTTTTTGTATAATAGTTCACCTTTATAAAAAAAAATCTTTCATTATTTACTCAACTTTATGTTGTTCCAAACACTTATGTAGTTCTGTGGAACACACACACACACACACACACACACACACACACACACACACACACACACACACACACACACACACACACACACACACACACACACACACACACACACACACACACACACACACACACACACACACACACACACACACACACACACACACAAATTAGTTTTTAAAGAATTGCCACATGCGCGTTTATTTCATACACTGACAGTGTAGTGACCTCAGGATGTCAAGTTTAAAAAAATGACATAAAAGAAAGAGAAAAGTGGTCCAAAACTCCTCTGTATTATTTTAAATCTTCTGAAGTCATAAACAGCTTTGTGTGAGGAACCGCTAACAGGTAAGCAAATGTTAGCAAAGAAAGCCGCATGTCATGTTCTAACAAAAACTAGTAGGCTACTAATCTTCCAGATATTGAAACATAATTCTTGAATGTCCTTAATAAAAAGCAACTAGATGCTTTTAAACTTGCATTTTCATGCCCAGAAAATGCTTATTGTGTTGTGATAATAGCTACAGCAGTTAGCATAGGCTACAGATCAACACAGAAGAGCAAATAAGAATGTTGAATGAACAATCCTAATGCTACGTGGGAAGTAATAGGCTATGTGTTGTTTCTTTATCTCTCTCCACAGGGATTCTCATCATTCAGAGATGGTAGAGGGAGGCTTCAAGTCATTACAGTGTTCACACCTCAGCTAGCACGTCTTGTCACTCTTACTGCCAGCCAGGGATCAGATAAAGTGTATTGGTCTGAGCTAAAGGTGGCAGTGGGCGTGTGTGGGAGAGTGTTAGATCTATCAGTCTGTCTGAGGGGGAAGAAGTCTCCTCATGGGTGTCCAGATTTTGAGGTGTTGACACCTCCACTGCAGGTCATGGGAGAGTCTCTGGGGTTCAGGATAGTTGGACCAATGAAGATGCAGGGGATGTGTACTGAGAAATCAGCAGAATTAAAATTTTTGAGTAAAATATTTCTTTCAAAGACAAAAATCCATTTTGTGGATTAATCATGTGGTTTCTGCAGAATAGCTCTTTTAGTTTAATTCTTTGTTTGTCCCATTTTTTTTTTCACGGAAAAGCTTTTCTTACATTGCAGCTCTCAAATTAAATATGTTACAGTGTTACACACAAAAAATAACAGCATGCTGGTTTGAAACAACATGAATGGGTAAGTATATATATATATATATATATATATATATATATATATATATATATATATATATATATATATATATATATATTTACAAACTATAATAGTAATAGTTTTTTAATAATATTTTATAATAAACATATATATATATATATATGCAAAATATATATATATATATAAAATATAAAATATATGTATATGCAAAAAGGTCCGTTGCCCATTATTATAATAATTATATTATTAAATAGTTTTAAGACTTTTTATGCAATCAACAATCATGTCAATAAAGTACTCTGACATTGAATAACTGAAATTGAGAGACAGCAGGAGTTAGAGGTTGAGAGTTTGGAGAGGTGACAGAGGCTCAGTGAGAAGTGTGGGAATGTTTGCCCTGACTGCGGTCAGAAATAAAGTGGCAGCCTGAGAACAAATACCGCTGAGGGACACAGAGTTTATGAGGCCGTTTCTGCTGTCTATGATGATCAAACTAGAGCAAATGACCCGAAGACACTATGATCTTTCTCCGTAAACAAAAAAGAGAGAGAGAGAGAGAGAGAGAGAGAGAGAGAGAGAGAGAGAGAGAGAGAGAGAGAGAGAGAGAGAGAGAGAGAGAAACTGGGCAGAAGCCCGGGAATTTGTTCTGTTTAGATTTACATATGATTTACATGCCTGCTGGTGATGAGAGGAACGTTCTGCTAACATGACACATCTCTTTCTTAATCACTGTAAGATTTGCAATAGGGTAATGTTATCCAAAACACGAGTAAAACTGACCAATGCTTTAGCTGACTGGAAGTGTTCACATTACCTCATTATACAAGATATAGACCTGCACGTTTGTTGTCAAATTGCTAATGAAGAAATGTTATTGATTCAATACAAACTAAACTATGGACTTTTTTTTTTTTTTTTTTTTTTTTTAAAAAAGAGTTATCATGTGCAGACAGTTACAACACTTCCCTTTCAGAAAGAAACATTTTTTGGCTATCCAATTGAAGGGTGTGTCAAAATAAATTTCCATGGTAAGACAACGTCATAAATGCTGTTGATTAACTTTAGCTTAATGTGTATTACTTGGAACTTTTCTTTAATAAGTAATTATCCACCTGCAAGTTAGAGTTTTCTGGAATTCATTAGTGTTCAGAAGAACCTAGCGGAGAAGCCTTTCATAAGTATCATGTCCTGCTGTGATGGGGCTGTAATGTGAGAAATTCCTGTGAAAACATCTTACTGGGTAATCACTGAATTGCATGAAACACAAATGGAAGTTTTATCTTCTGTTGTCAATAAAATATATTGAAGGATCTTCTGTGACATACACAGAAGGATGATGCTTTTATTTTGTCCGAATCTATTAATTTATTACAAAATAACGGTGGCCAAGAGAGCCCAACGTGCTTCAACTGAAGAAAAGACATGCAAAAAGAAAAAACACCAGCAAAACATCATCAGTTTGACACATGTGCTGCAAATACTCACAACGCAACCACATACAGAAACACACTGCACATACAACAGTGAATGCTCATGAGATCAGGATGTTAAAATAGAAAAGAACAAACTCTACTTTCAGGTCATCGACAACACCATGGACAAGTAGACATTGACAATATGCATTTCTCAGCACGATTTGTCACTTGTTGGGGCCCCCTTGAAACATTTCAGCTGTGATCTGTGCTATTAGCAGGTTTGTGTATGTGGTTGAGTTGTGAGTATTTGTTGCACTTTTCTCCTGAACTCCTGTTACAGTTTTTGCCCGTTGCTTGAGCACTATAGACGCATGCATAAATCAAAGTAACATAACTTGAAGTTGTTATTACTATACCTTAAACAAAGTGTAACCATACCTTAAACAAAAGTGCTGCTTTGCACTTTAGTTGCAATTCTTTAACACACTTGCTCCTAGACACTACAGATTATTTCATACATGAGACACTTAGTTCAAAAATGAAATCTCAGGGTACCATTGGGAAAACACATCTATTCAAAATACAACACACATTGGTTAATTGAAAAAACGTAGACACACACCTGAAAATACTTACTTACAAAACTGAACACCAATCAGCCAGCTACAAAAAGGCCACAGTTAAGCCATTTTGAGAACTTTGCAAGCATGGAGGCAGGGAGAGCTAGAGGCAGAGGAAGAGGAAGACAGAGAGAGAGAGAGAGAGAGGAGGACGTGGTCGAAGAGGCCACGCAAGGACCATTATTTCGGATGACATAAGAGCAACTTTGGTGGACCATGTCATAAACCATAGCCTGACTATGAGGGAAGCTGGGCAGAGAGTCCATCCTAATCTAAGCCGTTTCACAGTTTCATCCATAATAAGGACATTCCGACAGGAAAACAGGTATGTCTTCAACTCTCTACTCAGACTGTATCTAGAGTATTTACAGTACTGTACCATATCACGTTACTGTATCACATGTATTGTATTCCAGGGTGGCTAATGCTCCTTTTCCAACAAAAGTGGTAGTTTTGTGAAACATACCGTGATAACGTGTTGAGATGTTTCAGTACTGTGTATGGTAAATACAGTAAAGTTCAGCATACACAGTACTGTAAAAAAGAAGCAAACGAGAACAATTTGTGGTTGCATTTTTCTACAGAATGGCTAGAAGACCTACTGGGGGTGGACGCCAACGCCTGTTCACCCAACAGCAGGAACTTGCCATAGTGAACCTATCATAGTGTCCCATTGGAGAGGAACAGTGTCAGGGTCAAAGAACTTCGACATGAATATGTACAGGTAAGTGTTTCAGTCCTTTACATTTACAATAAAGAATGGGTGTAGTCCAGTCTGATGAATATGTACCACTGGATTAGTACCACATAGATACATTCAGAAAGCTACACAGGTACCTGTGTGGTGGGGTTGGTCGGTTCTGTATGTGTAGTAGTGTAATTGTGTGCTTTGAGTTAAGCCATCCACAATGTATATTTTTTGTTACAGAGAATCTTGGACATGGATGGAGCTGCCCAGCCGCATGAATGTATTTACATTGACGAGGCTGGATTCAACCTTAGCAAAAACAATTGTGCACGTCCCGGGGCAGCGCGGGGGAAATATCACATTGGCCCTCATTTATCAAAAGTGCGTACACCAAAATTCCAGCGTACACCTGGCGTACACCCAAAACTACGGAGACTTTGAGATTTATCAATATGGACGTTGGCGTACGGCACGCTCAAATCCTACGCCAGCTCAGGAGGTGGTGTACGCACATTTTGAGTTAGTGCGGAAATGCGTAGTAAAACACCACCACAAAACGCACTAACAAACTAAAAGATATGATATATTATGACCCACTGTAAAAAAACAACAACTTAGCAATTATAAACGTCAGTGTTTATTTTTGTGCAACATGGACTTCAATGTTTAATTTGTGTGACTTTACCTAAGCATTTGATTTGTAGGCATATGCATTCCTACGTTTCAGGGTTAGGTCCGGCAGGTGCGCACGGACTGGGTTCAGTAATGAAAGGCTTTCAATGACCAAAAAATAATTCAGACTGACAAAATAATAAAAATGACATTCTTCTTCTAAATAACAATAAGCGTCGTTAATAATAAAAATTAATAATTGCATGACATTTTGTAATATTCTTCTTATTATAATAAGAATATTACAAATTCTCATGCAATTATTAATGTACTCCACATCACATCATCAGCACTATTGTACACCCCAATACAAGTGAAGTGATACGAAATTAAATGCTAATTGTTTCAAAACACGCGCTGTAAAAATTGCATTGTGATAGGTCATTTCGGCTCCACGTCGGAGAAGTTTCTATTCTTTGCCGTCTTCCGTGTGTCCATGGCGTAAAATGAGGGCGTGGGGGAAGCGGAGACTTGAATATATAGGGGCGTATTATTCTAATGTCGATCGTTTTCAGCCGCGGCATTTGTCAAGGGCAGGTATTGCGTACACCTGGATTCCAAAGGTACGCACAGCTTCATAAATCAGGCGGTGAGAGGAGTGTAAGCATAATCTTACGCCAACATATATGCCCGTTTCTACGCAAGAATGATTGACGAGTTCACACTTACAAATAAGTCAGATAGAATAAATGCATATTTGGCGTGCTGTCCGAGGAGAGGGCTCCGGGCTCGGTATGCGGCCCGAACCCATAGTGCTCCCCCCGTTCCTGACTGTGGAAGAATGAGCCAGGAGTGAGGAGTCGGGGTGGTGGAGGGATGCTGAAACTGTCAAGGAATGTTAGGTGAGTTGACAGTGGATATTTATATATGCTTCCTCTCGTGCTGATAGGGTAGACATGTAATAGTTTGGTGACAAGATTGGAATGATTTATTTGAACGTGCTCCTCCCGAACCTTGTTTATAAAACATCATTTCACGAGTTCACACTTACAAATAAGTCAGATAGAATAAATGCATATTTGGCGTGCTGTCCGAGGAGAGGGCTCCGGGCTCGGTATGCGGCTCGAACCCATAGTGCTCCCCCAAAAAGCTGTGAAATAAAATGCAGGGCAGCCGCCAGAATTATGCTGATGACCCCCCAAAAACTTGTGAAATGTAAAGCTTAAGATATCAGCTGCGGGAAGAGGTGGTTGCTGGGAGGTTTCTTTAACGTAGGACGGGAGTTGGTTGACTTGGAATTGGATGGGTGTGCCTCTTGGGTGGAAGGTTGTAAATGGTGCAGGGACGGAGGAGGATGGTATGGCTGATACGGTGGAAATAAGGAGGATGGAAAAGGAGAAGACATCGCTGCGGCAGTGGATCGGACTTCTTTGGTAAACGGAACTCCTGCGGGAGAGGAGTGCACAACGCTGCTACGGCAGTGGACCAGACTTGCTTAGATTAATGGAGCTCCTGCGGGAGCGGAGTAGATGACACTGCTGCGGCAGTGAAGCAAGTTGGATGGAGTAACAGAGCTCCTGCGGGAGCGGAGTGCACGACACTGCTGCGGCAGTGGACCAGACTTGCTTTAGGTTAATGGAGCTCCTGCGGGAGCGGAGTAGATGCCACTGCTGCGGCAGTGGAGCAAGCTGGATGGAATAACAGAGCTCCTGCGGGAGCGGAGTGTACGACACTGCTGCGGCAGTGGACCAGACTGGCTTTAGATTAATGGAGCTCCTGCGGGAGCGGAGTAGATGGCACTGCTGCGGCAGTGGAGCAAGTTGGATGGAGTAACAGAGCTCCTGCGGGAGCAGAGTGCAAGACACTGTTAGGAGATGTGCGGCTGCGATGGATTCAGGCGGAGAGATGATCAGGAAATCATCTAGCAAGTGGATTAGGTAGGGTATCGAGTAGTTATTGTAAAGAATCCAACAAATAGCCTCTGATAGCATGTCGAAAATTTTGGGGCTACTTTTGCAGCCGAAAGTTAAACGGACAGAGAAATAAAATTTCCCTTGCCATCGTACGCCGAACAAATGCCACGAATCCGGGTGGATGGGCATCACTTTAAAGGCAGAGGTGATGTCAACTTTAGCAAGCCAAGCGCCGTAACCTGCGTCTTTAATCAATGTTATGGCTTGATCAATGGTGTGGTAATGAAGAGAAAATTGTTCGAGCGAGATGAGGCTGTTAATGCTTGGAAACGGAGAATTATGGGGGGCTGAAAGATAGATTATAAGGCGTTTTTTGCCTGAAAATTGTCTGGTGGCCACTCCAATTGGGCTGATACAGAAATGTTCAAAAGGAGGAATGTCAAAAGGACCAATCATAAAGCCCGATTAGATTTCTTCTTTAATCAGGGTGTCGACTGTGTCAGGTTCGGCGAAAGCAGATTGGAGATTATCACATATGATACTCTGTGTGGGGATGCTTTCGACGCCAGGATTAAAGCCATGCTCGAGACCAGACAGTAAATAGTCCTTAAAATCAGTGTTGGGGTGGGGGGATAATTTAGAAGACCGACGGGAAAAATTCACAGGAGTCGATAAGTAGTTTTTTGAATCTTTATTCACAGACCTTTTGACAGGGCATATAGTGCGCGCGTGCGCGCCGCCACAGTAGCTGCAAATATGTAAAAACGGCAGCGTTGCCTTAGCCAACGCCCCGCATTGAAATTGTTGCAGGCTTGGTTGTTGGATGGGAATGAGATTTTCCTTCTTTGGAAATCCGTAGCTGAGTCGTTAGGATTAAAGTTTGCTGGTCGCGGGACATAACTGGTTGATTTTCCAGCTGATGATTCTGTGCGGGGAGGATTTTCGGGGTTAATCAAAGGACAAGCTGTGGTGGAATGAGAGACAGATCTGCAAACTGCACAGGATATGTTGCGGCAGCCTAAGAACACTCTGTTGTGTAGCTCTGTGTCAAGGGCTCCCCAGTAAGGGCACTGGTTCCACTGAGCTACACAGACGGCGCATTTTGCTGAGAACAATTTGTGGGAAGTGTAAAAATGTGTTCCTCCATATGACAATGCGGGCTCTGCAATTATCGCGAGATAGTCGTTCAGTTCTCGTCTTATGTGGGGGAGTGCGGCGCAAATGATTTCGCTATACCGGCTGTAAGCAATTGCGAATTCGGAAAATGACAGGATGCGGGATGAATTGTGAACTGGGTTGTTCAAGGTGACTGCAAAATCGCCGCAATCGATTTGCCTATTTGAAACAGAGGAAGGGAGGATAGATAGAAGAGAGGATAAATCGATATCCGCACCTGTGAGTATCTGGGCTCTGATGTTGTTGGTCACGGGGGGCGGTACCATAGCTGTAGCGTTCGGCGGGATGGGCATCGGCGTTGCGGAAAATAGGGTGAAAGAAGAATGGTTTTGGGGAAAAGTATTAGGAGGGAAAAAACGCGGGACCGAAGCCGTTTTTGGAGGCAACCTCAAACTTGGGTCGGTCCCTAAAGCTTGGGGGGGAGCTGGAAAAGTTGGGAAAGAAGAGAGCTGGGGAGGTAGGAAGTGTGTGTGGGCCTGCGGCTCTAGCTGAGGCAACCTCGCGCTAGAGACTGACGGTGGGACTGGAGGCCAGGGACAGGAAAAAGGGTTGGAAAAAGTTACGGGAGGATGGTGGGGTGGTTGGGCTTGAAGCGTTGGCATACTCACGTTTAAAGAGCGGCCTGTTTTGCATGAAACTGGCAAAGTGGCGTGCGGTGCTGGAAAACGCCACAGTCTGTAGCTCAGCAGAACGGAGAGAGTAGTGGGGCCTGGCGGCGGCGGAATCTGGGGCGCGGCCCAGGCTAGCTGAAGGCCTGCTGTGGCCTGGCGCTCGCGTAGAACTGGGCCCTGCGGCGTCGGGAGAAGGAGTTTTCTGAAAACGTGAGTTTGATGTTTTGTTACTTGCCTTTTTTGCTGTTTTTGAAGGTGGAGTGGATTTCGGAGAAGGGAAAGCTGCCTGGAGAGAAACATACAAGTTGTACAGTTGTGATTTGTTCATCCTCCTAGAAAAATGAACGTCAGCGCTGATTAGCGCTTGTCTCAGCCCCAGCACTGTCCATTTCTCGATTGCCGGAATATTGGGTTGTGCTGAGGTGTAGGAGGAAGCTGGAGATGGTGGAGGTCTTGATGGTGGAGGTGAGGGCAAACTATGTCGCCTCAGGGTACGAGAGGCGGCTCGGCTAGGCCGGCGGCCGCGCCGTGAAGCTGGAGGTTCGGGAGCGGTATCCTGTTGAGCATGGGAGCTCGTAGCGGTGATAGGGAGCTGAGATGGAGCCTGGCCGATGAAGGAATCGTCATCGGAAGCGTAGAGTTCGATCTCTGACATTTTGGCAAAAGGGCGGGACCAAATGCGGAAACTGTCAAGGAATGTTAGGTGAGTTGACAGTGGATATTTATATATGCTTCCTCTCGTGCTGATAGGGTAGACATGTAATAGTTTGGTGACGAGTTGATTGGAATGATTTATTTGAACCTTCTCCTCCCGAACCTTGTTTATAAAACATCATATAATGAGGGCCAATGTGTGCTGCCATAAATCTTCGAGGGCTGCTGCTGATCTGAAAGTGTATTCATATGATGCAAGTGTCATTTGTCATCAGAGTGATATTATGACAAATGATTGTTAGGTTTTGATAGCAGAGTTTCAATTTGACATAGATGTGAATGGTTTATTTCCCAGTGTTGTGTCTTATTTGCTTGTGTGTAGAGTTTTGACACAATGAGCCAAGTTTTGCAAAACGTCTTCAAGCAAGGGGCAAAAACTGTAATAAAACATCATGTTGTGAGTATTTTCTGTATTTGATTGCGTTGCGAGTATTTGCAGTGCGCTTCTGTATTTGGGCGCATTGTGAGTATTTGCAGCACGTTTCTGTCAGTGGTTGAGTTGTGAGTATTTGCAGTGTGTTTCTGTATGTGTTTGAGTTGTGAGTATTTGCAGTGTGTTTCTGTTAGTGGTTGAGTTGTGAGTATTTGCGGCACTTTTCTGTATTGTGTTGTGAGTATTTGCATTGCGTTTCTTTATTTGGATGTGTTTTGAGTATTTGCTACGTGTTTCTGTATTTGGTTGCGTTGTGAGTATTTTTGTATTTTGTTTTTGTATTTGGTTGCATTGTGAGTATTTGCAGCACCCCCTTTGAATCTGATCCAGCGCCAGTTTCTAATGGTAAAAAAACAATAAACACTCTTGAATTCAAAATATCATTTTACTTCCTTGTTTCTGCTTCATCATTCAGGGCAAATCCAAGTCCAGCCTTTTCTGGTTAGAGTAACTGCAAGCATCGATCGACACACACTAACACAAGGCCAGATGAGAACGGATCCCACCCAGTGTGCATGATTGTACGGACAATGTGTCTCAGTGTCGTTTCCCTTTCTGCTGCTTCATCTGATTGTTACATTCCCAGCGGTCTTTCCTTTAAACAGTCCAGGCTGAAATCTTTTACAAAGTCCCTCTGACCCCGATCATAACAATTCCATTCTACTACATTTATAGTTTAATTTCCATCACAGGACTCTTATCAGCCCTAGAACATGCCATAATGTTGTTCATTCATTCCATAAATATTTCACGGAAATATTCTCCTGCATTTCTCCACATTCCACACATTTTTATTGAGGGAGGATGCTGCATTCCCAAACTATTAGTCTACATTTCCACAGCTAACAATAACCTGGTGTGTGCGGCGGAGGAGGGAGAGCAGGGTGTTCAGTAACTTGTCGGGAAGAGCAGAGTGTTCTGTAACTGGAATTTGTTACGAAGACGCTGCTAAGCAGCTGGTCGAAACAAACTGTTTTAATGTGAAAATGAATGAAACGTTTTAAAAGAGAATCTAATTATAACTGGACATTATTAGTGGTGCTTGCTAACTTTACTATTACCGTTCAAAATTTAAAAGAAATAAATAGGACAGATCAAATTGAGCTAAAGTGACACTAAATACATGTATAATGTTACAAAATATTTCTGTTTCAAATAAATGCTGTTCTTTTGAACAGTTTCCACAAATTATTAAAACTGTTTTCAACATTGTTAATAATAAGAAATGTGTCTTGAGCACCAAATCAGCATATTTGAATGATTTCTGAAGGATGTGACACTGAAGACTGGAGTAATGATGCTGAAAATTCACCTTTGGCATTACAGGAATACATAACATTTTAGAATATATTAATAAAAACAGGTATTGTAAAATTGCATTAATATTTCACAAATTTAATCAAATAAATGCAGCCTTGTTGAGCATAAGAGATCTTTTCCCTTGTGCCACTGTTTTTCTAAGCAGTCAGATTTATAAATTTAGCCCAATGACAATTGAAAAGTTAAAATTTCCTATAGATTTACACTAAAAGAGGGATCCAAGCTAATTTTTACTATGCATTTTGCATCTAAAGTGACCTACAGTGCATTCAGGCTATACATTTGATCAGCATGTGTTTCTTGAGAATCAAACCCATGACTTTTGAGTTGCTAGCGCCTTCCTTTTCCAGTTGAACAAATACATAGAGACATGATATCACAATATCATTTAGAGATTTTTGACTTGGGCCAGTAACAGTCATCCAGAACATATTATCAACCTTAATATTCAATATATTGATTTGACTGCACTGACACTTGGATGTGAACGGAACTGAGCTGGATGATGACATCACTGTTTTCTGCAGAACCACTTTATTGAGCTCATTTCATAATTGATTTTACAGTTATTAAACTGAACTGAATCAACACTGAACTGATTTTAACTGAATAATAACTTTTTACTATTGTCTTTTCAGAGCTTTTTGAGCTTTACAGCACAATAATTCTGTTTGCACCATTGAATCATTATTATCATGTTTATCACTGTAGCTGTTTTAAAACAATCTGTATTGTATAAAGTTCTATATAAATAAAGGTGACTTGACTTGTCTTGAGCAACCACCTAGTGACCACCAAGAACACCCTATCAACCAAATAGCAATGCAGTAAAATCCACTCAAAACAACCGCTTAGTATTGTTGTGGCTACTTTTTGCACTAGAAAGAATCACAAACATTGAGAATCTCACTTGAAAATGTAAACATTTAATTCATATTTAAACATCTGAAATTTACATTATGCACCAGGGTAATAATAAATGCAAATATTCCAGAAAAGCCTGTGATTTCAGAACATTAATGAATGCAGTAAATTAAAGGTAATGGAGAACATTTGAAATTTCTGTGCACTTTAATAATAGAAAAAAAATAGAATTCATTGAGTCATCAATTTAACACTGGATTATGATTCTAGTTCTTATTCTAGAGATACTAATATGACATTTCTATTATGCTTTACTGTAATGGTGATCTGATGATAGATATGACCTCGGTAAGAAAGCAGTTCAATCCAGGAGATCAGAGAAACTTCAGAGGAACCCATCAAGATGATGATTCATGTGCTGTCAGTAGTGAAAGGTTAAACGAGTAATCTCCCTTTTTTCTTTGTAGAAGCAAAGACCTCACTAAAGGTTAGACCACAAACATCCATCACACACACACAGACACACACGCACGTGGGTCGCAGTGTAGGAGGGGGAGCACATGGGTACGAGACACTGTGATGCAGACGTGAAAATGAAAGTGCGAAGACAGATCACTCCTCCCTCAGACGAGAAAGATGACAAGAAAACCTGAGAAATAAAATGTGGCGTTTAAAGTTTACTACACTGTAAAAAAAATGTTTGTTGACTTAACTCATTATTTTGTGTTATCTTTTTGCATGGGTTTTTTTGAGTTTAACTAACTTATTTTGAAAAGTATCCCTGACAAATTTGGAAAGGTTTACCTGACATATTATAAAGTACAATGAACTGATTTAATTTAGTTAAGTAAACTTTGAATCTAAGTTTGGCCAACTAAAGTTCAGTTTTCTAAACTACATCCAATAAGTTTGGCCAACTAAAGTTACGTTTTCTAAACTACATCCAATAAGTTCAGCCAACTAAAGTGGTGTTTTGAAAATCAAATTTTTAGCCACCATTATAGTGATCAGTGTTTGCTTTAGTTGGGCTCGTGACCCTTAAACTGTTAACATTAGATTTTGTTTGGCAGTTGTATCTGAGTTATAACTGCCAGATGATCAAAGAAAAAAGGTGATTCTGATGGTGTTGGCTATGTTTTAACATACTCATTACTTAAGACTTTTTTAGTGATTCTATAGCAGATGATATTCAAGCTTTTTTAATATATTCTAAATTATTTCTTAAAAGTTTTTCTGATCAAAACACTGAAAATTTATTTTATTTAGACACACTGACATCAATAATCAGCCTGTGAATTTCAACTATGGTGACAATTATAAAGCATGTTGCAGTGCAATCTGGGTGCCACCAATCAAAACTCATTCATGGGTCCCATCATGCATTGCGGTATGAATAAATTATGATCTGAAATGTTTTAGTAATATCCTTTTCCAAATTGAATATTCTTTTTGTCACCATTGTTGAGATTCATACACTGATTCTTTATGTCTGTGTATATTTAAAATATATATTTTTTTTATCAGAACAACTTCAGAAATCTTTTGTATTATTTAGACATTTCTAGATCTTGTACTGTAGAATCACTTTGATGTTGTAATCAACATTATACATTTAAAGTCAGAGATAAGGCTTTAAATGAGCTTTGTGATGCAAGTCAAGTGATGATTATGTCAAAACATAACCAACAGTGTCTGATCACCTTTTCACTTTGATTATCTGGCAGTTATAACTCAAATACAACAGCCGAAACAAAATATAATGTAAACAATATAAGGGTCACAAGACCAACTAAAGCAAACACTGATCACCATAATGGTGGCTTAAAAAATTAGATTTTCTCCTTTGGTGATTCTGCTTGTTAACATCAGGTGTCTTCAATAATGGTCAATCATCACTCAATGAATCACTTAATTAGCTCTTTAACTTTAACACTCCCAACTTTAACAAGCCATATAAACTCCCAGGAGAGTTCATTTAACACTGGAGTTTTTGCTGTGAATAATTCTGAAAAAAAATGCTTTTACTAATGATTTATTATTATATTATTTGTTAACCGAAGACTATGAAACGCTTATTACGAACTAAAAACTCGCAACAATCACTTTCACTATATAAAATGTCACACTTACTGTGTATCAGTCTATTTCTTCTGAAGACACGTGGAAGGAATTTTTTTGTGTAATTTAATGAATCCGTGCTCATAATTGTAAAAACATTGTTGAAGTTGAAGATTTATGTTTGAAGCGCTTTTAAAAGGTTGAAGTTTAGGTTTTAAGACCATGCAGTCTACCAGACTGCAAGATAGATAGATAAATTAAGTTTAGTTTACTATCAAAGCATTAGAGTATAATTGAAGTAAAACCTGCAGAAAATGTAGTGCAGTTGTTTCAACTTACATTTATAAGTTAAAATAACAAGTATACTTGTTAATTCAACTGAAAATCTAGTGCAGTTGTTTAAACATACATTTTTGAGTTAAAATAACAATTTTACATGTTCATTCAACTTTCAGTCTAGTTGAGGACAAGAAAACTTAAGATTTCTTGTTGTCTGGACAATCTAGTTATCTCTACTCAAAAAAATAAGTTGAAATAACTAAATTGCTAAAATATTTTTTATAGTGTAGAAAACAAAATGGACGTCTTAACTTTCTAAATGCACATTCAATGTGCATCAGTGCAGGTTTTTATGAATAATAATTATTATAATATATATTTTCCTATTCAGCTGACATGACCATAATAAGTAATGCAGACTTTCTAAGCCAACAGTTAATGCAGTAATATAACGCATCAGTGTTGTGATAAGACTTGTCCTATTTATTAATTTATTAAAAAATAAATAAAACATGCAACAAAAAAGAAGCATGTTTTAGCATATTTTTAATTTATATTTTACATTTCTTTTTGTGTGTTCATAAAAACCGCCAGGGTGATACAACCAAAGTAATTTGGTCCAACCAACATACAGAAAAATAAACAAATAAATAATGATTGATTTCACAGAGAGAGTACACCTGTTGACCATCATTGTGTCAACGACTCCTTTAAAATATCATATCACTTAACCTTTTCATGATAAGACAAGGATAGTTGTAATGTGGTGTAACTCCCCAAAAATGCAATATTTATCAATTAATATAGATTTATACGGTGACTGAGAAAGCTCAACGCGTTGAAAGCTGATCTTTATCAGTTTGACAAAACATGCTGCAAATACTCACAACGCAACCAAATACAGAATTGCACTGCAAATAGTATTCACAACACAACCAAACAGAAACGCTCTGCAAATAGTAATACTCACAATGCAATGCAATGCTGACTTTCCACAATACACTGAATTCACAATGGTTAAAACTAAGTTTTGTCTGACATATTTTTCTCCTTGAATATCCTGTTTCAGAAGGAAATATTTCATTGGGGAAGTAAAATGTCGACTTCAATCTGGATTCTTTTTCTTTCTTTTTTAGCAATGGCTGTTTATGTCCTGCTCAGTATTGTGGGAACAATGCAAACAGAATCAAACATCTGAGCTGCTGTGTTTATCGTGGTCTGTGGTCTCTGGCTCAACTATGCAGCAGTGAGCAGGTGACAGGTGACAGGTTGTGAGTTTTTGTGGGGAAAGCACCACATGAGGCGACTATTCTGCAATCCTCCATGTGCACAGAAACACATCTCCCCAACAAAACCTCTCTGGCGTTTCTCCAAATTTATTCCCCCTTTATCCAAGCCCCCTCCCTTCTCGCTGCTGAGAAGCCCACACGTGATGGGGTGGGAGGGGGTCTCTCTGTACGCATGTTGAAAACAAGAACAACTTCCTAGCTCAGCTGCAACGCTATCAAAACAAGTTCAGCATCAAAACATGTTCTCACTTTGCTTTAACTTTCAAATAAGGGGAGAGGGGAGGCAGTGGGATAAGGTGGATGTTGTTTTAGAGTGTGTTTTTGACCTCGTGCTGTTTTCTACTGCAGGGTTGTTTCTCAACACAAGGTAGAAAATGCTATGTAAGTTCAAGGAAACAAGAAATGCTGAGTCACAGAGATAGTGTCAGGAGAAACAATGACAAAGCAAAAACGATCTCTTCCAGCATGAAAGAACTAATGGCACTCAAAGGACAAAAGTCAAAAATCAAGAGAGTATGACATCTGGTTGTATGCCCTCTAACAAAATTAATTTGAATTCAGAAATAATAATTTAAAAAAAAATGTCCATCATAGTAAAGGTGTTTTAAAGTAGGTATTCATTGCATTTTGTTGTTGTTGCTGTTGTTTTTGTTGTTGAATTATTTAATTAATATAACATACAGGCTATGTGAACTTTCTTTGCATACAGCATCAATGGTGACCAAAACCTCCACAGACCACCAGACAGTCTGAAAGCAAACTTGCTTAACATACCAAGTTTCTCCCCAGTTATTGCATGCCTGTAATAAAAAATAGACTCCAGATAAAACTCCTCTACTAATAGTAGTGATTTATCAGATTTGGGGATTGCCAGACACATCATATGTGGGAATCTAGACAGTGGTCAGCCGTCTGGACGTCCAAGCCCTCGGTTTCCTGCAGAAGCTCCAAGACGAGACCCTGGAAATCTCAGACCGCTTTGATGAGTCAAAGTCTGCTGGCGACCTGATGTAACAGCAGAGGAATTTACCTCAGCCAATCCTGGCCGTCTGCCCTGCACAGCAGACTAAACAACGCAGACACAGGAACAGCCGAAGACTGGTCTTGTAACGCCTCCTGCTGGTTCTTAAAGCTAAAACACTGTGTAGGATTCATGCTGTGCCTTTTCAGGGCTTTTAAAGGGATAGTTCACCCCAAAATGAAAATGTTGTCATTACTTACTGACCCTCAAGTTGTTACAAACCATTTTTCTTTCTTCTGTTGAACACAAAAGAAGCTATTTTAAAGAATGTTGGTAATCAGACAGTTGACGGCACCCATTGACTTCCGTAGTAACATAGTAAATGATGACACATTTATTTTTTTATTTTTGGGTGAACTATCCCTTTAAGATGTTCTGTCAGGAAATGATCTAATAAAGTTTGTATTAAACAATTGTCCAAAATTCCATATTTTATATGCATAATAGACAGAACGCGTTTTTGCGCTTAGAAACATGAGACCTAAAGAGATGACATGAGAGATAGACTCTCGCAAGGTATAGAAGTAAAAGTTTTCTGCTTTTAAAGAAAACATTTTTATGGAATATTGCAGTTTTCATTGTAAATTATTTATCCGTGCACATCATTATTATTTTGTGTGTGTGTAAAAAAGGATGTGCCTTCATCATCTTTAATCAAAATAACTTCCCTTCCCCATTGTAGCGATTGTCTCTTCTCTTCTCTTCTCTTCTCTTCTCTTCTCTTCTCTTCTCTTCTCTTCTCTTCTCTTCTCTGTTTACTGCCTTTGAGATAACTTGGAAATTGTTTTTGTTTTTTTTTACAATGTGTGGTATGAGTAGAAATGATTCTCTGTGGAAGATTATGTCCACTAAGCCGGAACTATACACACAATCTGGAACAGTGTTTTAAATCTGACATCCTCCCTCTCCTGCAGTTTGTGCAATAGCCAGGACACGTGTTTGAGCGAGAAAGCTGAGCTGGCGCAGACTGGCACAATAGCGTATATAACTATTCCTGTTTTTGTTTTTGTTCTGTCTGTTCTAAGAACAGAGTCCAGGAACATGTTTAATGAGTAGCTACATGATACTGAATGTGCACCGCCATTCTGGAATTCTCCTGAGTTTCTCAGCATCGCCGGGCAAACAGTACAGACCATAAGCAGATATCCTTTTCTCAGCCAATCACAACTGAGCAACTGAGCAGAGCAACTGTACATGGCCAATCAGAGGATTTATCGCTCACAGCCAATCAGCTGCCTTGG
This sequence comes from Meda fulgida, assembly GCA_030578275.1. NCBI lineage: Eukaryota > Metazoa > Chordata > Actinopteri > Cypriniformes > Leuciscidae > Meda > Meda fulgida. Next base: position 3,819,164 of record JAROOJ010000031.1, read on the forward strand.
TACCTGATTAAAATGCACAAGTTCTAGAAAAATAATCAAGGTATTTGAACTCTGCGCTGTACACAGTGTGAATGTTTATGGTATGTGAATGCAACATCAGATCGATTTTGAGTGTGGGTGTGTATGTTTGTTTATGGAGTGACAGATGTCCCTGGATCAAAGCCAAACGTGTGTGTTGCTATTTACATCTCCTAGGAGAGGTTTTGTTAACATTTGGTTGCGATATGTTTTGGAGCTATTAAAATGACTGAGAAGGAATCTCTTCATTTTTGACAGAATAATTCTGTCAGAATGCTTCCTTAAAATTGTATCTATTAAAATCAGTTTCAACATAGTGCTACTGTTTCTGTTTGGTTGCTAATGGATTTTGGAGTGCTGTTAAGCACATTGCAATGGTTTCTAGGTGATTTCTAACAGTCCACAAAACAGTCCTCAGGACACTGCATGATTTCAGTTTCTCCTTCAATTAAAATCTTAGGAATTTTTGCAACTGTAAAATCATCCGCTAGGTAAAATTGTTTGACTTCGTCGTTTGAATCGTTTAAAAAAGTTTGACTGCTTAGAAAATTCATAACAAATCTCTTCTAAACAAGCCAAATGATTTGAATCATTTATGAGTTACAGGTTGAATAATAATTAAAAAAAAATAGGGTTGGGGGTTGAAACCAAGTGTAACAAAATCCAAATGGGCTCCTTCAGCTCTTAAAATAGAAATGCTATAATTATTTTTTCCATATGTAGCCATTGTTTTCAAAGTCATTGGAAACATTTGCACTATTATCATCAAAATGCATTCCTCTGGTGGAATCAGGCTGTTTCCAGGTGGGGTTCCCCTGTGGTCGCAGCGTCTGACGGTTGTTTGCCCAGATCAGTTCATGTCTGAGAGGAGGGGAGCACACAGCAGGCATAGAGGTTTTTCCTGCGTTCAGACAGGGCTATTGTTGTGTGGAAACAGAAGTTCAAAAGAGTTTCCTGTCTGGACTGAACATTCCAGATTGATTTGAGTCCAACGTCAGTCATGTGGTTCTTGTTGTCTGTCCCCTCAGTGGAAACATTTTAGATAATGCACAGCCATTACTGATTACAAAAGTTATAACAGAGACACAAATCTGCAGAGAAGAAATATCTTGGAACTTTGCAACAGAACCAAAACTTAAAATAAATGTGTCCTACCCTCCCCTAATCAATGGTTTAAAGAAATGACCAGAAGCTCCTTGCCTTGGAAAAACGGACATATGTAGTTAAAGGTAAACGAACAGCATTTGGACTCCCTTTTGCACTAATGTAACCTTCATGGGATGACTGAACTATATCCACCTCTTTTGGACATGTTCAGTCTATAAAATAACTAATAACTCTTGTAAAGTTACACAATGAAAGGCTGTGAACTGTGAGGCATCAATGTATAGTTTACTTATTTTATTTGATGTTTTTGTTTTGTTCTAGATGTATTGATGTCCTGTAATGTGTTTTTATTTTCTTTATTATTAATTAATTCATAAATTGCATTATTCTAGTGTTTAAACAAATGCCAATAAATATATTTTGGGGGAAAATAATAATAAATGTGTCCTAAAATACGAGTGAAACTCAATATATAATTGCAGAGAACATCACCTTTCAGGATCAAGATTCGGATGTCTGACAGGAATTATCCCAATACAGACACGCTGTTGTTGTATTTTGAAAAAAAAAAAAAAAAAAAAAAAATATATATATATATATATATATATATATATATATATATATATATATATATTATATATATTAATAATAATAAATACATTTGAAATTGGAAAACTGTAATAGCCTTAATGCATGAAGATATGGGCTAAATTTTATTTGATAATCAGTACATCTTTAAACTCAGTTTACATTGTTGTAAAATAATCTGTACAGTAAAATTCCATGTTTCAGACTTTAATTTTGAACACATAAACATCAAACGACTTACATAGTCCAGCCTATAAAACATTTTAATTAGCATGTGAAGCTCTCCCATGCGTGTTTTTTCAATGTTGCAATAAATTTTAACAGGATGATCCTGCAAAAAACAGGCTTTTTCACATTTAGGATCATAAAACTGCACATGCTCCTTAACCTGTTTTATTCCAGATGAAAAGCATTGCTTGTGCACGTTTACAGAGGTTTTAAGCAACTATAAATGTATGCAATATCTGCGCGGAACCGTCTAAACACACTCGTGAGGCTGTCAGGGAAAACTGGTTAGTGGGCCTTAGGCCAAAAGCTCTCACTCACTCAAGACAGGAAGTGAGGTCAAGTTTTATCTACCACTCCTGTGACGTCAACAGACATCTCCAGAGAAAAGGCAAAACAAATGACCAGCGGTCGGTGCTGCTGACATGTTCCAGGGATACCTTGCCCTCCACAAAACAGATTACATGGTGTGAAAATGGCTGTTTGTGTTCAAGAGAGTGTTTATGGCCTAAATGTCAAACAGGCCACATACACAGCCGATGCAACAGGAGTGTTTACAACCAAAAAACAATAGATTGTATAAATCTGAGAATAAAGCTGAGAAGTTCTGATGTTGATACTGATTTGACACACACACACACGCACGCACGCACGCACGCACGCACGCACACACACACACACACACACACACACACACACACCCCAGCATTATGGTTCTTACAAATGTGACCTTGGTAGTGCATGCTGATTTAAAAAATAGGGGAAAAGTATGCACATCCAAAGTATCTTCAGTTCTTTGTAAAATATAACAGCAATCTTTCGATTAATAAAGAAAGTCTGTTTATTTTCATTTTGAGTTCATATTTTTTTTATTTAATAATGGCTCTAAAATGTCAAGTGGTGTATCCATGTGTATCAAAATTAGTATACTTTTTTTCTTACACTTTGAATGCATGTGAGAATTATTAGTATTAGATAATTTTTTCATCCTATTCACCTGGGATGTCTTACCTTAAAAAATATTACATATAAATAATTTTAGTTTAATTATTTTAGTTCAGATATTTAAACAATGACTTACAGCTCTTCTATGGACATGTTTTAAATATCTGAATTAAAGAGTAGGCAAACAAAGATTATATGAGTAGGCAAAATATATTTTTTTCAACTATAAGATTCAGTCCACATAACCACTTCAAGTTCCTTTCATGTAATGTTGCACGTACATTGTTTTTATTACGTTTCACCCAGCCTTGCTCAGATGACGTGGTGTTTGCGTCATGAAGGCCTGGATCAGCGTGGACTGAACGAACAAGCTGCTGCTCACAGCCTTTGTTTGATCAATGTCATACATCTGGACAGCGTGTATTCCAGCCAATGAGCACAAACAACTTCTCTTCCAGATGTTGTCTTATAATCAGTACTGACACACAAAAGAGTCATGAAACAGTCCGTTAAGTTCTTTGTGTTACTAAGCTTTGGAGGGAACAAAGAACTAGCAGTGATGTAGCCTACAGCGCACAGAGAAAACTTCAGTATAACAATGAATTTAGAGTTAAGAAAACCTAAAAAAAGCAAAATAGAAGAGAACATTAAAAAAAGGTTTAAATATATTGAGAGGAATGTAAAAAAAAAAATGCTGAAAAAAATCAAACCAAAATGAAAATGATAAATAATTATACACACACATATGTATTGTTCTTAGAAAACTTCCGGAAACACTTTAGTTTAGGGTCCATTTCTCACTATTAACTAGTTTCTAATTAGTATGCATATTACTATGATATTGGCTGTTTATTAGTACTTATAAACCACATATTAATACCGTATTCTGCATGACTATATTCTACATCACTAACTTACCAACTGCATTACAAACTAATAATAAGCAGTAACTAGGAGTTAATTGAGGGAGAAGTTGTACTTAATAATTAGTTAATAGAGATCATTGGACCCTAAACTAAAGTGTGACCAAACTTTCTTACCCTCATAATTTTGGGGTGAACACAGCACATCCATTTGAAATAAACTGATTTGTTTCTAGGTGTCATTTTTGTGTCACTATATTGTAAAAATGACTACTTTCAAACAAGACAGTTTCCTCTCTCATCTCCAACAGACAGACAGTCCTGCCCTAAACTCACGCCATTGGTTGAGTCCTTGTTGCTATGCTGAGTTGGCCTAACGAATAGAGCAATGTTTTGAGCAAAGTGCCACAAGTGTTTGCCCTGATATTGAAATAAACCTACCAACTTATTGTAGACACAATATACTGGGAAAGAAGAAAGTATTTTAACACTGAAAAGCAATAACCCACTTCACATTTAAGCAGAAAAGTGCTGAAAAAAAAGATTTGTTCCCTGCATAAACTCATAGCTTCTGTACCATGCTTCTAATTGAGTCATAGAGACCTATAACATAAAGTTCAGTACAGAGAGGGGGCATGTCCTGACTGACAACAAATCTGGTTCACAAAGTGGGTTCAGTCAATAAAGCTGTACAGAGACTACTGGAGTGGGAGGCTTTTGTGATCATGGAGGCTGCATGGAGAAGATATGGGATGATGGTCAGCAGAACAGATGGGTCCTGCATAATTACGTCTGATTAGATTCATGAAATACATTGAATATATACTGAAATTGGTGCCCAGACTATATAAGCTCTGTAAATAGCAAAACAAATCTGAAACGCACTTCTTAGCCAGAAAACTTGGAGGTGGTTCGCTACCAATGGCATGAGCTTGAGATGTCTGGTCCGTCCGTCAGCTTGTTCGGGTGCAGAACTTCCCGCTTAGACAATGAGCAATCTGACTGACAATGTAAAGAAATTAACCACGGTTTGTATCTTTTCCTATGTGGTGTTTAGGGGAGAGATATCTGACATACAGTATGTTATGGGACCCTTGGCTCAGTGGACACACGTGCATCTATCTACATTTTTGTACCTATACATACAATTCACTGCAGACTCCTACTGAAATGAACACTAGAGGCACTAAAATTCCTTTTTTTTTTAAACACAAATTAAGATAATGGGGACAGACAGTTCTTGCACAATTCTATGAACGTTAAACGATTTCACCATAGCACATGATTTGTAAGCGAATACATTTTGAGATATGCAGCACCAGCTCCAAATTTATGGATACAAATCATGTGAGGAGACATTTTTCAGTGAGGAGACATGGTTGCTTCAACAAATGCATTTTGATCTCATGTTTGCTTTAGTTAATAATATCAGTTAGGTTAAGAGTAGGGTTTTTGGTACTTCATTTTCAATTGCGATACAACATCAGCCTTTTAGCGCCACTCACCAGATATTTAATTTCCCAACTGCTGAATAAAACTGAAAACGCTTCTAGCGTCACTGGGCATTTCACTTTGAATATCACAAAGCATGCACGAATCAACGTAATATAAAAAAAATTCTCACCACAGGCACATAATTCCAAGGAGCCTGGGCTGGTTGTGCAGCTCTCTGGAATTCTCGGTTTTGATTTCCAACGTGGCCTTCAGTGGAAAGATTACTAAATCTTCATCATCGCCTGTGTCAACACTATATCAGGCTGCTCACCCGGGTTACTGAAACTGGCTCTACTCTCTCGTATCACATCATGATGATGTATCATGAGTTGCGTCCCAGTTTGTATGCATGAGTATCTTCTGTGCCATGTTGTAGTATAAACAGTGTGAGTGGGTTCAAATACCCGGATGATGCACATAATAAACTGGAAAAAAAGTGGAATGTTGTACACTTAATGCACTCAACTATTGCATCTATAAAACTGGAAAGGTAAGGGCTATCTGACTACGATGTTGGATGACAAAATTACCTTATCAAATTAATACACTAGACGACTGAGTACATAGTGTATAGAATAAGGGCATAGTGTACACTAAACAAGATTAGCTGGTACATGTTGTAAATACACTAGTCTGAATCTTCTGATCTCCCTTCCAAAAAAAGTCATGCATTCTGGTGGAAGAAGTTGTTTTGCAACAATATGTTATTGAGATGAACTTGCTGGCTAATTGCTATTGAAGGGCTTGGGACTGAGCACTTTACCAGCTAGACCAGCACAAACCAGCGTAATGCAGCACATGTGTTGAGGGCAGCAGCCGAACCTCAGGCTGTTCGTTCAGACCCTGAGTGAACCAGAGATGTAATCCATTTAGAGGCTTAGAGATCTGCTGTGTCACGCTGACACGTAACCAGTGCACAAGGGATCAAACGTACATAAACAAGAGTTTTCTTCTAGGACGCATGTTGCAGTGTCACGTCTTGGCGGCTTGACACTGACTCCTTAGAGGGCCACGAAACAAAACAACACTTCTTTTTTTCTCTTTCTTTCAAGATGTTAAAAGAATAATGACCCAACGATGACATTTACTGACTATTGCAAAACCTTTCTTTCTCCTGCATAATTTGTTATGCTTGTTATGCTTCTTCTTTTGTTATGCATTACAAACAGACAGACAATTTCAAGCACTTTTTACAATTTAAAGTTTTTTTTTAGAAGACTTTTTCTGGTCACAAGAGCTTGTTTGCATGATGGATACATATGAAGGTTGCATTCAGAGTAACAGGCTTTAAAAGGATAATTCATCCAAAAATGAAAAGACAGTGACGTCACCCAATCACGCCTTCCATGGTACTTTTTTTCCCTACTATGGGAGTCAATGGGTGCCGTCAATTGTCTACCAACATTCTTTAAAATATCTTCTTTTCTGTTCAACCAACAAAAAAAAAAAAGAATGAGTACAGAAGGTTTATTACATTATAATGTTCTAAATATTAAACATTTCTTTAGTTGATATATATTAAATATCATCTTGAAATATATATTAGGCATAGGCTATTGACAAAAGGACCCCCTCCCCCCAAAAAGATACATCACACACCACTCTCCCCTATAAGTACACAGGTACAGGGAGTCGTACTCAGGTAAAGATTATCTCACATAAAAACAACTAAAAGCCCTCTTAGCAATAATAATTTATTGCACATTGTGTTGCCTCAACACTGACACTTAATCGGAGTGAAGGGAAGTTCGGTCTACACACAAGCCTGTTTAATATCGCCGAAAGAACTCCACCTTGTGGTGACTGTGAGAATAAACATCACACATAACAATACTTAAAAAAAATCTGCGCTGCACTGTGGAATTAAAGTTAATATAGCTGTTTTGTTTGGAGTCACCATTAGAGTTAATAATTTGTATTTGTCTGTGAGCTTACCTTAATTTAATTTTCCCCATTCAGGGAAATATTTTGGTTGCACTGTGTTCAGGGAGAAAATAACATTTCACTTTCATTTCTTTTTTATTATTATTATTATTATTTTTTTTTTTACAGTCTATGGCCTCAACCAATCAGATTCAAGGACCGGAACTATCCATTTTATAATCTCTGATAGATCATATTAGAGCATTTTAGTCCCCTTTTGACCTCATTAGACCAGTTAGTTCATGTTAATTGGTGTTGTCAGCATGATTTAGCATGTTTGCTAGATGTCACTAACATGTTTTAACATGTTACAGTTTCATGTTTGCTAGCATATTTTTTAGCATGTTTTCATGTTTGCTAGCATATTTCTAGCATGTTTTCATGTTTCTAACATGTTATCAATATGTTTTAGCATGCTGATAGCATGGTTTTAGCATGTTGTTAGTACATAGAATGTTCCTAATGTGTTTTAGCACATTGTTGGCATGTTTAGCACAGTGACTGCATTGTTCTAGTATTTTTTTATTTCACCTTTATTTAACCAGGTTAATCGGTTGAGAACAAGTTCTCATTTGCAACCGCGACCTGGCCAAGACAAGGCTAAAAGTGCAAGGCAACATAAAATTACACGTTGTGTACAACATTCAAGTGTATAACATACAAATTTTCAGGTTCAATTAAAATGCGGAACATGTTGCTAGCATGTTTAATCATGCTGCATGTTTTTAGCATAATGGCATGTGTTAACATGCTTTAACATGAAATCATTGTTGCATTGCAGAGGATGGACATCAAACTAGTATAGCCTACAATTGTAATTTGTGACCATATAAGAGATTACTGTAGGCCTACAATGCTTCAATAACATTAATCGGTTTGGTCACAGTGCACAGATCAGTCATTCAACTGTACTAAACTACAGAACTGATTCATACCTTTTAAACCAGATTTCCATATCACAACACAATGAATTATTAACTCTAGCTTGCTACCATACAGTTGTCCCTATCCAGCTTTATTCGCCTACAAACAGTATAATCACACAAAGCTAATGTTATAGAACATCTCAACTATATATTCTGTTTAGATCACCGTAAACTAGTCCACATCTTTAACTGCTAAATGTGGAAAATTAGGCATTAAAGTATATTATAAACATTAATATCATGAATTTCTGTAAAGCTGGCAATTGAAACAATGCTATTGTGAAAAGCGTTAACTAAATTGACGTGATTTCACTACAGTAAAAAGTGTGGTTACTACTAGTAGGCCTAACCAGGAAAATACTGCACACACATTTTTACAGTGCACCTTGTGCAAATAACAAACACCACTGTTTGCAGATGTAATATTATATTTGACATTTGCAATATGAAGCTGTGGCAGCATTTTTAGGACGTCATGGCAGGTTTATACTATACAAGTGCAAACAATTCTGAAACGATTGAGCAAAACCACCCCCTCTGCCACACGTCCACATCCTGCTACTCAGGATATGTTGTGTGTCTGTGCTGGGAGCTCAGCTGTACTTTAGACCTGTGCTGTTTTATTTTTATGCCTCACAGCATCACTGAAATGATCTTCTCAATAGTTATTCTTTTGCTTATTTCTGTCACGGCGTCACAAGGTAAGACAAAGTGCATGTAGCTTGTAATTTTCAAGATTTTTCTGTTGATTCAACTTAATATTATTATAATTTGATATTCAATAAAAATTCAAAATATTCAAAAAATAGCAGGCCTACATAAGAGAAGTGTTTGATTATGTATTAATTACTTAGTAATAAAAAATAGTTTTTTTCGGTATTCAAATGTGAGTCTTGCAGATAATCCTGCATTTATTTATTTATTGTTATTTTAAAAACCTATTTATGATTCAAAGTCAACTAAAGAACACACTCAAATGAAAGAAAGAAAGAAAGATAGAAAGAAAGAAAGAAAGAAAGAAAGAAAGAAAGAAAGAAAGAAAGAAAGAAAGAAAGAAAGAAAGAAAGAAAAAAAGAAAGAAAGAAAGAAAGAAAGAAAGAAAGAAAGAAAGAAAGAAAGAAAGAAAGAAAGAAAGAATCATGCTTGGAATAGTTTATCATTAAATATTTGCATTCATTTTATTTGTAATCATATATTCAAAATTGATTAATGCATTCAAATTCCGTAGAATCAACACAAATCTTTAAAATTGTGAAAACATGAATTTACAAGCAAAATTTAAGTTGGTAAAATGTATGATAGGCCTATTGGTTTACATATAACAAATTGGATTTATGGACAGTTAATATATAAACCTGGATATTTTGTATTCAGAACAAATTCAGTTTATTAGTACTAGTAAATAAATCTCATTCTTGTTTAATTTATGTATGACTGACAAATATGCATCACACTAAATGTATTAGTTAATATTAAAACTGCGTAATCGGAATGGATGGGAACTTTAAAATATATAAATCTTGAAAATAGGCCTATTTTTGAGTGTTGCTTTTAAAAAATTTTGTTTTTAGACATTTAAAACATCAAAATATAAATATAATACAAGTTAGTTTTTACTGCACTTTCAGATATTATTTACAGAAGCATTTACACTGCTCTTTGCAATACTTGTTTTTGATAAGAATAAAATTAAGCCTCCTTGAGGGTTATACAAAACCGAGATAACACACAGACTTACTGTAACCTATACAAGGAATAGTTTACCTAGAAAATTACTTTTAGAAATACTATTAAAGATTACTAGTAAAATTACTGTTACTAATGTTTTTTTTCCCAATGGAACACACACAAAAAAGAACTGTTACACATATCACAAAATCTCATAAAACAAGCCCATATTACTGGAACACTATCTTCCAAGTCTCCTGAAGCTATATGATAGCTTTTGTGTTAGAAAGAAACCAAAATGTAACATCCAGTTTCCAAACTGAAATTTTTATACTAGGTAAATGTGGTCACTACTGTTGTTCTATGTCAATAACCGTGCAAATATTCTTCAACAAAGTCTCCTTTTGTATTCCACTGAGAAAAAAATGTCTTTGGAACAACATTAGGGCGAGTATAACTACTGAATTATCATTTTAGGGTGAACTATTCTATTAACTTGAATCTGAATCTGGCTATTTGATTAGTTCACCTCTATGCAGAGGCCTTAAAGGGATACTCCACCGGTTTTTCATATTAATCTATGTTATTCCCTTAACTAAGACGAGTTGATACATACCTCTCTCGTCTCAGTGCGTGCACTATATCGCTCTGTATTGCCGCAAAACTATGTTAGCACTTAGCTTAGCCCAGTGCATTAAATATGGGCCAAAAAGAGAAGCGACCAAACACTTCCTCGTTTTCCCTATTTAAACACAGTTACTCGAGTAGTGTAACTCGACCTAGGCATGGTGACACAAAATAAAACGTTGCGCTTTTCTAAGCGTTTAAAATTGATGACTATATTGTATGGCGGAATATCATAGCAAGTACTTTTGAGCACTTCGACTTTGCGCAATAGAAAAGCGCAACGTTTTATTTTGTGTCACCAGCCTAGGTCGAGTTACACTACTCGAGTAACTGTGTTTAAATAGGGAAAACGAGGAAGTGTTTGGTCGCTTCTCTTTTTGGCCCATATTTAATGCACTGGGCTAAGCTAAGTGCTGACATAGTTTTGCGGCAATACAGAGCGATATAGTGCACGCACTGAGACGAGAGAGGTATGTATCAACTCATCTTAGTTAAGGGAATAACATAGTTTAATATGAAAAACCGGTGGAGTATCCCTTTAACACCTACACTGAGCACCTTGTACTTTATACAGAGACAGAGAAAACTAACTAGGAACACAGGCAGGCAAACTGGGAAACCAAAACACAGACCGAACCATTATACTAACACGGAACAAAACAGAAAATAACTGTTAAACATTAAGGAAACTAGACATTTTATGTTCTTGAAATGTTACAAATCAACATTAAGTTGTTATAAAAATGAAGTTAAAAGAATGTTTCAGGAACATCATAATAACCTTAAAGTCATCATGAAACCAAAATTGCCCCTATTTACTGTTGAACAATTAATCTGTGCAAAAAAATGTGTATTTGATGTGGTAATCTGAGCGAGGGATGGAGAGGAGGTGCGCTAAAATAAAACCCTGCCTCTATTCAGTATTCAGTTTTCACTTATATGACATACACAACACTGAAGTAAAGTCAGTTGCAAATTACGATTCATGGGGACTTAAAAAAAAAAAAAAAAAAAAAAAACTTCCACCAACATTAAGAAAACTTTTTTTTAAACCAGATTTATATCACAGTACAATGTATTATTAACTTCATATGTATTATTAACACTTTTATACTATACAGGGATAGTAGAACCTACCAGTCCAGGAACCCAGACACCCATTGACATGACTTCTGAAGATACTTCTGAGACACTGACAACCGTTCAACAAACAACAACTGATGTTACAAACAACACTCAGACAACCTCTTCACAATCTACTTGGATGCCCCAGAAATCTCTTCTGACAACGTCCGAATCTGCAATCGCCACCGTCGACTCAACTGAAACCTTTTCAGAAAAATCAAACAGCACATTCACAGGTACAAGATTCAACAGAAACACTGTAGACTGAGACAACACAAGATCAAGGTCATTTTCACAGTTTCCAGTGTTGTGCTGGATTAGCGCATTATTTCAGGTTTCATATCAGCTCAAGTATCCCTCTGTGTTTGTTGATTTATATATTAATGTGGTTGATTCTGTCTTTTACAGCTCAGGGCGACAGAGAAGGACTGGATGTGGCAGTAAATCCTGGGCTCATAGCAGTTCTGTGTATTTTCTGCATTGTGATAGCTGGAGTTGTTGTGGTTGTGATAGTGAAGGCTGTTCGCTCCAGAAAGCCACATTTTGAGAGGCTTGATGATGTATCAATGGTGAGTCTCAAATGTAGTGGTTCTGTACAAACACCAAAGTTTTCATATTATTCTGCATTTTCTTCAGGCTGTGAATTTTTGGCAGCCCATGGTAAAAGGTTTATCACACTAATGGTAAAGTTCTCAGTACACTGTGATTTGGAGTCAGTCTGTCAAACCCAACGTTCACAATTTCATATATGTTTTAGCCAATGACTTTTGAACCAAATAGTGTAGAATCAAAACTCCTTCAGCAAAATGGGCTCAGATCTTCTTACAAACAATCTTCACAAACTGGACATTATAATGTACATCCCATTAGTGTGTTTGGCACCAATAAATCAATAACAATTTAGTAATTTAGTTTCACACATTTATACATGTGTGTGTGTGTGTGAGAGAGAGTGTGTGTGTGTATGTGTGTGTGCGTGCGTGTGTGTTATATATATATAAATAACTGACCCCAAACTTTTAAATGGTATGCATCTATTAAATATCCTCATGACTTTAAAAACCTTATTATGGTTGGGAGGATATAATACGGTAACTTATTTTTACTTGAATAATTTTATCTTTTTCTTTTAACAGGGAAAGTTAAGCGAGGACGCACCATTTGCCCACTACCCTCCAAAATGAACGGCATTTTTGTCTCAGTAAACAGCACAGTTATGCCTCTAATGTGTTTCTTTTTTTTTTAAATGAAATGCAACATTGTAATAATCTATAGACTTGATGTGCAATACCCAGTGTATTTAGGGAATATGGTAATGATGTGCTTAATTTCTCCTTAAAATGCGACATCCCACAACAAACCTTTAGTCAAATGAAGAAATCAACCTGTAATGTCCTAGATTTTTTATATATATATTTTTTGTTAATTAAATGCCCTTTGCAATTCCTTTTTGATAAAAGCTATACTTTATGCTAAATAAATACATGCAATTTTTATGTAAAATGTACATAAGATTAAGCGCACTCTGAAGGCCACCTGGTTGTGTCAAGAAAATGTGTACTGTCAATATTTGCCATACAGTATGACGGGAGTGTGGCATTTTCAGCTCGTCCTCCAGGTGGCGAGCAAATTGCTTGCAAGTTGTTGTGTATAATGTGGTTTTAAAGACCTGATCTTTTAATATTACTTGAGTTACTTTTTTTTTTTTTTTTTAAGTCCAAGTCAAATAACAAATATCTTTTAATGGAAGTATTGGCATGGGACCAACTACCATCAATTTAACCCTGTAAAGCCTGAAATAGGAAAAAACAGTATCATCTGCATCAATTTTTAAAATATATTTATTGTATAAATTATAGTTTATTGAACCTTTAGGCAATGTATGTTTGCGTTTTTTTTATGCTTTGTATAATATTTGATACATCAGGCTTTTATGGCCCATATGCTAAAATGATAGAGCTCACACTCAAGGAGGGGAAAAAAACTCTAAAATAATTTCGGGGACCATACTGTCACGGTATGGTGTGTAAGGAAGGCAGGCTGAGGCAAAGAGCTCCAATACAAACGATTTAATCTTGAAACAAAACCAGGAACAGGCAGGAAGACAGGCAGGATACACACAAACACCTATGCATATACAAACTGTACACATTGACAAACTAAGAACCGACACAGACAGACTGAACAGAGAGAACTAAATACAGAAACTAACGAGGTGAGGACAGGTGACACAGATGATTAAGACGATGAACAGGTGGATGATTGAGGGAGTGAATACAGGTGTGCAGACAAGGAGGATTCTGGGCAGTGAAGTGCAGACAAGGACAGACAGGTGCAGACGAGGACTGTGACATTACTCCCCCCTCCCGGTAGGCGTGACCTCACGCCGTAGAACAGGGGTGGGAGGGTGGGCATCCTGGAGTCCGTGACGGGAAGGCGGACCAGGTGCAGGAGGACGGACTCCAGGATGGAACAGAAGGCCATGGCGCAGCAGGACGTGGGCGTGGCCAGGGCGGAGCAGGACGTGGGCGCGGCCAGGGCGGAGCAGACGAACCGTCGGGCGGCCACGGCGGTGCGGACCCTTCGGGCGGCCACGGCGGTGAGGACCCCTCGGGCGGCCACGGCGGTGAGGACCCCTCGGGCGGCCACGGCGGTGAGGACCCCTCGGGCGGCCACGGCGGTGAGGACCCCTCGGGCGGCCACGGCGGTGAGGACCCCTCGGGCGGCCACGGCGGAGCCGGACGAGGCGAAGGCCTATGGCCCCCCCCCAAAAAATACTTGGGGAAATCCACGGGTTCAGGAAAGGCCTCCCGGAGCTGATTAGATACGGACTTTGACTCGGGATTCGGGTCGTCACTTGACTCGGGATTCGGGTCGTCACTTGACTCGGGATTCGGGTCGTCACTTGACTCGGGATTCGGGTCGTCACTTGACTCGGGATTCGGGTCGTCACTTGACTCGGGATTCGGGTCGTCACTTGACTCGGGATTCGGGTCGTCACTTGACTCGGGATTCGGGTCGTCACTTGACTCGGGATTCGGGTCGTCACTTGACTCGGGATTCGGGTCGTCACTTGACTCGGGATTCGGGTCGTCACTTGACTCGGGATTCGGTTCACTTGACTTGGGGTGGCTGACGTGAAGCCCTGTGCTGGACGGGACCAGCGGTGAAGGCCCTGTGCTGGACGGGACCAGCGGTGAAGGCCCTGTGCTGGACGGGACCAGCGGTGAAGGCCCTGTGCTGGACGGGACCAGCGGTGAAGGCCCTGTGCTGGACGGGACCAGCGGTGAAGGCCCTGTGCTGGACGGGACCAGCGGCGAAGAGGGCTTGGTGCTGGACGGGACCAGCGGCGAAGAGGGCTTGGTGCTGGACGGGACCAGCGGCGAAGAGGGCTTGGTGCTGGACGGGACCAGCGGCGAAGAGGGCTTGGTGCTGGACGGGACCAGCGGCGAAGAGGGCTTGGTGCTGGACGGGACCAGCGGCGAAGAGGGCTTGGTGCTGGACGGGACCAGCGGCGAAGAGGGCTTGGTGCTGGACGGGACAAGCGGCGAAGAGGGCTTGGTGCTGGACGGGACCAGCGGCGAAGCGGGCTTGGTGCTGGACGGGACCAGCGGCGAAGAGGGCTTGGTGCTGGACGGGACCAGCGGCGAAGGCTCGGCTGGGCTGGACGGGACCAGCGGCGAAGGCTCGGCTGGGCTGGACGGGACCAGCGGCGAAGGCTCGGCTGGGCTGGACGGAACCAGCGGCGAAGGCTCGGCTGGCTGGTGGCGTGCCCGATGGTAAACGGAGAACCGTTATGCCACAGCACCCACTCGACGAAAGCCTCGAAATTCCCTCGAGGCCCATCTCCAGGCAGGCGTGCTCTGGTCTCATCATTGAGACCTGCCCCGAAAAACCCACAGAGGCTGGTGTCATCGTAATGGACGTGGGGAACCAAGTCCAAAAACCTCTGTGTGTGGGCCTCGAGGGACTGGTCCTCCTGGGCCAGAAGGAGGATGTCCATTGCTGCCCATTCCATATTTTTTGTGGTCGGTTCTTCTGTCACGGTATGGTGTGTAAGGAAGGCAGGCTGAGGCAAAGAGCTCCAATACAAACGATTTAATCTTGAAACAAAACCAGGAACAGGCAGGCAGGATACACACAAACACCTATGCATATACAAACTGTACACATTGACAAACTAAGAACCGACACAGACAGACTGAACAGAGAGAACTAAATACAGAAACTAACGAGGTGAGGACAGGTGACACAGATGATTAAGACGATGAACAGGTGGATGATTGAGGGAGTGAATACAGGTGTGCAGACAAGGAGGATTCTGGGAAGTGAAGTGCAGACAAGGACAGACAGGTGCAGACGAGGACTGTGACACATACTGAATGAAAATATCCAATTTGTTGCAGATGTTGTTACTGTATTTATATGGCCAAAAAGTAAGATGAAATTATGTAATGTAAAACAATGATATTTTCAGATTCCTCACTTACAAGTTACTTAAAAAAAAAACGGAAAAAAAAAACGTGTGCAACCTGAAAGTGGACATTTTTTTAAAGTATATACTGAAAAGCCTTTAACTTGCTTTTAACTTGCTTTTCTCAGCAAAGTTTTGCTCATGTTGACAATCAAGAAGCTTAAAAAATGTGAATTTGAAATAAGATTTTTCAACTCAAATTTTGTAAAATTAAAAAGTCATTTCATTTACAGTTTTCAGTATTTTCAGAGGTTTGTTTTAGATCACTTATGGTGTGACAACTGAAAGTTCTGTGTAGTAACAACTGTACATAGAGATTTAGGGCAGCATGCTCTCATTGTTTACATCAAGAGTTTCTTACCATGTGACTGGATTGGTCACTGAAATGAGTGGTTCAGAGTTTGAAGTCTAAAACCTTTCACCTTGAATATAAACTGAAGTATTGTGAACAGAACTGCAGAACAGACACACCTGTATGACACTCTCCTCCTACTTCACAGGAATCCACACGTAAGGCCTTTTCTTCTTTCTTTACGTCTTCTTCTGCTGCGTTTACAGATGTTGTATTCCCAGAAGTTTTCATTGTATTTTTAACGTATTACTACCAAATTCAGGGTCTTAGTGAAATATTTCACTTCACTGGCTCAATGAAAGTTTTAGTTTATTATACGATTTTCAACTGTTTGTCTAAATCAGGACTCAAGGGGCCACTTGTAAAACGTTTTATGATTGGAAGGGTATATATAACCTTTTTCTTTTTTTTCTGGCTCATTATTCAGCGAAAGGTCTTTACATGTGTTCTTTAATATAAGAACAAGGTGATTTCAATTGGTGCTGTGTTCAGAAAATCAAGGTAAATGTAAAATGATTATAAATTCTACACAAGAAAGTTACACATATGAAGTTAAAACTTGTTTCAGTAGAGTCCTTAAAGAAAAACTCTTAAAAACGTTTAGTTTCAGTTCAGTTGTCATTTAAGCGTTGCCATAACACCGATCTCAATCTAATAAACCCAGAGCAGTCAAACAATGAATTTTTATTGACCAATGTTTGTCACCTCAGCATTGTAATTTTGGCATGGAATACTACTTTACTTCAAATACTGTGCAGTGTTTTTTTGTTTGTTTGTTTTTTAAGAAAAACAGTACATATAATTCTTTGATAAACGTTTCATATGGTAGTATTCATGTTACATTATTTTGGCATGACCTCATCATGGCACATGTTTAATTCAAGGTGCCGAAATCTTTTAGCATTCCCATTCGTCATAATAAAAGATGCTGTCAATGTATCTTAATAATCATCGATCTTTAGGGACCCCTACAAGATGTTCATAGGACCACAGAAAATGTTTATCTGGCAGTATATGCCACTCTGGGGCCATTGGTGGCATTTGTATTATGATTAAATACATTTTTGTAAATTAGCAACAAACTGATATAATAGGAGATGTTTATAAGTATTTTTCCAGGTCAGTGGGACAAAAACTATTTTGGTGTCCAGAACTAAGCGCTTATGAACAACGATTCACTTACAGTGTAATGATATACTGTACATACTATATACTGCATCAAGGATTTTAACCCTAACTCTAACCCTAACCCACTCATTAAGAGAATAGGGTCAACTCTTTTAGACCATGCGCCGGGCACGCCGAACATATTTGCTGTCATTAAACAAGCAAAAGTGGATTCGGACACGCACTAAGTGCACTTGCGCCGCGTGCTTTAGAGCAAGCACTTAGATCATTAAAATACGTCCCACAGCCTCTAACGTCAGTCGCTAATGCGCCTCTTGAGGCCAGGGGAGTGAGGTTGAACTGCACAGGGCTTACGATGCTTTTCGGAAACCCAGCCCAGCTCTTTACTAGTTTGCCTCTGTTACACTTACATAATGTCTAAAAGTTTAACAAGTCATTTGGATAACATCTATTTTTTTTAACTTATATTACACGATTAATTTTGATCTTAACAGTGTTGCCATAGAAATGCATTATTCTGAGTCAGACGAGGTGAGCTGCTAGTAGAACGTCCAGCTTATCATTTAATAATTACAGCATGGCATGAAAACATTCTTTTTATTGAGGAGATGACTAAAGGCCGAATTATTCACAACCCCCAAACAAACAAAAAGAACTATTATTGCACAAATTAAACAATTTTCAGTAAAGATGCAACTGCAGTGTGTAAACCAAGTCATAGTGCTTTGCCAACAGTTTGTCAAGGAGATCTAATTCATTGTGAAGAGAATCTGGGCATTGGATTTAGACTGCTTCAAAAACAGCATAATCACTTAGAATGACTGTATTCAGCCAAAGTGCTTAGGTGCTCAAGTGTTTGGTTTCATAGTGTGGTTCAGACGCATGTTCGCTTAGGTGCATGCAATAAACAGGCACAAAGTGCATGGAAATATGAGTCATAAGCATTAGCCGATGAGAAAGAGTGTATGTTAATGATCAATCAGGGGCAAATGTATAGAGCAAAATGTCAATCATCACGGCATAACCGCTTTGAAGTTTTGCCGATATGCTATTTTAATTGAATGCATGTATGATGTACATAGAGTATGAGTGATCATGAGTGAAGTTATTATGAAATGTTTTTTCCTCCTTACAAGTTGTTTATCTGTATTTTGTCTCTGATAAGCCACTGAAATTTGGATGAGATTTGCATCAAGGGTCCTTTAAGTAGATTTAAAAGCCTGTGAGGGAAACTGTTCCTGAGGGATTTATGGATATGCCATTTGGTTTTTCTAAAGGTTATACCGTCCTCGAAATAGATTATGCTGAAATGTCATAATGAAATAACTAGATTTTAAAAGTTATTTAAAGATAATAAAAGTGTTGTTTGTCCATTCAAACCTTTCTGCTGATGAAAGCAAAAACTAGACCAGAACTGGTAAGCTAAATCAAACAATTCAAACTTGAACAGACAGACTCTGACAGTATGATGGTCACATACTCCAATTTGATTTTTATCTTCAGACTTGAACTGACACCCAGTTTTTCTCCGCAATCACTTACAAAGTCGGCATGACGTATTAAAGTGTTAAAGTGTTAAAACTTGCTGGATTTTAAATTTGGTTATTATTTTCAACTAGATATGCGTGAGGTTCTTCTTCGAGTTGTCTGTAAGATTTTTCATCCATTTTTTTTAGCTCTATGAAATATAATATATACTCGGTATAATTCATTCTGCATCATGTTTATAACACACTACTTCTATAACAACTTCTACTACTACTTACTAATACTAATACTACTACTAATAATAATAATAATAAACATCATTTTTGATTTCATATATACTGTATATAATTCATAATTTACTATAATTGAAATTAATTAATTAATTAAATGAAATCAGCTAATAAACAACTTAGAGTATTTCACTGTTTCTGATCAACAGTGTCTAATGGATTTATTATGGTGTGTTCCATCAAAAAAAAATCTTTTTTTTTTAAATCCAAATGCTGAAAAACAAACTTGCTTTATTACTTTTTAGCCTCACAAAATCTAGCAAACCTGAAAGGGAAATTCATCAGTCTATAAAATTGTAACTGCACTCGTGATTAAGCTAACCCAAGAAAACCAGTATTTTACCTGTTTTCAAGTAGTGTGATGTTCCTTTTCTGAATTTGGCTGAATTTCAACACAGTTTGGTTATCTGCATGTGCAGAATGGTCTAAACAGACGTCAGTGACACGTTAACCTGATGTGGCCCACGTACAGGTGCTGATTAAAAGATGTTGGACTATCAGACTATCATGTAACACAGACTTTCATGTAAGACTACTTTTATAACAAATCAGGCTCTAAAACTATGTTATTGCCTTTTGTTGCAAGGAAAAAAGAGCATGAAACAGCATGAGTATGAGAAAATGATAAGGAAATGAATATATTTTGAACCCTTAACCACACAGCCTATCAGCCCAGATTACCTCTCCAGTCTCATAAAGATGTGGTTAATTAAGAAATGACTAAAAAAATGTGATCGAATAATGTGACATTTTAGTTGCTTAGTGTAAATGAATGTAACGAATGCTTGATGCTCCCTGCCTCGCTTGTTTATCTCTTTCAGTGGCGCCTTGAAATGTTAAGGACAAGAAAGATATTTATGATTTAAATGAAAGTGTTTCTTTAATTGAAGTGCTTTATACTAATCTGTCACAGAACTTATTAAATGTTTTTATTCCTCTGTGCATCCAGTCATGAAGAAACTCGTTGCTCAGATCTGAGCTACAATGAAACAGCAGCTATGTTTGTCATCTGCCATATTTAAGCGTCTGTCTCTCAGAGGCATTTTGCCATGTGAGCGTCCCTCAAAAGCCACCTGTTGTGTTTGTACACATTTCTTATTGCATTAACACACTATTGATTTACACTAATACAGATTATCTTCGGTCCTTGAAGAGCAAACAATAGATTTGATCTGGACTTTTGGCCTGTTGTTGAAACAGATAAACTCATTTGATTACTCATTTGAAGGTGAGCACCGTCACAATCCCAACAACTTTTACGCAGGACATATGTCAGTCTGCGTCACACTTTTTCGCCACACACAAGGAGTAATAAAGCACAGATTGTAAATTGTAGACTTGTGCAATCTGACTGAGCATCCTTACAAATCATAAATGAATTGTGGACTGAATTGCATTATTTACTCATCCCCAAGTCGTTTAAAAATATTCTGTGAAACAAAGTTAGATGTTTTGCTTATTGTTCAAGCTGATCTTTTCTATAGAACTAAAATGGATGTGGACTGAGAATATCAAGCTCCAAAAAGGGCAAAAATAACTGAAGCAGCATCATAAAAGTACCTACAATTGTTTGCAGTTTCCAGCTGAACACCATCAACTTTTATTTCTTTTTACAGAAATGATTATTACAGTAGCAGATTATCAATTCATAAAAACTTATTTTTTGCAGTCACAATACTACTGCATGTTATGACCTTAAACGACTTTTACCATAATGCATGATTTGTAAACTAATACATTTTAACTTTTGCATCATATAACCAGCTGAAGTTTTTTGATGTAGAAAACTCGCTCTGTATACCTCGCCGTTGGTACAGCATTGCACTTACAATATGGAACGCTTGTGTACGTGAAACACGAATCGTGACACTCATGAGCGCAAAGCAAAGCAAAAATGTCTGTAATTATCTATTAGCTTTGGTTTGGTGGCTGCCATTTAATTTCTAAACTGACACGTGAACTGATACGTGCAAGAATCAATAAAATGTGGGACAGTAATGATCATCTTTTTCAAAGAAAATTGGATGAGTTTTTCAAAAATGTATAAACTCAATTCTGCATCTTCAAAATTATTCAATTATTCTTGGATTTAAGCCTGTGTTATCATAAAGTGGTGCAAAAGCACTATCTTTGAAGCAGAGTGACTCACTAGAAATTTCACTCTGAATCTACGGTAAAATCTGCATGAAGCTACAAAATATTGTTTTGCCAAAAAAAAAAAAAAAATCCCCACATGCACCACCAGAAAAGATCTAACGATATGAATTGAAAATCGAGAATTTATTACATAATTAATTTTAAAAATAATCAAGTATAGAGCTCATTTTCCTATAGAATTCCCTTAAATATGCAAGAATGTTGCTTATTTTATGGATTAGGTAATGGGAAATTTTTGTGGCAGAGATTCCACAAATGCATCCGCTTCACTCTACTAGAACATATACTCAAAAGGAGAGTTTAAAAAAAAAACATCTAAAATCGTATGGCAGAACTTGCATGCAACAACTAATACTATATTATATTATATAGATCATATATTTTGAATATATAAAACAAAATCAGGAAATCACTCTATTATCATGAATATCACCATACACTTAAAAATAAAGGTTCCAAATGGGGGTTTTCACAGTGATGCCACAGAAGAACCAAAGAACCTTTCAGTGAACAGTTCTTAAAATAAACTCTTTTTTTCTTATTGTGAACATTTTAGTAATCTGAAGAATCTTGTCAACTATAGAGAACCTGTGCAGTGGAAATGTTCCAATGATGTTAAATTTTTATTTCATCAAACCATAGATGCCGTTCTTTTTAAGTGTGTATACTGTCTTTCTATCTGTCTTGCATGTACTGTAAGTGTGGGTGAACTGTAAATGCAGGAAACACATCCTTACACACACTTAATTAACACTTAAAAAATCACACTATTTTTGAAGGTGTAAAAAAAGAGGCGAGAAACATCAGCTATTTGGTGTAGATTTGAATGTGCGAACTGTTAAAGAAGACACAAACACTTATGGTGTAGATTTGAACGAACTTCTTTGTTTACTGAATTACATTTAATTTTCTGCAATACAACGCACCTGGCCTGTTGCCATGTATCGTTCGTACTCTGTATGCTTACCGCGCATGTGCATTAGGAACGACATTGATGCTCAAAATGCCTTGCCTAAGGGCTGCATAAATCGTTCAGCAGAACCATTTGCCTGTGGCAAGAATGGTGGGATTTTACGGTGATGACATCCAAGGTACAAGGTAATTTGCTAAACTGATTGCTTTTACAGTTTTTCTCGATTGTTTACATATATTTTCTGAAAGAATGCCTCATATTCTCAGAACTCTACACACAAATCAAAAAACACACACACAATGGGCAAAACCCCTCAATTCTCCTGCAAAATGAAACTTTAGATTCAAAACAATGTTATTTCTTCTCAAAATGGTATTTTGTTTTCAAATGACACACACAAACCATCATCTGAATAGACATTTATAAGAACCAGTTGAACACTGATGTGCTCAATGTAAAACACTATGATGAATGGAAAACACTTCTTCTCCATTCATCAAAATGACTTAGGCCTTTTTTTTGTTCAGTGTCACACTTACTACAGACAGTATATACATAAGTGTGTTGTAAAATATTTGAGAATATTGTTTTTATACTCAGAACACACAAATACACAGGAACAAATATATTTTATTTTTCCCACAAAAACAATGTACACAGTGTACATCCCATTCCCAACCAACACAAAGTTGCACATACACTACATACAAAACAACAGAAGAATTTACTGTACACAGTTACAGTAAAAAAAAAATGTTTCCAATGTTGGCATCCATACGTCCATTGAAGAGCTCACCTGTTGCCCTTTAATGCTAAAGCTCTGATTGCTAATTGTAAAACTGTGTGACGGGTGTTTGTCCTTGTGATGAGTCAGTGTGCATATTTGAATGGCAGTGTGTTTCTTGTGAAAACAAGATATTTTTCTGCATGAAAATTGTGCCAAAAGCAGAGAATTGTGTGTAGTGTTTTGAAAAAAGTGTGTTTTAGAACTGCAATTTGAGTGTAAAGCAGGAATTGTGCTTGTAGTTTAGCAGAATTGGTTCAGGGGGTTGGTGAATGAGTTACATGTTGTGGTCATTGTCTCTCAAGTACCAGAATTTGTGTGTAAACAATTGAGAAAAACTATAAAGGGAGGTCCATTATCTATCTTCACTACTTTTGGGATGCCAAACATTGAGAAAACTTTATCCATTACAGGGATCACAGCATTGCCTGTGATGGACTGAATAATCTCTACCACTGGGTAGCGTGAATATTCATCTATGATGACAAGCCTGTTTGTAGCGGACCATAGAAATCAGCACTGACTTCTTGCCAGGCATTTTCAGGAAGCCTAGACATTTGCAATGGCTCAGAATGTGTCACAGGTGTGTTGGCTTGACAGGCAAGACAGTTTCCTACCATAACTTCAGCTTGTTTATCCATGTCAGGGAATGTCTCGGGTTACTATTGTAACTCTCGTTCCCTGAGTAGGGAACGAGACGCTGCGTCGATATTCGACACTTTGGGGAATGCCTTCGGTATGATGCGTCTGAAGTCTGTAGTGGAACTACTCCAATCTTGATAGGTGCTATGTCTTTCATCGCTCGTGACGTTGCAGTTGACGGTGATCCGGAAGCTATAAAAGGACACCGGAACATAGTGTCACCATAGCGTCAGCTTTTGAAGGGTCGAAGGAAGTCGTTCTCAGGAGCGCGAAAAGTGTGGCCGAGGGACGCAGAATCAGAGACTCAGGGAACGACGTTCCCTTTCGCAAGGGAACTCCCGCTACGTCGATACTCGACACTTTGGGGAACAAATCACGCCGCCATGCCCTGGTGTGAAGTAATCTGGCACACTCAAGAAGTGAGAACTTGTGAACCTGGTGTAGAGGGCAGATCCTGACTGTAATGTTTTATGAAGGTGTGTGGGGAGGCCCAGCCAGCGGCATCACAGACCTCTTGAAGAGAAACCCCTGCTCTAGACTCCTCTAGTTGATTGGGCTTTTATCAGGAGAGGTGAAGGCAGATTACGCACCTCGTAAGCTAAAGAAATAGCCTCTACTATCCACTTGCTAATAGTCTGTTTGGAGACCGGTGTTCCCTTCTTGGATAACCCAAAACACACAAACAGCTGGTCCAACTTCCTCCAGCCCGAGGTCCTATGTACATAAGCCTCAAGAGCTCAGACCGGGCATAACAAGTGTAGTTTAGCTTGATCAGCCGACACATGCGGTGGAGGATGAAAGGCCTGAAGGATTATAGACCGTGCCACATTCGTGGGCACCTTAGGCACGTATCCAGGTCTAAGGTGGAGAATTGCTCTCACTCTGCCAGGAGCGAAATCGAGGCAAGAGGGAGCCACAGATAGCGCCTGCAGGTCGCCAACTCTTTCAGGGAAGTAATAGCGAGCAGGAAGGCTACCTTAAAGGATAAAAAAAATTCTCAGACACCTTATCCAAGGGTTCAAAGGGTGCCAGGGATCACCCTTCGAGGACCACTGCCAGGTCCCACGTGGGGACCCTAGGCTGGATGGCAGGCCTCATCCTCCTGGCTCCACAAAGGAAACGAATTATGAGTGGGTGTGTCCCCAGATTGCCCACCCTTGAAGCCGTGTGGAAGGCAGATATAGCCACCACATAGACCCTAAGCGTGGACAGGGAGAGCCCATCAGAGAAACGATTCTGGAGGAACTCCAGCACTGAAGCCACTGGGCAGTTAACTGGGTCCAACTGACGTTCTCTGCACCATGAAATACATTTTTTCCATTTAAATGCATAAAGTTTCCTTGTGGAGGGGGCTCAAGTGTTTAGAATGGTCTCAACAACCTCGGTTGAGAGACTAGAGTTTGTGAATTGGTCCTCCTCAGGGGCCAATCCAGCAGCTTCTTGGGCTTCAGCCAAGGGTGAAATATCACAACCTCTGACTGAGGAGGGAGGACCCTCCTGATCCGGATTTACCGCGGAAGGCCTGCCAGGAGAACCCAGATGTTTGGAAGCCATATTCGGGATAGTCAGTGCGGGGCTACTAGGAGTAAGCTGATCACGTACTGTCGAGCCCTTTTGCACTCTAGAACCCCCGGGGGCAGAACAATCGGGGAAAACATACACAGACGTGGCCTCAACCATGTCTGTATCATGATATCCAGACCCAGGAAAGAGCACGGGAGCTGGGTAGCTGGAAGAGCATGGGAGAGGTGGCGCGGAAGGTGGCCGTCTGCATGAAGGGGAAACGACAAACCGACCTCCATCCCAGCTAAAGCCAACTTGGGGTGGAGTTTGTAATCACCGGGCCGCAGCCCCTGCCTCAACAGGATGACTGCCCCTTCTTTGATCAGAGAGATGGCTGTCCCATTGTTGGCGTTCACGCACAATGGCCATGTTGGCTAGCTGCATGTCGACGCAAATTCTCACTTTGTCTGGGTCTTTTGGTTTTGGAGATGTAACTATGGATGAAACAGATGGTTTGGGGTCAGTTGCAGTTTCTATGATGTCGTTGTTGTAGTGTGTTCAGTGTAGATGGAGGAAGAAGAAGACGAGGTCGGCGAAATTGGGACTCGCACTTTATTGCACAAAATAAAAATAAACAAAAAGGGTGCGCTCGGGCGCGGCCGCCGTGTCGCTTCACCACGGCAACAAAGAACAATAAAACAGCTTGAATGTAGGCTCAGCCAGTGCTTCCACGAAGTCCCGTGCGAGTCCCAGGTCTCTCTCTCTCCTCTCTCACAGCCGGCAGCTTATATGCAGTCTCCACGCCAATTACTGCAATCAGACACAGGTGTTCGTCATCTGCACTTGACCCACTTACTCACCGCGCAGCTCGCTGACTCATCTCCCGCTACAGACTTCGCAAAACCACGCCCCCCTCGCCACATACCCCCACCGCCCGACCCACGCCGGGGAGCCGTCCGGCCTGCAGCCTCCCCCCCCCCCCCCTCCTGGAGAGGAAGTCAGCCACAGCCATCTGTGCACCCGGCCTGTGGACCACCTGGAATTTAAAAGGCTGTAAAGCTAGATACCAACGGGTGATCCGTGCGTTGGTATCCTTCGTGCGGTGGAGCCACTGCAGGGGAGCGTGGTCCGAACAGAGGGTGAACTCCCGTCCCAGGAGGTAGTAGCGGAGGGTGAGAACAGCCCACCTGATGGCCAAACACTCCTTTTCGATGGTGCTGTACATCGTCTCTCTCTTAGAGAGCTTCCGACTGATGTACAGCACCGGCCGCTCTTCACCCTCCACCTCCTGGGACAGGACGGGGCCCAGCCCCCTGTCCGATGCGTCCGTCTGTAGGACAAAAGGGAGAGAGAAGTCAGGAGCATGTAAAAGCGGCCCGCCACATAGAGCAGCCTTTATCTGGGTAAAGGCCTGCTGACACTGCTCCGTCCACTGGACCGTATCTGGTGCTTCTTTTTTAGTTAAATCAGTCAGCGGGCTAGGGAGGTCCGAATAATTAGGCACAAACCTTCTGTAATATCCCGCTAGCCCCAGGAACTGTCTAACCTCCTTTTTGGTCTTGGGTCTCGGACAGGTCGCAACGGCTGACGTCTTATCAATTTGGGGACGCACCTGTCCGTGTCCCAAGTGGAAACCCAGATACCTCACTTCCACACGCCCAACTGCACACTTCTTTGGGTTGGCCGTGAGCCCCGCCCTTCTCAGCGTCTTCAGGACAGCCCGCAAATACTGCAAATGACGCTGCCAATCGGTACTATAGATGATAATATCATCCAAGTAGGCACATCATATGCAGCATGCGGCCGGAGAATTTTGTCCATCAGACGCTGAAAAGTCGCTGGAGCCCCGAACAAGCCGAAAGGAAGGGTGACAAATTGGTGTAATCCAAACGGCGTTGTGAAAGCTGTCTTTTCTTTGGACATTGGAGACAAGGGGATCTGCTAATAACCCTTCGTTAAGTGCAATGTCGAATAAAAACGAGCAGTACCCAGCCAATCAAGCAATTCGTCAACCCTCGGCATTGGAAAAGCATTAAACTTAGACACCGCGTTCACCTTTCTATAGTCCACACAGAAGCGGACCGAGCCGTCAGTTTTAGGAACTAAAACTATTGGGCTCGCCCAGTCACTGCTGGACTCTTCTATTACCCCCATATCTAGTATAGCCTCTAATTCATTCTGAACCACCTTTTTTGTGTTCAGGCAAACGATACGGGCGGCAGCGTACCACCACCCCCGGATCCGTCTCAACGTGGTGCTGAATGAGGCTCGTCCGACCAGGCAGGGGAGAAAACACATCCGCAAACTCAGTTTGTACATTTTTAACGTCAGTGAGCTGGGAGGGTGAGAGGTGATCTCCGCCAAGAGCCAGCGCGAGGGATTGTGACTTTGTACTCGCCTCTGGCCCGAGATCCTCCTCTCCGCTCACCACCGTCGCCAGCATCACTGACTCTGCCTCGACCCACTTTTTGAAGAGGTTGAGGTGATAAATTTGATGTGCTCTTCCCCTATCTGTACGGGCTACCTCATAGTTGAGATCGTTAACTCGCCGTGTGACCTCGAAGGGCCCTTGCCACTTTGCGAGTAATTTAGAGCTGGAAGTAGGGAGTAATACAAGCACCTTATCTCCCGGTGCAAATTGGCGGAGACTAGCCCCCCTGTTGTATAGCTGACTCTGTCTGTCCTGGGCCTGTAACAAATTCTCCATTGATAGCCGCCCCAAAGTGTGGAGTTTTGTTCTCAGGTCCAAAACATACTGAATTTCGTTCTTACTAGCGGATGGTCCGTCCTCCCAAGTCTCTCTAAGAACGTCTAACACCCCGCGGGGGTGACGTCCATAGAGAAGCTCGAAGGGGGAAAACCCCGTGGAGGCTTGGGGAACCTCGCATACAGCGAACAAGAGGGGTTCTAGCCATTTATCCCAATTTTTGGCGTCTTCGTGAACGAACTTTCGAATCATGGACTTCAAAGTGCGATTAAATCGTTCCACTAAACCGTCCGTCTGTGGGTGGTATACGCTAGTGCGAATCGATTTAATGCCCAATAATTCGTAGAGTTCGCGAATAGTTCGTGACATAAACGCTGTGCCCTGATCAGTGAGAATCTCTTTGGGGATTCCCACCCGGGAGATTAATGAGAAGAGCGCGCTCGCAACACTTTTGGCAGAAATGTTACGAAGCGGGAGTGGAGGTTTTGATGGCTGATGGCTTTGATGAATGGAGGTTTGGTTACAGCCTGAATCCACCAAAGCCTGATAAGTACCCCCCTTGATACTCACTGGTATCTGGTACAGGCCAGTTTGATCGGGGGCAGCCTGTGGCGCGTCGGGAACCCGGATCAGGGTCCCCACCTCCATCCCTGGACACCAGTCGATAAAGTGTCCCGGGTCCCCGCAGCGCCAACAGGCCGGCCCAGGTCTCTCTCTCTCCTCTCTCACAGCCGGCAGCTTATATGCAGTCTCCACGCCAATTACTGCAATCAGACACAGGTGTTCGTCATCTGAACTTGACCCACTTACTCACCGCGCAGCTCGCTGACTCATCTCCCGCTACAGACTTCGCAAAACCACGCCCCCCTCGCCACAGTTGTCTTCCAGTGTTTTTAGTTAATCTTAAACTTTTTTCTTAAATGGAATGGCACTCTCTGATGAGGTGAGCATGTTGGTTGAACATCAGAGTTTATGTGCAAATGGACTTGGAAGAAGTGTGGATGATGCCCTGAACAATTTGTTTTTTATATCTCGGTTGAAGTGAGTGAATTCACAGTTCTTAGCAAGCATCTTAAGTCTTGTGCGGAATGTGTCTAGATTTTCTGCTGGCTGTTGGTTTGCTGGTAAGCTTAGTCTTTACATCTGCAAATTTATCTGCTGCTTCAGCAAGTGTGTCATATAGAGTATGTTGTGTACCTTTTCTCCAGCCAGATGCAATGGAAGTGCCTTGAGTCTTGTGCAGACACTAATGTTCATTGCAGTTGTCGAATCTTTGCAACCATTTGGTCCAACTGTCACACGTACAATGTTCTGTTTGTTCTTATTTACTGTTTTCACTGACTTTTGGTTTGTTATTTTCAATCACATGTGTTTCTTTGTCTTAGTTTCCCACCAGTCATCAGTTGTCATGGACAATCTTCTAATCATCACAACTGTTCGCTATCATCTCATTATCACTGTTTCACCCTTCATCTTCATCTTCTTCATCTTGTAACACCAACAAAGTCTGCCAGAGTGTGGTTCACTTTCTATATTGCACGCTGGAAAGGAGTGCAGGGTAATTGCCATGTCATCGTCTTCGTTACTCTCGTTATCGTTGTGCTTCCCTTGCAAAAAAATACGTATATTTTTAAATAATATACTTGAAGTAATATACTTGTAGTTACTACATACTTTATGTAGGAAGTATACTAATATCAATGTACTCGAAGTATACTTGTAAATGTACTGTTTCAATACTACTTGGGACTAAATTGGTCCACTTTTTAGTGTATAAAAGTATACTTTTAAGTATACATTAAGTGTAACAGTAGTAAACTTTGAGTACACTACTACTAGTTTATAATTAAGTTTTTAGTTTTTTAGTTAATCCAATCCAATCACTTTGAAGTATACTCTCAGTAAACTACTAGTTTTGTAGTTTTATACTGCAAGTATACTTGTATGTTTTTATCTAGTTCACGTTGGCCACAATTATTGACACCCAATTACTGCAACGTTCTTTTCCCAAGATAACAGCTCTGAGTCTTCTTCTATAATGCCTGATGAGTTTGGAGAACACCTGACAAGAGATCTCAGACCATTCCTCCATACAGTCTCTCCAGATCCTTCAGATTCCCAGATCCATGTTGGCGCTTCTTCTCTTCAGTTCACACTACTCATTTCTATAGGGTTCAGGTCAGGAAACTGGGATGGCCATGGCAGAAGCTTAATTTTGTGTTCAGTGACACATTTTTGTGTTGATTTTGATGTTTGTTTTGGATCACTGTCCTGATGGAGGATCAAACCATGGGCCATTATAAGATTTATAGCAGAAACGGTCAGGTTTTGATTTTTTATCTGTTGGTATTGCTAGAATCCATGATACCATGTATCTGAACAAGGTGTCCAGGAATTCCAGCAAATAGGCCCACAACATTAAAGATCCAGCAATGTATTTAACCGTGGGCATGGGGTACTTTTTATCCCTGTTTGCACCAAACACATCTGGTTGGTTTGCTGCCAAAAGGCTATTTTTTAGTTTCATCTGACCATAGAACAAGGTCCCCTTTGAAGTTCCTATCGTGTCTGACAACTGAAAATGGTGGAGTTTGTTTTTGGAGGAGTGAGGCGGATTTTTCTTGAAACCCTCTCAAACCACTTGTGGTGATGTAAGTGCTGTTTGATAATTTTTTTGAGACTTTCTGACCCCAAGACTCAACTGATTTCTGCAATTCTACAGCTGTGATCCTTCGAGAGTCTTTGACCACTCGAATTATCCTCCTCACCATGCATTAGGATGCTACAGACACATGTCCTCTTCTAGGCAGATTTATAACATCTTTAGTTGATTGGAACTTCATAATTACTGTACTGATGGTAGAAACTGAGGATTTTCAATGCTTAAGCTATTTTCTTACAGCCATTTTCACTTTTGTGAAGTTCAACATTAATTTGCTGCACATCAGAACTATATTCTTTGGTTTTACTCATTGTGGTGAATGATTAATGAGTAAAATATCTCTGAAGTATATTCTCATTCATATTCCCATTCAATACTTTTTAGCACACCAGGTTGTCTAGAAGCATGGAATTGTCCAGCCACGATTTCCTGTTTCACAGGAGTATAAGGAAACACAAAGGCCAAAATACCTTAACAGTTCTAGGGGTGCCAATAATTGTGGTCAACATGCATTGGAGAAAAAACACTTATTTCATAATGTGAAATATTAAATGGGATGGCATTTTCCATTTTCCATTTGAGAAGTACAAAGTAGAAAAGTACAAAAGTAGATTGAAAGTATACTTTCTTATTTTTATTTCATTGTTTATCTAGATTGAACATACCAGTTGTTATTGTGCAATACACTTGAAATAATATTTATAGTTTATTAAAAGAAACGAGTGAACTGATGTAAATCATGTAAATCGCAGCTGTAGAGTTTAAACCTGTTTTGTAATGTGATACTATGCTTAGAAAGGGGGATGCAATACATCAGTATGCGTATCACTTTAAGTGTATGTTATCACGAGGTCTCACATAGTCTGTGTTAGAAATTTAGCTTCCGTGTGATGTGTTTGTGTGGTCAATAAAGCCACAGCTTGTGAAGCTGGAGTCTATGACTCCATATGACTCCTGTTCATTTCATATTACACGAGTCAACATTGCTATGAACTTATGAAGATTGTGATTGTTGCTTTGCCAGTAACATAATGAAGAGAATTACTAATGCCCTCAGGTCACACACACACACACACACACACACACACACACACACACACACACACACACACACACACACACACACACACACACACACACACACACACACACACACACACACACACACACACAAACACACACACACACACACACACACACACACACATACACACAAAAATTCTTAAAAAATAATTATATAAGGTGATAGGATTTTCTTTACCTACCATTTACACTCATATTACAAATAATTACAAAGAAACAGAAAGTAGCATTGCATTAAACTTAAAACTTTGAAGTGAAATAATGAAATAAAACCGATTATTGAAGGACTATTACATGGAAATATAATGTATAATCTTTGTTTATTAACAATTTGTTTATTAACAATTAATAACAAATTAATTTTTTACAGTGTACTAACAAGCATTCGTAAAATGAGAAACTAAATATCCCAATACATTCTTTATAATTTGTGTAAGAAAAAATATAAGCCTACTTAAATACATAACACTAATAAAATGTGTAGATTTTTTAAAAATAAATTATAAATAATTTGTAAGTATAATAATATGTATATGAATAATAATAAACAACACTGTGTGACCTTTTTTTTTTTTTAAATCAAAGCAGGTGAAATAAGAGTTTAATATTGCCATACAGTATATGTATTTGTTTTTAAAACCTTGTAAAATGTTTCATTTTGAAAAATTATCTCTTCCTTCTGTCAGAACATTGTCTTGTATATATTCTCGGAATTTTGATATTACATTATCACTTCTGTTTTTTTGTTTTGTTTTTACAATAGCTAGGGCACATTTCTCAATACTAAGTTCACTTTTTTCAAAACTCTTCACGCAGTTATCCTTACCAACTTTCAGCTTGGCAGAGCAGTTCATTTCAGGATTAAAACTACCAAAACATTTCATACATGAACATGTCTCAAATCAACTCACTCTTCCATTAAACTAGCAAACATAACAAAAAGACTGTCACTCATAAAACAATGACCTAAAAAGCACTAACAACAGGAAGCATTACACAACAATTTATTTTGTAACATTTCTTTACAAAACAAGAATGACACTCTCAACTGTTTGTAATTCACTGCAGTTTATGTTACATTATCCATCTTTACATTCCAGTACAAAATTATTCTCCTAGAAAAAAATAGTTTCCCCCTTTTGCCTGGATGGTGATGAAATTGAAAGTATAACAGCTGTAGGTGTTCAGCTACATCTAATTCTTTTTATAGTATATAATTTTTTTAGATTGAGAATGTATTTCAAAAACTATGAAGAAACATAGTTATTTCAGCAAAAATGTGAAGTGTCATGCAGGGAATTGTGGGAAGGTCAATTTACGTTTTTTCACTGTAAATTATACAATGAGTTGTTCTTTTTCACTTTCAAAAACTGTAAATTTAACGGTATTTTACAGTAAAATTACATTAAATGTACCATTAGATCTATCACAGTTATTTACTGTATATAGTAAGGAAACTTTCTGTTAACCAATTAACAGTTTTTCACTGTAGCATTTTTACAGTATTTTACTGTTAAAATCACAATCATTTTTACAGTGTAGGCAAATTGCCTTGTCGGTGCATGGAGTTTAGGTGGTGGTTGTGTTCGAGTGATAAAATAATTAATGTCATTTGAAAGATGGTGTCATTTAATGCCTTTCGTGCCAAAGCAATGATAAAATATTTTCAAAATTTTAGTTTAGACCACATAGTTGTGCTCGCTATGTGAAGAGTTTTGAAAGTGACCCAAGTATTGAGAAATTGGTCCTAGCAATTGTAAAAAAATAAATAAAAATACAAAATAAAAAAAGATTATATTTTAGGAATGATAATATAATAAATTCGAGCAAAAATCAAATAAAATGGCATATTTCTGTTATCAGGTTGAAATGGTGCTATTGTCAAAAACGTCTCGGTTACGTATGTAACCCTAGTTCCCTGATAGGGAACGAGACGCTGCGTCAAACGCTGTGGGAACGCCCCTGCGTTGTGCGTCATGAAGCGCGTATGGAATCAGCCCAATGGAGAGACGGAACGTCATAGGCCGGGTGACGTCATCGACCAGGAAACTATAAAGCACCCCAAAAACACAAGCGCATCAGCTTCTGATAGGCCTGAAGGAAGCGCTAACGGGAATGCCGGGAGTATGGCAGAACGACGCAGCGTATCGTTCCCTATCATGGAACTAGGGTTACATACGTAACCGAGACGTTCCCTTTCAAGGGAACTTCGAGCTGCGTCAAACGCTGTGGGAACACGAATACCCACGTCGCCATAGGAGCAAGTGACAGTCATGTGAGAACTAGCGCACAGAGGACGAGAGCACCTGTGCCCCAGGGGTAGAGCTTAAGTCTAATCATAGAACTTAAAAAACGTATGCGGTGAAGACCATCCAGCCGCATCACAAATATCACTCAGGGAAACTCCTGACAATAAAGCTTTGGAAGCAGCCATACTCCTAGTAGAGTGGGCTCGTACAGCCAAGGGTGAAGGCTGACCAACCGACTCATAAGCACGTGAGATGGCCTCGACCACCCACTTGCTCATTCTCTGTTTAGACGCAGGACACCCTTTCCTGGGTGCCCGAAACATACAAATAATTGTACTGATTTCCTCCACAGGGCAGCTCTGTGGACATAAGCGTCTAACGCCCTCACTGGACAGAGTAAATTAAGTTTCTCCTGGTCTGACGACAGAAATGGAGGAGGACAGAAAGCCTGCAGAACCGTAGGTCTAACAACATAAGTTAACTTCAGAGTGAGAAACTTCTCAGGAACTTCTTCGATAGGTTCGAAAGGAGCTAGGGAAAGACCTTCTAGTACAATGGCCAGATGCCAGGTCGGCACCCTCGTACGAACTGCTGGCCTCAGCCTCAAAGAGCCACAAAGGAAACGAGTTATAAGCGGGTGTCTCCCAAGAGAAACTCCACTGAGAGGGACGTGGTAAGCAGCCAGTGCCGCCACATACACCTTTAGTGTGGAGGGGGATAACCCTGTGGATAAATGGTCCTGCATGTGTTCTCCACACCAAGAAGTGAAAAGTTTTCACTTCTAGGCATAAGCTTCCTTGTGGATGGAGCTCTGGAGTGAAGGATGGTCTCAACAACCTCGGTTGAGAGACCGGAATCTAAGAGCTGGGCCCCCTCAGGAGCCAAGTCCACAGTTTCCATAACTCTGGGCGGGGGTGAAATATCGTGCCGCCTACCTGAGAGAGTAGATCCCTCCTGAGCGGGAGCTCCAGAGGAGAGCCGTCCAGGAGAGGAATCAGGTCCGCAAACCAAACTTATAGGGGCTACTAATAGTAGGCTGACCCCGTTCCGGCGAACCCTCTCCAGATCTCCTGGTAGCAGAGCAATCATGGGAAAAGCGTACAGACTTGACCTCGGCTACGGCTGCACCATAGTGTCCAACCCCAGAGGGGATGGATGACTGATGGAGAACCACAGACGAGTGCGATATCTCCTTGGAAGCGAATAGGCCCGCATCGGCGCGACCAAAACTAAACCAAAGGAGCTCCACCACCTCGGGGGTGGAGTCTCCATTCCACCGGCCTCGGCCCCTGCCTCGACAGGGAGTCTGCTATCACATTCAAATTCCCAGGAAGATACATTGCTCTCAGTGATAGTAACTTCCCATGGGACCACAGGAGGACCTGACGGGCCAACTTGTAAAGCCGGCATGACCGCAGGCCCCCCTGACGATATATAAGAGATCACCGACGTGTTATCTAACTGAACTAACACATGATGACCTCTCAGGTCTGCTAGGAAGTGTTCCAGAGCCTGAAACACTGCCAACATCTCTAGACAATTTATATGCCATGATAGCTGATGGTCCTGCCACAGACCTTGGGCTGGACGACCACTCATGACCATCCCCCACCCTGTGAGGGAAGCATCCGTCGTTAGCGTTACGCGACGACAAAGAGCCCCCAGCACAGGACCTTTGGATAGGAACCAAGTTTCTTTCCACAAGACCAGAGCACGAAGGCAGCGCCGCGTGAATTTGATCGTGCGGAGTGGATTTCCCCTCGGGGAGAATCCCTTGGTCCTGAGCCACCACCGCAGCGGTCTCATGTACAACAAGCCAAGGTATAACGTTGGACATTGCTGCCATCAGACCCAACAGTTCTGAAACTGCTTGACAGTGAGTAGTTGGCCTAGCTTTACTATTTCAAGGCTGAAGTATCGAAGCGATGCGGATGACCGAATCCCAAACGACGTCCAGAAAAGTGGTCTCCTGAGAAGGAGATAAAACAATTTTCTTCGCGTTCAGCCTCAACCCCCACTTCCTGATATGCGCGAGGACAATACCTCGATGCCGAACCACCATCTGCTCCGTCTGAGCTAAAATCAACCAATCGTCGATGTAATTGAGAATGTGAATGCCCTGAAGCCTCAGAGGCACTAGTACTGCATCCGTGCATTCCGGGAAAGTACGGGGAGATAGCTAGACCGAACGGAAGAACCCTATATTGGAATGCCTCGCCCCCGAAGGCAAACCTCAGGAACTTCCTGTGTTGTGGAAGGATGGAAATGTGGAAGTAAGCATCCTTTAGATTTATCATGACAAACCAGCCCTCGGACCTGATTTGTGACACGACCTGCTTGTGAGCATCTTGAATTGAGCAAACCTAAAATTGGACGCAACCCCCCATCCTTCTTTGGCAGAGCCTGTTTGGGGTCCCCACTATGGGCAGAACCCCTCTAAGGGTACCAGTCTCTCGAGACTGGCCTCTGGTGTAATTTGAGAAGCAAACACAGTGCCCTGTAACGGCGCACCGGCAGGGAACAACTGGTTTGACTGCTCTGAGACCCTCCTCAGAGGGAGCGTCTGGGACCGTCTGCGCCCCGGCATGAAGGCGGGGTTGGCAGAACGGGCCCCTGAGGGCACCGAGGAAGAATGGGCACCGTAAAAGAGCTGAACACCTTTCTCCCTCGGTGGGGACCACCCTCAGCATAGCCAATATAACTGTCCTCAAATCAGTTCCATTGTTTATTATTTTTTTCAAAAGCTTTGGTTGAGAGTGCCGCGTCTGGTCCCACTGTCCAGCAGGAGGAGCGCGAGACGCGATACTCTGCTTTGCTGCGCCTATGCGATGAGCTTGTAGACGGCCGAGGCTGCTGGGATGTGAACTTTTAATGGAAGAAACCTTTTAAAAGCTGCTGCCTGCTTATTTTCTTCCTGAAATTATCAATGACAGTTTTAACAAAGTCACTGAATAACCCCGCAGGAGAGAGAGGAGCATCTAGAAGAAAGCTTTTTCTTTCTCTTTAATGCTGGAAAAAAATAATTTTACCATAAATCGGCAGCCTGAGCAATTCTCAAACCACATCAGTACTGCCTCTTCACTCACGCTCACGTCCTATAGCAAATCAGCCTGGTATGCCTGCAATATAGACATTGTATGTAGACACGATACGCAGCCTGACCTGCCCCCGAATACACTTTACAAAGCCGAAATATTTCATAATGGCTTGGAAGGTAATGCCGGTGCTTAAATGGCAATGCAGCCCCGGAAGAGAGATAGCTCGCAAGCGTCTCTTATACCCGCGGCAAAGCGCCGTCTTTCCTTTTCAAAAAAGCTAGCCCCCCCTAAATCGGAATATATAAATGATTGTGGGCTAAAAAATTAGTACCTCAGTATGGAGATCATGAAAAAACGGCAAGCACCGGCGTGGAGGTTGCACACGGGAAGGGAGAATATCTCTCATCTAACTTAGATTTAATAACAGACTCCTGCCTAGCCACTGGCCACTCAATCCTTAGTTTTGATACAGCTCGAGTGAGAACCTCCATGAGCTCTTCGCTTTGTATCATTGTATCAGTTTTCTCTTTCAAACACGATTGCATCATTTTAAAATAACTTGAAACGGTTACTCTTTGGTTTAACTCCATATTATCATTTTGAAAGAACATGTTTCAATCAAATAACTCAATCAAAAAGGGCAACTTTCATTTGACTTGATCATTTCTAAGAAAAATAAATTATTGAATTAAATAATTCACATGCTTTATTTAAATGTTTTGTCTTGACTGCTGATTTCTTGACTGAATTATATTATTTTATAAGCGCAATGGAACTACTGTTTTGTTTTTGAATGAATCATGTTCAGTTAAAGAGCTATTTTTTTGAGTGCATACTGTGAGTTGTAAGACTGTTACATAAGTGTGAAAATGAACTTGATCTCACAGGCAGCTCAGTTTTCACAGTTAAACAACACGACTTCCCAGAGCTTCTTAAAGATGTCATGAGGATTGTCCTATTATGAAGAATCAAGGTGTCATTGACCAGTCGTCTGTGGAGAGTACGAACATTGATCAGTCGTCTGTGAAGAGTACGAACAGGCCCTCATATCGACCAAGCAGTCTCTTCTCTAATTCTCCAGTTGAGCTGGAATCAGGTTTTATCCTCGAATCTGTGGAACTTGAGACAAAAAGTCAAGAGCTGCAGTGACTAATGTGAAGAGCAGGACGCCGTAGGACACCGGTTGACAAACTGTGGGCTTTGTGTGTTAATTGCTTCATGTAAGCTGTGAATCTGTGATAGCTACAATGACTCAGTCTCTGAACTACAGGGAAGCTCTCGAATAGACAATGTAATATTGGAAGATTGCCACTGTGATGAATGGTTCTGGGTCAGTTGATTAACAATGATTTATCACAGCCAAAGATGGAAGACTAGTCTCATTATTTCACTGTCAGTCAGATCTCTCACTGCTACAGTTGGTAATATGTAGTGGATTGAATGTAGATCGATGGCTGTTTGTATTGAGTGCTTAAGTCCCCATAGCATTCTGCCCCTCTCAGCCTAACAATACGCCACAGACAGATGATTTAAAGATGGAACATAATAAGATGCTTCAATGTGTTAACATGCGAACTCTGCTAAGCTAATAGGAGCAAAATGTCCCACAATTTTACATGTCATTAGTTCCCCTTCAAAGGAACTTCGAGCTGCGTCAAACGCTGTGGGAATGCCCCTGCGTTGTGCGTCATGAAGCACGTATGGAATCAGCCCAATGGAGAGACGGAACGTCATAGGCGGGTGACGTCATCGACCAGGAAACTATAAAGCACCCCAAAAACACAAGCGCATCAGCTTCTGTGCCTTCAGTCGCGCTATATGTGAATCTGTCTGAGTGTAAACACTGTGTCTGTCTTTAGTATTTGCTAGGCAGGAGTTATCACATTTACACCACACAAACAATTTTGTATGAGAGACTATGGCGAGCGAATTAAGCATTTAAGAAGTGTGTCCCTCCTTGCTCGTGCTATCTAACGGGCGGGGATACACACGTTCTTTGTGTTGTTTGTTTGGGAGTGCAGCATGCCCAGTCCGCACAGGATAGCCACCACCTAACCAGGTCCTGGCAACCACCAAATCAGCAGCGGAGTATTGCATCGAGGCACTCAGAAAACCTTATAAATACCGTAGACCAAAAATAGTGTTCATTTTGATTTCATGCAGACTTTAAATAAAATATTCAAGACTGAATACTAAATCTCTCTTAAATAATAATTTAAGTCTTTAGTGTATATTACCTAAAAAGTAACTTTCAGATCATAGGAAGAAAACGTATTAGAGATGAAAAGTTCTCAAAGATCAATATTATTAGTGAACAGTGTTTTTGTTAATTGTTTTAATAGACCTACTTTTTATTGAAGTTCATTGTGGGATTGAATGAGTGAGTACACTTAATAATGTCCTGTAATGGGTGTCCCCATGTTATGGATCTTCTACACTAAAGTGTACTATTAAAGCTACATATCCCGGGTGCCACATCATCAGGCTCGAAGGATCCTTAGGAGGAAGCCTTCATTTTGCGTGCTTCATTCATCCTGGATGAGGCAAGTTTTTATTTATTTATTGTAAAATAATCGCACAATGCAAATCTGTGCACAATGTAAACAACTGGGAGACCACAGATGGTTGTCATTAGCTGTGCTGCATTAGAGTAGGCATTTTAACACTTTTTGTTATTCTGGTTGAAACTCTCTTCACATCATGTTAGCAATCAATAATAGAAGTTGTCTTAAATATTATTACATGTATTTTTATCTTCTGTTGAAGTCTCGGGACCAAATTTTTGTTCATCCAATTATTGCATTCGGTCCGAATTGTACTGTATGTCAAGTATTTCCATGCCTCCATGCAACCTGCTCGCGCAGACATCACACGTCATCAGCGCGTTCTGTGAAGCTATGCAGAATTGTAGACAGACAGACAGTCACAGAGCGCCACAAACAGACAGCAGCCATATTTTACAGCTCCCCCCGAACCAAAACAACGAGTTTATGCCGCATTCACACCATGTCATAACTACCACGATTATGACCACACCCTAGCGTAGAGACAATGAGTTTAGCACAGCCAGGCTGAATTCTAGATTTTTAATTATACTTCATAAGGACAATAAGTGCTTGTTTATTCTTGTTCATTTATTTTTACATTTGTGTTGGCAGTTCACTCATGGATAATTAAAAGTATCATCAAGATGTGGTTCTGAAGTTGTCCTACTGTGAGCTGTAGACATGGAAAATATGGTATGTGTTTTAAGGTAAATGACAAAAAAAATTCTCCATAACAGCTGTTATTTTTGCACTTCAATCTAACACTGTAAAACATTTTGCTTAGCCGACTTATTGATCATTGAATATTGATTGTTCTTTACTCAGAGACGAAGATACTCCCTGGTCTCCAACCCACTGGAGCTTCAGTCCAAAACCAACAATGCCGTTCGCCGCAGGTTCTCTGGGCCACTGCTGCTTCCCTCTGTGGCCCGCAGGCACTCAACCCTGGATGCAAAGAAATTAAAGGATCTTGAAGCGCTTTATAAATCAGCCCTGGCGTGTGCGGACGCCCAAAAAGAGTGAGTCAGCCAAGTAGATTTAGGTGTCTGATAAAAGTGTGCAATATGCTATCTTATGTGATCGTAGCTTCTATAGAGCTCTGTTGACTGAATCACATCCTCAGAAATATAACACAGATTGCTGCTGTCACGTGTAGAGAGGTTTCCATAATGGACACTGAGTGTTCAGTTACTGACACTGTGAAAAAAATGTGACTCACTTCAATCATGATGCTTATTGTATTTATATGTATAAGCCGGCATGGTGTGCACCACAGCAATTGTGTTTGTGTTAAATGTCACCCGAAAATGCTACTGTCACCCGCACTGTTACTTCGAATATCTTTCCTCTTCTCCATCTAATGTAGTCACTTGTCAGTTAAAATGACGTAGGAAAGCAAATGAAAGAAAGGTCATGGAGATTTGAGCAGAGGGTGGGAACAACTCCCGGGTGCTTCTACTCTGTTTACTGATCTGATGAAAGGGCACAATGACTTGAAATGAGATCATATGAATACAGAGACAGAAGTTCAAGACATTCAGCATGTTATTAAGAACACACTAACATTATATATTAAACTTTTTGGTGAGCATAATAACAAAGGAGTAACAATTTTTCCTTTTTTTTTTTTTATTGGAACACCTTATAAAGCTTTTGTGCCCCCACAGCTTGTCAGATTAGTTGTGTTCCTGCTGGGGGGGGAAACAACATGTCATATCAGCTTATAAGGTGGTCAAGCTTGTTTTTTGGAACATGGCAGCTGGTTTGTTACTGGAAGGTGGTGTGCCAGCTCTAACCAGATTGATCAAGGTCTATCAGGTTGATTGTGGTCCCACCGGCTGTTCAATACTCTTATTCAGCTTGAAGCAGTGAATGACCCATATGGTCCAGCTGAAGCCATGGAAAAACTCCTAGAAGGTATAACACACTACCAAACATTAAATGAGAACCCAGTTATTAAATGCAGTCACATTACTAGACAGATTAATACAAATCAGTCTGTTGCAAAGTGTCTGTGTATGTGTGTGCTCAGTTTGGGAGTGTGTAAAGCACCTGGTGATGTAATGCACACTGGGCGTCACTGTGTGGCGTCGCTCTGCATTTATATCCACCTCAGCGCGCACTCTCTCGTTCACTTCAGCCGGATACAAGCGGCATATGTGCCGCGACGCTGGACCTTTCGCTTTTTTGTTTGCTGTGAGACGGCCATATGCCTCAGTTTCACTCCGTCTCCATCTGTACCACCTTTATTGCTTCTGAACGATGCGGAGAGTGACTGAGCGAGTGAACTTGAAAGAGCTTTGCTTCTGCAAACACGCTGTTTTGTTTTAAAACTGAGTTTAATTTGCCGTATAATTTATAAACTTGAACGTAACGGACGAGCGGTTCTCGCCACTGACCGCTGGACAGCTCTGACGTTGAGGAACTATATGAGACTGCAAACTTCGACAATTAAAGATTCCTGACTTTTGACAGTAGACACGGAGCTGAACTTCTGTGCTGATGGAGTGCTCGGCGCTGAGCAGGGAAGGTGCTGGTTTGGCCAAACCACCTAAGCATCTTTGGAGGCAGCCCCGAACCCGCATCCGAATCAAACAGCGGTACCACTCCGACAACGAGCGGTACCTGTGCTGTAACAAAGCCACTGAGCTGCATCGCCCGGGGCTGAAAAAACCGAGAATGTCCTGGCCTTCTTCTTTTAACAAACGGTAATTCGTACTTTAAATATGTGTCAAATGTCACTTTGTATGTGCAATATGAGAGCTTCTTCGTGTGAAATGACAACTTCCCCATGTGATAGTTGTCAGTATCTCAGTGACTGTGAAGTTTTCAATGAAACATTACAAAAATGTTTGTTATAAACCATTTCATTACATATTATTATTTTTGTGAATTCTATTCTTTTGAACAGATTGAAGTTGAAACTATATAATTTATTCATTTAATTATTAATTTAGTTAAATCTCCCAGCACAAATCAGATAGAACTGTTCTCAGGATTAGAGTTTGCTCAAAGATGTCCAGTCGGGGCAAGATGACACATTGAAGTTGACACAAACCTTTAGAATATTGTAATTGTATATTAATCATTAATATCTATTTTTGGTAGCCAAAATATGGTTTAAATATTCTGTTTGCAGTTGTTGTTTTGGTTTGTTTTTTTACTAACATGTTTCAGATCTGTTTTAAATTTAGCAGAAAATGCATAATTTTCCTACATTTTCAAAAGCCTGTCAGAACTGTCAGTGCGTGTTTAATGTATTTTTTCATGGAATAAAATAAACCATTAGAAATATTCACTGGAAATTGTGAAAACAGGACCCTGGTCTCCCCAAAACAAAAAAGTGAAATCAGCATGTTGTGCACACGTACACACACCTATATATAGGCTACATATATAATTACAACAGTACATTTAATTTAAACCCCGTTCGATTAAGCAACATTTACACCAGTCACCCACACTGTGATTTTCTTACAATGAAAGCACAGTTATGCACAACTTGGCCATGAGATGTTGCATTAAAAATATATGATGATAAGGCAGTGAATGGACAGTAAACTCTGATTGTTTGGCATTAAGTTTTGAATAGCACTGAATCACAGAGAGTCAGAAGTAGGTGTAAAGTGACTCATAGCTCTGTTTTAACTTGTTTATTGAAGCATTTACTTTTCCAGATATTAATACTATCAGGGAGTTCTACGACATTCGTGTCCTCCACATTACACTTTCCTAAGTGGATCTGCTTTACATCCTTGTGTGTTATCCAGAGACTCTGATTCCTCAGGTTATCATCTGCTTGTGATGATTCTCTTATAGATGGAAGTGGTTAGAGTGAAGATTAACAATGTATCATGGTGCAATTCTAGTGATTTTTGGTGCTGTGCAGAAATCTGTCATTTTCAGAATTCTTGGAATATAGCGCACAAGTCTTTTTAACACTTTTATAATACTTTTATGTTGGTTCTGCATCCTGTTTTGAAGCTTGAAAGCCTGTTTCATTGTAATTAGTTGAAAACAGCAACCAATTTATTAAGTTTAATAATCATTTTATTTAGCTGTGGAATCTGTTGATAGGTTGTGCAAGATTTATGTGATTTAGTCTTTCTCCATCTGTTCTTGCATCAATGGTTATCAACAAAATGTTCTGTAAACAGTTGTTCACACTTTTTTTGGCAAGTCTTCTTACCCTTATTTTAACAAGTGTGAAAGAATTGAAGCAGCAATTATTTTGATTTTTATAATAAGGACGAATAGATGGTTTATAGCTTTATAACTATGGGGGTGGGGGTGGGGGTGGGGGGGGGGGGGGGGTAGTAGGTTTCCAAGGTAAGTTATTTAAAAAAAAAAAAAAAGTCTATGTGTTTGCACTTTGGCCTCTAGGTGACATGAATAAAAAAAGGTGACATGATAGGCTAAAATGTAGATACAATTGTTATCTGTCTGTGGTGCTAATGGGTTTGAGTCATAAAAGTTTTGCAAAATCATCTTTAGCTTCAGTAGTTATTATATTTACTTGTTTTTAACTCTATATACAACAAAGTACAGTTTTTTTCCCGCTAACTCATGGATTTCTTCCACCTCTTGCATCTGTTGTATCACTGTCTATAGATGTGCAGATGTCCTGGATGAAGCAGTCATTTACACATTTAAAAAACATTATACTGATGTGGGCTAATGGCAAGGATGTGTTTGAAGACAGATTTTAGTTGCTTTTGACTCAGAGGTAATCTTGCCATCACATATAATAGAGATGTTCTCTACTCCGCTCCAAAACTGCTACATAGAGAGCATTTCAAATCCAAAAGCTAGATACCCTGA
Organism: Meda fulgida; assembly: GCA_030578275.1. NCBI lineage: Eukaryota > Metazoa > Chordata > Actinopteri > Cypriniformes > Leuciscidae > Meda > Meda fulgida. The sequence continues at coordinate 3,863,510 of JAROOJ010000031.1, forward strand.
TAAATATTTTTTGTGGGCCAAAAAAGACAGCTTTCCATGTAATTTTTATGGTTAGAACAGAAAGCATTGTGACAGGATCAGTGGAAAAATATAAATCCAAGATGGTGTCACAGACATACTTTGCGATTTTAATCCCGTCTGAATCTGCCAGGTCAGGGTTTTTCTCAAACAACCTTTGTGAAAATTCCCAAGGCAAATTACCTGCGAAGACTGCCCATTTTGTCAGGTAGAGTCAGATAGGTCTACTTGTCTACATATCTCTGCTCACTTAGGCACGTTTATTATCAACAGCTGCTGCTAAAATCACATAAAGTTTACTTAAATAGGGTTTTATAATCAATTAAAATAATATGAACAAATAATACATTAAAATACATATGTCATACGTGATGCATGCGAGCACAGATCTTCGGTTACGTCTAGAAAACACACACTCCCACCTCTCATTAAACACAATCTCCCGTCTGATTCGGTACATGAAATCACAGACGTCGAGTGGAAAGATTTGTAACTTGTAACGTTCTTAAAATAGGGAAGCTATGGTTGGAATTAGTGTAAATGTCTTTTTATGGTCAGTTTTCTGTTTCTAGTCAACTGTCATAGTGAAGTATAAGTATTATTCTTGCTGAGCAAATTAGTTAAAGTTAATGTTTATAGGCATTTACTTAAATTAAACACTTACCTGAAATAAAGAGCTTTGTTACGCCAAGCCCAACACAAGAGCATGGTCACAGGTTGTTACAGGCAGAGGAGAGATTTGAGGTGATTTAAATGCTTTATGGATGTAAATTAATCTAAATGCTTTATTAACTCTTTCCTCAACTGTCTTTTCTTAAAAAGTTGTCAAACAGTCAATATATCACAAAGAACTTTTTTTTATCAACACTTGAATGTGGGTAAGTTTCATAAAAAAAAAAAGCCAATAAAAAGCTGAGAAAATTGATTTTTTTTTTTTGTCAAAGACTTTGTCCGAATCGGTTTCAGAACAATAATCAAAACATTGATTGAGTAGATCTGAGTGCATCAACACCCTCAAAGCTTGCACAATCGCATACCTCTTTGGGTTTGACATCTCCTTCCATAACGTTCAGCAGTAAAGCAAACCAACATTAACATTGAAAAAATGGACCAAGAACTGAACGAACCAGGGGGTATATATACAAAGGACAAAATGAAGAAATATAAATACATAATGTCCTCACATTGACAGATCAAGGAAAAGATCTTGGAACGCTACATGCTGGATGGACCTTGTGAAATAATCTCAGAAGGTCCTCTTTGTTTGAGTTTCAAACCTATTTTAGAAAAAAAGAGATCTTAAGGCACTTCTTCCTGTCCAAAAAAATTTAAAAAGCCTTTATTCACATCATGGCTCACATTATAAACATTAAAAACGACTAAAACACTGCACACGGATGAAAATAGTCCCACTATGGCCAAAGCCTCAGCCTTTGAGTGCCGCCAAGAAACACACAGACTAAAACCCTGTAATAAACACAAAATTCAGGAATAATCTTTTTATTATAGTGAATTGACAGGATTAAACCATTTATAATCACTCCTCTCAAGTGTCATTCCAGCTTTTTCAGATCCTGCTTACCGGTCACTGCTCACAGCTCGAGTGAGCGGAAACACTCCAACAAAACTCAACAAAAAAAGTTTTAAAAGAATGATCCTTACTGCAGGGAGTTTTAAAGTTCTCTCTCCACTTAGACTAATTTTATTCTGTTTCTTTCATAAGTGCCGTGAACAAGAATAGTTGAAGTGGTATTGACACTCAGAGAACTTGCATGGTGTGCATGCGTTGAGTTACTTATTATAAATGATTATTAACGTCTCGGTTACATATGGTAACCCTCGTTCCCTGAGGGAGGGAACGGAGACGTAGTTCATGACTGACCAATAGGAATCTCGCTAGAGAGGCTAATCTACTTCGAGTGAAACTAAACAAGCCAATGCACATTGGCGTGCAATCATTTGCATCAGCTGCGCGGCCTCGCAGCGCGGGGTATTTAACGAGCAGTTGAGTGATTACACACTAGTTTTTTGCTGAGGAGCCAAGCCTGAAAAAGCTGGCCGCCCCGGCGGGCGGCAGCAGATGTGGCGACGGGACCTACATCTCCGTTCCCTCCCTCAGGGAACGAGGGTTACCATATGTAACCGAGACGTTCCCTATCGGTCAGTCACTACAACGTAGGTCATGACTGACCAATAGGAATCCCTACCAAAGCGCCAGAGCTGGTGCACCCCATCCAGCGCCCCCGTGCAATCCTCTACACCTTCTTGCCTGGGAGGACGATAGGAGGAGGCTTACACAGAGTGAGTTTGACGCTGTTGTTCCGTGATAACCCATACAGTGAGATATTGGATAACACTGGGAAAGCATGCCCTTTCTGTTTAGGAAGGAATGCTGCGGAAGCCACTTCTTCAAAGAGTTATGCGGAAATACATATGGACTAGCCCGAAGGCTGTACTGCATATGAAATAATGGGTGACTTAGCCCAAGGGAAAGACACGGGCTTCCGATAGGAGCAGCCGTGGAATATACACATATGGGATCCCCATAGGGTCACACATATGGAACCCAGCCCAGATCCGGTTCTCAAGGATTCAGCGGATAAGGGCCTGGCGCCGGACGCTCCGCCAAGTCCGGGCCGAGGGGTTTTGGAGGACTCTACAGGTTTTTACTCTGGAGCAATAAGGGTGCACAGTAGGGTGCAGTAAGCCGACAGAGCCGGGCCTCTCAGTGCTTCTACCCGTCTAGGGTGAGAACACGGGAGGAGACCGGCTCTACACGTAGGCTATAATATCTAGCGAACGTGTTAGGTGTCGCCCAGCCCGCAGCTCTACAGATATCTGTTAGCGAGGAGCCACGTGCCAGCGCCTAGGAGGATGCAACGCCTCTCGTGGAGTGTGCATACAACCTGAGCGGGCAGGGCACGCCTTGTGCTTGCGTGCTGCTGCGGCCCGGGAGCAGGGGCAGACGCTGGAGGACGCCCCCAGCGACGAGCAGACTGAGGGGCCGCGGGCGGTGGGGTGGAGGCAGCAGCTGACCGCCACGGCAGGATGTGCTTGATGGCCTCAGTCTGCTTCTGTACAGCCGAGAACTGCTGGGCCAAGTTCTCGACCGCGTCCCCGAAGAGGCTGGTCTGGGACACGGGGGAGTTAAGGAACCTGAGCTTGTCGGTCTCCCGCATGTCAGCCAGACACAGACAGAGATGGCGTTCCTGGACCACTAGTGTGGACATCACACGACCCACTGACCGCGCGGTAACCTTCATCGCACGAAGCGCGAGGTCCGTCGTGGTGCGAAGTTCTTGGAGAACTTGTGGGTCGTGACCACCCTCGTGCAGGTCCTTAAGTGCTTTGGCCTGATGAACCTGCAGCAACGCCATAGCATGCATGGCAGAGGCAGCTTCCCCACAGGCCTTGTAAGCCTTGCTGGTTAAGTCCGACGAGTACTTACAGGCCCGTGAAGGAAGACACGGTTCTCCACACCAAGTGGAGTTAGGGCATAGTTGCATAGCAACAGCCCGTTCCACTGGCGGGATAAGCGTGTATCCCTTAGCTGCCCCGCCATCAAGGGTGGTGAGGGAGGAGGAGCCACCGGAACGGTTTCTGGCAGTGAAAGGTGCCGTCCACGTCCCCGAGAGCTCCTCATGCACCTCAGGGAAGAAAGGCACTGGGGTGGGTTGCTGAGAACCAGCGCGCGCCACCCCGAGATACCAATCGTGCAACCTCGAGGGCTCGGGACACGGTGGAGGGTTCCACACGAGCCCGATCCTGTTGTCGGCCTGGGAAAGCATGGCCATCATCTCCGGGTCTGACTCGGGCACTGCTGGCACACCCGAAGGAGGCAGCGGCTCTGCGCCGTCGTCCGCGGAGCGGTCTGACCCACCCTCCGATGCAGCGATCGACATCTGGTCGTCGCAGGGAGCGCCGAACGAAACGACCGGTACACATCTCGAGGATGGTCCAGCACGTTCCGTTGGCAGCTCAACTGGTTGCGGAGCATGAGAGGAGTGAGGGTTCCTAGGGGGTTGGTTCCCCGAAGGAAGCGCGCTCACTGTAATCCTCAGGTCACCCATGTCACTGCCCGAAGCAACCCGCGAAGGGGGTTTGGAACGAGGTGCAGGCACGGGGACTCCGCCCCTTTGCAGGAACAAGAGTCTCGACCGTAGCTCGGCGATGGTCATCTTCCCACAATGGGTACATGACTCATCCACAAACGCTGCCTCAGCGTGTTCAATACCCAGACACACAAGGCAGCGTTTGTGACCATCCTGTGAGCCCAGCGACCACATCCACAAACACACAGATAGAAAATCATCTTTAAAAAGACGCTCTCTATCTGTGTAAGCTCTTTTAGGGACTGCTCTCACTGGTGCTGAAACACGCAGGGGAGCAGTCACTGTGAACACAGACGGGAATGTGCACCCGTCTGTGCGCTGTCTCTCTCTCTCGCTGGCAGGTCTTATCGGCTGTTAAAACAGCCTTTGAGCGCTCAATTGTGCACCTTGCCAGCTGTAAAAACAGCTTTTTGAATTTTGATCAAAGATAAAAATAAAAAGACAAAGACAGAAGAGAGAGGACATAAAAGACTGCTCGCTCAGCCGTGCTGTAACGCCCGCACCGGATAATGAGAGATCCAACGAGAGTCACACTCAGTAGAGTTAAACATGAAGCGTTTGGCTCCGAAGCAAAAAGCTAGTGTGCAATCACTCAGCTGCTCGTTAAATACCCGCGCTGCGAGGCCGCGCAGCTGATGCAAATGATTGCACGCAAATATGCATTGGCTTGTTTTAGTTTCACTCGAAGTAGATTGGCCTCTCTAGCGAGATTCCTATTGGTCAGTCATGAACTACGTTGTAGTGACTGACCGATAGGGAACCCAGCTTCCTTACCTAACAGGCTCAAATCAGCATTTGTGTTGAAAGAATAAACTAAAAGTTTTTGAAGAGAAACGTTCTTGATTTAACTGTAGCTCAAACAGTAGAGCGTTGGCGCTTGTAATGGCAAGGCCATGGGTTTGATTCCCAGGGAAAGCAAGAACTGATAAGAATGTAAACGTGTACCTTGAAACACAATGTATGTCGCTTTGGATAAAAGCGTCTGTCAAATGCGTAAATGTTTCTGTATCTTGAATCTAAAACTGAAGGAAAAGATTCTGAAAAATGGCAAAAGAGCCTGTCAAAGCTCCATCTCTTTATATCTAATCACCATAAAAGACTCCAGATCCTATTGCCTAGTTATCATAATTCTATTATTATAATTGACTTATTACATTATTTTTTCTTGGTGGCTTCATTTCTCTTTCTAGGCTGAAGTGATTGCGAATTTTTAATGGCTAAAGGGCTGATGATACTGTAATTGCATTGTATGCAATTATATTAAGCCATACTTAATTCTTTTCTACCAATATTCCCATTAATATGCTTCACACTGAATTAATGAAGCGCTGCTTTCGACTGTAATTTGTCCCCAAGCACAGACACATTTCAAGTCTGCTTTTTGTCCTTTGGTTAGAAATGCAATCTAAAGACTAGTCAAATAAGACGCCCATTTTGCTTTTAAGTTCTTCACATTTTGTGGTCAATGCAATGTTGAGGTTTCACCCTCAGAAGAGAAATACAGTATATAGGTCAGAGAAGAGGAAAACATTATACCTTCTGTTCTGGATCTGACCAGGACATGCTTCAACATGCCACCCTTGAAGGACTGAAGAAACTCTTTAAAGCTTGTTCATCACCTTTTGACTTCCTTAAAAACATGAATGTATAGAAGTAGATCAAATGAATAAGACAAGCCTGTGATAATAGGCTGAGCTGTTTCTGTACCTTTATGTGAGAGGAACTGAATGTTTTCTGGCCTATTGAAAAAAAGGCCATTTTGTTCTCCTTACTATAGATTTTCAGCAGAATGCTATTTGTCCATTTTGTATCATAGAACATGATGTATAGAAGAGCATTCATTTCAGAGTGTAATCTTTACACAAAGTGCTGGAATCACTGGAGATTGTGTCATTTAAATTCTACTAGCTGTACTTTTTCTGAATGCTTAATATTCTCAGCTCTGTTCAGCTTGCAGTGTAACTGCAGAAATGCATTTATCTGTCAGTGACTGACCATCTGAAAGTGGGTCATTATCTGTCTGGCTTCCCTGTGGTATATTTGTGAGGACCCATAAGAACTGATGACTGTGTTCTGTGTAGGCTACTCTATCTCTGACTTGCTGCAGTTTTCACACTTTGCTGTGTGGTGTTTCTCAGACATCACTATGAGGTTTTCATTTAATGGTGGTGCTTTCTAAAACAAGCTATTACTATTGTTCATCCTTAGGGCTAGAGATTTCTTCTTCTCAAAGTTTTTATTGTTTTTTCGCAACAAATTCAACAAAATCCCTTAACCCTCACCAACTCTTACCAACACCATAATTACCAAGGTGATCTCATGAGAATACGTGTGTATCACACAGAAACATACGGACTTATTGACAGAACTAGAACTTAAATATTTCTGTATTGACAGCACTAAAACATAATATAATTATCATACTAACATCTTTACCGTGGTACAAATTTGTACGTATTCCTATTTCTGCATATATTCAAATCGTGGCACTAATGTTTTGACTCTATTGTATTCAATTATCTGATCAATTTCTTTTCAGATGTTTTTTTTAATTGAAATAACATTTTACTCTGTTCGACTTCTGCTGCAAACTTGTTTCGGATGATTACATGATGTTAAACAAGACTGCACTTTAAAACATTAAAATGAATACATTTCTTTATTCGTTTAAACATTTTGTAATATTTAGTTTGTTTGCAGAGAGACACAAAAGGCGTTTTCTCCTATGAAACAATAGTTGACTGTAAAAATATAAAAACACTAAAAAGGTAAAAGAGATCTTAAAAGTATGTTTTTCAAATCCTCTTATCAAGTATCTGATCTGATCAAGGCGGAGGTAAGGCAGTATATTACAGGTTTGAGATTTCAACAACCAGAATAATATCTCAAATTATATGATTTATTAAAAAGAGGTGTGACCTCACTTTATTACTTATTGGTCTGATATGTAAATCAGTATTGATCAAACCCTTTAAACCCTTTATATTTGCTTATAGGCTAATTATGCTGCCATTCACTAATGAATTTCATGTTCACCTCGAGCATTTGATCTTAATTCTTTGTTTTAGGTATTTTAACTACTGAAATAGTTTAGTTATCAACATAACTGTGGCAACTGTGGCTGTGTTAGGCAGAGAACGCTTCTATGGATGGCTTTGTCATTCGCGGGAAATGTACCATGCAATAATACCTCATCCTGTGCAACCATGAAACCATTAGTGTATAAGTAGAAGAATTGGATCAGGATAATTTTCTTGTGTCTCATAAATATTCTAGATTCATTCTTTGTCTTCAGACAGCACTTTCCACTTCTTCATACTCAGCTTTGCCCTTTTATTTCTAAGAATCGAGATGGGGAGGGAACATTTAGATTTATTTTGAGTCAGAACAAGCCATGTAAAATCTCACACAGCATGCCATATGTATCATGCTTTATTTAAACGAACGGCTTTGTTTTAAATTGAATGAAATGAAAAGTGTTTTACATGAGTGGATGGAATATGATTTCCCGATTTTATCAAGAAGGCAGATGATGCCATTGGGTAAAATCCATTTTACTCAAATATAAATTGTGGCCATTTCAGTTGTTTCAAAGTGGGTTCTAATTGACAACTGATGCTTCCGCAGAGTGTTCGTCTGCTGTCTCCGGAACCCAAACACAACTTTGGTCTCTGATCTTCCCCTCTACCCACCACATGGTGTCTCATCTGTGAAATTAAACTCATTTCTCATTTGGTGGGTTAGGATGGGGAGCTGTTCCCAGACACTTCTCTCCACAGGCCACAAGGAAACTAATGGCCAACTCATGTCACGACCAGATCTCCGAGTAACATCTGCTCACTGAGGTTCACCTGACCCGACAGCACCGCTACGACTCATCGTTATTAGATCATTAATTCTGTTCTTATTTCCTTCCTCTCATTGCAGACACTCACTAGCAATCTCTCTCCCATTACTGTCCAACTGAACATGCCATTTTTCCCCCTGTGGATTTCTTCAAAAAAAAAGGAAAGCTTTAATGTTCCTCTCTGCTCTGTCTTTTATCAGCATGTCTGGTGTCCTACCGCCTTCTAGACATGCAGTACCCATCAAAACTTTGGATTAGATTAAGATTTTTTGATGTTCTCTTATGCTCACCAGTTCTGCATTAATACTGCATTAGAACTGTCGACTGTTTTAATATATTTTAAAATGTAATTTATTCCTGTATTATTCCTTATTCCATTCAGCATCATTACTCCAGTCTTCAGTATCACATGATCCTTCAGATACTATTCTAATATGCTGATTTGATGCTCAACAAAACAGTTTGTGGAAACTGCGAAACACTACCATTCAAAAGATTGTGGTCAGTAAGATAAAAAAAGACAGAAATAATCGAAAACTTTATTCATCAAGGAAAATTGATCATTAATGACAATAATACAAAAGATTGCTGTTCGTTGAACATTCTGTTCTTCAAAGAATCCTGAAAAAGTATCATAGTTTCCATATAAATGTTAAGCAGAAAAACGTCTCGGTTACGTATGGTAACCCACGTTCCCTGACAGAGGGAACAGAGAAGTTCGTCAGAGGGATCTGACAGAAATGGGATCTTCGCAGAGAGACCAATCTACTTCAAGAGAAACTAAATGAGCCAATGCACATTGGCATGCGATAATTGCGCCAGCTGCTTCTATCAGGCAGTGCGGGTATATAATGAGCAGGATGTGCAATGCATCTTTGGTTTTCGCTGAGGAGCCAAGCCAGGGACCCGGCCGCCTGCAGAGATGGTACAACAACATGGCGACGGAAAGAACGTCTCCGCTCCCTCTTTCAGGGAACGTGGGTTACCATACTTAACCGATATGTTCCCTTTCATGTCGGTCACTCCAACGTTCATCGGAGGGATCCGACAGAAATGGGATCCCTACCAAAATGGCATGTTGTTAGCCCTTCCAGTGCCCTGCATAAACCTCACTTCTCTCCCTTTATTAGGGGTAGAAACTTATGCGGGGAGTTCTGGCCTTTTTATACATGGACTAGCCAAGCAAGGTAGTGCAACACATGGAAGTCTCTGGGGTAGTTTCAGCCTAATCCTAAGGGAAAGACACTGGCTAGCCGATAGTGTCTCAGGACAATGTGAGAGTCAGCCGGTCCGAATTCTAGGCACGATTCGTTGACCGAAAACACTTGCAGGTCCCCTATCCTCTTGATACAAGCCAGCGCCGTCAGAAGCACTGTCTTTAGTGACAGGATCTTTAGCTCTGCTGACTGCAGCGGTTCAAGGGAGGTCTCTGCCTTGCGCTGAGCACCAGAGACAGGTCCCAAGAGGGTATAGAGGTGGGACGAGACGGATTTAGTCTCCCTGCCCCCCTCAGGAACGATCAGGTCATACTTTCCCAATGACTTACCTTCAACTGCATCGTAATATGAGGCAATAGCGGCGACATACACTTTGAGGGTGGAGGGAGACAGCCTTCGCTCCAACCCATCTTGCAGGAAGGAAAGCACAACTCTAGGCATCTTCGGGGGTCTTCCTGTCGGGAAGAACACCACTCAAAGAATAGGTTCCACCTCGATGTATAGATGCACCTCGTAGAGGGGGCCTAGCAGAAGTGATGGTGTCTAACACTGCCTGGGGTAGGTCACCTAGAACCTTCGCTTCCCGTCCAGGGACCAGACATGGAGTTTCCAAAGGTCTGGATGCCGGGGCCATAACCCCTTCTCTGAGTAAGCAGGTTCTTCCTCAGAGGAATGGAGCAAGGAAGAGGGGACCCTGTTGCCAAGAGGGGAACGAGAGCTGCGAGGCATAGCATCGCAAGCTGCCATTCTGGTCCTCTTGGGGAGAGGGGAACGAGAGCGGCGAGGCATGGCGGCGCACGCTGTCGTCCCAACCCTCTAGGCACCCAGAGATTTCAGAAACTGCTCTTTATTGAAGGTGTGGGTACCGTTGGCTGAGCTGCCAGAGGCGGAAACAATTTGTTAAATTCTGAACCCGGCCCTCTTCCGAGGAAAGAGCAGCTTCATCCCGGTCCGGGTTGCGCATCTCGGAGGTGATTTTTCACTGACCGCTCGGCGGCTGAGAGAAAGGGAAGACGAGCAACAACCCGACGTGGTCATGTTCTCCTGAGAGAACATGAACCACCCACGAACACAGTTTCAGCATGCTTAAGCCCAAGCATGTGAAACAGTGATCGTGGCCGTCACATGAGGACAGGGAACGGCCGCATCCAGAAACACACGAGTGGAATGTCACACTCGTGTAAGCTCTTTTAGGAAAATTTGCTCTCTCTCTCTCTGACATGCAACACGAAGGTGAGGGCTTCTTACAAAAAGAACACTCGAAAAGTTGTCTCTTCTTTAGAAGACTGCTGGAACAGAACATGAATCAGCTTGGCTCCGAAGCGAAATGCAAATATACGTTGTACCTGCTGCTCATTATATACCCGCACTGTGTTATAGAAGCAGCTGGCGCAATTATCGCATGCCAATGTGCATTGGCTCGTTTACTTTCTCACGTAGATTGGTCTCTCTGCAAAGATCTCATTTCTGTCGGGTCCCTCCGACGAACGTTGGAGTGACTTACATGAAAGGGAACGGTTTTCAACATTGATAATAATTAGAAACTGTATTAATAATTGAGCACAAAATAAGTATATAATGATGGAATGATTTCTGAAGGATCATGTGACACTGAAGACTGGAGTAATGGCTGCAGAAAATACATATTTGCCATCTTAGGACAAAAATATATTTTTAAATACATTTATATATAAAACAGTTATTCTAAATTTTAATAATATTTCACAATATTACTGTTTCTATTTTTGATCAAATTAATTTAGCCTTTGTGAGTAAGACACTTATTTCAAATACATAAGTTATTACAAAATGTTGATATAGTGTACTGTACCCCATTTTCAAGGTTTTCTCATAATAACATTTAGGTGACTGAACTGTCTTTTTTTCTTTCTCATCAACTCTCTCTATGAAGGAGCACTTGGCACCGCAGTACTTTTAAAACCACTGCAATCTGATAATGCCTGTTCTGAACGCAGCGGTAATGTTTGCTAAGATGCCTTGAGCTCTTAAGTGTTTCGATGGTGTTGTGATTATAAGTGGTTTTGTTTGCCTTAATAATGATTAATGTTCAGACTTGGGTAAAAGGTGCTGTTGCCAGATCAGAACTAATTCTCTGAGCAAACAGGACAGTGTTTGTTCACTAACCCATCATGCCAGATGCCAAACAGTCTCTCAATCAATTATTTGTGGTGGCCGATAAGGCAAGCAGCACAATTACTCTTGTTCATATTAAGGGTTAGTGATTTAACCCATGTATTATGTTGCAGGTCAACTTGCAACGTATTTGAAACACAAAATTGAGTTGTTGGAAATACTTTTTGACCTAGGATTATTTTTAAAAAAAAAGAAAAATTGTGACATTTTTTCATTTAGTGTCTTGAACAGGCCTGCAAAATTGGCATTGTGGAATGTGTGTACAAAATGTCTTACGATTTTGATGCTCGAGGGTCAGTTTGACCCACAACTTCATGGTTAACCGCAGCTGCACAGAAAAAAAAAATTACATTTATGCATTTGGCAGACATTTTTATCCATAGAAATGGTTTCACAGGGAATCAAACACATGATTTTTGCGAATTAAAACATTTATGATTGTCTTTGAGGGTATTCCTGGTTGTTCAGTCCACAGACTCCATTATTCAACCTCCAACATAAGAACATCAACATATGGAAGTTTGAAAGTAACCACAATCCACACATGAGCGAGCAATCAGGAGTGAGAGTGGCAGACGCAAAACACAAACTCTAATTGCCATATGGTCTGAAGTGTTTTGCTATTAGAATCATGTAATTTATATTCGTTCTGCAGAGACCCATTTATATTCGTTCTGTAGAGACACATTTATATTTGTTCTACAGAGACACATTTATATATGTTCTACAGAGACTCATTTATAGGCCAACAGACACTTCATCTGGTTTTGTCGGTTCAGTGTGTTACCTGTAGGTTGTTGTCATTGGTCAGTGCTCGGTTTTGCTGATTGAACATGTTGAATCGGAGTTGGTCGTGTCGTGGAATGTCTGAGAAGTGACATACTGTAATCTGGTGATTAGCCGCTTTAGTCTGCGTCTGCCGGTGCAGTGTGAATTGACCTTATGTGTCCAAATGTAATTGGAGAATGCATGCAGAAACAGACCTGTCGAAACGTAAATACAGTGCAATTATGCAAATTACTTGCAAATTACAATTCCACACATCGTATCTAGTGATTTGAGTATGAAGCCACCTCAACAACACGCAAATACCAGAAATGCACTCAAAAGAATTCAGAACACCTCAAATGCATAGTAACACCTTAGCAACCAGCCACAACTCACTAGCATTGTGATAAATAACACTTAAAAATAATGGTCCGACATTAATTGGCAACTACGCAGTAAGTAATGCAGGACAAATTATTACTACTACATTAACACTTCAGCTATACTATTAACTAGCCTACTGTAGAAACAAAATGAACAAATCAGTAATGAATAGCAAATTTAGTCAAATTTTATTTAAAAGTTCCTTATTAGGTAATCAATACTCACCGAATGAGATTAGCCTTATTAAGAAATTATTAAATATGACAAAATTATAAAGAATCACTGTAGCAATGTTCAGGGAAGAAAGAGGCGGGAACCGGCGAACAATCAAAATATAATTTATTTAAAGAAAACAAACAAACGGAAATACCGCCAGCAGCCCCTCGCGGACGACTGCTGGCTACCGAAAATAAATATAACTGCCAGCAGCCCCTCGCGGACGACTGCTGGCTAAAGTAAAATACAAAAACAAAACAACTAAAATACAGGCCTGTTCCTCTCTCGATCATCAACGTCGTCGCTCCTCCTTTATGCTTCCGCTCCTCCGTGAGAGATGCGAGACCGGTGTGCTTCACAGGTGTTGCTCATTAGCAATCGCACCACCGGCCTCGCGCCGTTCTCTCACGTCCCTCGGCCGTCCTGTTCGCCACATACCCCCATCGCCCCTCACAGGCCGGGGGGTACCCACGAGCCTGTGCCTACTCCCCCCGGCGGCGGCGATCCCTGGGGAGTATGGACAGACAAACCGAGGGAAACGGAGACGGAAGCATGAGGAGCGACAGATCGAGAGAGGGGAGAGAGAAAAAAAAAAAAAAAAACTTGGTCCGGTTCCCACAACGCGCTGCCATCTGGTCCCCCACCAGCTAGGCGATCTCCTCCGCGGTGCCTGGCGGTGACACTGGGTAGCTCCTCGGGTGCCTTGGGCAGACGGCAGGAGTCCCCCACTCCCTGCTCCTCCCCTTCACTGGTGGACGGCAGCAGGCTCCGGCCCACGGCGAGCGGCGGCGACTCCTCCTCTCCCTCCCGGATGGCAGCCGCCCCTCCAATACCCAGGCGGCCGGCAGCGAGCTCGACCGTCCCACCGGCAACTCACTCCAGCGCACCGCCTCGAGCGTCCGTGGCCGCGAGTCCCCCGCTCCCTGCTCCTCCCCTCGCTCGGCGGATGGCAGCAGGCTCCGGCCCACGGCGAGCGGCGGCGACTCGCGCACCATGCTCGATGGCACCGCGGATTCCCCACATCGGCGAGGACTCTCTGACAGCGCGTTCCTCCCTCTTCCCGGGTTTCGGCACCAGTGTAGCAATGTTCAGGGAAGAAGGAGGCGGGAACCGGCGAACAATCAAAATATAATTTATTTAAAATAAAACAAACAAACGAAAATACCGCCAGCAGCCCCTCGCGGACGACTGCTGGCTACCGAAAATAAATATAACTGCCAGCAGCCCCTCGCGGACGACCGCTGGCTAAAGTAAAATACAAAAACAAAACAACTAAATTACAGGCCTGTTCCTCTCTCGATCATCAACGTCGTCGCTCCTCCTTTATGCTTCCGCTCCTCCGTGAGAGATGCGAGACCGGTGTGCTTCACAGGTGTTGCTCATTAGCAATCGCACCACCGGCCTCGCGCCGTTCTCTCACGTCCCTCGGCCGTCCTGTTCGCCACAATCACCAAGTAATTACTAATCACAATATTATCGTGTCTGCGATGTGAACAGTTTTGTTTTCTCAGAACGTGGTTATAAAATGCATTGCTAATCACTCTTCAAAAACAACTAGTGATCTGAAACATTATTTTAAGTTTTAAGTGAAAGCATGTTTTTTTTTTTTATAAAAAAATGGTCTGGGTCACTGGTAGTTCATGAAGATTGTTACTTTAAACATGCATAAAATACATCATAATTATTTAAGTATTCCTGCTGAGGTCTCTACTAGTGATCTGGACTGAAAGTATTATTTTTACTTTAAAATAATTGTCCAGATTACTAGTAGCCCTTGAAGATTGACTAGGTAACACTTGAGTAATTAGTGAGTCATTTTATGATCATGTTCTGAGTAAAAAGGACAATTACTCATGTCTCAGACACAGCACACCCTGATTTTGCAGAGTTAGACGCGTTCCTGTATCAACATATTTAGTTGATCCTGAAACAACATTCCTATTTGAAAATGTTATCCTACCCCTTAACCTAAACCTAATTCTACCCATAAGTTATCCCTAAAATCAGAGGGAAATGATCAGTGAATAAGATGTTGATCCAGGAATGTTGCACTTGGTGAAATCAGGTTCTGCTCTCAGTCAGGACACATTAATGTTGTGATTGATTAGCAATTAATTGTAATTGGTAATTCTTTACTCTTTGTCATAGTTAATAGTTCTTAATGAGATTAATCTTATTCAGTAATTGATTATCTAATAAGGAACTATCTTAGTCCTAAATGTACTATTACTTACTGATTAGTTAATTCTGTTTCCACGTTCATTAATAGAAGCTGAAGTGTTAATGTAGTAGTATTAATTTATCCAGTATTACTTCATGCGTAGTTACCTATGACAGACCATTATTATAAAGTGTTTCCAAACTTTGCATAGGCAAGTACAACTTGTTATTCAGATAGGGTACAAATCTAGATTGGAGGATACTTAACACAGCATACAGTGGAATGTTACATACAATTTAATACAAAAATCACCAATTACACCCAAGGATCATTGTTTTCCCCATTTGCTCAGTGGTGGTGGATCAGTGATTTGATCAATAACTGTTTTCTGGGTCTCTCAAAAGGGAGCTGAATCTGCAGCCATTGCATTAGCACCTCAGATCCCGAACTTTTAGGCCACTATCACATACATTTCCTAAAACATTTTCAGGTACACAAAGGATTGTTGAAAATGCTGTATTAAATTTAAATTTTTTCATTTCAAAGAAAAAACCACTTTTTCTCAATATCCATAGGCGTCTCCCAGAGATGTTGAGCAGAGAGACAGATTTTAGGTTAACAATACAGAGAGACAGGTTTTTATCTTTTTTTCCCTCAGTTCCAATACGATCTTGTGGTCTGTATAATGAGCACACTCTCCATGGTTCAGTCCAATCTGCCATATGTTGTGTACATCTCAGACATGGTTATTTTCGACAGTGTTCTTCTCATTTACACACACATATGCCTCTCATTTTTTTCAACCGAGCTCAGGTGTGCACGTAATGCTGAAGCCTCAGAAACAAACCTGCTGTGATGGTGATTCTTTTTCAAATCAATGACATCAAGAATTGTTACTCATCCTATATCCAAGAACCGTTGGGGAAAAAAAAAAGAAAAAATCTTAAAGCAAAAGGTCACTCAAAAATGAAACCTGTCATTATTCACTCACTCTCATGTCATTCCAAACCTGTATGCTGTTTTTTAGTGGAAACCAAAAGGAGAAATTCTGAAGAATATTTATGCAGCTCTTTTCCATACAAAGACAAGGTCAAAAAAAAAAAAAAAGAATCACAAATGTATTACTTATTAGGTGTCCTGAAGCCATAAGATTCTGTAGCTTTTATGATGAACAGAAATTTAAGTTGTTATTGATCTTTGGCAAAACTTTGAAATCTCATCGACACCGACATTCAAAATAATGTTTACATGTTTACAATGTTGAAAATGTAAAAAAAAAAAAATCATACAAATTTAAATTGACATGAGGGTGAGTAAATAGTGAGAGTTTATTTAATTTTTAGTTTAACTAACCCTTCAAAAACTACTAAAATACATGTATATGAAAATAATAATATAGCAGTTTCCTACTGTTGGAAAAGTATTTGCAGAGACCTAATTCATTACCTTCTCAACTTTTTTGGGTTAAAGGTTGAGAACCAGTTTATTTGGATTAAAGAAAATTGTTTGCAAATAGATCTAGCACTTTATTTCCTTTTTTATTCAACACCGGCGTGACAGAATATCTGATCAATAGATCTAGCAGCAGTTCAGTTTTTTGAACTCTCTGCTTGCTATGCCACGGCCAAGGAGGTTGTCTCGTAACCTTCTGCCCGGGCTAACCAGTTCTTATGCCCTGTGTTCACTGGCTCCCTTCAGCCCTACGGCGACCCCTTCGCTGGCTCCTGTCAGCAGCTTGGATCCACCTTGGATTTCCTGTACGCCAGCTCCACCCTAGTGTGTTGACTCTTTGGCTCCACCTCGTATCTCCAAGCCTGTCATTCCACCTTGGCCCATCGACCATTCGGCTTCGCCCTGGCTTCTCGCTCCCTGTGTTCTGCCTGGGACCGTCATCTTTCTGGCTCCACAGGGCTTCCTCGTCCCTCAAGCTCCACCTTGTTCAGTCATTGCCTCCAGCGTGGTCTCCCAGGCCATCAGCTGTGCCTTGTCCTTCCAACGCTTTGACTCCGTTGGGCTCCTCCTTCCCTCTGGCTCTGCCTCAGTCTTCAGGCACCATGGGTCCTCCTTGGCCGCTCATCACTACGGCTCCACCTTGGACTCCAGGATCTTTGGTGTCAACTAGTCTCTTCTGCTCCGCCTGGCCTATCCACCAAGGCTCCATCATGGCTCCTCCCTCCATTGACAGCACCATGGGCATTCAACCTTCTAGCACTGTTTTGCGTTCACTCCCTGGCTTCTCCCACTGTCATTTCTTCCCTAGCTTCTCCCTCATGCTGGGTTGTCTAGTCTGTCAGCTCTATGTACAGTGCTCCTCCAAAAATAAGTATCTGGTTTAGTCCCTAAAGTGTCCCTGTGTGTTTATAGCCCTGTGTTATGTTCAGTCTTTGTCAGATCTCATCATTATGTTGGTGGTTGTTCTGTGCATCCTGTTTTGTTTCCTAAGAGCCTAAGTGTAATCCTGAGTTTATTTTGATTAAAGAAAAGGGCTTGCAAATAGATCCAGCACTTTTATTTCCTTCTTTATTCAACCCCAGCATGACAGAATATCTGACCTATAGATGAACCAATTGATCTAGCAGCAGATCAGAGCGTCCTCCTCTCCCAGGGGAATCAGTCCCTCGAGGAGCACACACAGATGTTTTGAGATATGGTCCCCTTTGTGCAATACGACGACATCAGCCTCTGGGTAGGTAGACGGCCCTCAAGGGACGTTCCACGATTACGTCGAGTGGGTATTACATTAGTGCAGATCCCCTTTCATGAACAGAGAGAGTGAGGAGGATCAAAACTTCAAAACATTAAACATGATTCATACTAATCAAACTAATTGCCAATCTTTGTTCTTTTGTCCATTCAACCATTTTATTTTCTAATTTTCCAATGTCAGACATACCTTTTTTTAAACTCTGCCTAAACGGCCAACAGCAATCCAGAGTCTTCTTTTTTGCTATAGCAGATGGAACTGCTGTTCAGTGAAGCTGCCAGCTGAGCACTAGTGATAGGCCTGTTTCTTAAACTAGAGACTGATGTTTTTGTATATTGTGTTTTTTGTTGTGCATGGGATGACCATTTCTTTCTCAGATCCAGTTTGTTTTCTTCTTTCAAGACAGGAGTTTATTGAATAAGTTCTCTCAAAAGAACATTAGAAAAATGTGTTTTTTGAGAAGTGTTTCTGATTTTTAAAATAAAAATACCTTGAGATGTGTACACAATACATCACCTGAAACATATTAAAATGTGTTAAAGAAAACAGTTATTTTAACCAATATGTATATATTTAATTACTTTTGATTAATCAAATGCTACAAGGGTAAACAGATCCCCCAATTTCATTCAAAAATGCCTAGGCTTTAGTTGTGAGTTTGTGTGAAATCAGAACCAGAACCAAAACCATTTTTTGATGAGCTGGTTTCACATGTCTAGCTGGATCAGGATAGTAATTTATAGTCATTAGCTAGTCTATAATATTGATTAGTTGGACTACTTGTGGAAGGGGCTGACATGGAAGACCATCTTAGTTAGGGCTGATAGACCGCTTCGGACTAGTAACAAACCAGCTACTGTGTTCCAACAACCAGCTTGAGCAATTCAAGCTTATATCACTATGTTTTATTCTACCTGAACCAACACAATTCATAATTTGGCCCTTTTTAGTAGATGGGAATGGCTCTAAAGATGTGCTTTTTTTGTTTTTGCATTTAAACTGCAGTAAATACATTTGTTCTACCATAAAAATAAAAAAAGATAACCATCAACAACAACAAAAACCTTCTTTCTCTGTATTCCATTCTTAATTTATCAAACACTTTACACTCTTGCATAGTTTACCATAAGGACACAATTTACAATAATCACTATGTGCTGTCATTGTGTGCATTATTTTCCCATGTCACCAGAGGGCAGTGTTTTTTTTAACAACGTTACACATTATACACTGGCAATAGGGGTATATTAAGTTGAAACACCCTTTTGATTAAATTATTGCTAGTCATCGAGCCTCTTTTGGTCTGGGTCTGTACCTTCTTGTTATTTTCTTCAGTACAATTTGTCAGATTAGTTGTTGCTCAGAAAGGAATTATGGTGAGGAAGTATTATAGGAATGGTAATGTAAGTTGTCACATGATACATGTCTACAGGGCCTATACACCAGTGCTTGAAATGTAGCTTTTCTTCTTATATCTGGCTGCTAATTGAAATGATGTTAAAAGCTTTTATAGCATTTGCTTGGTTAGGGTCACGATGTCATCAGAAACACACTGGGACAAAATCCAGCTTTATCTGAAGGGGGATGGGGCCATCACAGTGTCTCACGACGGTAGCAGATGGCTTGACGGTACAAAACAAATGGTCCAGCCGGACTTCTCCATGACAGAAGCAATGTCCACCTGTTCTCCAAAGCACAAATCATCAGTTTCTCTTTCCAAACAGAACATATAGACCACGATAACAGCAAAGTGAGAAAAAGGAAAAATATCTAAATATAAATGTTCACAGGTTCACTCTTTAGCAGAGTGTCTGTGACTAGCTTTTATCGCCTATTTATTGGTAGACTGTCTGAATCGAATGCTGGGCAGGATAAAAGAACGTGTTTCCACGGTGATGGCCTTGAACGAACATTTTTAGATGGGGTATGACTGGAAAAGTCCTTCGTTACGTCCTGACATAATTCAGGAGGCTTGTCTGTGACCTAAAGCAGGGTTACAACTCAGGGATTTGTGGGTGGTTTCTATAGGGATGTGGGTATCTGCTTGTTGCTTAAAAGAGCCCACTCCCAAGTTCCTAGATATGGCACTGTTCTTGATCACACTATGAATATTCAACATGAAAATTGGTTTGATTTTCATATGCAGTCTGAATGAAAATGGAAATCGCCTCTCTTACAGTAGGTGGCGCATATTTAAAAGCAGAAATACCCCGGTTAACCCACAACTTTCTGCTTCTGACATCCAGTTTTTTACAGAAAAGAAAGGAACCGAATGAAAGAGTTTTCATTTAGCTGAAGATTTTTGCATTCACTGTGGTGTTTATTAAACAACACCAAATACAGAGTACAGAGATAAGAGAACCGGTTTTGGGATTCTTACTCTTGCTATTCACTGGCGCGTTGCAAAATAGTCTATTCATGAGACCAACAAGTTCTTCGCAGTGTGATAAAAAGATATTTGAACACCTCTCCTTTGCATTAATGGCATACAAATGTTTGTGTCGGCCTGCAACAGATGCATTAAGAAACAAACTCAAATTGAAATGTTTAGCGCACCAAATATTCATCTTGGTGTGAACAGGTCTTATGTTTATAGGATTTATCAGCTTATATAAGTTATCGTCCGCCATGCACACATCATCTGATTTCTTAGAAATGTGAGCAGTTTCCTAATAGTCAAGGAAGACATGTAGAATGCTTTGTGTGGCACAAAAATATTGCTCCACACACAAATGATTCCAATAGATTTTGATGTTAGCATGTTGCTAAGCTAACAACATAATCCAATAAACAAATAAGAAGCCCACATAAAGTAAGTATTGGGCAGTTTACATTTTAATAATAATTTAAAAACTGTAATAGCTACTTTAAATTTTTTGAATGAAATGCATATATATATATATATATATAGTTCACATTTGGATAAACTTGGATAAACTTTTCATTGAGCTTGTTAAAATACACTATGCAATGCTGCCTTCAAATTTCAAGAAATAAAATGGTACTTTAGAAGGCACATAAGGTCACAGCCTGCATTTTGGAACTGTAGTCCCATCTGAAGCATGGCTATGATGCCTTAAAACAGTGTTTCTCAACCCTGTTTCTGGAGGCACACCAACAGTACACATTTTCAAACTCTTCCTAATCAAACACACCTGATTCAACTCAAAACCAGAAATAGATGGTTCAGATAAGGGAGACATCCAAAATGTAAATGGTTGGTGTGCCTCAAGGAACAAGTTTGGGAAACATTGCCTTAAAATGGTTTATGTAGGCAGCTCACTAGTACTGAGCAAGGCTGCAGTCAGTGAAGGTCTCCGTGAGCCCCATCTGCTGGTGATATTTAGTGAGAACAACTGTGTTTATGCATATGAGAGTTGTATTTGCTCTAAAATCATAGTGTGACAGTTATTGGAGTACAGATGGCGGTGTACGGATACGGTGTTGAACACCATCTGTTATGAAGCTGATGGTGAAGATGATTATAATGAGGATGGAGGTCAAGATAATCTTTTGCAGTTCACCATCTCACTATTCCATAAAAAAAACTGCTCTGTGACACCACTGACGGGCTACTGAAACCAGGTTGAATTTTTTTTTTTTTTTTTTTTTTTTAAAGATGCTGTTATTTGTGCTGACAAATGAACGGTTACGGTTGTCATTATTTATATGGATGAATAATCTCCAAAACAGTCATTTCAACCACATATGCCTATCTTTTTTTTATTTTATTTTTTATTTTTATACATTTTAACTATTACAGAAGTAATTTGAAAGTATTAGGTAACTATATCTTTCTCTCAGTTCAGCAATCACTAATGTTTATCTCTTCCGGGACAACAAATGGTTGGGCTAGTTTATTAGAAATACAGTATATTTGCTCTGACAGACTCTCCCACAATGCACTGCAGTGTAAACAAACATTGTGTCACACATATAAGTAATCTCTTATCTTAAAGTACTAAAATCTCATGGTTATTAAACATATTCAAGAATGACAATATTAGATATTTCCAAATGTAATGAAGAGTTATCATTTTATGCACAAATAGTTTTAAAATAATGTTCCCTTTCAAGGGAACTCGCAATGAGTTATACGTTTTACAACACCATGGGAAATCAGAAATCAGTCCAATGGTGTGATGGAACGTCATAGGAAGGTATAAAGCACCCCTGAACAAAACAATATTAGCTTCTGTCTTAAGCTAGCGATCTGTGTCACTCTGTCTGTGTTATTTGGTGTTATCTGTATATATATATATAGGCCTATGTTATGATGAACCAAGCATGTAGAGTGTTTGCAGCCCCTAAGTGGGCCTAACTTATAGAAGATGGTCTTTCAACTGAGGTTGTTGAGACCATTCTTCACTCCAGAGCTCCTTCCACAGAGAAACTTTATGCCTTTAAATGGAGATTATTCTCTTCATTGTGTGAGATTCATCATTTCCATGGTGAAAAAAAAAAATGGTAAGTATACTTGCAGCCAGACTAATTATCAGAATACTTCAAGTGTGTTAATGATTAGTTATCTTGATGTGTGCTATTTTGAAACAACTAATTTTGTACTATATTTGTAAGTATATTTTAGTTTTAATCAAAGTGTAGCAAAGCATAACTTTAAGTGTATTTAATGTACTTTTGTGTACTAAATTGGACCAACTTCAAGTGTACTTAGTATACTTTAAGTATATGCCTGTGTAGGGACTAATTACATGCTTGATTAGTGAAATTAAAGTGTACTTTATTTGTGTCACAAGTACATTACAAATTCATTACGAGAGTCTTCGAAACACACAAGCAATATACCATAAGTGTATTTATATTTTTTATTATTTTTTTTATAAAAAAATTTGCAATTTAATAAAGTACTTTTAAAAAAAAAAGTGTGTTAAAAGTTGTATTGTGAAAATAGGTAAAAGCATGATGCTAATATACTTTTAATATATATAAAGATAGTATAATTTTTGTTTGTATATTTGCAATGTACTATTGAAAAAAGGAATATATTTCAAATAAAATAAAGTCTTTTTTTCACTAGGGTTAGACCCAGTTTACTACCCAGTTGGTACAGTGCTGGAGTTTCTGCAAGAACGGTCATCTGCAGGGTTATCCCCTTCTACGTTAAAGGTGTATGTGGTGGCCATAGTTGCTTACCACACTCCTTTGGGTGGTGTATCTTTGGGGAGGGACCCATATGGCGCTTTTCCACTACACAGTACCAGGTCGCCTCGACTCGCCTCGCCTCGACTTGCCTTTGTTTGGTTTTCCACTGTGTAAAAGTTGTACCTGTACCTGCTTCCAGATACTTTTTTTCGTATCACCTCCAGCGAGGTTCTGAGCGAGCTAAGGCGTTACTAAAATGTGACGTGAAAACACGGCAGACTGCTGATTGGTCAGAGAGAATCGTCACTATTCACTGCGTCATCATTGCACGCGCCAGGCGGAGTATCCTGAGTATCCCGCCATTTTTAAATAGTTTGGCTAGAGATTGCGTGATATACCCATTACTAATTTTATGGCAACTCGGAAAAATACGCCGTGGTCAAGCAAGGAGGTGCAGACTTTCCTTTGTTGGAGGGTGTGTGTCGCGTCACGGCAGTTTCTTGCAGGGTCGCTATGACGACCAGGTACTATTGTGGAGGTACTATCTGCAGTGGAAAATGGAGCGAAAAGCGAGCCAAGACGAGGCAAGTCGAGTTGAGTCGAGTTGAGCTGGTACGTGGAAAAGCGCCATTAGAGTTGTTCCCTCGACAAAACCCCAATAGGATTTTCCCATAGGCTTTCGGATTATCGAGTTCACACTTACATCAAATTAAACAGAGTAAAGATTATGTGTATTTGGCATGCTGTCCGGGGGGAGGGCTTCGAGCTCAACATTTTTTGCCCAAACCCAGAGTACTCCCCCCAGTTGTTGTAAGAGTTAGAACTAGAAGTGAGGAGATGGTGTGGTGGAGGGATGCTGTTAAACTGTCGACGAACAGAGGTCAGCCTGCTGTATATATACACCTTTTAATTCATTGATTAGGTTGATTAACTGAATGTTCTCCACTGGTGTTTAATCAGCTTTGATTATCTGAATGCGCTCCACAGGTGTTTGATTAGGTTTAATTATCTGAACGTGCTCCTACCGAACTTTGTTAATAAATCATCATAAACAAGCTCTGTGACCAACAAAAGTTTATGATACTTGCACGTTTTGTCCATCAAATAATTATTACAGATGAACACAGCTTTTATGAATTTTAAAGCCTAAATGTAGTCGCCAGAAGTAAAAAGCTAGGCTATAAACGAAGTATACCATGGTCCCACAAATTCAATGTCACCATCACTAAGCTTCCAACAACTCTTTTAGTTTTTATCTAAAAACATTTCCCCAGACCTCTGAGTTAGAATAGTTTATAAGAGCAAAATTTTAAGCTCGAATAGGCTGGAAAAGCAGATTGAGCTTACCTGTTCAACGTGATGACGTTTAGGCTAATCTCTTCGACAGCCTCTGTAGTCCCATTTAGCCACTCTTTAGGAACCGCACGAAACTGTAAGCGCTAAAATGCTAACTCGCTTTCACGTTTTGGCCTTCAAAGTGATGTCATACCTGCACCACTCTATAGGTATCTCGTTTCCTCCGTGGCACTTTGAGGCTCAGGCATGCAGCTCACACGAGGGGTTCCGGCTTGGGATTTGGCCTTAGTACTGGAGGGCCATTCGGTTGCTCCCTTTGAGCCTATCGAGGAGGTTTTAGTTTCAGAAAAGTTTCTGAACTTGAAGATGTTATTTCTGTTGGCCATTACATCTCTCAAAAGAATTGGAGATTTACAAGCCCTGTCGGTTTTCCCTTCGTGTTTGGAATTCGCATCTGGCATGGTGATGGCTTTTCTTCAACCTAGGCCTGGTTATGTTCCTAAGGTCCCCACTAATGTGGCCAGATCTATAGTGTTGCAGGCCTTCTGTCCTCCGCCCCTTCGTACGTCAGACCAGGAAAAAATGATGTAAAGGCTACATTTCAAATGATTAAATGAAGTTAGGGTTAAAACTAAAAACAAGAATATAGGTTTACTAAACTACGTATCTATGCTTAATCATTCAGCGCATCTTATGCAAAGTGTCATGTGAGGGGAATTTGTGAGAGCATTGTGAATGTGTAAAAATGTAAAGACTGAGCAGTGGAGATGGAAAATTGCAACGTTTATGTTTTGTCCTGAGTGTATGGAAGAGGGTAAATTGTTATAATTTATGCTTGAGTTACAGTATGGGGAAGTTTTGCTCTTAAGATCGACACTTTCATTCACCTTACACTTTCCCAATCAGTCCCCTTTCTGCAGTTTTTTTTTTTTACCAAAGAAAAGACGGTTCTGTTCTAGAAAAATTGCTCCGCACCGGCCCCTTGCTTGTCTCAAACCAGCCCCCACTAAAATCAGTGGCCAGTGGATTGGACAAGGCTTTTACCATATACTGTATATAGAGAGATTTGAACAGTGTTAATACATTATTGATGTTCAAGATTAACTTTAGGTGTAACAGGAGTGTTAGATGAGCATGTACAATTTAATGTTCAATATCGGCTGATAAAAAAGAAAAAAACTCTAAATTGATAATAATCCAGAGTTTCTGTATCCCAAAACGTTCTAATTTAGTGCTAAACTCTTATACTTTAACACCTTCTAAATCATATTGGAGAGGACACTTTACTCGGTGCACTGGCAGTGTTTGAGCAGAGCACCTGGCCTTTCCTCTGCATAGACTGTCTCTATTACAGGTACAATGTTTTTTTTATGCTGATGGTCACATTATTGTTTGTCTTGATATGCATCATCCACCTCAGGAGATCACGCGGAGTCCTCCAGACTAAAGAGTTGGACAGTTTAAGAGTTTTTCAGGTTAACAAGGGTTTAAATGATAAAATAGGCCAGAAAACACAGTTCTGAAGAGAGCAGCCACGTGTAGGCTTTGAAAGGAGGCTTTTGTTGGTTTCAGGTTTAGATCTTCTCTGCCTCAGGTGCTGTGTCTCGCACCCTATTACTCATGACCAGGGTATTTCTCTGAGACTTTTTTGAAAGACAACATAACAATCTCTTTCTTCTAGGGTTTGTTTGTTCTGTCTCATTCTTTGTTTTTTTCTTCCTTCTCTTTTACTGGGATCCATATGTGAGACATCCAATGAATTCTGATTAATTTCATCAAGCAGTACATGCATGGAAATAGTCAGCCATCAGACACAGTACAACAACTGTTGGAATGAGTGAGCTGTGCAAATATTAGTGACTCTGACTTTCATGTAAACAGTTCCATTGCCCCAATCTGCCGAAACAGAGTGCACACATTTTTTTTAGATCCATGTTGTTCATTCTTAACTGTCATTAGAAGGAATGGATTTTCTTCTTCTTCTTAAAACTGAATTGATTTGAATGACTTTTGCTCACCGGACCATCCATCTTGGGTGTTTCCCCCGCCTACAGCCCGAGACGCTATAGGCTCCAGCATTCCCGTGACCCAACATAGGACAAACCGCTTGAAGATGAATGGCCAGATGCATGGATGGATGGATGGATAGATAGTTCCTCTTACAGAACAAAAATATATTTCCTATAAATGAATTAGCAACATATTGAACGGTTTAACAGTATATTTGAAAATATAAAGAATAATATATTGTGTTAATATATTAAACAACTCCTAAGGAATTGCCGCTTTTCATATATTGAAAAATATGAGACAATATACATTCACATTTATATGGGAACATGTGTGTGCATTATATGTACACAATGAAGGATACAACTTTGTGAATATTACATGTAATGCTATTTTTGTCTTCACTTATAAATATTTTATATTAATTAATATGGCCAAGGTCAATGCATATATTGCAGTATATTGAAAAATATAGGCAGTTTCCCATATATGGAAATGTATTAAGTAATATATTGCCTTATATTTTGCAGTACTATATTCCCGTATATTTTGTTCCGCAAGGGTTACTATATGTGATTAAATAAATGCTGTTATAATTTAGCTTGATATTACTTCATTGCAAACCCTTCAAAACAATCTGTACATTCCAGTCTCTGTGAGAAAGAGGAAATCTAAAAATTCCAGATCAGAAAAGTGGGCAGATTTAGGCCTGACTCTTAGATGGCTCTAAATCAGGCAGTGGACTCATGTTCCTAGAGGAATCACTGCATGCTTGATGACACATAACTGTGGCGATAACAAAACTGATTGCCAGATCAGACATACTGTAATAAGGAAGTGATTGGACAGGATATTGAACCAAACTGAAAGTAGTGATGAAACCCAGTACTGGACTGAAGTTTTTATTTGACACAATTTTAAACTGACCAAAATGACATTCAAAATGTGTAAAGTCGAACACAGTGTCAAAAGAAGTTCTGATTGGACACTCAGACACAGGACTGGACTGAAATTCAGATCAGACTGTAGCATACGACAGTTGGACACAATCCCAAACAAGTTCTAATTGGAGACAGTACTGACAGATCTGACTTCTATTTGAATGCGGTTCTGGACTGTAGTTTCGATCGGACACACTACTGGACTGAATTTGTGATCGGACACAATTTTGACAAACATTGTAGCAAATGAATGATTGGACACTTGGACGCAGTACTGAATTGAAGTCCTGATCAGACATGCTACCGAACTTAAGTTCTGATTGGACGCTTTGCAAGGCTGAAGTTCCAAATGTTTAGATCAGGTCATTCACTCGCTAAAGGGGAGAAATGAGTGTTCAATGAAAATTAAGTATGTAGAGAATAGCATAGGCATGTCAGAACAGCACCCGCTCCAAGAGTGTGTTGTTTTCACTTCATGGCTGTGTGTGTGTGTTTGCGTCTTACTCTGATAATGTTGGTGGACAAACAGGAGCCACCCATAGCAGACAATTCACAATACACATGTATATGAAATGCTGCAGCGTGTGACCGCACACCACCCTCCAGGCTCAGTGTACTGCACCTCCCCCTCTCTCGCTCTTTCTTTTCTCTTCTCTTGCTTCTTCCCGCCCATCTAACATTTAGCCAAAGAAACACTCATATGGAAACTTAGCGGGACCTTGAACCTCTAAACTGTGTCCCTAGGGAGTCCCTTAAGTTAAATAAAGAGTTTTATGATTGAATTATGAAAGCAAGTTTTTGAAAGTAGATAGAGTTTCTGATTAACCTTATTTGGCATGTTTCAGAAGATATTTATCAGCTTTGGTTGATGATCTACATGAGCTAGTCATCACATTCTTGTTCAGCAGACCCTGAGGATGAGGTTCTGTAAATGGAGACAAGACGTCCTGGACTAAGGTGTCAGGTTTTTGCTTAGGCTCTTTCGATCTTTCCTTTTCTGAACATGGTTTTACCTGTCTGCTCATTTGGTTGAGCTTTAAAATAGACTGAAACTCTAAGGATGTTTCTTTTTACTAAGTGCTGGTAAAAGACCAAGACTTAAAGTTGTTTCCACAGCTTTTTGAAATGACGCACAGGGATCCTCGAATCCTCAGGAGGAATTCACTCTTTAATTGTGGCTCAACAAGGAGACGACACTCTTGCATTGGGTATGTTTGGACATCTACTGTACATTACGTCAGTTACATAGGATCTGCTTTGTCAAAGTTTATTTTGATTGCTGAAGTCAGACCAGGCAGGTCAACTGCAGTATGAATGGAATAACTGCAGTTGTTTGCCACTGCAGGGCTGAAAAAACTGAGTTCTTCCATTAAGTGCAGTTCAGATTTATTACTTTGGCACACTTCACAGGAGATGGAAAGTCTCAACAGCTGTATAGACTTTTCGCCTTGGAAGTCTCATGTCCAAATTGTCTCATGTCAAGACCTGTTTTGGAGAAACATGTTTAAAATGTCAACGTTTCAAAGTTTAAAGTAGTTCAACTACTGTTACGCTACTAATAAAAAGCAGCTAACAGGAATAAATAATATAAATATATTATTAGGCACATTATCAATGAGGATATCAATTTAATAATATAAGTATATATCAGAATGAACTGATTAACTAAAATGAATCGGACTACCAGAGGCATTCGATTATTACCTCAGTTCACTTGGTTTTTAATCCTGTATGTGCAATATAATATGACTAACAAATATTCATTATATTGACATTTTTTTTCTGAAAAGGCTACACTATTTTGAAGCTACTGAGCCACTTTCAGTTCAGTTAGTTGCATCACTACTTTTAGCTACAGTTTTACTCCCCAAAATTGGTTAGCCTACTTGATATTATTTGCATATATGCGAGTATCGTATATCTCTGTAAATATTTGTCTGTATTTTAGGGTTGGTGCATGCAATGCAAAACAAATGCAAATTTGGGCTCTGTCTATACTCATCACATTAACACCCTTTACACCGGATTCACATTTGTAATGCACGGAACGCTTTAAGATATTATGTGACTTTGGCCAGTTATTGCTTAAACAGCAGATGTGATTCTAAACTCCTCTGTGAACTTAAATTTCTTCCAGATGTGCAGACGTCACAATGCACGTGCCTGTGTTTGAGGACTCCATGTTTCAATAACGTTGTCATATCATATTAGAATTCTCAAACATCCTAAAGACATCAGTGAATTGTGTTCAAACCAAAGTTTGTAACCATACAAACAAACCAGCACAAAAATATTTTTTATTGTTGAAAGTGCTGTCATTATCTGAGCACGTGCTGTCACTATCCGACCACACTTGTGTCACTCCAGTGTTAATATGTATTGTGTCCATTGTTTTCCGTTTTCAATTGTGTTGGCGTAAGCACGTACAACATAAATGATGTGCTGTAGGAGAGGGACAGAGGGGAGTATACACAGGGACGCGCGGCAGCACACAAACATGGCAAATATTAAAAATAATAGGATTACAATGTAAAAGATTATTATTGTGTACATAAAGATATGGTGGAATCCGGCTTGTACCGTTGATGTTCTGCTTGCTTTAACCTCACGCACGAGCATGGCGCGAGCGGTTTTAAAGGGAATGGGAGATGAGACTCTGATTGGTTTATTGCACGTTACGCCCAAAACACACCCATTACTCATTAAGAGAATATGGACAACCCTTTTAGACCATGCGTCTGGCAAGCAGACCATTTTCCCGTCGTTAAGCAAAAGTAGATGCGGACATGTAGGCTACTAAGTGCACTTGTGCCGTGAGTTTTAGACCATGCGCTTAGATCGTTAAAATGGGGCCCTTAAAATGTGCTATCTAGATCAGCTGCCATTTTTCTTGGTTTATTTTAGGGCTGCCCTCGACAAAAAAAAAAATTTCTATTTGACTAGTATTCTTTCATTTAAGCGATAAGCTAATGTTTGGATTTCCAGAAGCAAAAACCGCTAAACGCCACTTCCCTTTGTCTAAGTCCACAAAAACCAATCATAAGACGCAAATTGAATTGTATGATTTCAAGATCAATGACAGTGTGCGTATGAGCCGGCTTTCAATTGCAGAGTTGCAAGTTATCATGTTTTGTCCATCGTTACAGTGGCAACCAGTGGCAATGATGACAGGATTTTTGTGAGTAGCAAGTAAACACAGGGTTCCTTCTGCTGCTGTAAAACTCTGAAAGAAATGGATGTGGCAGTCACTTGCATCACAGCTCCCCACACTGTATTATTCAGTTTCTTCATTGTTACATTTTGAATTCTGCTTTCATCATCTGCAATGTTTCCAGTGATTTTGGAATGCTTTATTGATTTTGCAACTGTTTACTATGTCTTGTTGTCCAAAGAGGTGGACTTAGACGTTTCTTTTGCCAAAAATTCAGACATGGACTTGGCTGGTTTTGCTGCAAAAGAGAATTAAATTTGTTAAATATCAATTAATTTACTAAAGTGACTTTTTAAAAATAAGACCTTTCAATAACTGACTAAAAACCTTTTCATTGCCATTAAAGTGAAATTACTGAACCTAAACATAGGAGCCTGATAAGAAAAAAGCTCATTTAAAATAAAACATGTATATAGTACAGTATTAGTTCATGCTTTATATAAAATGTATAAATGGTATAAAAGTTTTTACTAACGCATTATTGATTGTGCATGTACACTTTAATTCTATAATTGAATTTAGGGGCTCAAAGTTGGCTGCAGAATTTATCTAATGCACTTTACGTTTTATTAACAAAATTCGTGAGAAACACATTCAAACTGATCTATCCAATCAGCACGACTCGCCTATGTATAAACAAGCTGCCAAAGTGGGCCAGACTTTAATCTGCCAGTCAGAGATCTTGCCATTTGAGACTAGTGTTTGAGAAAACTTTCTGTTTTGGTTCTACTAGTGTTACAGAAAGTACATACTGCACCAATACTATTAATATTGTTTTATTGTTTAAAATTGTTTGGATAAAGAGTGTATAAATATCAAATGATCTGAAGGTGCTGTAACGATTTTAGGTCATATTGTTATATATAATGATCTAAAACAAATTCAGGTAAGCTTTAGAGATAACCAAACAAATGTTTAGAGACTACAATGCTTATTTCTTGGTAGGAATTTAGTCATAAGTTGGAAAAAGGGAGCTACTCTGTCCTTGGGGTCAAGAAAAGAAAAGAAGACAAAAAGGTATCTAGAAATGATCGTCCATCAGCAAAGATGGCAGAAATGAAATCAAGTGTGCCAGCTGAGCAGTTGCCATCGAGATGAATGGGAATGCTAACGGTTAGCTCTAACTAGTATTGTCACAGAAAGAGGTGGAAATTCTCAGGACACTTATTTCTGTGGTATTGATGTTGAAGTAGGGATATTTTATGAATGATTTTCAAAAGACTCCTGTAGAACTCTTGTTTTTCTTTTCATCCTGATTCACTCTCCACACAAACCTTTTTGTCCTGTTGCAAACAGTGAATATATCTTTCCTGATCATACATTTAATCATTTAAATTCTAGTCTCTATTTTGATGCTACTAGTACTTATTTTTTGGATACTAGTATCTATTCCATTAAGTACTACTTATTCAATTGCTACTAGTGCTTATTCAGGTACTAGTGCCTTTAGATAATAGTGCTTATTCTTTAGATACTAGTGCCTTTTTAAAGATACTACTTACTCATTAGATACTAGTCCTTATTTATTAGATACTAGTGCTTATTCATTAGTTACTAGTACTTATTCATCAGATTCTAGTGCCTATTAAATGGTACTAGTAGGCCTACTTATTCAGTAGATACTAGTACTTATTCATTAGTTACTAGTACTTATTCATTAGATAGAACCTATTTATTAGACACTAGTATCTTTTGTAATTGTTACTAGTAACTATTCTTATCTTACTAGTCGCAACTACTTTTTTACTAGTCTTATGTTATGACTAGTCAGAACACTACTATTCCTGCCAAACTTCCATGGTTACAGTGAGTGTTACTACAGTAAATCCATGGTGAATGTTGCTGATCTGAGGACACTGGATAGTTCATTGTAGCACAATGTTTCTTCCTGGTTTCCACGTCAGCGCTGTTTGATCCGTTAATAAAGAAGACATGTGAATGCTTCTCGCCAGATCTCGCAGCGATGTTATTACTTCAGTGGCAAATTCAAATGCCTTCTTTACTGGATGTCTTAGCGCTGTGTAGTAACCGTGTCGCTTGATCAAGATCGGCTTGCGCTCAGACGCGCTGCATTGGTCCAAATTGATAAACTGTCCGTGAAACACAAAATAACGAGTAGCGCAGTTCCGTTCCGCTTTCATTACATTTGCTATTTGATGTTGGGCAATGTTGTGGTCGCGCCAGCGCGCGCTTGCCACGCGTCAACATTTGAAAAAACGAAATTTTGGTCGGCAGGAAAAATGGTCCAAATTTTGGTCGGTTTGTAATGAGTACCGAAAACCGAACCAAAAGCCTCGTATCGAACGATTTAAGGCGAATACGTCTATCGTTACACCCCTAGTATCTAATAATAAGTAGGCCTACTAGTAACTATAAGTACTTGTATCTAATGAATAAGTACAAGTAACTAATGAATAAGCACTAGTATCTAATAAATAAGGATGTATCTAATGAATAAGTACTAGTATCTTTAAAAAGGTACTAGTATCTAAAGAATAAGCACTAGTAGCTAATGAATAAGTACTAGTACTTAATGGAATAGATATTAGTATCTAAAAAATAAGTACTAGTTGCAAGAAAATAGAGACTAGTAGGTTTAAATGATTAAATGTTAAAAATGCTTGCCATACTGCGTGTAGGTTTCTTTGGTGAACTGGTGGAAATATGTTTTCAGTTTTCAGTTTGTGGCTGCCCCCGTCTGGCTGTAAAGTGAATTTTTGCTTTGTGTGAACTGTATGTGACTAACTGTCTAACTGTTTGTGTGACTTGATGATTTGTTTGAAAGAATTTCGGCCACCATTAATCCATAAAGAATAGCATGCAAACACACACATACTTGCAGAAACAGCACTCTTTTAGGAATTTATTGCATGTGGAAAGATAAACTAAAAGATTGTAGGTGTGTGTGTGTGTGTGTGTGTGTGTGTGTGTGTGTGTGTGTGTGTGTGTGTGTGTGTGGGGAGAGAGAGAGAGAGAGAGAGAGAGAGAGAGAGAGAGAGAGAGAGAGAGAGAGAGAGAGAGAGAGAGAGAGAGAGAGAGAGAGAGAGAGAGAGAGAGAGAGAGAGAGAGAGAGAGAGGTTTATTTTGGCTTCCTCAAAAGAGAGTTTTGTATAATTCGAGAAAAAAACTTTTGTAGGTATATGTGTGTTTGAGAGAGAGAGAGAGAGAGAGAGAGAGAGAGAGAGAGAGAGAGAGAGAGAGAGAGAGAGAGAGAGAGAGAGAGAGTAGTCGCGCCCAGAGGTTTATTTTGGCTTCCTCAAAAGAGAGCTTGTTTAATTCGAGAAAAAAAAGCTCAGAAGAAGTATGCAGAATACATCACCGATTGTGCTCTGGACTTGAATATGATCTGAAATCATGGGAGGAGAGGTGAGCTATTTTTTTTTTTATAAACAAATGGACTTTGTTGTGTTCATAAGTGTTATGGACCTCCTTAAAGTATGTGAGATCTGAAGTGAATGAGTAAACAAGATGGATGAAGTTCTTGCTGCTTACTAACTCCTGACAGACACCACGTAGACATACTATATTCTCTTGGCAATAAACTGTCAAAGAATTTTAATTAAAAAAGCAATACATTTTGTGTATAAGTAATCATTGTGTATATTCACACCAAGAACGATAAAGAGAACCTCAATGACAACTATATATTAGCATCCACAATGCATGATAACGTCTCTGTTTATTATGAGCATGTACTTAAGTTAAGTTACGTCATCTGCCGCTTTAAATGCTCTAGCTCTTTGAAACAGGATTGATTCTGATTGGCTGGCAATGTTGTAATCATTAGCTGGAAAAAAATGTTCTCTGAAAGTGATTCCAACAATGTCATTCCTCTGTGTTGTTATTGTTATAGTTGTGGTGTGGACCTCCCTAATTTCATAAAATTAGGATGATTATTAAAACTTTATACTTAAAATTATAATCATAATTATTGTCCTTGAAAAACAAACTCAAGCTCCTTCGACATTTCTCTTTAAAAATTCTTGTTTTAGACTTCTAATTCATGACTGGTGTTTTGACTTCCGCGTTCATCAATGTGTCGTGCGTTAGGGTCACATGTTACTCTTTCGCCGTAAATCGATGCATACGGCTGTCTGCCGGAAGGTAGTTATTTTAGTCGATAAAGTTTTAAATATGGATATTTTTCTCACACAAAATGCATCGCTTCGCTTCAGAAAACCTTTATTAACCCCCTGTGTGGAGGACTTTACTTGAGGTTACATTTAAATTTTAAATGTTACATGAATGAATAAGATTAAGGCATTAAAGGCACAATATGTAGTTCCCTTTCAAGGGAACTTCGAGCTGCGTCAAACGCTGTGGGAACGTCCCTGCGGTGTGCGTCATGAAGCACATATGGAATCAGTCCAATAGAGAGATGAAACGTCATAGGCGGGTGACGTCATCGACCAGGAACTATAAAAGCACCCCAAAACACAAGCGCATTAGCTTCTGTGCATTCAGTCGCGCTACATGTGAATCTGTCCCTGTGTGATATTGTCTGTCCTAGATACTCTGCACCACACAAACAATTTATATATATATATTTATTTTAGAGAATGGCGAACGAGCAGCAATTTAAGAAGTGTGTTACTCCCTGCCCGCGCTATTTAACGGGTGGGGATATACACGTTCTTTGTGTTGTTTGTTTGGGAGTGCAGCATGCCCAGTCAGCTCTCGAGGGAGCTGACTGTGAGCATTGCGAGCGTCTGCCGTTAAGGACGCTCCGCTCCCGCCGAGCGCTCTTTGAGGAGAGCGGTTCGGTGCGCGCTCCCCGCGGTTCGGGTCCCGCTTCTGTTGAGGCAGAGCGGCGGCGCTTATCTTGGGGATCGCAGCCATCTCTCTCCCGGGATTACCCACCAAGCCCCTCAGAAATACATCTGCTTTGGTGGGTAAAGCGTATTCGGCCGCAGGTCAGGCTGCGTCATGCCTGCACACAATGTCAATCTTGCAGGCATACCAGGCTGACCTGCTAAAGGACGTGAGTGAGAGTGAGGAAGTCAGTGCTGACGTAATTCGAGAACTGCGTCAGGCTGCTGATTTATCCCTGCGCGCCACCAGAGAATCGGCCAAGCTAATGGGTCGATCTATGGCAGCTCTGGTGGCCGCAGAAAGACATCTTTGGTTAAATCAAACTAACATGAAAGAGAAAGAAAAAACGTTTCTTTAAGATGTTCCTCTCTCTCCTTCGGGGTTATTTGGCGAAGCTGTTAATTCTGTTATGGACAAATTCCAGGAAGAGAAAAAACAAGCTGCAGCTTTCAAAAAAATTCTCCCGTTAAAAGTTCACGTCTCTGGGGCTGCTGGGCGGGAGCAGCCCCGGCCGTTTACATGTTCATCTCATAGAGCGCAGCAGAAGCCGAGTGTCGCGTCTCGTGCTCCCCCTGCTGGACAGTGGGCTCAGGTGCGGCACTCTCAGCTGAAGCCTTTTAGCAATAGGCCTGATCTGAGGACAGTGTTATTGTCTAAGAAGGCTTCGGCTAAGAAGAAGTCCTGACGCCGAGGCGTTCAGGATGCTGAGGGTGGTCCCCACCAAAGCGGAAAGGAGTTCACCTCTCTTTACGGTGCCCATTCTTCCTCGGTGCCCTCAGGGGGCCGTTCTGCCAACCCCGCCTTTATGCCGGGGCGTAGACGGTCCCAGCGAGCGCTTTCCCGAGGGACGCTCGCTCCCTCTGAGGAGGGTTTCAGAGCAGTCAAACCAGTCGTTCCCTGCCGGTGCGCCATTACAGGGCGCTGTGTTTGCTGCTCAAGTTACACCAGAGGCCTGGTCTCGAGAGCCTGGTACCCTTAGTAGATTTTCTGGCAGAGTGGAAAAGCCTTCCAAGAATATCTCATTGGGTCCTGCAGACAGTAGAAAAGGGTTATGCTATCCAGTTCAGGTGTCGTCCACCGAAATTCAGAGGGGTTCTGCACACAGTGGTGGGCCCCGAGCAGGCTCTGGTATTGGAACAAGAGGTGAAAACGCTCCTTCAAAAGGAGGCTATAGAACGGGTTCCTCCTCCCAGTTTGGAGTCAGGTTATTACAGCCGATATTTCATCGTTCCGAAGAAGGATGGGGGGTTGCGTCCAATTTTAGACCTGCGCCTATTGAATCGCTCGGTAGGGAAGCTAAAATTCAAGATGCTCACTATCAAGCAGATTGTGTCTCAAATCAGATCCGAGGACTGGTTTGTCACGATAGATCTAAAGGACGCGTACTTCCACATTTCCATCCTTCCACAACACAGGAATTTCCTGAGGTTCGCCTTCGGGGGCGAGGCGTACCAATACAGGGTTCTTCCATTTGGCCTAGCCTTATCTCCCCGCACTTTCACGAAATGCATGGATGCAGCACTAGTGCCTCTGAGGCTTCAGGGCATTCGTATTCTCAACTATATCGACGATTGGTTGATTTTAGCTCAGACGGAGCAGATGGCGTTTCGGCATCGAGATGTCGTCCTTGCTCATATCAGAAAGTTGGGGTTGAGGCTGAACGCAAAGAAAAGTGTATTATCTCTTTCCCAGAAGACCACTTTTCTGGGTGTCGTTTAGGATTCGACTCTCTCCGACCCGCTCTCCGACATCGCTTCGATTCTCTCAGCCGTGAAACAAGTAAGGCTAGGCCAGCTACTCACTGTGAAGCAGTTTCAGAGACTGTTGGGTCTGATGGCAGCAGCGTCCAACGTTTTATCTTACGGCCTGTTGTACATGAAACCGTTGCAGTGGTGGCTCAGGACCAAGGGATTCTCCCCGAGGGGAAATCCGCTCCGCTTGATCAAAGTCACGCGGCGCTGCCTTCGTGCTCTGGTCATGTGGAAAGAAACTTGGTTCCTGTCCAAAGGTCCGGTGCTGGGGGCTCTTTGTCGTCGCATAACGCTAACGACGGATGCTTCCCTCACAGGGTGGGGGATGGTCATGAGTGGTCGTCCAGCCCAAGGTCTGTGGCAGGACCATCATCTTTCTTGGCACATAAACTGCCTGGAGATGTTGGTGGTGTTTCAGGCTCTGAAGCACTTCCTAGCAGACCTGAGAGGTCATCATGTATTAGTTCAGTCAGACAACACGTCGGTGGTCTCTTATATCAATCATCAGGGGGGCCTGCGGTCTGGCCGGCGTTACAAGTTGGCCCGTCAGATCCTCCTGTGGTCCCAGGGGAAGCTACTATCACTGAGAGCAATGTATCTTCCCGGGTATTTAAATGTGGTAGCGGACTCCCTGTCGAGGCAGGGGCCGAGGCCGGGGTAATGGAGACTCCACCCCGAGGCGGTGGAGCTCCTTTGGTTGAGTTTCGGTCGAGGTGGACCTATTCGCTTCCAAGGAGACCACGCATTGTCATCTGTGGTTCTCCATCAGTCTTCCAGCCTCTCTGGGGTTGGACGATATGGTACAGCCGTGGCCGAGGTCACGCCTGTACGCCTTTCCCCCGATTGCTCTGCTACCAGGAGTTCTGGAAAGGGTTCGCCGGGACGGGGTCAGCCTACTATTAGTAGCCCCGTTCTGGCCGGCCCGAGTATGGTTCACAGACCTGATTTCTCTCCTGGACGGCTCTCCTTTGGAGCTCCCGGTCAGGAGGGATCTACTCTCTCAGGCGGGCGGCACAATATTTCACCCCCGCCCAGAGCTGTGGAAGTTGTGGGCTTGGCCTCTGAGGGGGCCCAGCTCGTAGATTCTGGTCTCTCAACTGAGGTTGTTGAGACCATTCTTCACTCCAGAGCTCCATCCACGAGGAAGCTTTATGCCTTGAAGTGGAAACTTTTCACTTCTTGGTGTGGAGAACACCTGAAGGACCCAGTTAACTGCCCAGTGGGTGCAGTGCTGGATTTCCTGCAGGAGCGCTTCTCCACAGGGTTATCCCCCTCCACACTGAAGGTGTATGTGGCGGCACTAGCTGCTTACCACGTCCCTTTTAGTGGAGTTTCTCTTGGGAGACACCCACTTATAACTTGTTTCCTCCGTGGTACTTTGAGGCTGAGGCCAGCAGTTCGTACGAGGGTGCCGACCTGGGATCTAGCCGTTGTATTGGAAGGTCTTTCAGAGAATGAGCAAAATGGGTGGTTGAGGCTATCTCACTTGCTTATGAGTCGGCTGGCCAGCCTTCACCTTTGGCTGTTCGAGCCCACTCTACCAGGAGTATGGCTGCTTCTAAAGCTTTATTGTCAGTAGTTTACCTGAGTGATGTTTGTGATGCGGCTGGATGGTCTTCACCGCATACTTTTATTAGGTTCTATGACCTAGACCTAAGCTCTACCCCTGGGGCACAGGTGCTCTCGTCCTCTGTGCGCTAGTCTCACATGGCGGTCATTTGGTCCTATGGCGACGTGGGTATTCGCGTTCCCACAGCATTTGATGCAGCTCGAAGTTCCCTTGAAAGGGAACGTCTCGGTTACATATGTAACCCTAGTTCCCTGATAGGGAACGAGACGCTGCGTCGTTCCGCCATACTCCCGGCACTCCCGTTAGCGCTCCTTCAGGCCTATCAGAAGCTAATGCGCTTGTGTTTTGGGGTGCTTTTATAGTTCCTGGTCGATGACGTCACCCGCCTATGACGTTTCATCTCTCTATTGGACTGATTCCATACGTGCTTCATGACGCACAACGCAGGGGCGTTCCCACAGCATTTGACGTTTGACATCTGCTTTACAATGCTTATGATAAACATTACAATGCTCATGATAACTTCCGTTAACTGTACAGTAAGTAAATCCAGTTCACCAGCTAATTACTCCTGGATAGCGATGCCATAGAGATATACAGAGCGACCGCAAAAACGGAAGTTCAAAGACAATTTTCTAAAGATGGCGGCGCCCTCGTTTCTCTCGTGCATAAGGTCTATAGTGCAGATGTTTAAGTTTGGGCTTAAAAAGCCGTTTTAATCAAAAAAGATCTGTTGCAAATCTGTTTTGAATTAAGTTGTTTTTCAAATAAAGGTTTCTGAGTCAGAGATATCAGATTGTGTATGTATTTTTATTTTACTTACCCACATGAAACAAGAGCGTAACAAGCACCACTACATGAAACAATATCTTTGCAAAATTTGCAATTGTTTTAGTTTTCAGCGCACTTTTGTTAAAAAGATTACTGTGTAGATGCATACAATTAATGCAAATAGATGCATACACATGGCATGCAATTAATTTAAAAACTGCAAAGTAATGCAAAATGCTGCATTACTTTTACTAAAAATAAAGCTTCATCTGATTATGTTATGTTAGCCACTTGACAAAATAGTGTTTTTTTCTGAGGCATGGTGAAAACATGGTAGGCTACTGAGGCATGGTAAACATGGAATTGGACCACAAACTAAAGCAAAAAGCAACAAATCCTCAAAGCTAGGTTTAATTTATTTTATTTTGAAAAGACAGTAGTGCAAATTACATTAATACTGTTAAACCCCTAGTAAATGGTGATACATTTTAAGATAGATTTTAAATGTAAATAATTGTTAGAAGCTGTTTATACTGCTCCAGTCAGTTTGATCACTGTTCTGTATACAGTTTTCATTGACGCAAACACACACACACACACACACACACACACACGCACGCACGCACGCACGCACGCACGCACGCACGCACGCACGCACGCACATCAGTCTCACACAGAGATCTGAGATCACGCTGCGCACATACAGAAACGTTCAGGAGCACAGAAACTTATCAACACTGCTCCATGACTTAATAAAAATAGCTATAAAATAGCTTTGCTACTAAATTGCTCCTTTATATTTTTCAGCAGCAAGAGTGTTATCAACAAACTGATATGCAATGGGAAAAGCGAGAAAAAGGTGGATAAAAGCTTTTACTTAACCCAGAATATTCTTAGCTATGCTCTGTTCCCCTAACACTAACAATCAATACAATTTGTCTTCATTTTGAAAAGTGTATTTGCTGTCATTTCAAATTAAAAACTTAATAGACATTTAAGAAAAAAATAAATTCCTAATTATTTTAATTTATGCAGTACATTTGACAGAACAAAAAACACATTTCAAAGTGAATAGAAATAATTATGAAATTATATAAGCATATACTTAAGTCCTACTTAAGTGGGTCAAACAAGGACTAAAGTACAGCTCATTGGATTTAATATACATTTTATCTATAACTACATTATATCACACTTAAGCATATTTTCAATATTAAGTATTCTTTTTAAAAGTATGCTAAAGTGCATCACAAGTAATGTTTTGTTTAAAACATGGCGCTCGGTTTGATATTTTAATGTAGTGACATTCATACCTTTTAAGAATGAGATAATTGTACAGGGTCATACTATAAAAACACTTGCGTTATTGCTCGCTTTAAGGGGAGTCTCCAGTAAAGGGTTAATGTTGATACAGTCATCTGGTGGTTCCGCCCTCTCCATAGGCTGTGGCTCACTAATCAGCTGCCAGTCCCACAAACACACATAAACACAAAGGCACACACACACCCCCATATGAGGCCAGCATGCTGGTGTAAACTCATGTATATCAGAGTTCAGCTGTCTGAGCTGCAGGGAGAGAGAGAGAGAGTTTACTTTGGTGCTTGGTGACACTGGAAGTTTGTTTATTTGTGTATTTTCCTTGTATTTAACAGCAGCATTCAAGATTATAAAAATATTTTTTATGAGGATTACAAGGAGTCAGTGTGATTTTAAACTGAAGCATGGCAACTAGGCTAATACAAGACGTCTGGGCGAACTCTGTCATGTCAGCGTGGCTCCATGTCTTCATCACTCTTCTACGACAGTAACTCAGCGGTGGGAAGCATGTATTTCAGACTACATAAAAGGAAGAGCTGATTTCTGGAGGGAGACAGCAAAAAGAACCAGCGAGAGACATGGAGGGAAATATGAGTTTGCCAACTGGCTGTGTCTTTCTTCCACCCACTGACCGCATTTTTAAAGTTCGAAACGTCAGTCTTTGCGGCTCTCCGTGCGCTGTCAACTGTCCAATTGACATAGCGCAGAAACGCAGGCGGTAATTCAATTTCATATTCTTTTGCTTCTGTTGTGTCTAGAATCAGTTATGCATGGAAAATAGCTTTGGCTCTTCTAAAAAGTAATGTTTTCCCGATGTTAAAATACTTTTTCCCCAGTTTAACACGACTTTAACTGTAAGCCAATTAAGCAGTTTGATTTCCTCAAAAAGGGAGAAACTGAGGCTCTGTGGTGCCATCAAATATTTGTTTGAGCGGTCCATCTTGTCAACTTATGGCTCAACCAATAGCATATTTTTGTGGTGGGGTTACTTGTTTGCCTGACCAATAGAAGAGAGGGACAGGGGTTGAAGGGGTGGACGGAGTGTTTGGGAAAACCTGTTTGAAACCAATTATTGTTTTTGAAGGTCAGACAGGTGAAGTAGAAATGTCTGATTTAGAACAGTTTATTTATATTGGAAATCTGTCAGGACCACTATCGTCAAATACCATTGACCATTAGCACACAGTTAGGATTGGCGGTATGGTTCTGCATGGATAAGAGCAGGGAGAGCACAATAACCCCCTCAGGGAAACAAAACAGAACCAACATGAATGTATTGCAGATATAATTAATTCAAGATTTCAAGTACAACATAATTCGAGAATTTATTGGGTTCAAGGGGAATCAGAAAACCCTTCTGACTAGACGAGAGGAGAAGCTGGGGATAATTTGCTCCTGAGAAACGCGATAGCTGCTGATAATACAGCCTTGTCTTATGAAACTGCGTATCTATACCACACATTTAATTTCTTGTGCCATTTATACGCTAAAAATATTTTTTTGCGTGTATATGATACGCAGTTCCCCTTCAGGGACTACCGCTGCGTGTAATCGCAGTGGGAACGCCCTCCAGCGTGACGCGTCTGAAGCATGAATTAAATCAGTCAATGGAGAGAATGAGCGTACGGCGCGTGACGTCATCGACCAGGAAGCTATAAATATCCCCTAAGCACACAATACGTCAGCTTTTGTTACTTCAGCAAGCTCTGTGTGTGTCTGAAATCTATCAATTGTGTTTGTCTGTTTTAGACAGGAGTTTATCACTATATATATATATATATATATATATATATATATATAAAAAAAACAATATGAGCGAGCAGTATAGGACGTGTGTTCCCCCCTGTACACCATACATCACGGGTGGGGATTCACACGAGCTATGTGTGGCTTGTTTGGGAGTGCAGCATGCCCAGTCGGCTCTCGAGGGAGTCGATTGTGAGCATTGCGAGCGCTTTCCTCTGAGAACTCTGTGCTCGCGCCGATCGCTCTTTGAGGAGAGTGGTTTGCTGCGAGCTCCCCAAGGCTCGGGTTCCGCTTCTGTTGAGGCAGAGCGGCGGCACTTGTCTTGGGGTTCGCAGATGGATCTCACCGGCGACGTTGAGACGGGCCCCGCCCTATCTCAGCTTTCTCCGGCGGGATCCAGTGCCTCTCACCCGGCTCTGGAAGCACGCGCTGCGGCGGTTACTTCCGCCCGGGTGGAGGCACATGATGATGTTGAATTGAGATTATCCAGTTCTGAGGAGCTGGATGTCGAAAGTGTTACATCACAGCAAACTAGTTTATCACATTATACTGCAAATGAAGAAGGTTTGATGGATGTGTTATCTCGGGCTGTTGAAAAGCTCAGTATCGAGTGGCCAGCTGATAGACAGGAGTCCAGAAATAAAAGCAAACTAGATGATAGATTTCTGTCTGCACGACCTCAACCTTCTCGCCAGTGCTTACCGTTCTTCCCAGATCTCCATAATGAGGTTTCAAAGACCTGGGTTAGACCGGTTTCGAGTAGAATCTATACTAACCAATCTAATGCCTATGGTAATATTTTTGGTGCAAAAACTGCAGGGTATGTGACGTTGCCGAAGGCAGAGGAGACGTTCGCTAGCTATCTCTCTCCTGCTTCGTCATCTTCGCTTAAAGCACCGGCTCTTCTTTCAAAACCATTAAAAGATACTTCTGCACTGGTTGGGAAGGCTTACTCGGCAGCGGGGCAAGCGGCTGCATGTTTACATACCATGGCCATTATGCAGGCTTATCAGGCCGACCTGCTTAAAGACGCATGTGAAGGGGGTGAAATTTCTGCTGACATGATTAAGGCAGACGGCTGATCTCACTCTCCGGGCCACCAGGGAGACCGCTAAGTCCATTGGCCGGTCTATGGCAGCCATGGTGGCCACAGAAAGACATTTGTGGCCGAGTCAGACCTCTATGAAGGAGAAGGACAAGACTTTTCTTTTAAATGCTCCAGTTTCGCCTGCGGGCCTCTTCGGTGACGCGCTTCTCTCTGTCACGGAGAGGTTCCAGGAAGAGAAGAAACAGGCGGCTGCTTTTCAAAAATGTATGCCCCTTAAAATGCGTGTCGCTGGGGCTGCTGAGCGAGGGCAGTCCCAGCAGCCGAGTACCTCAAAAAGAGCGCAGCAGAAACGGAGTGTCGCGTCTCGTGTCCCCCCGCAGAGAAACTGGAGGGACGAGGTGGGGCGCTCTCCGGCGCGACCTTCTCGGGGTAGGGCTGATCTGAGGACAGTCATTATCGCCAAGAAGGCCGCGTCGAAAAAATCCTGACGTGCTGAACGTCAGGACTCTGAGGGTGGTCCCCATCGGGGAAGACTTGAGTTCACTGCACAACAACACGGTGCCCTGTCTTTCCCGGTGCCCTCAGGGGTCTGCTCTACTAACCCTGCCTATACAGGGCGTAGAGAGGCCCGGCGAGCGACTTCCCGAGGGACGCTCGCCCCCTCCGAGGAGGGTTGTGGAGTGCTCAGACCAGCTGTTCCCTGCCAGTACATTACAGGGCGCTGTGTCTGTCACTCTGGATGTTCATCCAGAGGCCAGCCTCGATAGGCTGGTTCCCTTAGTAGAGTTCCTGACGGAATGAAAAATTCTCCCCAATGTTTCTCAGTGGGTCCTGAATACTATAGAGAACGGGTATGCTATTCAGTTCAGAATGCGTCCACCTCGGTTCAGAGGGGTTCTGCCCACAGTGGTGGGCCCCCGAGCAGGCTCTGGTATTAGAACAGGAGGTAAAAACTCTGTTGCTGAAAGGGGCTATAGAGCGGGTTCCTCTACCCAGCAGGGAGTTAGGACACTACAGCCGGTACTTCATCGTTTCAAAGAAAGATGGAGGGCTGCGTCCCATTCTAGATCTGCGCTGTAGGGAAGCTCAAATTCAAGATGCTCACTCTCAAGCAGATCGTGTCACAAATCAGATCCGAGGACTGGTTTGTCACAATAGATCTAAAGGACGCTTACTTCCATGTATCTATCCTCCCTCAACACAGGAAGTTCCTGAGGTTCGCTTTCGGGGGCGAAGCGTACCAATATCGGGTTCTTCCGTTTGGCCTAGCACTGTCACCCCGCACGTTCACGAAATGTATGGATGTAGCTATAGCTCCGCTCAGGCTGCAGGGCATCCGTATTCTGAACTATATAGACGATTGGTTAATTCTAGCTCAATCGGAACAACA
Organism: Meda fulgida; assembly: GCA_030578275.1. Taxonomy (NCBI): domain Eukaryota; kingdom Metazoa; phylum Chordata; class Actinopteri; order Cypriniformes; family Leuciscidae; genus Meda; species Meda fulgida. The sequence continues at coordinate 3,908,057 of JAROOJ010000031.1, forward strand.
GGCGGTTCGGCATCGAGATGTCGTTCTTGCTCACATCAAGAGGTTGGGGTTGAGACTCAACGCCAAGAAGAGTGTTCTTTCTCCATTACAGAGAACCACTTTTCTCGGTGTAGTGTGGGATTCGGCACAATTGTCACCTGCTCGTGTTGCTTCGATTCTTGCCGCAGTAGATCAAGTCAAGCTAGGCCGGTCATTCACTGTGAAACAGTTCCAGAGACTGTTAGGCCTCATGGCAGCTGCGTCCAACGTGATACCTTTTGGCCTCCTACACATGAGACCGTTACAGTGGTGGCTCAGAACCAAGGGATTCTCCCTGAGGGGAAATCCGCTTCGCATGATCATGAGTTTGTGACGGTGTCATCGCGCCATGATTGTGTGGAGAGATCCTTGGTTTCTGTCCCAAGGCCCTGTGTTGGGAGCTCCTTGTCGTCGTGTTATGCTAACGACAGATGCCTCTCTCACGGGTTGGGGGGCGATCATGAATGGTCGCCCGGCTCAGGGTCTGTGGGAGGACCATCATCGTCTATGGCACATAAATTGCCTAGAGATGTTGGCGGTGTTTCAGGCTCTGAAACACTTCCTCCCAGACCTAAGGGGCCACCATGTTCTTGTCCGTACAGACAACACATCGGTGGTCTCTTATATCAACCATCAGGGGGGTCTGCGTTCTCGCCCGCTTTACAAACTGGCAAGTAAGATCCTTCTATGGTCCCAAGGGAAAATTTTCTCTCTCAGAGCTATTTATCTCCCGGGGTATTTGAACAAGGGGGCAGACATCCTGTCGAGGCAGGTGCCGAGGCCCGGGGAATGGAGTCTTCACCCAGAGGTGGTGGAGCTCCTATGGGAACATTTCGGTCGTGCCGAGGTAGACCTATTTGCGTCCCGAGAGACATCACACTGTCCACTGTGGTTCTCTCTCAGCCAGCCAGCCCCACTGGGGTTGGACGCGATGGTACATCCGTGGCCGAGGTCACGCCTGTACGCTTTTCCCCCGATCGCTCTGCTCCAGGGAGTTCTGGAGAGGGTTCGCCAGGACAGGCTCAGTCTCCTGCTAATAGCCCCGTTCTGGCCGGCCTGAGTATGGTTTGCGGACCTAGTGTCTCTGCTAGACGGCTCTCCCCTGGAGATACCGATCAGGAGAGATCTGCTCTCTCAGGCGAGCGGGTCGATCCTTCACCCCCGCCCAGAGCTATGGAGGCTGTTGGGTTGGCCTCTGAGGCGGCCCAGCTCATAGATTCTGGTCTTTCGGCTGAGGTCGTTGAGACCATCCTCCAATCCAGAGCTGCCTCCACGAGGAAGTTATATGCCGCGAGGTGGAAACTTTTCACCTCTTGGTGTGGAGAGCGCCAGCAGGACCTAGTTAACTGCCCGGTTGGTACAGTGCTGGATTTCCTGCAGGACCGTCTCTCCACAGGGTTATCCCACTCCACACTGAAGGTGTATGTGGCGGCCTTAGCTGCTTACTACGCCCCTTCAAGTGGAGGTTCCCTCGGGAAACACCCACTTATATCTCGCTTCCTTCGTGGCACCTTGAGGCTGAGGCCTGCAGTGTGCACGCGGGTACCAGCTTGGGATCTGGCCATCGTCTTAGAAGGTCTCTCCCTTGCTCCTTTCGAGCCCATCGAGGAAGTTTCGGAAAAGTCTCTTACTCTAAAGACTATCCTTCTTCTCGCTATCTCATCTCTAAAAAGAATTGGAGATATTCAAGCAATTTTGGTGGCTCCCTCGTTCCTGGAATTTGCTCCTGGTATGGTTAAAGCTTTTCTCTGTCCCAGACCAGGTTATGTTCCTAAGGTACCAACTACTTTTGTTAGACCTATAGTTCTGCAGGCTTTCTGTCCTCCGCCTTTTCTGACGTCAGACCAGGAGAAACTTAATTTGCTGTGCCCCGTTAGGCTTTAGATGCTTATGTCCACAGAGCTGCCCTGTGGAGGAGATCGGAACAACTGTTTGTCTGTTTTGGGTCACCTAAGAAAGGGTGTCCTGCATCTAAGCAAAGGATGAGCAAGTGGGTAGTCGAGGCCAACTCACTTGCTTACGGTTCGGCCCATCAGCCTTCACCTTTGGCTGTAAGGGCTCATTCCACCAGGAGTATGGCTGCCTCTACAGCTCTTCTTTCAGGAGCTTCTCTTCAGGACGTTTGTGATGCGGCAGGCTGGTCCTCACCGCACACTTTTGTTCGATTTTATTCCCTTGATCTCAGCTCCACTCCCGGGGCTCAGGTTCTCTCGTCGGTTTGTGTCTCCTAATGACACACGATGGGGATTTGGTCGTATGGGGATGTGGGTATTGCGTTCCCACTGCGAGTACACACAGCGGTAGTCCCTGAAGGTGCGTATGGGACTCCATTTTTTCTGTCATTTGGACAAAATCTCATTTAATAAAAATATGAAGTGCTATGACTATTTTAAAATACTGTATTGGCTATGAACCTACAACAAATGCTAGACTAAGATACTCTTCTCCTCTCCTCAAATATGTACTTTATATATAGCCTAGTGTTTCTTGAGTAAGAAAAAAGCTGCACTTATTCAAACAACCTGTTCTTTATTTACCCTTGCACTGCAAACAAGCAGAGACGGTCCAAAATGTGTGCTGCATTTCTTTCTCAATTGAGGTGGGGTGGAGTTATGAGATTTTATAGAGTTTGATGATCCAGTGGTTAATTGGTTAAATATTTGCAAAACCCACAGACAGACGTAAAGGTTGACCAACAGTAATGAATTGTGGGGGGAAAAAAAGAATAATGGAGATTGAAGGTTTTTTACCAGACAGCGACGGAACATGTGATTTTAATGTTCCTTTTTGTGGTAATTTAGTAAAAAGCTGTAAGTGGTGTCTTGATGATGATTATTATTATTATTATTATGTTTAACTAGTAGTGCTATCTATCTATCTATCTATCTATCTATCTATCTATCTATCTATCTATCTATCTATCTATCTATCTATCTATCTATCTATCGTCAAATACGATTGACCATTAGCATATAGTTTGGATTGGCGGTATGGTTTTGTTCTGGGCAAGAACTCCCTGCGCATCCGTGCAGCCTAGCCTGGATAAGAGCAGGGAGAGCAGCGATAACCTTGAATTACTCATTTATTGAAACATTTAGATTTAAGCCACATCTGCACCTCTAATCAGGGTCCATCCCTCTGGTCTTGCCCATCATGCATTAAGTCTTTTTATGACTGGCCACTGTGCACTTTAATTGCTTCTGCTCAGTAACTGATGTGTCCTGTTGTGTCACGATCGAAGCAATGTTCCAAATTAAGACGGATTCCTAATCGGACCCAGCAGAGAGACTAGAGTCAGAACTCTGGAATACAGCTGGTGTGCAGGTGAACAAGGGCACTAGTGCATTGTGAGAGAAGAACAGTCCTCTATTACTGCAGACCTCTCATCGTGCTCCTCACACCAAGAGCTTATTGATCATACCTTTCTCAAAGTTTATAAAAAATTGACTTTTGGATTTTTGAACTGACACTAGGTGGAATGAGCGGCCAAATCATCAAAAAAAAAGATTATTTTTTAGAGCGATTCACTAAAAGGTTTTTTGGGAACCAAAATGGTTCTTCTATGACCCCTATTTTGGAAGCTTTATTTTTAAGAGTGTAAGTTACGACATTTATAAATGTGTAGTGGAGTTTACAATGTACTTTAGTAAGGGTTGGGCAAAATTATGAATTAAACATATCTCTAATTAAAATGAAACCTTTCTCTAATTAAAATAGTCCTGCAATATCACACCGACACAGTCCCGACGCCAGGAACAAGTCTTGGGGGGGGGGGGCTTTTATAATTTTCAGGGGGGCTTGAGGTCGATTGCTTTCTGGTTTAAGTTGGGGGGGGGGGGGGTCAGATCATCGCCTAAAGCCATTTCACCAGGTTATAAAAAAAATATCAAGCAGCACAACTGATTCCAACATTAGTAAAAAATCAGCATATTACAATGATTTCTGAAGGATCATGTGACAGAATGAATTCTGAAGGATCATGTGACACTGAAGACTGGAATAATGGCTGATGAAAATTCAGCTGTGCATCACAAAAATAAATTATATTTTAAAGTATATTTAAATAGAATTATTTTACCATTATTTTAAATTAATTTTTCAGTTTTTTTTTATCAAATAAATGTAAGATAATGTATAATGAAGTGCAGTTCCATGTCCTCTCTGCTATCTCACTCCAATATAGTAATTGAATTGGAATTAAATATGTGCACAACCCTGAATGTAATCTAATAAAATATGTTACTTGCTTGCGATAAGATTACACTAATAAATACATCCGCTATCGGTGTTGAATTGTGAAACATGTAATTCACTGGAATAACTCAAATTGATGACTGAGAATCGACTCTACATATTGCTTCATTTTACTTCCATGTACAATATTTGTACAAGCAGCTTGTTTTATACCTTGAGTAAACAACGTGTGCTAACATTCTACTTGTGACAGTAATCATTCTCACTAATCTCCCTTTTTACCATAGAAGATACTCAGAATTTATGACCTGTGAATCTGCCTTCACTTTCAAATCAAAACAAATAAGAATGAAACTGAATAATACATAATATTGCATTTACAAAGATATGAATTATATGTTATATATAACTTTAAATAATTAAAGTGATAATGATTTTCATTATTGTATTACATTTCATGAATATGTTTTTTTTATGCTGATAAGGAGCTATTTGCATTGAGTAATTTTGTGGAAAAGGTGTCGTTAATTGCAACAAAAGTATTTACAATGAAAAACAAAATCACAATACTCCTAAAAATCGGCTTTATTTTCTATGTAGAAAAAGTACACTTTCTTTTTTTTTTTTCTATGAAGCGTGTCTGATCCTGAAGATGCCTGATGTGCGTTATTGTGGTTTTCTACAAATCTGTCAGCTCTGCTGGCGTGTTGCGACTTGTGTGTTGGCAAAGAGAAGTTACGTGTGTGCGTGCGGTCAGAATACAAGAGAAAAGGAGAGGACTGGATGTATTTGTGGTAAAACACTGCATTTAGATTTAAGGTTTACAGATTTTGATCTTTGGATTTAAATAATTTGAGATATTTAAAATAAATATCAAATCAAATGAGTAAATCAAATGTAAGAAATGTAACTCTTTATTTGGTAAGAAATATGTTAGATGGTAAGATTGGCATTGGATTTGTCTCCAAGGTTCCTTACTAAAAGTCTTGAGTTAGAATGGCAATCTGCTTGCAGAAAAGACCAAGATCTGCTGAAAAGCACGTATTGTGGTAAGTTCACTGTTGACATTTGCCACATTATATAAACTGAGGCGGATTGTCAGACTGCTCTTCAGAACTCGTAATTTGTACTTTGCTCTTTTTCTTCTCTGTTGAAATATATCGAGTTTGCTTCACCGAACTGAATTCTGAGAAAGAAAAAACATATTCTGTAGGCTGTATATTCTGACATGTCATATACATTGTGGTCTGTATTTTCTGCACTATTATACATAGTTTTGTTGAGACATTGATCATTTAGAATGTATGTGAGTGCTTATTAGATCAAATATAAACAAACATTTTGATAAGATATTTAATACACAATAATTTATTTTATTGTGTTTGTACACAATAATTTATTCTAGATTATTTCCAGACATTTTCAATTCATGTTTACAATTTACTGGAAAAATCTGCACAATTATTAAGTAATGTGTCATTACTGTAATGATTTTAATGTAAAAGCGTAAAAAGGCTGATTTAATTAATTATGACTGCATCTTATTATACAGTGTAGAACATTCACAAAATTTGCAATGATTTTGCTGTCGATAGAATTAAGACTTGAATATATGCAAATTATTTCATGTGACATAATTTAAATAGTATGGTTTAAACTTCACTTTAGCATCAATGGTGTTAAAGTAAATAAGTAAAAATCCATAATCTGCTCAAATTTCACTGAATCAATTCAGAATTCTGATTCAGAATTTGCATCACCACTTAAAATGATTATTATTAAACATGAGAATGATTCATTTAGTAGACAAACAGCGGAAATTCCCTTTTTAAAACTTCCTTTTAACATTTTCTTTATCATTCGCATTACATATTTTTAATTAACTTTCCTGTGAGTACAGTCCACAATTTCTAGCCATTTTTGAACAAACACTAATAATTATTTAGATGAAAAAAAAATGTTTATAGAGAATGTAGTTCTTTTTCTTATTTTCTAAAGGGTCATATGTGCAGGCACCAACCAACACTTTATTATTTTAATTTTTTTCCTGTGGCACATGTTTTTCATCTGGGCCCCGTCTCTAAAGTGCCAAGGTCAGGCTACGAGACTCACCAGGACAAATGTATACAACCTGTTTTTCACTCTACATAAAAGAAAGAATGGGGTCATGTTTGGTCTTTATTTGCAGAGAAGCTCTCTGTTGTTCTCATCTGGGTTCTCATAAATGCCTTTGTGTAGGACAGCTGCTTCGAGTCGACCCAAAACATCAGGAGGAAATTGATGTCTTCCCTAGAATAATCTTGAAATCTTGAAAGATAATGTGCAATTCTGTAAAGGCTTTAAAAAAAAGGAAGGAAGGAAGGAAGGAGAGGGGTCCCACAAAAAGCATACAAAATTTCAACCCATTCAACAACTTGCTTTAAAAGTCAACATAAATTCAGAAATATCCTAATTTAATCGCTTAATGGATCAGTTTCATCAAAATGTTTAGCCTTTTAATGATGCAGTCACTTGGTTCAGTCACTAGATTCTGAATCAATTAAATGAATCTCAGATTATGGCATAAATTAAGGGCTGTGTTCAGCGCCTAGTGCCCTCTATTGGCCAGCCGCCTCTGTACACTATGTAACTTTTGACCCTCTGGCGGTTAAAAAAAAAAACTGAATGTATTTTATGGAAGAACATTGTTTTGTTTGTGCTTCGGCTCTGCATGAGTGCTCATAAAACCTTCACTACTATGCTTAAGACATATAACCAGTTCAGAGAGAGGTTCTGAAGCTGACAAGATGAAGACGTTACTGAAAGCTACACCCATTACAGTACTTCCTTGTTGCAGAGATGTTCTGAATGCATTTTTTACAGTTTTTATAAATGTCTTTTTAGACGTATATGTGTTCTGTTTTATGTCAAATTCTAAAGTTTAACCAAAATACTCTGTCAGAATACTATAGACTGTTACCAATCAAATTTTAGCAACATCAACAAAAGCCATCTTTATATTGCGAAGAACAGAAGATGCATCTGATGTGGCATTTGTGTTTATTTACGCAGATTGGCTTCCAAATGAGAACTGGTCCCCCAACTGAGCCTGGTTTTTCCCAAGTTTTTTTTCTTTTTTTTTTCTCTCCATTCTGTCGCCTGATGGAGTTTGGGTTCCTTGCCACTGTTACCTCTGGCTTGCTTTGTTGAGGTCACTTAAAGGGGATAGTTCACCCAAAAATGAAAATTAGCCAATGATTTACTCACCCTGAAGCCATCCTAGTTGTATATGACATTCTTCTTTCAGACGAATACAATCGGACTTATATATATATAAAAAAAAATCCTGGCTCTTCCCAGCTTTATAATGGGAGTGAATCGGTGTATGACTTTGGAAGTCCATCAAAGTGCATCCAACCCTGATTAGTGCTCCATGCGTCTCCGGTGTAAAGGCCTTCTGAAGCGTAAGTGTTTGTGTAAGAAAAATATCCATATTTAAAATTTATCGACTAAAATAGCTAGCTTCCGGCAGACAGACGTACGCATCGATTTACGTCGAAAGACTAACACTTGAAATTGACGCATTACGTAATGACGAACGCGGTTGCCCAGCCCTGTTTGTTTGAACCGCGAGAGGCATCAAAGCTTGCGCTACTCCTACATCCTACGTCACACATCGTCAAGTGAACTCTTTCGGCGTAAGTCGACTTGCGTGCGTAAGTAATTTTCCACAACACACAAGTGGCAAAACGGTTCATTTCATGCTAAAAATCACACACTGTAAACTAAACTCTATGATAAACAATACACTATGTCTACCAAAACACTAACACATGTTCTCTTCCAATAGGAACATTTAGTCAATTATAGCCCAATGTCATAAAAACACTAGCATCAGATGGAATTACAGAAACGTCTCGGTTACTGATGTAACCCTCGTTCCTTGAAGGAGGGAACGGGAGACGTGACGTTGACGTGGCGACGTAATGGGATCACTTCAGGTAGCCCTATCAACTTCGAGTATCTACAGAACAAGCCAATGAAAGTTGGCGTGCGTGAAAGCGTCATGCGCCCCCGCCCCGCAGCGCGGGTATAAACAGGAAGCGGGCGCACGCACTCATTGTTTTTCGCTGAGGAGCCGAGATTGAGACGGCCGACTCGCCTGAGTGGGGAACTCGACTGGAGCAGGAAGCGCACGTATCCGCTCCATGTGGAGGGGAGTGCCATAGCAAGCCAACACAAGAGCGGGAACTACGGTGTTACCGGCTGGTTGAAGCGAGCACACAGGAAGAAACCGGCTCAACACGTAGGCTATAAAACCTAGCGAACGTGTTAGGTGTTGCCCAGCCCGCACCTCTACAGATGTCTGTCAGCGAGGCGCCGTGTGCCAGCGCCCAAAAAGAAGCGACACCCCTAGTGGAGTGGGCTCTCAGCCCGGGCGGGCAAGGCACGCCATGGGCTTCGTAAGCCAAGGCGATGGCATCCACTATCCAGTGGGCCATCCGTTGCTTGGAGACAGCCTTCCCTTTCTGCTGACCTCTGTAACAGACGAAGAGCTGATCTGAGGTCCTGAGGCTTTGAGTTCTGTCCACGTACAGGCGCAGAGCGCGGACGGGACAGAGAAAAGCCAGGGCTGGGTCTGCCTCCTCCGAAGGCAGCGCTTGCAGGTTCACCACCTGGTCCCGAAAGGGAGTGGTGGGAACCTTGGGCACGTATCCGGGCCGGGGTCTCAGGATCACGTGAGAGTTAGCCGGGCCGAATTCCAGGCACGATTCGTCGACCGAAAATGCATGCAGGTCCCCTACCCTCTTGATGGAGGCCAATGCAACCAGGAGTACTGTTTTACAGGACAGAATTTTTAACTCTGCTGACTGCAAAGGCTCAAAGGGTGGTCTCTGAAGTGCCGAAAGGACCAGAGACAAATCCCAAGAAGGTAAAGAGAGCGGGCGAGGAGGATTTAGTCTCCTTGCCCCCCCCAGGAAACTGACGATCAGGTCGTGCTTTCCCAGTGACTTACCTTCAACTGCATCGTGATGTGAGGCGATAGCGGCAACATACACTTTAAGGGTGGAGGGAGACAGCCTTCGCTCCAACCCATCTTGCAGGAAGGAAAGCACGGCACTGACCGAGCAAGATCGGGGGTTCTCCTCATGAGAAGAACACCAATCAACGAACAGGTTCCACTTCAACGCATAGAGGCGCCTCGTAGAGGGGGCTCTAGTGGAAGTGATGGTGTCAACTACCGCTTGGGGTAGGTCACCTAGAACCTCCGCGTCCCGTCCAGGGACCAGACATGGAGTTTCCAGAGGTCTGGACGCGGGTGCCACAAGGTGCCCCGTCTCTGAGAGAGCAGGTCCTCTCTCAGAGGAATGGGCCATGGAGGGGCTGTCGCGAGGAGCACCAGTTCCGGGAACCAGGTCCGGTTGGGCCAACACGGCGCCACTAACAAGACCTGCTCCTCGTCCTCCCTGACTTTGCACAAGGTCTGTGCAAGAAGGCTCACTGGGGGAAACACATACTTGCGTAGACCTGGGGGCCAGCTGTGTGCCAGAGCATCCGTGCCGAGGGTCCCCTCGGTCAGGGAAAAGAACAACTGGCAGTGAGACGTGTCCGGGGCGGCAAACAGATCTACCTGTGCGGTCCTGAAGCGCCTGAAAATCAGCTGGACCACCTGGGGATGGAGTCGCCATTCTCCTGGTAGCACCTGCTGCCGTGAGAGCTCGTCGGTTGCACGGTTGAGCAGGCCCGGAATATAAATGGCACGAAGCGACCTCAGATGCTTCTGACTCCAAAGGAGGAGATGGCGGGCGAGTTGTGACATGCGGCGGGAGCGTAGACCACCCTGACGGTTGATGTACGCAACTGTCGCAGTGCTGTCCGTACGGACCAGTACATACTTGCCTAGTAGCGGCGTTTTGAAACGGCCCAGCGCAAGATGAACTGCTAACAACTCGAGGCAGTTGATGTGCCGATGCAGTTGAGGCCCCGTCCACAGACCTGAAGCTGCATGCCCGTTGTACGTGGCCCCCCATCCGGTGGCAGAGGCATCCGTGGTGACCACAGAATGCCTGGACACTTGTTCTAGGGAAACACCTGCCCGCAGGAACGAAGGGTCCGACCACAAGGTGAGAGTTTGGCGACAGTGCGGGGTCACTTGGACCCGGCACGAGCCGCTCTGCCACGCCCATCTCGGGACTCGATCGTGGAGCAAGTGTTGGAGCGGCCTCATATGAAGCAATCCGAGCGGCGTTACCGCGGCTGCAGATACCATATGCCCCAGGAGCCTCTGAAAAAGTTTCAGTCGTGCCGCTGTTCTGCGTCTGAGAGTACTCACGCAGTTCAACACTGACTGGACGCGGGCCTCGGTGAGGCGCGCTGTCATGTTGATCGTGTCCAGCTCCATACCGAGAAAAGAGATCCTCTGCCCGGGGGTGAGTTTGCTCTTTTCCCAGTTGACCCGAAGCCCTAGGTGGCTGAGGTGACTGAGCACCATGTCCCTGTGTTCGCACAACTGCTCTCTCGACTGGGCAAGGATAAGCCAGTCGTCGAGGTAGTTGAGAATGCGAACACCACGCTCGCACATGGGAGCAATGGCCGCCTCCGCGACTTTCGTGAAGACACGGGGCGACAGGGCCAGCCCGAAGGGTAAGACTTTGTACTGATATGCCTGCCCCTCAAACGCAAAGCGAAGAAACGGTCTGTGTCGAGGGACAATCGAGACATGAAAGTACGCGTCCTTCAGGTCGATCGCTGCAAACCAATCTTGGGGACGGATGCATTTGAAAATGCGTTTCTGCGTAAGCATCTTGAATGGCAGCCTGTGAAGGGACCGGTTCAGGACACGCAGGTCCAAGATTGGCCGTAACCCACCGCCTTTCTTGGGTACAATGAAGTACGGGCTGTAGAAGCCGGTCTTCATATCGGCTGGAGGGACCGGCTGGATCGCGTCCTTCGCCAGTAGGACTGCGATCTCTGCCCTGAGCACAGGGGCACTGTTCGCCAGAACACGGGTGAACTGAATGCCCCTGAAGCGCGGGGGCCGCCGGGCGATCTGAATCGCATAGCCGAGTCTGATAGTATGGATGAGCCAGCGGGACGGGCTGGGAAGCGCTAGCCAGGCTCCCAGACACCGCACAAGCGGGACCAACGGGACCACAGACGTACCCGGGGTGGGGCAGCGCTGCGGAATGCAGGGACTCGACTCGGACGGCATAGTGGCCCGGAGTGGGGTCTGGGTGTGAGGTGCGACACATACCTGCTTCCGTCGAAGGGCAGAGTGAGTGTGCGGAGGCATCACTGCGTCCGGGACACAGCCACTGCTGCTCGCTGGCGATAGAAGAGGGGCCTGAGGGTGACAAGGCATAGCGTCGTCGACCGCCAAGCGCGCCCTCTTGGGACCCAGAGGTTTCAGAAATTGCTCTTTTATTGAAATTGTGGGAACAAAAACAAAAGGAAACAAAAGATTCTCCGCCCGGCCCTCCACCGGGGGAAGGAGCGGCGCGTTCACCATCTCCTGAAGAGCAACTTGATCCACCTCTCGGTCGCCCGTCTCTGGGAAGTTTGCACCCCCACTTGCCACCTGGCTTGGCAGCGGCCTGGACGGGCGTGGTCGGCTTCCTGCGGCTTGCTCCACGCTGAGGCCTAGACGAAGGCTGCTGCTGAGGCTTCGCGGGAGCGGAGGACGCCGAAGGAGGCCGACCTCGGCGACGAGTAGACGGAGGGACTGCAGCCGGTGGACGGGTGGGAGCAGCAGCGGTCCGCCGGGGCAGGATGTGTCGGATGGCCTCCGTCTGCTTCTGGGCGGCCGAGAACTGTTGGGCAAAGCTCTCGACCGCGTCGCCGAATAACCCAACCTTAGAGAGAGGGGCATCCAGGAACCGATACTTGTCAGTGTCCCTCATGTCAGCAAGGTTGAGCCAGAGGTGGCGCTCCTGGACCACCAGGGTGGACATCGCCTGACCAACGGAACGTGCGGTTTCTTTCGTCGCCCGGAGGGCGAGGTCAGTTGCCACACGGAGCTCCCGGAGGAGCTCTGGGTCAGAACCACCCTCGTTCATGTCCATGAGCGCCTGGGCCTGGTGGACCTGCAGAAGCGCCATGGCATGGAGGGCGGAAGCAGCCTGTCCACAGGCTCTGTAAGCCTTCGCCGTAAGACCGGACGAAAACTTACACTCCTTGGACGGGAGGCTTGGATTGCCCCGCCAGGAGGAAGCCGACGCTGGACACAGCTGCATCGCAACAGCACGCTCCACCGGCGGGACATCCACATACCCCTTAGCCGCCCCACCGTCGAGGGTGGTGAGGAGGGAGGAGCCACTAGGGCGGCTTCTGGCACTATACAGCGCCGTCCACGTCCTAATAAGCTCCTCATGCACTTCCGGAAAGAAAGGTACCGGGGCGGCGCGCTGAGAAACAGCACGGCCCGCCCCGAGAAACCAATCGTCCAACCGGGAAGGTTCGGGACGTAATGGAGGGTTCCACACAAGCCCGACCTTCTCAGCGGCCCGGGAAAGCATAGCCGTCCATTCTGGATCGGACTCGGGCAACGCTACACGCCCCGAAGGGGGCAACGCAGCCGAATCCTCATCTCCAGAGGAACGAAGCTCCCCCTCCGATGCTGCGATCGACATCTGATCGTCAGGTGGAGCCCCAAAGGAGACGAGTGGTCATCCAAGAGAAGGACCGCAACGGCGGTAGCGCTTGTGAGGCGTGAGGGGCCCACGGAGATTGCCTCGGCGGGGTAGCCCTGACGGTAATCCTCAGATCACCCTGGTCATGCACAGAAGTAGGTCTATTCTGAGGTCCAGAATAGACACTAGATCGGGGCATAGGCGAGGGGACTGCACCTCCCTTGAGGTAAGCGAGTCTCGATCTTAGCGCTATCATAGTCATATTCCCGCAATGGGAACATGAACTATTCACAAAAGCTGCCTCAGCATGCTGAATGCCCAAACACGAGATGCAGCTATTGTGGCCGTCGCCTGGCGCCAGGGTATGACCGCATCCAGAAACGCACAAGCGGAATGACATCCTGAAAAGGACGCAGGGTCACGCTTGTGTTGCTCTTTTAGTAGAAAATAACAAACAGGAAAAATAAAATAAAAGCTCTTTCAGTGCTGAAGCACCCAGGGATAGCCGCAGTGTAATCGGGGTACACTCTCAATATGAGGAACGCCCACGAGACCGACACAGTCACACACACACACACACAAACAAAGCTGTGAAAACAGCTGTTGTGTATAATGCTCGCGGCCACCGCTGATCGCGCCGTCACACCAGCACTGGAACAGAGCCTTCTCCTTTTCCCGACCGTTGTATAGCAGTCTGTAACCTCAGAAGTCAAATAAGCTCGGCTCCGAAGCGAAAGACAATGAGTGCGTGCGCCCGCTTCCTGTTTATACCCGCGCTGCGGGGCGGGGGCGCGTGACGCTTTCACGCACGCCAACGTTCATTGGCTTGTTCTGTAGATACTCGAAGTTGATAGGGCTCCCTGAAGTGATCCCATTACGTCGCCACGTCGACGTCACGTCAAACGTGAGCGACTGAAGGGGAACTGCATTATTTTATGTGTCAGGTCTGCCCTTATACAATACACAGTATATTGTATGATCATAGATTGAGTTTCTTTTGAAATCTCTCTACATTTTTGTTTTGTTTGGGTTTAGTAAATGCGTGCATTTTTTTTTGCAGCAGCAGCAGCAGAAATTCAATACAAAAAATGAATGACCCTTCTCAGAGTAGCTTTATATCATGTATGGTTTATGAAAAAAAGAAGATGGATACAGAATTTCTGCAGTAAAGGCTTTATTTGTAACAGGACATTTCTGCAAGATAACAAAATTTTGCAAAATAGGTGCCATTTACAGTATTACTGAATGTGAAAAAACAAAATATACAAACAGAAAAAGCCATCTTCTTATCTGCCTCGTCTTCTGCATTTGGCCATGGCCACATGTTCTCATCCACATCACACCTGATATCTTCTCTGGCAAGGCATCTTGGGAGGAATCTTTTGGCATGCCTTATCCACCCCTGGCAGAGTTCAGTTGTGATGTCTTGGCATGCAGCATCTATTGCATCCAGGAGGGACATTTGGTCCTGTGGACGATGGTCAAAAACCTTCCATCTCCAGGCTAAGAAAACTCCTCAATGGGGTTCAGGAAAGGGGAGTAAGGGGCCAGGAAAAGGGACATCATCTTCTGATGGGCTTCAAACCAGGCTGTTACTGCACGAGAATGGTGGAATGCCACATTGTCCCATATTTGCATAACTTCAATCAGCTGTTTCTCAGTAGCAATGGAATTAAATACAGGGGATATATTTGTGTCTCAGTTCACAATATGAACAGCTGTTTAGTTTGACTTTAACCTATACTGCAAGAACACGATGCTATCTGTTCTGACATACAGTGTGAAAGCATTTGAAAATTTGGCAGGAAAAATACATTGTTTTGGTCTTGGTTGAGCTTGTGCGTAAAAAGTTCATGCGATCATTTTAAATTTGTATTAACTGTATGCATTTTGTGTCAAAACAACAATAAATGTGTTAATTGTACAGCCTGCACAGACGGATGTTGTGCTAACTTTGTTAAGAGTTTAGGAAAATTGTGAAAAGTATTGACAAAAATTGTCATAGCGATTGTGAAAAACTGTAAACTGTTTGCATCATTGCATCATTATTTTCTTGTTGATCACTGCAAAGCTTCTTTGAAACAATCTGTATTGTATAAAGCGCTATCAAATTAAAGGTGACATGACTTGACTTGTCTCTATTTTGGATTCTAGATAAGGCTCAGGTACCTCTTTCACTGTAAGTTTATGGGATTTCTTTTTATTCTTTTTATAATCTTCCAAGATAAAATTGTAGGTTTGATTACCTAAAAAAATAATAGCATGAATTGATGTTCCATTCATATTTTACAAGCGATGCTACTGTACAGTATGTGCAAAGTTTTTTGCTTAAGATAGGAAATTTGAACAAACCCTTAAACTAACGAGCAATTGTACTAATGATAATAACTTGTAACACCAGTAAACACCAATAGTTGTCATAAAGGGTGCTGAGTAACAGAGGATTTTTTATTTTCATGATAATGTGTTCATATTTCTGAATGGAGGGAGGCAATATTTCACCTTAGAAACTAAAAATAGACCCTCAGCCACTGAATCTTTACCACAGATATAAATAAACCAGAAGCCCTGCTCACGTTCTCTCCAAGTCAGTCTGAATAAGAGCAGAGAGTCCTTGAATTCAGACCTACAGACAGTCTAGCGAGGCCTGTTACTTCTCTTTTTGAGCTTGTGGGCCAGAGGTCTTCATTCACTAGAAAATCATAAATTAAACAGTTTCATTCAGAACATAAACTTGTGTCTTCTGTCTTCAACACAGACTTAAACATTAAAAAAAAAATGTGTGCTTGCTGATTTAACTGAGTTGCTAGAATACCAGTGTCTATTCTGAAACGAAAGGTAATTTCTGATAATTGATCTTTGATCAAATGTTGGGCAGTTTCTTCTTTTTAGTTGTCGAAACGTTTTATTCAGATAACTAATTTCCTATCACCTGTATGTCTGTTGCAGTTTCGATGTGGAAAATGGGTTGTCGATCGGACGCAGTCCACTGGACCCCAGTCCAAGCTCTGGTCTGGTCCTCCAAGCAAACAGCCAGAGGCGAGAGTCTTTCCTTTACCGCTCAGACTCGGATTTCGACATCTCGCCCAAGACGATGTCCAGAAACTCGTCGACTGCCAGCGAGCTGTGAGCTTTTATCACATACTAAAGCAAAATATGCCATAGTGCTCTGTCATTGAACTGGCACAACTCATTTTCTGTTTTTCAGTGATTTCATGCTTAATTATTACTTCATCTTTTGGCATGTAGCTCTTGAGAGTAGCTCTAGAAGCAAGTGTGGGATAGATGTTGTAATAGTGTAAATATAAAGTCAGTGTGAAATACCATTCACAACCTACTGTATGTATTAATAAGTAAAACAAGAAATGCTTAAAAAAGCTAAATGTGAGATGGGATTGGGAGTGCTGAATTAAGAAATAAACCTTTCTGGTTTGTTTGTGTGTGTGTGTGTGTGTGTGTGTGTGTGTGTGTGTGTGTGTGTGTGTGTGTGTGTGTGTGTGTGTGTGTGTGTGTGTGTGTGTGTGTGTGTGTGTGTGTGTGTGTGTGTGTGTGTGTGTGTGTGTGTGTGTGTGTGTGTTGATGATATATGAAACAAGGACAACACTTGACTTGGGATTATCAGTACTTTCTAGGCAGGTGAAAGGAGCACACGTGGAGACCAGACAGAGGGAGGAAAGCAGACAGACTATGGAGGACAGATAATGAAGAAATCCAGGTAAGTATATCCAATAGGTAAGATCAACACAAGTGTCTGAACAGTCTTTGGTAAACAATGACAAAACCAAACAAAGAGTGTGTGTACATGTGAGCAGAGTATAAATGCTGTCGTTGATGAGCAGGTAAATGGTGACCAGGTGCTTGCAAAATTAGAATCCAGGGGAGATTGAGCTGAGTGCTTTTCTGACAGAGGATAGTGAGGGAAAGCTTGGTGTAGCCGTGGCCCAAGGTGGAGCAGGGGACCAAGGCAGAGCAGAAAGCGCCGGGATCCACCAAGGCAGAGCAAAAGACCTGAGGGAAGTTGGCTACGTGGGAGACCTCAGGGATGCTGGCTGAGCAGGGAAACTCTGGGATGAGGAAGACTTGGAGGTGCCGGCAGGGACTATGAGGGATGAGGGACTATGGTTATCATGTCCATGACGAAAGAGAGGGACACAGTAATTTGGATAAGGAAGATGAGGATGAGGGAGTGGGAGCGGGGAGTGGCCTCCATGGCCGAGATGAGGGAGCAGACAGTGGCCTCCATGGCTGAGACAAGGGAGCGGAGAGTGGCCGTGACAGCGATCACCAGACTTAAGACCAACCAGAAGACCTGACTTGGGACCACTGGACCAGGGACCACTGGGATTCTAGACTTGGGAGCTCTCCAGAGTGTTCAAAGACAGACTTCTTCTTCCTCCTTCACCTGCTCTTCTGGACTGCGGTCAATAGGGTGCTCCGGACTGGAGGATGGAGGGTTAGAGGGGTCAGTAGGAGGGAAATCTTAAGTGGAATCTGGAAGTTCTAAGATGACTACAATGGACTGTGGAGGCCCTAGAGAAACTTGATAGGAGCAACTAAGGGTCCTCATCCATTTCTTCCACGGTTGAAGGGGGATCCATCCGATTGAAGGGCCAGAACCAGAAGTTGGCAGAGCATCCTTCAAGGATCATTGGCAGGCAGCAGTGATCTGAGGGGTTTGTTTATGCTGGCTCTGAAGAAACTTATGAGTATATCATCATAATTCCTCAAGGGTCCTTTCAGTGATGAAAGTTCAGTGTGTTTTGTCTGGTCTTCTGTCATATAAAGTGGTCTTGCTTTCGCTGACACCTGCGCAGAGCTGATGCGATGTCACCGGCTTGGACGTCTGCCCGAGCCAGGCACCGGGAGTAAGCCGCGGAGACCACGGCCGCTGATCGTACAAAGGGGTTTCAGGCTTTCCTTCTGTACCCCGCGGGAAATGGGTGGGAATGTCCAATCACCAATATTTTTAGTTGTTATAATTTAAAACTAGATGTATAACACTGACAAGATTTGATATTAGAGAGCAAAGCATGCATGATTTTGATAAGGACCTGGACCCTGATAGCCATGGGTTGAATGAAATATGTGACACCTCTAGATATTATACTGATTATGAGTTTAATTGAACTGTTAATTCAAGGGACAGTCTGTCGCTTGTTCATTTCAACATCAGAAGTCTTTATGCAAATTCCAACAAAATGAAGGATTATATCACTACATTTACAAGTTGATTCAAAATAATAGCACTCTCTGAAACATGGATTAGCAATGAAAAGGGTGTAGACTTTGAAATAGAAGGATACAAGCTATACCACATAAGCAGACCAGAAAAAAGAAGAGGAGGTGTGGCTTTGTATGTTGATAGTCATCTGAAATGCAAACTTGAAAACATGAAAACAATCGAGGGAATCTTTGAATGTGTAGCTGTTGAAATCGACATGGGAAAAAACAGGAATGTGATTGCTGCTTTACAGAGCTCAAGGATCCAAAATAGACGTTTTCCAGGACAAATTTGAACAATTACTTGATACACAGAACAACCACAAAACATTTTTAATAAGTGGTGATTTCAATATTGATTTTCTCCATCAATCTAAATGTAAGTTTACTTCAGATTTCTTAGATGCATTGTATACAAGATCTCTTTTTTCTCTAATTACACAGCCTAGCAGAATAACTAGCTTGTGTGCCACATTAATTGATAATATATTCACAAATAATGTTCAAAAAATTGTTCAAAGTGGATTACTGATAAATGACTTAAGCGATCACTTGCCTGTTTTTACCATATGATATGCAACCTGAGATATATAAGAGTTCACATCAGCCTACATACTTTAGAGTGAGAACTGAGAAAACAATAAATTACTTTAAGAGTGAGCTTTCACAACAGAACTGGTCAGGTGTCTGTGTGACTGATGTGAATGCAGCATATGAAACCTTTTTAAACATTTATATATCTAGCTATGATAAATGCTGCCCACTAAAGCTGTCAAAGAAACCCCCTAAAAGTGATAAACCTTGGATGACATTAGGATTAATTAAAGCATGCAAAAAGAAAAATAGATTGTATATGTAAAAAATAGGACACCCAATTGTGAGGCCAAATACAAAGCATACAAAAATAAATTGACGACAATTTTAAGAGAAACTAAATGGGATTACTACAATAAACAATTGAAAGATAATAAAGGAAATATGAAAACAACATGGAAAATATAAAATAATATAATGAAAACAAACTCACAACATATAAAGTTACCTGAATATTTTGTGTACAATCAAACTGTTATGAACAATAGCATAGATGTGGCCAATTAATTTAATTCATTTTCAATTAATATTGGGGAATATATTGCCAAATCAATTGATACATCTAACCATAGTAAAAATGCTACCTGTAGAATGGAAAGTAGAATAATGCAGTCCATGTTCCTTGGTGAGGTTCAGGAAAATGAAATTTTGTCTATTGTTAGCAAATGTGAAAATAAAACATCTACTGATAGTGATGGACTTGACATGACCATTGTAAAAAGGACCATTGACTGTATTATTAAACCAATGACTTTCATTTGTAATTTGCCTATACTCAGGTGTCTTTCCTGAGAAGATGAAGGTTGCTGAAGTCGTTCCACTTTTTAAAAATGGAGATGTACACCACTTTAACAACTACAGACCAGTGTCTTTGCACTCTCAGTTTTCTAAAATCCTTGAAAAATGGTTTGCTCAAAAACGAAATACTTTTTTAGAAAAACATCAATTCATTACTGAAAAACAATATGGCCTTAGAGAAAAAAGATCAACAACTTTGGCATTAATTGAACTCATAGAAAAAATTACATCTTCTGCAACTGAGAATTAGCAATACACAGTGGGGGACTTCGTTGACTAAGCAAAGCATTCGACACCATAAATCACAGTCTGCTATTGTCAAAATCATTCAACTATGGCATCAGGGGTCCAGCTCATCAATGGCTCAAAAATTCTCTCAACAATCGACAGCAGTTTGTTCAAATTAATGGTCAAAAATCTGAGTTAAAAGACATAATATGTGAAGTTCCACAAGGGATAGTTTTAGATCCATTACTTTTTATTTTGTTAATTAATGACCTCTGTGAAGTGTTTAAAATATTACAGTTTTTGATGTTTGCCGATGATACTAACATTTTTTACTCTGGAAATAATTTGTCAGAAATTACAGAAAATATAAGTTCAGAAATGGTAAAAATTAAGAAATGGCTTGACAAAAAAAAATTATCTTTAAATTGGGAGTAAACAAAATACATGATTTTTGGTAATCGTAAAAAGAATGAAAATGTAAGAATAGCAATTGAATGAACTGATATTGAAAGAGTTGAGATAATTTTTTAGGTGTTATTTTGGATGATAAGTTGAATTGAAAAGCTCACTGTAAAAGTATCGCGGACTTGTATAAAGTTAAAGATGTTTTAGATTATTCTTCGTTGCATATGCTGTACAATTCCCTAATACTTCCATATTTTGGATACTGCACAGAGGTCTGGGGTAATACACACCCTAGTAACACAAAACCTCTGTTTTGTTACAG
The DNA here is from genome assembly GCA_030578275.1 of Meda fulgida. NCBI lineage: Eukaryota > Metazoa > Chordata > Actinopteri > Cypriniformes > Leuciscidae > Meda > Meda fulgida. The sequence continues at coordinate 3,928,445 of JAROOJ010000031.1, forward strand.
AAAAAAGCATTAAGGATTATCAACAAGACAGGCTACAGAGAACACACCAATTGTTTATTTGTAAATTCTGATTCTAAAATTCAAAGATGTTGATTTGAAGATTTAGATTTTTCTGTGGAAAGCAAAGCAGAGAGTTCTGCCTAGGGTTTCACAAAATGTATTCACTCTCGTATCAAAGGAAGATGGCCATAGAAGGCAATTTTATTTTAAAACTCTTTTTTGTACGTACTACACAAAAACAGATGTGTTTGTCTACTTACGGAGTTAAACTGTGGAACACCTTGGACTATGAACTGAAGTGTTAAAAAGGTGTTTGTAAATGTAAGAATTTGTATAAGAAAAAAATACAGGAATGTTACAAGAAAAATGCTGATAAAAACAAACAGAGGATTTAAAAATGATGATAATTAAGTGTAAAGATAGGTATTACTGAAAATGTTTGGTGATTGTGGTGAGGAATGGGGTTGATCCATTCATAAAGCAGCTGTTTATTTCTGTTTCGTTTGATGTGCACAAATAGCAACAGGTACTACAATTTTTTCTTCTTCCTGTTCCTTTTTTTCGTTCATGGAAACATAACAAAATGTTGTAAAACAAACAAATATATCTAAATAAATAAATAAATGTCATGGAATATTTTTTTTTATGTTTTTTGGGATGACAGGTAACGCCGGTAAGTATATTGATGATAGATAAAACAACACCAGCAGTTAACTTGAGAGTAACACTACTTTCTAGTCAGATGAGACGAGCACAAAAGGAGACAAGACAGAGGGAGTAATCACAGCGGATGAAGGAAGGAGTAGACAGACAATAGAGAACGATGGAGAACAGAGGCGATGGAGAAATCTAGGTAAGTATATCCAACAGGTAAGATCAACACAAGAGTCTCAGCAGTCTTTTGTAGACAACAACGAGACCAGACAAAGAGTGTGAGTGTTTCAGCAAAGTATAAATGCTGTCCCTGATGAGCATTGATATATTATTACATACATCAAAATCCAATGGAATCCAAAATTTAATTTACATTATTTATTTATTTTCATTTATTTATTGACACCATTCATATTAAAACCATTCCAAATCGAGACATTTGTTTATACATTAAGAAATAACATGTAAATTATATTCCATTGGACTTGAATGCAAACATACTGTATATTTATTTACTGACACATGTTGTGATTTATATATTTATTGATGCTTTTAATGGAAAATGTGTTTATTAATGTGGCACTCCCAATCCTACATAGATTTATCCATCAGGAAATTATGTTATTGTTGATTGGAGGGAAATTGATTAAAGGGGATTTTTGACATCAATGCATGGCATTGCAATGTTGTTTTAGAGTCGGAGCGAATAATTACATAAGCACTGGTCAATCATTTACAATAAGACTAGGCAAGTGCTTTAAGAAAGTAAATTTGGTCAATATTGATTTCTTGTTAAATATTAATTAAATAAATTAACCTGATCATGACTGTTGACTTCTTTTTTGCAGTCATGGGGAAGACATGATTGTAACGCCTTTTGCGCAGGTCAGTTGGGTGCAAATTTGGTAAATGTGTAATATATATTTGTAATTTCACAAAGGTTCCAAATAATTGTGCAAGGCACTATGTGCATTCTATCATGCAGATGAATGTGTAACACTTACACATATGTCTTACAAGTGGTGTAACAGCTCTTCACTGTGTGTGTGTGTGTGTGTGTGTGTGTGTGTGTGTGTGTGTGTGTGTGTGTGTGTGTGTGTGTGTGTGTGTGTGTGTGTGTGTGTGTGTGTGTGTGTGTGTGTGTGTGTGTGTGTGTCAAACCTACAACATGTCCATTCATCGATAAAGTATATATATTTGTGTGTGTGTGTGTGTCAAAACTACAACATGTCAATTCGTCTCTAAAGTATATATATTTGTGTGTGTGTGTGTGTACTATAGGTTCTTGCCAGTCTGCGTACAGTGAGGGGTAACGTTGCAGCTTTAACCCACATGCAAGATAGAAGCAACAAGTGAGTCTGTAGTCAAAACATCTTCAGATAGTCAGCGAATGGAATGATTAATGGGAAAAATATTTAAAACAATTGTCACATGAGGTCTCTTTAATCTTGTTTTTTTTTAATATATATATCAGGAGACCGTCAGGCACTAACCCTCAATCTGCCTGTAAAACAAACCAGACTGGTGAGTAAAAGACCATGAGCTGGTCTAGCCAAAGATGAGGATTTTTTTTCTTGCTGTAAACCTGTAGACGTAAAGGTTTGAACATCTGAGTAGTCACCAGAAATGAAAATGATGTATTTGAGGCTTATTCTAACATTATTTAAAAGAACCAGGACTGTTTTGACATCTAAGGGTTTGTTTTTCTAGATGAATCATATCAAAAACTCGCTGTCGAGACTCTTGAAGAGCTGGACTGGTGTTTGGACCAGCTGGAGACCCTGCAAACACGTCACTCTGTCAGTGAAATGGCCTCCAATAAGGTATTTGAAGAAATATTTCATCCCAAAAAAAAAAAAATCTAATAATTTACTCTCCTTAAAATATCCAAAGATAATAAAACTGGCAATACAGTACAGCTTTACACTGTATTATATATTAACATAAAATACATATATAATATAAAAATATATAAATAAAAGCTCATTTTAAACATTTCTTTAATATTATAATAGTATATAAATAATACGAAAATAAACACTGCACACAATGCAATCAACTTCAGAAGACTTGGAATATATGAGTGCATGAATAATATGAACAATGATATTTTACTAGTTATCAGAATGTAGTCGTTTTTATTGATTATTAATAGGTTTTGGGTACAGGAAGGAGGTACATTTTAATTAAGGTTTTTTGATTATAATAACATTTAAGTAACATGAATTCAATTCACATTTGATGTTGTGCATGTTCCATGCCCAAAGCCATGCATAAAGTCAGCAACAAGATAATACAAAACCAACACATTTCAGTTTAATACTGAACAGAAACTTGGACATAAGGCAAGCAATGTTGGCAGAGTGGTTTCAGTCATTACAGTACATGAGACACACTGTATATGCAACCCGATCACACTAAATGCGTCTCTATAGCACGTAGTGTGTATTATCGTGTAATTTATAAGCGAAAATTAGTTTTTATGTGCATAGGATACGCATGGGTTGGTTAGGGTAGGTTTAGTAGTGGTGTGGGGTGGGTGTGTATTATACGCATGGGTAGAATTAGTGGTGTGGGGTGCTTGTGTATTACTCACAAATGAACAGCGTATCAAATGCACGCGAAAACTGCGTATCATATGCACGTAAAAACTCATTTTCGCGTATTAATTACACGATAATACACAATGCGTGCTATAGAGACGCATTTACGTGGTATATTTGACTGTACTGTCATGTACTATATCGTCAAAAGGCTCATGCTTCAGTGCTTGAGTTTTTTTGACATAACTATTTCTGTCTTTTATTGCAATGCATCATATTCAGTTTATTATGTGTTAATCAGAGCTGTAAATCATTTTTCTGATGCATGATTACATAACCCCACCATGCACTGTAGAGTCTGAATGAGTGTTTCCTCACTGGCCTTTTGGTATGGACTCAGTTACCATAGTAACTAAGTAACATGTTGAATATTGTGCTTTAGGGTTCTGATGGCTGATCAGTGGCAATGTTCATAACATTAGTTTTCTTCCAGACTCTGTATCACAGTTACATTTATTGTATCATTTGCTGTTGGTATTACACTGAAATTAGTTACATAATGCAATAAATGGAGTTTTGTGATTAGAATATAATGTTTCACTTTTATTTGTTGTATTATTTTTAGTTTAAAAGAATGCTCAACAGGGAGCTAACTCAGCTATCTGAGACCAGCCGGTCAGGAAACCAGGTGTCGGAATTCATAGCAAGCGCAATTTTACGTGAGTGACCTTTTTAATGTAATTTAAATGTAATTTTGAGACAGGATTTAACATGGTGTGTTTACTATCAACTCTTTCCCCGCCAAACACATAATTTTTACGATACTATATAGAACATACTTTTTTAGCAGCCCTGAAGTAATTACTCAAATTCAAAATAAGTACCTTCTCAAGAGAGTATGCGATTTCGGACACAGCCCAAGTGTGCCACACAAGTCCTGAAAAGTGAACCCTAAAATGCTTCGATCGCCCCCCGGTGGCCGGATGCAGTATAGGTCATAAACCCCGCCCTCTCCATGTAATCTAATGGGACGTGAGACAAACAAACAATCAAATTACACTTCAAATGATTGTTTTCCAAAGAGGGTTTCTGTAATTTAGGACATTTTTTTATCATGCTGATGTAAGTTCAAGTGTTCATTTTTTAAATAAGTTTAGTTTTAGTTAGTTAATTGATGTTATAAAAACAGGGTTTGACGTCATGATTGACAGCTGAGATTGACAGCTTCTCTAAGCGAGGTAGTCACTGAGGCACCAGCTGACTTTTTTATGAAACTTACCCATATTCAATTGTAAAAAACGAATGCATGTTTTTGTTTTTTTAAAGCTCAGGGTCTGTTCTTTCTTTTGATATATTGCATGTTCAGATATTCATACAACAAAATATTCTGGGGGCCATGACATTTTTGTGAAAATAATCAAAAATACTGGCGGTGCCTGGAAACTTTTTTTAAAAAACGCTGGCGGGGAAAGATTTCATTCAGATTTTTAAACTCTGTTTTCCTTTCAGTCTGAATGTAGCTCAGGGCTTTTCACATACTTTTTGTGTTTGTGTTGCAGAAAAACAGCATGATGTGGAGATTTTGTCAGCAGCTTGTAAGGAGGAGAAAAAACGACGTCCAATGTCTCAGATAAGTGGAGTGAGAAAACTGAGTCCCAGTCCGAGTCTCCCACCAACATGCATCCCACGATTTGGTGTCAACACTCAGCACGAGAGCCTCCTGGCCAAGGTATCCATTCATTTCATTTTATGTCTATTGTTAATATTATTACTAGTGCTATTCATTGGAGAAAAAAAGACCATATTTTTTACTCCAGGGGCTTGAGGACATGGATCGATGGGGTATAGATATTTTTAAGATAGCAGAGTGTTCTGGGAATCGGCCACTGACAGTCATAATGTACACCATTTTTCAGGTAAGGTTTTTTAATGTTTTGCTGCTTTGCTATTGTATTTCCTAGAATATATATACATATAAGGCTGGTGTCCGGTGTTTTGTGCAAGTCCTTGACGGCACCCTGAAGTGGAGACAAGGTGTGAGTCGGCCCTTCGAGGTCTCATAGGAGTTAGGACCTCTTTCCCTTCGCCTTCCTAGACTGGAGGACGGTCCTCAGATCCGTCTTCTCGGGAGGCAGTGGGTGAGAGCGCCTCCTAGAGTCCCAAGCTCTTTGAGGGGGACCTCTAGAGGCGACACTCCCTTTTTGGCTTTGGCGGTAGGAGGAGCTGGATGACGGCTGTGACTGTTTCTCTCTAGCAGCCGCCCTCCTAGACCTTGGCGAGGGAGATATTGCCTGAATGCTTCACTCTCCTTTTTTGTATCTTGAAATCTGTCGATGACAGCATTAACCGCCTCGCCGAACAGACCAGTGGTAGCAACGGGTGCGTCAAGGAGGAAGGCCCTGTCCTTCTCCTTGATGCCGGAGAGATTAAGCCACAGATGCCTCTCCGTGGTTACCAGCGCTGATAATGCTGACATCTCTTTGGTAACCCGGAGAGACAAATCTGTCGCTTTGCGAAGCTCGGCTACATACTCCATTGAAGGACACTCGCCTTGGTCCATGTCTCTTAACAGGTCGGCCTGGTAAGTCTGCAAGATGGCTATCGTGTGCAGGCTCGCACCAGCCCGACCCGCCGCATTTGTAAGCTCTGGCCACCAACGCAGATGTAGTACGACATGGCTTGGTGGGCAGTGCCGGTGTTTTAAGGGGTGATGCAAGGTCAGGTGAGTGGTAACTGGCCAAAAGCTTCCTCAACCCGAGGCATCATCCCGTATCCATTCTCTCTAACCCCCACAATGTTACTATAGTTTAACATTGGGGGGTTAGACAGGCGCGCTCGTTGTGTAAATCCGGGAAGAACGGTAGAGACCGGCGTGGAGGCTGCGCCCAGTTATGATGAGCTTTTGGAGGTTATAACGCTGGCTGTGGCCAAACTGGATATTTGTTGGCCACAAGAGAGGCAGGAAGCGCGTGTTAGAAGCAAACTCGACGAGCGCTTCCCGCCTCTCTTGTGGCCAACAAATATCCAGTTTGGCCACAGCCAGCGTTATAACCTCCAAAAGCTCATCCTAACTGGGCGCAGACTGATTAGGCTGTTGTGTCTCATTTAGATCCCCCTCCACAATGCTGAGCACGTCTACCTTCTCGGAATCAGAAAACTGCAGCACCCGGTCTACATCCTGAACGGGAGAAGGCGCGGGGCGGGCTTCCGAACGGGGGATAGGGGAATCTGAGTTTTCAGATGTGGATTGGGAAAGTGCCTCAGCAGTCCCGATCCCCTCTGAAAGCTCCCTTTGCGAGCCCCGCGATCTAAGCCGCCGCATCGCCTCGGCGGATGTGGGACCTGAACCGCGGGGAGCGCGCATCTGGCCGTCCTCGGAAAACAAAGCCAGGCGTGAACGCAGCACTCTTACTGAAAGAGACTCGCAGTGGCCACAAGCAGCCCACTCGAGGGCTCCCTGGGCGTGCTGCATTCCCATACAAGACACACGCATCTCGTAATATAACGAGGGCATGGGAACACACACTTTCTAAACTGCTCACTTGCCATGATATAGATATATATGAAACAGACAAAACAACACCAAATAGGACAAACTGTTTCACTCACAAAGAGCGCTTGCTGAATAGCAAAAAGCTGTGTTCCGGCTTGCTTTTGTACACATCCGTATATGCCGTCACACACTACGTCATCACGCAACTCCAATAGGATTGGATTCGTTTTCATTCATGAATTCAGATGTGCTACGCTAAAGGGCGTTCCCCTAGTGTTGTCACCGACGCAGTTCGAGTTCCCTCAAAAGGGAACTCATAGTTTGATCATTGGTCTGAAGCATTAACTGGAAATAGCTGTCCGTTGTATCTTTGTTGTTGTTGTTGTTGATTTTAACTGCAGATTTGACTCTTTTTGTACTCTGTAATTCTCAGGAACGAGATTTGCTCAAAACCTTTCAAATCCCATCGGACACCTTCTTAACTTTTCTGATGACTTTGGAAGACCACTACCATGCAGACGTGGCCTACCATAACAACATCCATGCAGCAGACGTTGTACAGTCTACACACGTTCTTCTCTCCACACCTGCCCTAGAGGTCTGCATGGATGTGTACACACATACACCGTGCTCATGGGAATTACCCTAAAAAACAAACATATGCTGGTATTGACAATGGTTTGTTTATTTATTTATTTTTTACTTTCAGGATGTGTTCACAGATCTTGAGATCATGGCTGCTCTGTTTGCCAGTGCTATTCATGATGTGGATCATCCAGGAGTGTCCAACCAGTTCCTCATTAACACAAGTACGACTCTGACAAACCATTAAAATGACATATTCATTCACTTAGGCTCTCTCCCCAACACAAATACATGAAAGACTATCTAAAAACCTAGCTGGACCTAAGTATGTTGTTTTGCTCTTCATTCTTTCAGACTCTGAACTGGCTCTCATGTATAATGATGCATCAGTGTTGGAGAATCATCACTTGGCTGTCGGCTTCAAGCTTCTACAGGAGGAAAACTGTGATATCTTTCGTAATCTCAGCAAGAAACAAAAACAGTCCCTGCGACAGTTGACTATAGATATGGTGAGTCTTTCTGATATATTTGTGTATATCATCATTAAATGTTAGAGTAAAGGCCCCGATATACTCACAGCTAAGTTTTTTTCCGTTCTTTGCTTAGGGGTAAAACAAAGATCGACCAATGGTAGTACAAAGATGTTTTCCAGCCATAGCAAACTTTTCCAGAAAGTTTGCTTTGGCAAGCTGTTTCGAACTCCCAGAACCAACTCCAAACAAATTTTGTTCTGGCTTGATTTTGTTCAAAATGACATCACAGCAGTTTGTTCTTTGATTTTGCTTGAAGTATATCGGGCCGTTAATGCTATATAATTCTGTATAAGCCCTTATACAGATATATAAAGACTACTGATGGTTATAGTAATGATTCAGTAACGATTTTGAATCAACTTAATGACTTTTACTACTTTTGAACAAGCACCAAATATCTGATCCTTCATACATTTTATCATATACTATTATTGATATTTTATTGAATTATTTTATAAACAAAAATACTTATCATGAATTACCATGATGCTATTTTGGTCACATTGTTTAAAGTACTATTATTACAACAAAACTCTGTTCTTAATGTGTTCTTCTTAACTACTCTGTTCTTATCTTAACTACACCGATTCGAAATTACACTCATTTACCTGTTATGGACCTTAAAGGAACACTCCACTATTTTTGTAAATTGGCTCATTTTCCAACTCCCCTAGAGTTAAACGGTTGAGTTTTACCGTTTTCGAGTCCATTCAGCCGATCTCCGGGTCTGGCGGTAGAACTTTTAGCATAGCTTAACATAGATCATTGAATCTGATAAGACCGTTAGCATCTCTCTGAAAAAAATGACCAAAGAGTTTCGATATTTTTCCTATTTAAAACTTGCCTCTTCTGTAGTTACATCGTACTAAGATCATGTTTAGGATGTTTCGAAGATTTGATACCAATCTTTCATTTGAAAGTCACGTGTCTAGTATCTGTAAAAATGTATTTTTCCATCTTAAAAATATAAATTATGCCATATGCTCTCATTGACAAATGCAGAACAATTAGTTCATGCGTTCATAACATCAAGGCTAGATTATTGTAATGCTCTATTGGGTGGTTGCCCTACACGCTTAATAAACAAACTACAGCTAGTTTAAAACGCAGCAGCTTGAGTTCTTACTAGAACCAGGAAGTATGACCATATTAGCCCGATTCTGTCAACACTGCATTGGCTCCCTATTTAACATCAAATACATTTTTAAATATTGCTGATTACTTACAAAGCACTAAATGGTTTAGCTCCGCTGTACTTGAGCGAGATCTTAACATATTATAGTCCTTCACGTCTATTGCGATCTCAAAATTCCGGCCAGTTAATAATGCCTAGAATATCAAAATTGACTGCTGGCGGTAGATCCTTTTCCTGTTAAGCACCAAATCCTATTTTTGAACAGTCTTGCTACCATTGTCCGGGAAGCAGACACACTCTGTCAGTTCAAAGCTAGACTAAAGACACATCTCTTTGACCAAGCATACACATAATACATTATAGACTTCTATAACTCAATGTTAGGCTGCATAGATTAGGTCAGCCGGAATTGGGAACACTTCCCTTAAATCCTGATGTACTCGTTACATCATAAGTAGAATGGCATCTACGCTAATTTTAGTGTCTTTGTTTATCCCGAGGTTTTCCCGCAGCCTGCTGGATCCAGGCCGTATCCAGATCTGATTAGGACCTTCGCCTGGACCCGATGACAATGCAGTGCTGAAGTGCAAACTAGCCTCTCCCTATGGAGGATCCCTTTACCACTCTACAGATAAAACGTTGTGGGAAAATTCGGTTCGCTTACCTAACCCGAAATGATAAAATAAAATAAAATTCTGTATCAAATTTATAGGCAAGACAAGTAGTTTGTTTAGACATGATTTGTTGGGAATTACAAACCTGCGCACATATATTCAAATGCACATAACTATAGAATCAATTCTTGATGCACATGTGAACGTCATCAGCGTTTATCACAGGTTCGCGTTTAAAGTCTGTTTAGAGAGAACGGCGTCGTCTAATCGGCCCGTAATTTAATAACAAATGATAATTTCATGGAAGTGAATCAATCAAAACTAACTTTAGCTGGAAAATAACATTATTCAAGAACCGCTATAAAGCCAAAACAATCTCTGTTACCTTAAATTATATGTTTATCTCTGTAAAGCTGCTTTGAAACAATCTACATTGTTAAAAGCACTATATGAAGATGACTAAGACCAAGGGAAAATGAAAAGTTGCGATTTTCTAGGCCGATATGGCTAGGAACTATACTCTCATTCCTGTGTAATATCATTCGCCTGCTGCACCCATGGTACGGCAGCAAAGTTCCTTGATTATTACGTAATGATATCATTGGTCCAAATGATTCCGAGAGGTAATGAGTGATTTAGACCGATGAGTTTGCCATTGACTCATCTGTGAGTCAGACTACTACTACTGACTGTTTGTTATTTTACAACATGTATTTCATCCAGACGTTTATTACACTGAATAACACAAAAAACTACAAAGTTTCCAACCCTAATAAAACATGAAGACAAAACCTTTTTAAGATGTCACATTTCAAACACTGTTTTTAATACTCATGGGTGTAATACCCAATTTCCTGTTTTCTTTTAAGGTATTAGCCACTGATATGTCCAAACACATGAATTTCCTGGCTGACCTGAAGACAATGGTGGAAACTAAAAAAGTGACCAGTCTAGGAGTCTTACTGCTGGACAACTACTCAGACCGTATACAGGTATTGCAGGCCTTACTTTACCAAATACAAAGTACAATACCAGTATTAGGGATGTGAGGCCCTGTATAATTTGGGGCCCCTGATAGCATTACTAAATTCAGCCCATTAAAAGCACCACAGCCATAAAAAATAGTCAAAGAGAGTTAACAACTCATTAAACAACACAATTTAGGTCTTTTTTTGGGATTAACTAATCAACCATCCTGATCCACCCCTAGCTATTACTGACTTTTTAGCGCTATTTTTAGCTAAATTGCTAGTCGGATGTAAAACTTCTTTATTCTTTCCTTCTAAAGGTGCTCCAGAACATGGTGCATTGTGCTGACCTCAGCAACCCCACAAAACCCTTGGAGCTCTATCGACTGTGGACAGATCGCATCATGGTGGAGCTCTTCAGTCAGGGTGACCGTGAGCGTGACAAGGGCATAGAAATCAGCCCCATGTGTGACAAACACACGGCGTCTGTGGAAAAAACTCAGGTATCCTGTAAAAATCTGATTATGTCTCCCATTTTAGGGGGTTTCAAAACAGTAGTGGGTTCATAAAAAAAGAGAGTGAAAGAGAGTTTTTTAAATGATTATTATTACATTATTTATTTTTAGGACTGTCAAAGTTAATTTGTGCTCTTGAGATATTAATAAGTTTAGTATAATGATTTTAACATTCACTAAATTTGATTAATGAAATAAATTATGATTTTTTTATTCTATTAATATCACTATTTTTAACAGTTTGTTAATAAATAAATAGTAGAAAATAGAAAAAAAGTATTTATAAAATTACTCTTAATATTATCATATATTGTATAAATATTTGATAATATTACATATTGTATAAATTAATTTTTATACATAAAACATATATATAGCTGTCTTCGTATTTTAGGAAGAGGGTACCTTGCAAAAGTGATCAAATGTGGGGAGTAACAAGTTAGACAAACCCTGTCCTATATACTAATGATTACTGTGTTTGATTATTGTGTCTTAAGGTGGGATTCATTGATTACATTGTCCACCCTCTATGGGAGACATGGGCTGATCTGGTCCATCCAGATGCTCAGGACATTCTAGATACATTAGAGGACAATCGAGAATGGTACCAGAGCATGATCCCACGCAGCCCGTCGCCTACCCCCGAAGAGCAGGACTCACGGGCCATGGTGGGCTCAGCCGGGGAGAAGTTCCAGTTCGAGCTGACTCTGGAGGAAGAGGATGGAGAGCTAGAGGCTGAAGAGGAGCACATGGATTCAGAAAGATCAGGGACTATGACGGACACTAGGCATCCACAAATGACCCCACTTCGAGTCACTCCCATAGACAGCAGTGAAAGAGAACTGGACCAAGAAATGACCAGCGCATCCATGTTGGAAACTTAACATGGCCCAGTACCAACCGCAGCACTGTACATTTGTGTTTCTAAGTTGCACTTATTAGTTTGGGGTTGAGTAGAACAACCATTCACTAAAAACTAAAAAGACATTAGACCCAAGGTTTATCTGGCCAAATAACCTGTATTTAAAGCTATATTTGTGTCCCAGACACAAACTTTTCCAAAAGGACTGAGGCTGAAGTTGTAGATGAATGTTTTTGTGGTCTCATGTCGTATGGAGAAACATGAGTCTTCCCTTGAGTGACTGTCCATGCCAATTGCAGAGGAAAGCTGATTTACTCATTGTGTGAACTTTTTCACTGGACTGTAGTATATTTAATATCCTGAACATTTTTAATAATGGATAAATGAATGTTATGTTTTGTTTTTGCCACTGAAATGAAACGGGACAGTTGCGAGAAATGTTTAAGGCAAGACACCACAGGTGAATTGGGAAAACATTTGAACTAATATATCACTACAATTCCCCAGTTGATTAAACACAGTACATTAAGACTAGTTTTGAAACACTTTATTTTACAGTGTCTGTTACACGTTACGTGTACTTGCTATAATAAAAGCAGTAAATTATGCAGAATTACAAGCAACAAACCTTAAACCAACCCCTTATCCTAACCCTATAGTAAGTTATTATTGATCAGTATTTAAAGGTATAATTACACTGTAACACGGACACGTCAAAATAAAGTGTAACCCTTTATTTTAAAGTGTCTGTGTTACAGTGTAATTATGCATTTAAGTACTGAGCAATGATAGTTAACTACATGAACTTACTATAGGGTCAGGGTTGTTAGAATTAGGGTTAGTTGCAAGTAATGATGCACAATTCATAGTCATCATTACTACAGTAACTACATGCGACATGCAACAAGGACACAAAGATTAAGGCTCAATCCCAATTCACCCCTTAGCCCTACCCCTTGGCCCTTAAAACAGAGTTACAAGGGCCAAGGGGTTGAAATATTCCCCTACGAAATTGAACAACCCTTCATGAACCCGATACGTCATCAGTCGTCGGCGATGGCTCTGCAGTTACGGAGTTTTTACAGGATTTCTCCATGACAACGACTGACAATCAGCAACTTTTGAGGAAACATGATGCTTATAACGTTCCTAAGCATCCATACAATTTCTTAATTTAAATGACTATATCATTATTATAAGAGTAAATAAAGTGCACGGTGGTGTCATCTGGCGCTAAATTTAAATGTTTAACCATTTGTGAAGCCATCTCGCCGGTGATTCGCGATGTATTCTGCGAACTTTCTCGTAGCCCTCCGTTTGGAGTGTGCCTCTGAAAAATCTCCGTTTCGAGGGCTATGTAGCCCTACCCCTTAGCCCTACCCCTCGATCTAAACAAGAATCGGGAAACCCTGCCCCTTGACGTGAACATGCAAAACGGAGGGTTAGGGGCAAGGGGTGAATGGGGATTGAGCCAAAGTGTTCCTAAATAAAGATAAGCCCATTTTTTTGTATTACACATTTTCTGAAATGTTGTTTCAATATTCAAATGAGGCATTATCTAATTCAATATGCACTAATTTGGAAACATTTTCAGAACAGTCATTTATACATTGGTTCAAACTATTTTATTTTGTTGACATATTAGAGATAAAGTTTTGGATATCTTTTAATCATTCCAAAGAATATTGTCAGTAGCCAGAAAAAAAAGCTGTATTAATCACGCGAATGGATGTTTTGCTTGTAGTGTCATGCCTTAAAAGGTCAGCGATAAGATTGTGATTGCTAACAACCTCAGGATAATATTTATTTCATTTTAATGTAGCAAGACTCATGCAGTCACTAAACAATCTGTTTATAATCTTGTTTTGAACAAATAAGAAAAAAAGAAACATTTAATCTAAAAGCCAAATTTATGAGCTCAAGACCACCATACGGAGAATCCCTTTACTTGTGTCTTTGTACTGAAATACCTTTATACCTCTTAAACATTAGCACTATGTAGACATAATGATTATATAAATAGAAACAGGGTTGATGTTTTATCTGATTTATGAATGAATTCGAATGGTGACAGATCTTCTCATGTTTGCAAGTCTAAACTAAACTTGAGAATCAGTGTTTTACGGCGTGTGTCCATGTTAGACATTGTCAAATTGAAGATTGCCTCTGGCTGAAGTGAAAGCTGAAGTGGATCTGATATCTTTCGTGGTTTCATGGTTACAGGTGGATTTAAACAGTAAGTTCTGACCCCAGACCAGCGCAGACAACCCTTACTCTTTATGTCCACTTCACATAAAGGAAAAAATTATCTTAAGATCCTTCTCTGATATTACCATCATTTTCAGAGCTTTTTGCCTCAAAATATTACATAAATATCTGGTTATTTACAATCAGAAACATGCTATGGAATTACAGATGAATTTTGAAAAGTGTGCAATTTAAATATATAAATAGTTTATTAGTTTTCCAGTAAAGGCAACTAAAAGTAAGTCATTTGAATGTTGATATCCCTGAACAGGATAACCACAACTAGGATCAGAGAAAATTGTGTCAAATTGTTTGAAATCATGAAATAAAAACAATACATTCACATGTACCAAATTTAACATTACTGCTTAATTCTAAATAGTGCTCAGAAAGTATAAGACAATCGTTTGAGTAGCAACGATCTAGATTATATTTGAACATTTTCTAGATAATATTTTATTACATATTTTATTTATTGGGGTATAACTCTATCTTCTTCTGACCAATCACATATGGGGGTCTGCGTGGGAAACCTGTTGTAAAATTATTATTTTTTATTTATTTATAGTAGCCCAGGAATTACACATTTCACCTTTAGTTTGTTAAGAATATGAAACCGTGATACATAAGGATTTTATTTAATTAAAAAAAAAAAAAAGTAGTCAGCAGTGCTGGGAGAGAAGCTGTTGCCAGATTGATACTAAATGCTAAAAGTGCCACCCAGAAGCCTCGGACACACTCATTCTCAGAGATCAGAAAAGCCAGTATAGAAATCCAAGCGCACAGCCTAAGCACATCCCTTTAGCTTCAGTGCCATTACAATAGTGACTGTGAAACATTTTTTTAGTGTCTAATATGAACTTTGTTGTATGATATTAACTAAACTGTGTCCTCTTCTCTGTAATAATGTGCTATGTTTATACAATATGTGTCCTCTGTTTGTTTGTATTACTGACATTGTCAAAAAATATATATTTGTTCAGTTTGTTTACAGGTTGAGGTCACATATGTTTCAGATAAAGGTGATCACAGTGTGTGTTTGTGTTCTCCACTGTCAGAGCCAAAAAATAGGCTATTTCATTTTTAATTAAGATTTTTCTGAATAGCCAATAAAAACAGCAACAAAAAAATACAACTATTCTGTTGTGTGGTTCTGTGTTTTAAGCAATAATTTATAAATAAAATGGCTGCCAAGAACATGTACGGACATGTACAAGTTGATGGTATTTGTCCAGAGCAGGTACAATTCGACTGGTTAGCTTCAACTATATAATAGTAATAATTATTCGTTACATTTATATAGCGCTTTTTCTGGGACCTCAAAGCGCTTGTTGCTTGTAAAAATATTGCATGTACCCTTGAATGCAAGATGAGTCACTAATATTTTTGTGGAAAATGAAGATGAAGAATGCAGGTAAAATGTTACATTTTAAAATATTAATTCAACACATTAATGTATACTTCATATAAAATTAAGCATTACACTCGCATATAGATGACCTCAAAGCGAACGCCACAAAACTAATTTTAATTTTATGGGGTGCTGTAATGCTCCATAAAGACTTCTCATAATTTGAGTAAACATGACTTTGAACACTGGATGGCGCTAAAATAACGCTAAACGATTTAATAAATACAACACAATTATAAACTAATATTATTACAGTTATATTATGTTCTTATTATTATAATATAATAGGCCCTACATATATAATATAATAATATTATCAGGAATAATAGTATTATAATGCTTTTGTTAAAAAAATATTGCGTTGAAAATCACCATGCTAACCATTGTTATGGTCAAAATAGAATAGTTACCACAGTTATTGTTACTACAACATGAGAGTCAAACATTGGTTACATATTAGTGTGATGAAAAGGACACTGACCTGCACCACTAATGTAAACAAATCCCTGTGTCAGCCGATCGTTTTCTACGACCATTTTAATTGATTAATTATGGAAAGGCCAAAGCCAAGTTCCTAAATAATGAATGATGCTGGTTTTAAAGAGTCTTGAATATTTTACGTCCTTTGGGTGGGATTGCACTCTTATTATTAGCTCTCGGGGCCGTCAATCAGAAGCTCTAACCCCGCCCCCTCTTGGCGTCACACGTCTTTCAAGTGACGTCAAATTGTCTGCAGGTGTTGGAAAAGGCGCAGTATTGGCGTAAGTGACGCTTAAAACGGCTTTTACGGTAAGAGAACGGCAGTAATATGCGTTTTACATATTTTACGCTAAACATACCGTAATATTTTTTTATGTGTGTGTTTGTCACTGGGAAATTGGGAAAAATGTGCTGGTTGCAAGGAGAATAACCTTCATTTGACATGAACATCGCGCATCCTATGCTTCTATTTATACTCCCCATGAAAGACAGATTTGCCACATAGCCTTTGAAGCGTTGGCATTACATTGCACGCATTCGAATGATTTTTTGCCTTTTCGTTTTTTATATCTAAACGACAACTTGAATCCATGATCGCTGTGTTCTTGCCATCATCCCAGGAGATGGTGAATCAGGTGAAAATATCCTCCGCAGCAGCAGTGTTGCATGTATGTGCTGTTTCCTATTATGTAAGGATGGTCAGATTTTTTTTGTTAGTTATAATTTTCCTTTTGTAATATAGGGCTATACTGTATTATGTAATATTCTATAGTATAACATTGGGCTACTGATAAAATTCCGGCATGTCTCATAGAACCATTCAAGAAAATGCACATGTGTTTTGTGGCTCTAGTCTAGGATATTTACCTCCATAATTCAGCAAAACCAAAGTTATTAGTGGTTCTGTCCTTGTTTTGGACAAATATCTCACATTTGGCAGTCTATTAGGTTGCTTCGTTTATGCCTATTCATTGCTAAAAAAAAAAAAAAGAAAAAAAAAAAAAGGGTTTTAAATCAGCTGTAACTGGCTGATGGTCTCCCAAGCTGGTCTTTTGGCGGTTCAGAGGTGTTTTTGTGCACTTTCCAGCTGGTCACCAGCTAGACATGCTTAACCAGCAAACCATTTTAGGCTGGTTTAAGATGATCTTCTTCTTCTTCAGCAGTGTTATCTGACTAGTATTTTAAATGATGATTTTGAAGCCGATCAGTTTGATGTTGCTTGGACCGAGCAGCTCTAACCACACGATGTCCACTAGTGCTGTCAGTCTCGATTTCTTTTGCATTATTGAGGATTTGAGTCTAAAGGAAGAGAAAAGCAGTCTCTAGAGCAGAGCCTGAACATTTCCTGTAGTGTAATGAAAACAATTTTCTTCCCAACAATATATACCCATAAAAATGAGCTGGCGGTCTGCTTTTGTTGGGCTGAAAGAGCATCTGAGATCTAAAAGTAAGCCTCTATTTTTAGTCTGCTCGAGCCCTCTGTTATCAGGAGAGATGCTGATAGGATGCTTTGGTGTTCTGCGAATCTTCCCGACACACCAGGCGTGGAGTGCTGAATCACAGATCAGCTTCCTGGTTCTTTGGAGGAGAAGCCTTTTTGTTGAGTTTGTGCTGTGTCTGGTGGAAATTATTTTGATTGTGATGAACATAGATATATGCTGGTTAAAAATGTATATGAAATTAATTAAACTTGTATTAGAGTTTTTTATGGTGTTTGTGACAGGTCAGAAACAGAATAGGAACATTGTTTTCTCTTTAACCACCCTTGAGTTGTCTATTTTAAAGATCATGTTGCCCTGAAGTGGAATACGATGCCAATCTCCAATCCCAATGAGCTTTTTGCCACAGTATTCCAAATGTCTCTGTTCGGAGGAAATTACTGGTTACTAAGTACTGCACAGAATATATATATATATATATATATATATATATATATATATATACTTTATAGACACCTAATATGTGGCATTTAGTAGCATCCAGTAATGTAGTGGAATCCAGTGTAATTGGTAAATTAAAAGGCTTTTTAAAAAATGTTGTGTAAAAGTAAATAATCGTTTACTCATCCTCATGTTGTTCCAAACTTGGTCATTTTTTCCATGGAGCACTCCTATTTCATTGTAATTGCATAGAAATGAGCAACCTGCAGTCTTTAAAACTTTTCCTTTTTCATTCCACAGACGATGACATGAAGGTGAGTAAAGCGAAAAAATACTCTTTAAGTGTCTTGTTGAAATAATGACTGAGGACTTGTTGAATTCTGTTTAACTCTGGAAATAATATATAAGGTCAAGTGCTTTGCACTGTGTAATGTATGGGCTGTGTTTGAAATCGCCCCCTATACCATCATTCACTATTCTCTACATTAGTCCACTAATACAGTTCACTTGAAGGAGTGAATGAAAACGAGTGAGTGAATCCTGACACTGAGTTCGCTGGAAGGACTGCCACTAGTTTTTGCTTGCTATTTAATAATCATTTGAAACTTCGCAATCTGGCAGCTCCAGTAGTAATGATTTATCTTGAACTCTGTCATGTAAACTACCATAAACCTTAATTAAACAATTTAATAATCAATTAAAAAGGAATTTATACCTGTATGATATTACGCTGTAGCCACATTGGACCAGCGGTTTGGAAAAAGGATAGATGGATGGTCAGACACGGGAATTCATTCGGTGCGACCGTCACAGTGCATTATGGGTATTCTAAAGCGATTGAACGTACATCGGTTTTACAATCGTTATTGCAATGCATTGTGGGAGTAAATAAGTCCACTCAATAACGTCCACTATGGTTTCGGACCCCAAATGACTGTCCCTTCAAATAGTGCCCCATTTTGGACACAGCCATAGTCTGTTCTGCTGTGTACTGTACACAGTATGCATGCATACTACTGTAGAAGTAGTAAGCGTATAGTAGTATGAAGTTAGCCTCTGTCTGTGATGGAAGCCTTTAACAATGTGATGAACAACTTTATTCAAGGTTTTATTTAATTGAATGTTTTAAGCTGAAATGTCAGCCCTGAATTTCTTTTTTTTTTCAATGTGTTTGAATTAAGAGAGAGGCTATCTTGTGAATGAAATAGGCCTACTAGCTATGTACTGTCCACTTATATGTATCTGTTTACATCTGGACTACTTTTTTTTTTTTTTTTCAAAAACAGAATACACATTATCCAATGGTAAACGTTGAAGAATACAGACAAATGTATGCTATTTGTTGTCACATGACCTCATAACACTGCATATGAGTGGTGTCCATGTGTCGTCTTGGAATAAAACATTAAATTCCGCAAAGGACACATTCAATTGTCACAGTAAAGTCATATACTGTTACAAAAGATTATTATTTCTAATACATTATTTTGAACTTTCTATTCATAATAGAATCCTGAAAAATAAATGATCGCAGTTTCCAAAAAAATATTAAGCAGTACGACTGTTTACCGGTGTGTTTCCAATCTAATAAAGCACCATTTCTCATATTTATAAACACTGAAAAAAATAACGAAGTAGTTATTATTATTATTTTAAACATGAGAAGATGACACCAAGTTGGAAAAACATGAAAAAGTAGCTCATTTAAAGTTTATATTTTGAAGGTCTCTGTTGATGTACAACATTCAGCTGCTCATCCAAAGCCAAGACTGCAACATTGCTAATATTGTACATACACAAACTCTCCTTCGTTGTCAGCGCAGCTGTTTCAGAGCAATAAAGAAAAATTGCCTGTACACCTGAATGGTTGCAGACAGGTTTGTTGAATAGAGGATGTAATAAAAAGAAATAGAAATCATGTATACAGCTGTAGCTTGCATAAAATCCAATGCTTTTACTACAACAGCACATCTGCGATTTGGGCTTGCGATCTGTAACGTAGGGTGTTTTCAAGAACAAAGGAGAGTTGGATCCATGGGCAGCGAGTTTACTGACAGAATAAACATAAACAAATCCAACATGTAGACCAGAGAACCAGGAAACAGAATAATTTAAATACACAAGGGGTAATTGGCAAATAAGACACACCTGGGAACAATTAAAGAACTAATCTACAAGAAAAACTACAAAGGACTTCAAAACATGACGTAAAACAGGAAATAACATAAGTCCACACAACATCAGGGGAAAACAAGACCGGAATCATGACACAATCCTTTTCAATCATCTACTATTCTTAAAGCCTGGTAAAGATGATCAAATAATGTATTAGGGTTGAAGACAAAAAATGTGTCTAACATTATCTGTAGTTAATAGTCACTTGCATTGTATTTATTCGATACAGTTAAGTATACACGGTGTGTTTCTTTGTGTACTGCAATTGTTTGTAAATACAGTTGATCATTTTCAATATATTTGGAAAATATGCATACTTGCGCATTATACATTCTGCAGAAACAGTATAGAATATATTCCAGCATCTGTATGTGTGTATGGCACGACTGACTTGAGACGAACATTAGTCTAACTTGACATTTTTCTTCCCCATGTCAGAATTAGCTTAATTTAATGATGTAAAACATGGTTAGGGTGGAATGGCTGATTAGTCCTTATTGAAAGTAAAACCTTCCTGAGACAGCTTGATAAGAATAAAACATTCGTCCTTGTCAATGTGAAAGACTTGCACAGAGTTTCAGCATTTTCTGTCTGTCAGACATCCATAAGATCTGATTATTGCTTTTCACTTGATCCCAGTCTGATCTTCCAAGCGTTGTTGAGTCATCGGGACTGTAAAATGTGTAAGCTTATGTTACATTTGCCCTCTTTAACTTACTTCTCTGCTCACCTTCAATATCCATCCTGTTACTTGTTTTACAGAAAAGAGTAATGACTTAATAGTTCAAAGTTAACACGCTAACACGATTAATTAAACGTGTTTAATGCCATTACAGTTTATTTTATGGTGACTTTATAGTGAAATTAAACAAAGTACTGAGTAATACTAATTAACTACATAGTACTTACTATAGGATTAAAGTTAGGGTTTGGTTTAGGGTTATTTGCTTGTAATTATGAATAATTTACTATAGTAGGTACATTTAACATGTAAATATGTCACTTTTTTATTCAACTTGATGTTGATTTCAAATAATTTTCTTATTCTTATTTTAGAGTTTTCTCATTAAGATATTATAATGATTTAGCCTAATGTATATTTAAGCCATTTACAGCCGTATACGATTATATAATCATATTAGAATGATCATCATCATAACAGCAGCTCATGTAAACTTCAGATGGACAGCAGATTGAGTCACATTCTTTGTCACATTCTGATGGAGGTGTTAAAAAGACTGTTTTATATTCAGAAGGTCCTGTGCCAAATATTGATCTGACACCAAAAGAAAATGTCAGAATAATGCCAAGGCATGGCAGCCGGTCAGACATTTCTTTTTGTCCCGGGAGTCTTGCCTGACTGATTTTCAGTAGCTGGTGACTCTACCCCTGCTGTTTGGTCACAGGTCTCAAGGGATGAGTGTCAGACAGTGGATAGGACAAAGATTCAATCAGCTGTAGTTAGAGAATCCAAATAAAGGCATTTTGAAGTTGAGCTTTTGTTAAGTGTTAAGTGCTAATGTTAAGTGCTCACGGAAGAGATGAGTTTTCAGCTGTCTTTTGAATGCTGTCAGGGATACTGAGGGTGGGCAGATCATTCCACCAGCATGGTACCGTGAATGAGAATGTTCTGGAGACTGATTTTGAGGCTCTCTGTGATGGTACCACGAGCCGTTGCTCATTGACTGATCATAGGCTTCTGGTAGGGATGTAGACTTGTAGTAGTGAGTGGAAGTAGGAGGGAGCTGATCCTGTGGTCAATCTGTAAGCAAGTGTCAACACCTTGAACTTGATGCAAGCAGCGAGTGGTAGCCAGTGCAGAGAGATAAACCACTACATAGGGAGCAACTGTAAATGTCGCATATACGTCATGCATCATACAAACCGTGCTCCTTATGTTGCTAAGCTAACAGCATAATACCAAAAACCATATTGGGGTGGGCGATATATGCCGGTGGACCAGTGGCATAGCCAAAATAAAATGTGTAGGGGATCCCATCTTAAAATGAGGGGACCACAATTAAGTTAGAATGGATAAGTGTCTGTAACTCATTAAAAATACCAATATTTGTTTTGTTCAGTTTTACCTGCACAAATAAAGCAGCATAAACAACAGAACATGAGGGTTCATAAATCGTCACATTACATACCTGCAGCGCTTCTGTGAATGGAGAATTAAAAAAAAAAAAAATATATATATATATATATACACACAAAATACATTTAACTGAAATACAAATTTACAAAACAAAAACAAAACTGTGCGACAAGTTTAGCAGTGCTGGGCGCTTTTCTGATTTTGAATGTTTTGCCACGATTTTATTATTTTTAAATCAAGAAATCAAGGTTTTGAATAAAAATGTTAGCAAACGTTACAAATAGACATTTTGACAATACAGCAGTGATAAGCATTAAGAGCAGAAAATAGTGCATCTGATTAACTGGCCTCGTGCTCTTTGAATGTAGAACACATCGCTATCTTAGCAGCTGTTCACTCAGAAATGCTTGTTAGGGTGGTGCAGGTATGACAGCACCTTGTAGGCCAAAACACAGAAGCGAGTTAGCATTTTAGCACTTCCGGTTCCATCGTCCCAAAGGCAATGGGTTTTTTGAATGGGGTTTTGGTTAAATGTCTGAAATAAGGTCTGTGGTGAACACAAGCAAATGGGACCACAGAGGCTGTTGTGGAGATTAAACATTACGCCGAACCTGTAAACTCAGTCTACTTTTACAGCATCTTTATGGTTATAATTGTGCTCTTACAAACTACTCTAACGAGTGCAACAGCCAAACATGTACAAGAAAAATAGCGCAAGGGAATGCAAAAACCTGTAAAAAACTATGTTTGATATTTCATGTTTGCATGATGGTGACTGGCTGAAATGTGCTGTTATTTTCTGTTTTTACAAGGCATCTGTTAATAATAGCCTATTTCTGGTGTTATTTATTGCTATTACTTTTTGGCTAACATATATTTAGCATATTTTATATTATTTCTGAGTATATAGAATGTTTAAGATAAGTTTGTAAAATATTTGCCTTCATATTTCATGCATATTTTCTGCAAAGACATTTAACAAATAAGTCATTTGTTTTACATTTACACCTTGTTGATCACTTCAGGTGTGGTGCACTTTGAATATAACTTTTTTTTAACCAGTTAGTTAATAAAGAGAACTTTACTTGAATCATTTTGTTGTTACGTTTTTAAGTTGACTAAGCATAAAAAAATCAAAAAAAATCAAAATCGTGTTCCGGTCAATTGTTCTGAAAAAAATTGTTCTGTTCCATATCGTCCAGCCTATGTAGTAGCCTATACGTTGAGTTTCGATTAATTTTTGTGACATGCTTCACAACTTCATAGAAAGGAAACTGAGATGGCAGAAAGTGGCATCCTGTTTGTTTTCTTTATTTTACAAAAGCACAATGTTTTGTTTTTACTTGAGTGTAATAGGGCTGCACGATTAAATGGAACCGCACGCGATTTGGCAAAGGCTGCGATTATTTTATGCGCAGCTTGTCAGTGAAGCACGGCTCTGTGCTCAGGCTGCACTCCATACGGGTTATTTCTGAGATTTGACTGAAATTCGCATTCGTTACTGCTGGAGTATCCAAAGCTTGTGTAAAGCATCGGCCCTCTACTGGAAAGGGGGCCGGAGCAGCAGCTCATTTACATTTAAAGGGACACACACAAAAACGGCGCGATTTTGGTCACACCCAAAAAGGGGGCAACTTTAAAAAGCTATAATAAATTATCTGAGGGGTATTTTGAGCTGACATTTCACAGACACATTCTGGGGACACCATAGATTTATAATACATCTTGTGAAAAGGGGCATAATATGTCACCTTTAATGTTGTTTTTTTTGTTGGACAAGAGGTTTATAAATGCTTCTCAAGTTTAGCAAGATGTTTGTGTGTTGCTTTATCAAATGCATGTTATAAGCGACTCAAACTCGCAGCGCTTTCAGATGGAGCAACATTTACTACTGATCACAGAGCCGTACGTCACTGACAAGCTGCGCATAAAAAATAATCGCAGCCTTTGCGATTTCATAATCGCAATAAGCCAAATCGTTTAAGCTCAATGTCATGTTAATAGAGCCCTAGAGGGTACATAAATAAAAATAGACAGTTTCATGTTTTTCCCTCTTTTCCAACCTTTTGAATGCAAAATACAACAACACAAACATGAAAATTAAACATGGAATATTTATTAACAAAATGAATAAGACTGCTTTATTAACAAAACAAATAAGCACAGAAGGCATACACCATTCTGATAAATGAAATCGGACTCTTGCTGCTGATCTGTGCTGCAACTCACGTTTGGCTTACCCTGAATTGAGCTTACATGTTCAGTTTTTAATTGTAGTGTCTGTTCTCTAACTGAACTAAATGGATTCTATTACTATAAAATATCAAAGCGAGGGTGGGGGGCGGTGCCGCAGTGAACACCTCGTAAGAAAATGACAGCGTAGGCTACGCACAACACGTTAATCAAAGTTTGAAAACAGTTGGTTTGGTCAATCTATCAATTAGAGTAACAAATTAACAATTCCTTGCAAATGCAAGCAGGAATCTGGGGGGCTTTACGCATATTGTAATATAACATTTTGGTCATATTGCCCACCCCTAAACTGTGTGTACCAATATGGTTCACTCATATTACAATGAATAGGAGTAGTCACAGTATGGCAGTAAATACTGCCTTCTAAATAAACAAGGCAGTCGCCAGTTGGTTAAGTCATTGCATCACTGCAGCTGCTGCTAGAAGCTCCAATAGATACAGGTACTTATTTGAGTGTAAGAACTGGTTTATGAGACTTTATTGCTGATTTGAAATATGTTATTGAGCAGTTTTTGGTATTTCCCCATTCAAGCAGATACAAGTTGCTTTTTCCTGCCCAAAACATCTGCACTGGGGTCGTTGCCAATATGACTTTGTAGTGATTTGGTTATGCTCAAATAAACGTAACAATTTCCATGCCAGCGTTTTTAAAAAAAAGCTACCCTCCAGCGTTCTTGATAATTTCACAAAACTTTCATGGCCCGCAGAATATTTTGTTGTATAGATGATTGAACATGCACCAAAAGAAAGGACAGAGCCTCTGCTATAAAAAAATGTTTTTTTTTATTAACACTTGAATGTGGTTAAGTTTCTTTAAAAGCAACATTTTGAACAGCGTCCTGGCGCAACATGGCTACCGTCGCATCATCCAGGTGGATGCTGCACATTGGTGGTGGTTGAGGAGATCCCCCCTTTCTATGTAAAGAGCTTTGAGTGCAGAAAAAAGCGCTATATAAAAAGTGCATAAGCAGTGCTTTTATCACTTGTTTCTGCACCTCTTTTGATCCAGAGATTCTGTATTCTTTCAGAAGTTGCCTAATAGCTAACCCCCTACCGTATTAAAATAAAAAGACGGAAAGATTTAAGTATGATCAACATTTCTATTGGTTCATATATTTTTTGCACTGATCTTATTGCATTGCATTCTGGGATTGCCATTTCTGCAAAGCATACAAGCAGGGCCTAAAATGAACACTTACCAATCGCCAAATGCTTGTAAAAACTCACCACTTGGTTAGTAACTTTTATGAATTCTAATCAAATTATCAAATCGCAAAGGCAGCGATTAGGTTATATAATATTTAGTCTGATGCTCTGTGTGTTTCAGAGTGAAAGGGTGTGTTCTTTTACAACTGAGCAACTCATGATCTTTTGGTTTTCAGCATCTCAGAATGGCTCGGTACACAGTAAATTCTGCTCACACAAGTGCTGAGAGTTTGGGTCGCTTATACGTGCATTTGAAAATGTATTAAATGCTAGATTTGAAAACAGTTTTTTATAGTACAATAGTATTACTACTATGGTAACTGGTTAAACTGGTTAAACTGTGCTGACTCACTCACAAACACAAAAATCCTGGAGTGCTTTTAAACAATCAAAATGTTTAAATATAAAAAGATAAAACTATAGTTTTTTAATGAAATAAAGCAAATACAGTTTCATGGGCAGGACATTTTCTCAGGTCACTGGCCATTGGCAGGTGTGGCAAAAATAGTTTTGGCCCCTGGATACAATCTTTGCTGCTTTATGATTAAATAGAATCCAGAAGAAGGAATCATAGAAGGTAGCATAACGTTGGTGATTTACAATGGTACAATGCCCAAGGAGTACATGCTAACTATTTGCATTTTTCTCTTTGTATTCAATATTTGAAAACGTATTGTTTGTTGTGTTTTGGAACTTAACATAATGGTTATAAACTGATATATAGCCTGAATGCCGTTACGTAAAAGTATAAAGATCCTCTTTTTCTTTTCTACATCCTATAGATGGCTTCAGCTACAGATAATCGTTATGGACAAAAGGAATCTTCCGACCAGAACTTTGATTACATGTTCAAAATCCTGATCATCGGGAACAGCAGCGTTGGGAAGACAAGCTTTCTGTTTCGTTATGCTGATGACTCCTTCACCCCAGCATTTGTAAGCACGGTGGGCATCGACTTCAAGGTGAAGACCATCTACAGGAATGACAAGAGGATAAAGCTGCAGATCTGGGTGAGATATGGTTTCCCATCAGCACTGGGAGTTTGGATTAGGTCATGATGTAGATACATGGAACATATCAGTGCCAGTTTAAGGGCTTGTTGTGGTAGAAAATAGTTTTTTTTTTTTTTTTTAAATGAATAATGAATCACTAAATATCATAGATTTTTGCATTCTAGCTATTTTCTTACCGTAAAGTCCATAGTAGGTGATCCATTATTATACTGGGGTTAAAGTCACTGTTTATTAATATTGATTGTTTTATTTCAGACCCATACATCTTATTTAAATCTCTGGAACAGAGTTGTGGTTTAAAATACAAGTGTAAAACAAAAAAACAAAAACAAAAAAAAACAGGCATTTAACAGGACGCAAAATTCAAAAAATTAAATACAATTGTGATAGTAATGCCATAAACCTAAATATGTAAAATCAACCAATGGAATCAATTAAGCCATTGTGGTTTAAAGAAATGTTGTATTCTACAGAGAAACACAGAGAGAGAGATGGTCAGTAGCTAGTATGGTTGGGGAGGTTTGCTGAAGCGCTAGATGGGTAACCAATCAGAATCGCTTGTGCCCTCCCCCAATGCCTCAAATTTCCCTCTGGTGAAGACGACCCTCCCCCACCTCACAGACCGCAGCAAAGACCTCAATAGATGCACACACGCTAGAGAAAAGCTTGCTATCGCCATCTTACCATGGATAAAATATAGTGTTGTGTGGCATACAGTATATGGTCTAAAAAGACATGGGCATTTGGCTATATTCAGAATTGAATAATTGCTCACTATTTACTGAATACTGCACAAAATGTACTGTATCTGCTCAACCTTATTCTTCATTTATTCAAAGTATTTTGCAAAGATAAACA
Organism: Meda fulgida; assembly: GCA_030578275.1. NCBI lineage: Eukaryota > Metazoa > Chordata > Actinopteri > Cypriniformes > Leuciscidae > Meda > Meda fulgida. The sequence continues at coordinate 3,955,968 of JAROOJ010000031.1, forward strand.
TTTCAGACAGTACTATGCTACAAATGTTTGTCACATGACCTCAAGCATGATTTATAGAGTGGCACCCACTTGTCACCTTGGAAATATAGGGGGTTATTTTTTCATTTAAATCATGTTTTGTGTACGAATGTTTGAGCAAGTTATGTCCCAAGACATGTTAGGTATTGCAGTTGTTAATGCTTCCAGTTCATTCGTCACACTAGAAATGGAAAGTCTACTCAAGCGCATTATGCACCATGCTGTGTGCTCTTTTGTAGTCTGCATACTATTTGGTTTTTGCTTAGCATGGATGGATGCAGAATTTAATTGGCACATAACAGTGCGTGTTACCCTGATGATCTGTACTGTACTTTTTGAAAATGGTTCAGGGTCAGTGTAATAGAAAACTGAAAATCCACTTGCTGGACTGCAGCATATTGTTGAAAAGATGCTGATGTATTACTGTGGTATCAGAGTCAAGAGCCAAAAATAGGCTTTCGGTCTCACAGATATTTTGGTATATTAATAAGTCCATCAGTGCTGCTCAGTAGACTCCATTTTATCCTTGTGAAGTCTCTATTGGAATGAGAGGTTACATTGTCGGTGAGGATTTAGTCTATTGATTTGATACACTAGGCTGAGGTCCTCATATTTCTATCATCTTAATGTTTCTCTTAGAAAGTCTTTGACAGTTGAATCAGCTGGAATTTATTGGTACACATTTTACATTCTTATAAGTTCTTGCTTTCCCTTGGAATCAAACCCATGACCTTGGCGTTGCAAGCGCCAACGCTCTACTGTTTGAGCTACAGGAAAGACTAATGTTATTGCCTGATTCACATGCCTTATACTGTCTGTATACATAACATCTATTGTCACCATGAATTCGAAAATGATGATTCTTATTTTTTATGGAATATTGCAGTTCTTATTATAAATAATTCATTTGTACACATTTTTTTTTACAACCTGTTACTCACATGAGATCACGATATGCAGGTCGGCACAAATAAAATGTATGTAATTGATGTTCCTTTGGATTCACATTGGGAACATTTCTGGGGCTGCTACAGTCTACAGAACAACCACTGGCTCTGCTTCCTTTGACCTAAACACTTCAGACTTGCGTGCCATCCAGAAACTTGCGCACTGCAAGTGAATGTTGTCTCGTGGTGCCATCTCAAAGAGGCACAAAATCTCTTCCTGACCTTTACCTTGACTGTTCCCTGCTGGTGGAGTGACCTGCCCAACTCAACCAGAGCTTCTGAGTCCATAGCCACTTTCAAGAAGCGGCTGAAGACGCATCTTTTCGGCAACACTTGACCCATTAACCCTTGTGTGGTGTTCATCTTTTTGTTATTCAGCCAGTGTTCGTTGGTCTGGTGGACCCGCTGCATTTTGGGGTTTTTAATCTAACACAATCAAACTGCTTTAACAAAATTTAACTGCTTCTATTGTTCTCATTTGTAAGTCGCTTTGGATAAAAGCATCTGCTAAATGAATTAATGTAAAATGTAAATGTACAGGGCGGCACATAACAATGCCTACAATTACATTCAACCTAACATAAGTTTGTATCTGTGAGCTACTGAGACCCAGAATAAGATACTGTACCCCTAAAAGGAGAAAAAAAAAACCAATGGCAGGATTGTTGTATTAAATTAAACATTAGCTTAAAATTAGCTAGTTCTCTTAATGTGTTGTCTTGTCAATCGGTTGTTGTAAGTTGTAACCTCAGTTGGACCTTTGTTGGCTCCCTCAGTATTTAACACTGTCAGATGAAGGTTTTTGTTCATTTTGAAAGAAAGTTTTATTAAATTATTAAATTATATTAATAATAATAAAATATTAAAACTGAAATACATGATTTACATGTCTGACATTGCCTAACATTGGTTATATATGTTTAATATTATAAGGAGGGTAGAGAGTTAAGGAATTATGGAACTGGATTGTTCATAATAACCCTAACCCAGGAATTTATTTTTTAGAGAATGTCTTTTTTCACTCCTTTACTGCACACCATTATCACATAATTACACACTTTACACTGTTGTTAGATGTCAAGTTAAAATAGCATGCTGACACAAATTAAGTTATGAAGTGAATAAATGTAAATTTTTAGAAAAACAATTCCAAAATAAAAAACTGTTCCCTTACATGGTTTATTAGCTGAGACCTTTGTCTACAAATATATGAGTTTATAAGAATTTATTATTAAATAATAAAAACTAAGAATTTTTTTTTATGGACAAACTGAAATGATTTGTGGTAATCAACAGCATGTTGTCGATTGTACAAGTTTTACTTAATCTCTGAATACTCCTTCAATGAGCCTCTGTACTTTTTTCCACATAAACCAGGAATACAGGATTTAGCCATGGTTTTGGTTTTTACATGTAGCTCCTCCTATCAACTATATCTAATTATCTAATTACTATATCTATATCCTATATCTCTATCTAATTATAAACTCACTCAGTTCAGTCAATAGAGGCCTGACTTATGCAGAAGGCCAAACAAAAGCTTGTCTCGGGAATAACTACAACTGCTTTTCAAAAATGTGGAAGAAAATTCAATAACCCTTTCAATAATTTTATTTCACAAATCTGGCTAGAGAATATAAAGAACCAGATTTCTGGTTGCTTGGTGGTTATTTAATTACTCAAGTTTCAATGATATTCTAGTCCCTAGATATGACTTCAGACGCTTTTTTCAATGTAAATCCATTTGATTTTTCAATAATTTTATCATCAATTTTTCATCAAATTAAAATAAACGTTTCACTAATATCTCTCTACATACAAGACACACTAATTGAGTTATATTTCACTGTTGTAAAGGGATAGGTCATCCAAAAATCAATTGCACACCCTCATGTCATTCTGGATACTTTGTTCATCTTCAAACCACAAATTAAGATATTTTTTGAGATTTCTGTCATTCCATTGAAAGGAGCCCATTCTGTCCCTCCATAAACTTATTGAAGCATGACAATTTACTGGTATGGACATACCAGTAAATTGTCATGCTTCAATAAGTTTATGAAGTACTGTAAAAGTAATTTTTACGAATGAAGCAGTTTAATCCAAGTCTTCCTACCCTTGGCTCCACCGGCGAGACACCCACAATCCTCTTCAGTGTCCTCCTCCACCTCGGCCCACCAAACAATCCCTGCAATATAGAAATGGACATTGTTAGGGCTTGTGCACACAGAACCTGTTTTTGCTGTTAAAAAAAACAAAAACGATGCAGGTCAGTGGAACGAAAAAAAGCACAAGGTCTAGAGATGCGTTTTTAAAAAGTTGAACTTCTTTTAACTCGAGCACAAGATGACGCTGTTCTCTGTACGTACATGAGCGTTGAACGGCCGCTGATAGCCTGGAGCTCGCATCTGCAAAAGCGTCTCAAAAGATTGAAAAATAGGCACTATGATTACATATTAGTCACTTATTTGAGGTCTGAATAACTACATTCTTGCCTAAAAAAAACCCCTTAAAACTACATTTCGTGACACAACAACAGTAGTATTTTTTTATTTATTTTAAATGTGGATTTGCTGAACCGCCATGACAGTCGCTGGAAGCGGAGTGATACAAATGGTGAAACGGTTAGAGCGCTGTTACTGTGTGAATATAGCACGGCTGGAAAAGGCTCTTAGCCAATCCGATTCGAGAACCAGAAAGAACTGTTAGATCTATATATATATATATATATATAAGTGTGTGTGTGTACAAAGTTCTGGCATGCAACTCTAGATGGCGCAGGCTAATAGGTCCTTTAACTCACCTGTTCATAATCACACCGTTATCTGTAGGGCGCAGCTGATGAGCTTGCTGCTCAACCTTCAAATACTTGGGTAGCATATGCAGCGCGCTTTCAGAAGCCCTCCACCTTCCCCAGCTCCACCTGTATAGATCTCCTATGGGTAGTTCATGTACACTATATTGTACAGCAGCAGCATGTCTGTCTGGCTCACAGCAGCGTGTTGTGTATGTATTAGCAGTAGCAAGTCTGTATTTGCTCTGCAGCAGCAATTAAAGCAGCAGCAGCAGCAATAACCTACAGCAGCTATAAAGGCAGCAGCAGCAACAGCGTAGCAGATCTATTCTATTATATATATATATAAGCGTAGCGTTAGTTCTGGCAGGTCACGTTAGTCAAGCTCACATCAGCTGATACACGTCTACCTATAGGAATACAACGCCTATCACTGTAAACATATATGAGCTTCTTCAGTGTTATCAGCAGCTATCACGTTTCTCAGGAGCAAATTACCCTCCTCCATCCCCAGCTCCTCCTCTCGTCGGTCAGGATGGTTTTCTGATTCCCCTTGAATCAGAATAAATTCTCGAATTATGTTGTACATTAAAATCTTGAATTAATGATATCTGCAATACATTCATAGTGGTCCTGACAGAAAAAAAAAAAAAAAAAATATATATATATATATATATATATATATGTGTATATATGTGTGTGTGTTCTTACCGTATAGGCTTGGCTGATGCCAACAAATGCATATTCTGTATATTTTAAATGTAAAAAATAGGTTTCGCATTTGTTCCTATTTCATTTTGTGAATTACTGACTATTCCTTTACAGGACACAGCAGGACAGGAACGCTACAGAACCATCACCACTGCCTACTACCGCGGAGCCATGGGCTTCATCCTCATGTACGACATAACCAACGAGGAGTCTTTCGCCGCAGTGCAAGACTGGTAAATTAACTAAACATGCAAAATATTCTGCCTCAAATATAACCGAGGAAATTGTATTTAACAAGCAAAGATTTAATCATGTGTAACTGGTCTCCTGCAGGTCCACACAGATTAAGACATACTCATGGGATAACGCTCAGGTGCTTCTAGTGGGCAACAAGTGTGACATGGAGGATGAGAGGGTGGTGGCCGCTGAGAGGGGCCGACAGCTATCCGAGCATCTCGGTAAGTCATGTTTGGTGGTTGGCACAGCTTTGTCATTTCGAATATTCTTTCAGGGAGAAATGTATTTGCTGAAACATATCGTATTTTTCAGAACATAAGTTTTTCCTTTTAAATCATCTTTTTATCAAGTTTATTTTTATAACGCATTCCCCACATCCCGGTAGTTTTTCTTTTGCATTAGTTAAATTGATTTAGACTTGGTGTCTATAATAAATGTTGTTTATGATGACTGACACTATAATTTGTTTGTTTTATACTTTTTCTGTTTAAAGTATTTATTGTATAGCGAGGACAACTCAAATACATGTTGATAGTGTTTATAATGTTTGTAAAATTTTGTTTTATTCACTGTATTTTACATTATTTTTGAATGTAAAAATAAAATGTGATTTTTATACACCGATGTGAATTATTGGTGTTTTTTTATTTTCTCTAATCAATGCAATTTTGACCCGATGTGACTAGTCAGGTGCAACTTATTTTCTGGAAAGTACGGTATCCATTTTTTCATGGCTTGATATTTCTATTAGCTATATTGGGTTGGGTTCCAAAACCTAGTAAGCTGTCTTGCTGTCTACTGCCTATACATAGGCAGCTACTTTCTAAAGCAGCATACTAACTAAAAAAAACTGTGCGTCATACAAATCACAATTGATTTCAGTAGAGTTTGGCTTTAAGTTAAGGACGCAATACTCTAAAAAGCACACACTATAGTCCATCTTTTATTATTTCTGGAAGTTTCTGGAGCTTCACCAGAAGGAATTACAGTAGACGTGGCTTTTGTACCTCCTCATCTCAATGTTGTAAAACTTGTCAAAGGCAACTGTAGCAAAATTAAAACTGGTAAAAATGATCAACCGAATATGCCGCTTAAATTGAAATGGTGCTTTGTCAGTGGCAGCTCACTGGGTTTTAGAACAGGGCCTTAGTCTTGACTTGGTTTCTTCTATTCTCAGGTTTTGAGTATTTTGAGGCCAGTGCCAAGGACAACATTAATGTTAAACAAACCTTCGAGCGGCTGGTAGACATAATCTGCGAGAAGATGTCAGAGAGCCTGGATGCTGCTGATCCTGCAGTGACGGGAGCCAAACAGGGGCCGCAGCTCACAGAGCAACCCGCTGCCCCGCACCAGGACTGCGCCTGCTGAAAACCCTGCGGCTCTTTCTGCACTGCCTTGCACCAACACACACACACACAAAAACAAGTTTAGGTATTTAAAAAGATCAAGAAACATAAAACCTTCAGTTCCCCTTACTGCCTCCTCTGGCCACACCCTCTCCTCTCTGATGTCTCACTTTAACACCTAAAGCTTTGACATGGTTTTATTCAACCTGCAATCCATTACATTTGAAAAGGAAAGCCATAGCACCCTTTAATAATTCGATTAGGCTTGATTAAGCCTGTGTTATGTTTTAAAGACTTAATGAAGTTAACATTTTAGGGGTGTGTTATTAGGACCAAGTTTGGTGTAGCACACAGAATCAGTAATCTTTTAAGTTTTCGATGCCTTCATTTCACTTCATATTCTTTTCTTGTACTTCCATAACCTTATTTATGAACAAATATAAAAAAAGAGGAATGGGGAGAGATTTCTGTATATTTATTCCAAAAGTGTACATAATGAATACAGTTCAGTATTTAAATTATAAAGATAGAGATACATATCTAAAATGTTTTATTATTAATTTTATTATTATTATTCTTTTTTGAAAATGACCAATTCAGTCAAATATAAAGAAAGTTATAGAAGTCAATAAATGCTGTTTTCATGGTAATTCTTTGCAGTCCGAGTCACCAACCTTGCTTATTTGTATCTGTGACATTGTATCTTGTTTACTGCCTTGCCTCATGTTATTTCAGTCCCGGGACTGAAAGCCAGAAATCATACACAAACATTCCTTGATGTAAATTTGCATGGAAGGAAATAAAGCCATTTAGGCAAATAGTGGTAGGATTCCATTCTAAATGCTTCATTAGGTCTAGTCAAGTATATTTCTAGTCAAAAACAAAGTCTGATTTGCAGCCATGTTGTAATTTCAATATAGCAGCAGAGCCATAAGCTCAACCTACTTGCTATCAATAACACTCTTATACGCTCACGAAATTTAGCAAATTTCTGAGATTTGACTGGAATTTCCCATAAAGACTTTCTAGACTGGCGTGTCCTATGAAATATTTTATGTGACTCTGTATAATACCACACCTGCAACTATAATGAAAGATCCGTTTGCAAAAAAGAAAAAAAGTCCATGACAAGTATTAACGTTTACATGTGTAAGACCCTTCCTGATTATTCCTGCATCTTTCCTTTGCTATTCTGTCTTCCTTTAGTGAAAACTTATTGTACATACCTTTGAGTCTTTGGTTTTATGTGTGAACTGTGTTGTATCAATTCTAGGCTTTAAAAAAATCTAGGTGATATTAAGAAGGAAAAATACAAAAAGATGATATAAAGGGTGTTCTTTACCTGCTGTTGTGTATGCCTGCTTGTGAATGAATGTCACTTTATTACAGAGCAATATTGAAGAAAATACCTTTTCATGTGTTGCAGATTATTTATCATTCTGTTAACATAAACAAACCATTTTTTGTAGGATGTGATGGAAATGTGATTAAGTGGTTTAAATCCTAGTTGAAACGTACTGTTGTAAACCAAAGCAGACAGATAGACTGACTGTCACGTCTACTGTGGAGCTGGTTTCCTGAAATTCAAAACCTTGACTGTATTTGTGGCAAATGCTGTTGATACTTTAAAACCTCAAATCATATTGGAAAAAAAAAAGTTTAATGTAGATATCTGCAGAGGCACTGCTTGGACAAATTGTTTGTAGGTGGGTCACTCTCCTCCAGGACTAATGAGCAGACGATACAATAGATGGAGGATCTTAGTGAGCCCCTTTCATGGCCCTGAAGCGAGAAGATATGACTGAATCTTTATTAACATCACAGCTCACCATATAAAGTAGTCGCTCCACGTTCAGATCAGTTTATCATCACTATGAGTTTGTTCCCCATTTCCTACATTATTATCTAGAATTGTTTTTATTCATGCTTTCCATTGTGTTTTTCTTTTTATTAGATTTTTTTTCTGATACTTGGAATGTAATGTACAAGGGAAAAAAAACACTAATATGCAGTAGTAAATGTACTGTACTTACAATAAGGGGTTTGGTGTTAAAGTGTCCAGTGGTGAAATTTACCAAATCAACTGTCTATGTTGTGAAAATGACTGAACTTATAAAAATAAAGGTTTGTGCTGTTTACTTGAGACTATGTTGCATCTTTGCAATGCTTGAAAATGAAAGGGAAAGTGATGAAAGAGCAAATAAATTAGGACGGCACAGACAGAAGGCAGTTCTAATTTTTACGTCATCTTGAGCCTTCTTCAAGTATTTTCATATCTACATAAGCTGACGGGAATGAATAAAGTGTTCTTTGTCATTGGCTTGATGTCACAGCCTTTATACTTGCAATTTTGAGTCTTAGATTTCTGTTTTTCAGCCTCTTGTTTCCTGCTTATTTTATTTAGTATGTTTTGTAATCACAAGAAAAATATCATTTTAACTTAGGATTGTTGATACCACTGGACATGGGAGTATTGGGATCACCAGATTTGGTATTGGACTTGGGAGCTCTGAGACCAGTGTAATTGAGAGGGTCAGAGCCACCGGCCTTGGAAACACTGAGCTTAGGACCAGGGAGCATCTTCATTCTCATCCTCCTATTTTCTTATTTTGGACTCGTTTGCATGATATTTGGCTCACAATTGAGCAAGATTGTTCTCCCTCTTTTTCAGTCATCATGCCTTATAATTGTGTTAATCTAATCTCCTCAGATTTCTGTTCTTTGGTATCACATTCATGTGATTTAAAAAAAAAAAAATTAAATACACAACAGAAAACTTTGTTAGGCCACTATTTTCTTGCTGCTTCAGTAGCCGCTACGTTTTGTAATAGCCAAGACCTTTAATTTAATAAAACTGTTCACATCAAATGTTAATATTTTCTACAAAATGTATTTAGCAGACAATATACTTGATATTTTAATTTCTAATAAACATGTTTACAGCATAACTATACAATGTTTAAAACTATTTAGCCGTTTGTAGGCATTTGATTAACTACGGTTCAATGGTTAATCTTTTTTAAGAAATTGTACAGTCATTAGATTCAGATATAATTCTATAAGCATGAGGATACCATAACATGTAGCCTAATATTTAAAGCTAACATTCCATTTCGTAGTCACTACGGGTCGTCGAGGCTACGACTTACGACGACGAATGGGGTTTCACTTAGAAAGCCTATCAACTTCGAGAATATAAAACGAGCTAATGCTAAGAGATGGCACTCAGTTCTTTCCAGGAGAGGGTAGCAGGTCCTCTCCTTCCCCCGGTGGAGGGCCGGGGGAGAATCTTTTTTTCTCCACTCCCCGCTGTTCGCCCCCCTGGCGGGCAGCATCCTAATGTGGTTAAAGAAAGAACTAACACACCCATCTCTGAGCCTTCAGAGGTCCCTGATGACAGTGTGCGCCACTCACAAGCCTCGCCACTCTCGTCCCCCTCTGTAGCTAGACCCCTGGCAGAGCAGGCCCCCGTGGAACGCTGGTTCTTCCCTGGCCTCCTCTGTCAGGACACGGTTAATAACCGTGCCCTCACACCGGGACGCTACGCCTCCCCTGTCCGGTCATTCCGCCTCGCTGTTTCACCGGTGGTACATCTGTGGTTTGCATGACCCCGCTGGTACAGTTCTTGGGAGCCTGGCTAGAGCTTCCTAACCTGTCCCGCTGGGTCGTGAGAACCATCAGGCTCGGCTATGTGATTCAGTTCGCGCGATCTCCTCCCCGCTTTCGGGGAGTCCATTACTCTATGGTTGGTGGCAATGCCCCTGTCATGCGTGCAGAGGTTGCTACCATACTGGCGAAAGGTGCGATCAAGATTGTCTCTCCAGCCGAAATGAGGTCCGGCTTCTACAGCCCCTACTTCATTGTACCCAAGAAAACCAGTGGGTTACGACCAATCCTGGACCTGCACGTCTTGAACCGTTCCCTTCACAGGCTTCCGTTCAAGATGCTCACGGCCAAACGCATTTTCCAGTGTGTGCGACCACATGATTGGTTTGTAGTGATCGACCTGAAGGATGCCTTTCATGTCTCCATTCTTCCTTGACTCAGAAAATTTCTACGGTTTGCTTTCGAGGGGCGGGCATACCAGTATGCGGTCCTCTCATTCGGATTCCTCGCATCTTCGCGAAGTTTGTCGAGGCAAGCCTTCTTCCGCTACAGCAACACGGGATTCGCATCCTGAACTATCTTGATGACTGGCTGATCCTATCTCACTCTTGAGACCAGGTTTGCGAACACAGGGACATTGTGCTTCGGCACCTAGCCCATCTGGGCCTTCAGTTCAACTGGGAGAAGAGCAAACTTTGCCCCGTGCAGAGGATCTCTTTTCTCGGTATGGAAATCGACTCGGTCGCCATGTGCGCACAGCTTACAAGCAAACGAGCGCAGTCACTGCTGACTTGCCTGAGACAATTCAAGGGCAAGAGTGTGGTTCCACTGTAATTCTTTCAGAGGCTCCTGGGGCACATGGCATCTGCAGGCTCCTGGACAGGACCCCAGCGCCTTTGGCATGTGCATTGCTCAAGAACCAACACGTACTAGTCCGCTCAGACAAAAACGCGATAGTAGCGCACATCAACCGACAAGGTGGTCTACGCTCCCACCATATGTCAACGCGCCCGCCACCTGCTCCTATGGAGTCAGAAGCATCTGAGGTTGTTTTGAGACATTTATATTCCAGGAACCCTGAACTGTGCAGCCGACGAGCTCTCACGTTTTCAGCCTCTTCCTGGAGAATGGCAACTCCATCCCCAGTCGGTTCAGCTGATTTGGGAACAGTTTGGCGCCGCACAGATAGATTTGTTTGCCTCCTCTTCCCACTGCAGCCTGTTTTATTCCCTGACTGAGGGCACGCTCGGCATGGATGGACTGGCGCACAGCTGGCCGTGGGGCCTCCTATGCGTTTCCCCCAGTGAGCCTTTTTTGCACAGACCATGTGCAAGATCAGGGAGGACGAGGAGTAGGTCACTTTGGTTGTGCCTCATTGACCCACCCGGACCTGGTTCTCCGAACTAGTACTCCTCGTGATAGCACCTCCCTGGTCAATTCCTCTGAGGAAGGACCTCCTTTCTCAAGAGACGGGGCACTCTCTGGCACCCTCATCCCGATCTGTGGAACCTCCACGTTTGGTCCCTGAACTGGATGAGGCAGGTTTGAGTACCCTACCACGTGTGGCTACCATCACTTCTGCTAAAGCACTGTCCATGAGACAGGCCTATGCGTTGAAGTGGAACCTCTTTGTCACCTGGTGTTCCTTCTCCCAGACCCAGCCCTGGCACTGCTCTGTCCAGTACACGCACTCCGTGCCTACGTAGACAGAACGCAGTGTTTCAGGACCTCAGACCAGCTCTTTGTCTGTTATGGTGGGAAGCTGAAGGGAAAGGCTCTCTCCAAGCAAAGGTTGTCTCACTGGATAGTGGACGCCATTGCTTTCGCATACCAGCAGCAAGGTTGTGAGATGGTGAGATGATGAAGGATCAAGAGACGGAAACATCCAGGAGAAGTACCGACGGTAAATGACAACCATGTTATGAGAATATTGAACTCTGTGTAGTTTCCTGGAGCTCTTTATTTGAAAATGTCACTTCATAATTTACACCTAAAAATAAGAAACTATAACGTTTCTCACCTGTTCTGGGTGTAATGATTTTTCCCAATACAACTAATTTGTGTTTTATTTGTTCCAGGTGTAAGACTCCAGAAGTGTCTGATCAGCTGTGTGTCCGGCGGACTGAATCCACTGGTCTCTCCATCATCCGCTTTAGCCTCTTGCATCTTGGCTTGAAGCAGCAACATTAGCATCTGACGCTATTGTTTTCAGAAGGTTGTGAAAATAAATAATTGTACTTTTGTAAATAATTTGATTTGATTAGTTCCATGACATTTGAGTTGATTAGTAGCCGCAGAGGTTCCTGTCAGAGCTTCAAAGAGATCTACTGTCAAGTCAAAAAAAAAAAAGGTTACCAGACATGATGTTATCATACTGTGCCTTCAACTTGTGTAAAATGGTATATTTTACATTTCATATTCACAGAATGAAAGACATGGTTTTGCAGGCAACATGTAATCATAATTTATACATATAAAAAAGAAGATTCTGTCTTAGAAGTTCAAAATTGGCATATTGCACTCTTTAAATTGAAACAAACCTAAATATTATTTTTACATTGACCTATTTCTTATTTAATTCTATAAAGAAAATCTTTGACCATCTTTTTTTTCTTCAGAAGAGCTCCTAAATGAAAAAAAAAAAAAAAACTTTTCAATTTACTATCTTGAGTCATGGTTATTAAAAAAATAATAATACAGATTATAGCAGTGTCTACAAAAATCATATAGTGAGTACATTTGTAATACATAATTTGTGGTACATTCATCTGGAATGATATATATATATATATATATATATATATATATATATATATATATATATATATATATATACATATATATATATATTTTTTAACTGAACAGCTTTATATATGCATTACAGTTTTTCTCATTTGCTAAGACACACTAAATTAAACTGGGATCCGCTTGATCTTCATCATCACATTATTAGCACAGCACTTTTTCATTTGTTTCACACATTTTTCACACCCTTTGTCAAAACAGTTACCACAGATATCATTGAAAGACCCCAAACTCTATTGGATTCACTGTGTTTAAACAAAAGGAAAACATCTATTCACAGCTGATAGAAAGTACTTGCATAATTATAAATCTCTACACACCTGTGTGAAAATCATTTGCACAACTCTTCAATCAGCAATCAGTCCTCATCCATCAATAAAAGATGCCACCTCTGTGTTGCTATTTGCAAGCATGGATCAAAGAGGCCATAGGCACAGTAGGACAGCAAGAGGCCATGGCAGAGGGGCCCGAGGAAGAGGAGCAAGAGGCCATGGCAGAGGGGCCCGAGGAAGAGGAGCAAGAGGCCATGGCAGAGGGGCCCGAGGAAGAGGAGCAAGAGGCCATGGCAGAGGGGCCCGAGGAAGAGGAGCAAGAGGCCATGGCAGAGGGGCCCGAGGAAGAGGAGCAAGAGGCCATGGCAGAGGGGCCTGAGGAAGAGGAGCAAGAGGCCATGGCAGAGGGGCCCGAGGAAGAGGAGCAAGAGGCCATGGCAGAGGGGCCCGAGGAAGAGGAGCAAGAGGCCATGGCAGAGGGGTCCGAGGAAGAGGAGCAAGAGGCCATGGCAGAGGGGCCCGAGGAAGAGGAGCAAGAGGCCATGGCAGAGGGTCCCGAGGAAGAGGAGCAAGAGGCCATGGCAGAGGGTCCCGAGGAAGAGGAGCAAGAGGCCATGGCAGAGGGGCCCGAGGAAGAGGAGCAAGAGGCCATGGCAGAGGGGCCCGAGGAAGAGGAGCAAGAGGCCATGGCAGAGGGGCCCGAGGAAGAGGAGCAAGAGGAAAAGGAGTTTGTATGCGTGGTGGAGGAGCTGCAGCAGCGAGAGGGTGAAATCGAGCTCAAGTTTCAAATGAAATTCGGGCAACAATTATTGACCATGTCATCAATCATGGCTTGTCCTTTTAGAGGCTGGACAAAGGGTCCAGCCCATTTTGAGTCGGAGCACTGTGGTATCTATTGTCAGGCTTTTTCGGAATGAGAACAGGTAATTCACAGTGTTACTGTAATGTATACCACTGTGTATTTCAGCTTTACTGTATTGCCCTGTTAGCAGAACAAACTGTCTACTGTAATGCAGATGTTTTATCAATCCCATTTATGTGACTGTCATACAGTAATGTCAATTTTGACATGCTTTTTGATTTTACTTTATAGAATCCACACATTACCACACACTTGTGGCAGAGGAAAGATATTTAGTTTTGAACAGGAGTCTGCCATTGTAGATATGGTAGTGGCAAATAATGCAATCAGACTGCGTGAAATCCAGGCAGCAGTACTTGCAGATCAGGGAGCATTTAGAAATATAAACAGTGTGAGTTTGGCAACTATAGCTCGAGTCCTTAAACGAAACCATGTAAGAATGAAGCAGCTGTACAGAGTTCAATTCCAAAGAAACTCTTGACATTGAAAAGAAGGCAATATTCCAGTATGTGCAGGTTTCAGATTTTTGTTTACCATAGTTACATGCGACCTCGAATAATTTGCTTTATGAATTTGCTCATTTTCTTAGAGAATAATGGAGCTTGAAGCTGAAAGGGCACATCACAAATTCATTTTTGTGGATGAAGCCGGCTTCAACCTCTCTAAAGTGAAGAGACGTGGGAGGAACGTCATTGGGCAGAGGGTCACTGTCACAGTGCCAGGTCAGCGGGGTGCCAATATGTGTGCTGCCATCTCCAATGATGGGGTCCTTTGCCACATACCAACTATTGGCCCGTACAATACAGAACGCCTCATCACATTTCTTGATGCATTGAAAGAAATACTGATTCCATCCGAAGAGAGAGGGCTGTTGAGGCCTGGCATGACTCTGTATGTCTTAATTTGGGACATTGTGGCTTTCCACCACTCTCGCCTTGTGAATGAATGGTTTGCAGCACAGCCTCGTATTGTGATGCAATTCCTCCCTGCATACTCGCCTTTTCTGAACCCAATCGAGGAGTTCTTCTCTGCTTGGAGGTGGAAGGTGTATGATCACCGGCCATATGAGCAGATGCCCCTCCTGGAGGCAATAAATGCTGGTTGCCTGGCAATAGGTGCAGAGGACTGCCAGGGATGGATACGCCATGCAAGGAGGTATTTCCCTCGGTGCATTGCAAGGGAACACATTCAATGCGATGTTGATGAGAACCTGTGGCATTATCGTCAAGAACGAATGGAGTAAATGTGAAAGATAATATATATATATATATATATATTTTTTTTCACCTATAAGTTTCCTTTGGTAGCTTTTTTTTTTCCAGTGTCCATTTGAGTTTGTAAAGTATCATATTTCATATTGATGGCTGTATTTTGTATTTGGTTGTCCATTGTGTAATGATTGATTGAAAGAATAAATAAATTTGACCACGTTGTGGTGTTTGATGGAAATATTTGAATGTTTTTAATGTTTTGTGAGTGTAAGAGCATTTTGCTAACAAAATTAGTCATTTTGGCCATTGAGCTTTAGTTTTATCCTGTGCGTTAACTGTTTTGAAAATGTAATGTCAGAGTGGGCAAATGTGTTTAAGCAATTGAGAAAAACTGTAAAGGCATGGCAGAAGCTCAAATGTGCTAGCTTGACGTGCGGAACCAATGCATTTTTTTTCTCTCGAGCCATGCAAGCACTTTTGATCTTCTGTTTACTATATTTTATGTGCTCTGTTTCCCTTAATACTAATAATATACAAACCAGTGAAGTTTATTCTTGCACAAGCAAGTATGGTTGAGCTGCGGCTGCCATTGATCATATCTGATGAGCTCTATGTATGTGCATTGATCAAAGTTTAATATGAATAAAAGCATAAATTAAACCTGTTTATCATATAAACTGGTCATGTCTCTTCAGAAGACTTGAGGTAAACTTCTTGATTAATATGGATTACTTTTACAATGGAAGTTCTGATGGAATGAACTTTCAGATTTTTACAGAAATCTCTCAGGTTTCATTAAGATATGTTTTTGTGTTTAGAAGAGGAATGAAAGTGTAAAAGGGTTAGTTCACACCAAAATGAAAACCCATAAGAGATATTGGGGGCAATGCCTCCCTAGATTCTCATTGACCCCCCACCGCAGTGATATGAATACAATGTTTTCAAAAAATTATAAAAAGCATCTGCCTATGATGCCCATCTATTTTTTTCCCTTGATTGAATAGGACAGTATACTGCTACAACTAACAATTATTTTGACTAACCATTAATGTGTTGATTGTTTTGATTAATTGGATGAAAAACTAGGGAAAAAATATAATACAAATAATTGGATTCAGTTATCACGTATACGGGCAACCTAAATTTACTTTACTATATTACTATTAAATCCTAATTTAGTCATGACAAACTATATATCGTTGGAAAGGTCTAAGACTCCTAAATAGATATTTTAGCGCTGTTTTTTCTAATAAATTATGAATGAACAGTAATATATGAATTTATGACAAGAGTGCGCCTCAAAAAATCGACGTCATTACAGGAGTTTCTGACCTTTGTCACAAAAAGTCGACTCACACACTTTTAATAATTGAAACTTTGGTTTTTAGTGCATCATAAAACATAATCTAGTATTTGTCAATAAAAAAGATAAAATTATATTTTAAAAAGTAAAGAAGTCCTCTAAAAAGTATAATATATATATATATATATTTTTTTTTTTTTATTATTATATCACATATTTTAGTAGTTATCATAAATTAGGTATCATTTGAAAGCTTACGAACTCAGAATTCATCATGTGAAAACCGTTTTGAAATTGGACATTGCGTTACCATAGAAACGGTATTTTTATTAGGCCCCTCCCCTTTTGGGCATCATCTTTCATAATTTATTATCAAAACCTTTTCTAATCTTGACAAAACACATATTGTCAGAAAGGTCTGAGTCTCAAGGTTCCATATTCGGATAGAAATGTATTAATTTGTTATGGCAGAATGCATACAATTAAAGGTATAGCGGAGGATCTTTCCGAATTTTAGAGAAGACCCTCCCTCTCCAATTTTTTAAAAATGCACATGCGCAACACTCTATTTGCTCCTGAGAGGGAACGCCTATTAGCATCGCTAATCATAGCTTACATTAACTTTTACTAGCAGTGATTTTAAATGGATTTCTCCAAATAGCATGACAAACTTTACCTGTCTAGTTGAATCTTCGCGACTGCGGCATCAGTGGGAAGCCCAACCTGTGCTTTAGCGCACGCCAGCATGTGAAATATTCACCCAAAATCACTCTGGTCTTGTTTCTATATTCTGCGGCCTTTCTCTTCTTATCATACACTTCGTATACATTTTTTCTCTTTCGACCCTCAGCCATTTTCAAAGGAATGGCTGAAACCGTAACTCATCACACATAATACACCTGAAAGCGCGCATGTGCAGAAAGCGAAAACTACATAGGGACGAGCATGGCCATACGTAAACATATCACCAGAATGATTGACAGTTAGGTGGACCAATAGTATAGGCTACCCACCCGGAAAAAGAAAATCCTCCGCTATACCTTTAAATTCAATGGAATTCAATGGCACCCGGTGGCTATTTTTGGTATAACGCCTAAACACAATCTCATCAGAACTTCAATTTTTGTGATATCAGCTTTAAATTTGGAACACAACTTGGTTAGATATATAGCTTTCATTTTATAGTAAAAGATATTTTGTAAAATATTTATTTTTTATATCATATTTAAAAAAAAAATTATTAATAAAGTATATTTGATTTACTGTAAATTATAACTTCCATAACATTTTCATACTTGAATTTTTTTGAAGTGCTTTCACTTCAGTAATAATCTGCTGATTGTTTTCTTTAAAACAAGACCAAACTTAGGTCTGTATTCCAAAGCATTCTTGAATTACAACCATTTAAGTTTGTATAGCGCATTTTAAAGTCAATTATCAAAAGGTAAAGGATTGCCGTCTGTCCAAGTCCAATGTTCCGCCAGTATCTTGAGAAGCTTGGATAGGCTTCAGCAACCCCATTGACCCTACAGAGGATAAACGGTTTGGAGACTGGATGGGTGGATTATAATACTCCATAATGCTAGAGGGTCATGTGCTTCTTCCAACAATGATATTAGGTGTGTTCAACTTGAAGCAGCACTTTTAATTTAAATGTGATTCCTATGGAGCACAGCCATTATGTGCATTCAAACATTAGCGTACTGACAAACCGAAGCAAGGACTGCCATTATATTAATGTCATAATCGCAAGGAGCGGTGTCATTTTTATGCTTTGGTCTAAAATATTGCTTGTGTAAAGTCAAGCTTGCGAGTCATGGCAATATCTGATTAGTGAGCCATGTTGTATCGGAGTCAGATTTTTACATTTATTCAATCAAAAATAAAGTGATACACATATCGGTCTGAAAAGTAAAGTTCAGTATCAAATGTGAAAATCATCTTTAAAAAGCCTTATCTTTTAAATCACAAGGGAATGGAAATGTCATAGGAATTCATTATTCAAAAAGTGTGGTAACACTAAAAAAAAAAATCCATTCTGCTAATCTCAGTTTAACCTAAAAGAGACAATTCTTGGCAAAACAATTTCATGTTGGCTTCCCAAAAATAATGTGTCTTTACCAATCTAGAGATCTCCAAAACGAAGGCAAAGAAATATTAAAGACTATTTTTGGAAAGCCAACATGAAATGGCTTGCCAAGAGTTTTTCAGCAGTTCCCTAAGATTTAACTGTTTAATTCATGCAAATAGTTTCCATTTGTGTAGATGTAATGGAGTGCTGACACACATATTAACAGCAATTGCCATATTTAACAAAAATTGTTTATTCACAAGTGCACAAGTCAAGTCACACCATAATTGTATTTAAAAAAACAAAAACAAACAAACTTAAGAGCAAATGTGAAAACATGCACCAAAATGTGAGTGAACAGAAAATTAAAACAATTTGAAGAAAATGGAAAAGCATCTTTACATCAGCTTGCCTAAATTAAAATCTTCAGAGATCCAGGACGTCCATTTCAAAATAAACTCACTTCTTTTCGGTTGATGATCAAACTGAGAAAGTAGATGACAAAAAATATCAGATATTTGGTAAAAATTCACATGACATTAAAGGCTTTTTACACTAAATTTGTTACACAAAAAGTTGCTAAACAGTTTGATGCACGAACTGAGGCTTGTAAATGGTGATGTTAATGTATGAACATCCAGAGACCTGAAGAGGTGCTCTTGTGCACTCATACCAGCACACAAGGGAAGGATCTGTTATAAAATTAGTTTTTGACACCTTGTGGTTTACCAGGCTTTTTGTCTTGTTGCTGTCCACGGCCAGTTCCCGGCATCCCTCTGCCACGGCCACCAAAAATACCTAAAAACACAACAAAAAAAGTCTGTCAATTGTGTATTAGAGATGCACAGT
Source organism: Meda fulgida (assembly GCA_030578275.1). Taxonomy (NCBI): domain Eukaryota; kingdom Metazoa; phylum Chordata; class Actinopteri; order Cypriniformes; family Leuciscidae; genus Meda; species Meda fulgida. The sequence goes on from JAROOJ010000031.1 coordinate 3,975,000, forward strand.
TGACATCACCCGAATCCACTGTTAAAAATAAATCATCCACCCGCCACCCAACTTAACCTATGAATTTCTCAGATTTAGATATCTGCACCCGATCGTCACATCACAAATATTCTAATTCTCAGTGTGTTAAGCGTGATATGGTATCATTACACTTAAGTAGGCTGCTTTTAAATGAACATTTATTAAAAGTAAAAGTTCTTCTTTGGCAAAACTGCATTTCCTTAAAATCCCCACGGTCGATCGTCATTCAATTATAGGGTCGTCAAACCGATGTATCAGAATGGTAATAGCCTATGTATCGCTCTCTACAACGTCAGACACAGAACGGTAATTAATATGATTAGCCTTTTGCTTGACGTTATCAAACAGCTAATAATGTGTTGCTAATGTTACACAAACCATGTTCCCGTTCATAACCTCAGAGTCAGGAAGCTGCCTTCTAAAAATTCTTGAAAAGCTTTGAACAACTTTGAACGTCAGTGGAGAAAGGCATGCAGTTCATCATTACATCGTAAAATACATCATATACGTAATTCACTAATGCTAAATTATTGCTAAATAATTAAAATATTGCTAAATGTACCCGATATCAACAGAAAAATATACTGGGATAACCGGGCTTCTCTTGAGACTCCCCTGCCTCGTAACAGTTAAAGATAAGCTAAAGCCCGCTCGGACTTTAATGGGATCGGTTACAATGGTATTTGTGATGTCAGAAACACCAGCGGTTTCAAACCGCATTAGAGTCTTTGGTTCACTGCAGTTTTAAGGGGAAAATACTCAGCAATGCTGTTGACTTGTGACTTTGCTCAAGGTTTGTCTTAAAAGCACATTAAAAACACCACATAGACATATAAACAACATTAAAAACTTGATTTGTACCACAGAGGGTCTTTAAAACTGCAAGTTACATTTACTGCAGTGGCATATAGTCACCGGCATGAGCAAATGCAACTCAAAACGCCAGCTTCCTCACTCGAATGAAAAGGTTATTAGTCTGAATAAAAGGCTAGTAGTACTGTGAAATGAATCAATGTAAATATGATCATTTGATAAAATGAGGCAAGCACACAGTTACATTGGGGATCATTTTACTTTAAATGGTGATTAAATGTTGGCTAAAACAGAGGTTATTATTGGCAGTATATTTTCATATCCTGTCAAGGAGACCGAATGCACAGTAAATGGTATCATATGGTGCTCGTTGTTGTATTGTATTTTAAAACACAAATCGCAATATTTGCAATTAACATCACCATTTAAAGTTAAATGATCCAAAATGTAACTGCAGTACGTACGGATGTGGAGGTCAACATGACTAACCACTACCATAACATATGAATTATTAATATTTTTTTATGTGAGTATTAGGACAAGAGTGAAGTATAACTTTATTTACTAAATAAATAATTGGTTATCAGGCAAATGTTACATCGTGACCATTGAAACATGTGGAATCATACAGAATCACGGGTATGTGAGCCCATAAATTAAGCCATACGTAGTTTTGTGCTCTGATTTGCGCGTTGGTCACTCAAATTTACAATTTACAAATATAATTAGTATTTATTTATTTAACATTTTCAGTCTTTTTGCCACTCCGGTCGACGGTGACGTCACGCGCATACCCTCTATTTCCATCATTATGTTGGAAAATACTCTTTCAGAATAAATCCTGCAACACTTGAGTATATTTTTAGTTCAATCTGTTAAGTTATTATAGCTGCCGTCGGCAACATTTTTTTGATCATATTCAGTGAAATCGACACTATAATCCGACAGAACAACATAAATAAAGTGGTTTTAGAAAAAAAACCCGAGCTTCTAACTCTACCTGGAGCGTGTTATTTGTTTTGCAAAAATCCAACGCTCCCGGTTCATTGTGTCCAATCAGCGCAGGGGGGTGTGAGATCTGACTGTCAATCACAGGTCGTGCACACGCCACCCCTCGCGCACGTTACAATCACATGCACACGCCTGAAGTTCGCGCAGTAACTAAGAGTGATGGCGGAAAATATTCCAATTCCTCAGTTAACCTCAAGAGCTAGGAGGTCAAAACAACACAGGAAAAGAGAACACCTGCTGAAAAGAAAGAAGTAAAGAAAGAAAGCGACCGTGCCCGTAATAAAACCAGGATCAACATCGGATCAGCATTTGAAAGGTGGAGAGATTTACGTGATTTAATTGGGTTCAAGCTGGATGCAGAGCTTGCAACATTTCTTCTAGACAGGTAATTGTGCTTTATCAACCAGTTACTTTATTTCTTAGTGTTATGTTAGTAATCTAAGTATGTTTGCCCAAATGTGTTGGTATGGATAGCTAACGTTAGTACTTGTTGGGCAGGTTCGTGGTGCACACGCACTGACGAGCACGAACTCGGTGGGAGGGTATTCGTTGATAGTGGGGGAGGGGCACGAGAGTTGTAAACATTCAAAATTTTGCCTAGGTCCACTCAGGCTATGTTTACACGGAAACGATCTGAAGAGAAAACGTGAAAGTGGCATTGCGTTATTACTTTTTATACTGCGTTTAGACGAGGGTTATGGGAGGGAAATCCGCGTGCATATGGTGACGCAAAAGTGTGTGAAATTTGATGTAGTATGCACTCCAGGCGGCTAGGTGGCAATGTGAAGCACTGACACACAATAACACCAATATCTGAGAATATTTTGTACAACTGCTGAAAAGACTCTTGTACGTTTATCAGAGCTGCTAGGGCAACTTGAAAGTCCGACGTATGGAAATAATCCGACATGTTGGTTGTTATTTTACTGTACTGGCGCATGCCTGTGACGTAAACGCGTACGCGTCGAGAGCCACCGTGAGCAGATTTGCGTTTAGACGGGAATGCGACGGTGGAGCGTTTTTAAGATTTCCACTCTGGAGGCTGGTTTCTCATTAGGTTTTTTCCTTTGTGTTTTATGTAATGACCACTAGGAGGTGCTCTAGGCATATGTTGGATTGGTTTTGACTGAAGGAATATACATTGTTGTTGAAAATTAAAGTACATATGAAAGTAAAACAGTGAAACACATTTGCTGCATTTTACAGTAAAATGAGATTTTGACTTAAATCATAATGTGTTAATTTTAATAATCTCATCCACCTGCAATAAATTGGAATGTTTTGTTTTTATTACTTGGCCCACAGACCCGCGGCTTATCAGCAGTGTCTGCAGATATTACCGTGATCTGTGCATCACTAGTGTGTATGCATTTCAAAAATGATGACCGCAAGATTCAAGTTAACCCAACATTTTTGACAATTTTGTCACTTACCTCTGCCGGTTCCACCACCTCTTCCAGGTCCACCTCCTCTGCCTTTTCCCTGTGGCTTGTTCTGCTGCATACCTCCCCGGCCACGTCCCTTCGATTGCACTTCCTCTTTCACCATATCTATGATCTCATCAGGGATTCGTAAGTATTTAATGGTACTTCCTCTGATGTAGCATTCCGGCATCCTCCAAAATTTATCTCCATCCTGCAAATCAAGATCAGCAGGCAGAAATAACCTTTACATTTCAGCACACACACAAATGCCATAAGCGCTCAATCATGTTTACGCAATCAATAATATTCAAAGAACCCCTCATCTCAAGGAGTGAAGTTTTAACTACCCTTGAAGTGCAAATAACTTCTCTCAAGTTGATGTTCATCCAGTTGTCACAGCTGACCAGATGGCCATTGTACGTCTCACCATTCTTTAACTCCACCAGCTGAAAACAAAAGCAGACTAAATTAAAAAACAGGTCAACTTTTTAATTGCCATTTATTTTTATTGGTTATGTTAGTTGGGTTTATTTCCCTTATAAAACAGCAAAAAACTGAATGCTCAGTTCATTTTCACCATAGGCATTTAAAAAAGATTCAATTAATTGTTTTAAGCCTTTAACTAAACCAACCAGGATCACCAGAAAACATTGCAAACTTTGATTTGAAGAAAAAATAATTGGTACATCACAAAACTATTGACAATATATTTGGTTACTGTAAAATATTCAGATATATCAGTTGATTAAAAGTGATTGGAGGCCTTACATCATTTTCAATCCTTTATGGGAGTGGATGGCCAATGCAGTGCTAAAATGATTTTGTGTAGTATTTTTAGTTTGATAGTTCTATCTTGTTGAAATCACATTTATAGTTTATGACTTTTTACTGAAGTTAAATACTTATAAGTACATAATCTTGAAAGTTGTCTGGAATGTAGGCTACTAAATGGACTGCATTTATATAGCGCTTTCACTGACCCAATGGCCACCAAAGCGCTTTACATATTGCCTCACATTCACCCATTCATACACCGACGGCGGTGTCAGCCATGCAAGGCGCCATCCAGCTCGTCGGGGGCAGCTGGGGTTAGGTGTCTTGCTCATGGACACCTCGACACTTGGTCAGGTGGAACCGGGGATTGAACCACCAACCTTTCAGCTTGTAGACAACCTACATGAACCACTGCCGCCCTACTAGGCTATATCATTTTGATAATAGAATAAATACATTTCTCTATGAAGAAAACTGATGAGATATTTACGTGTGGACTACCTCGATACTGAATGATCACTATATACATGTTCTATGGTATTGCTACTGTACTAAATTCCAAAAACAGCAAAGACCCTGGCATGTAGTATTACTCAAGGACATGGCTATGATAAAGTTGCATAAAACTGTGCGCACATATAGTGAGTTGCCTCTTACTCACCATCGGGTGGTTCTGTGCGGTCTTCAGTAAAGATAACGGGAGCTAGGAGAGAAGACATCAACCAGTAAAGGTGGTGAATCTGAACATTTAGATTTTAGACTTTCCAAAATCTACTGACAACCCTTATGAAAACTAACCATGGTTTTACCACAAAAAAAAAGGTTATTAAACCATGGTAACTGGGTCAATGATATGGCGTGCATATTTTTGTGTCCAAATGCATTATTTCCTTTTATAAATTCATGACATACATCACTTTATTCTATAAAGCCTATTTAGTTTGAAATTATTTTTATTACATTATAATAATACATATTAATGTTTTGTTATCTTAAACCCCCAACATGTCAGCTGGTGCAACTATATGAACAAGTGAACAGACTAAGAAAACTATTTAAAATGGTGTCTTAATAACAACGTACTAGAACTATACACAGTACTATGACATCATTTTAGGTTTGAAACCTTTCATATGAACAAATTGTATAAATATCAGCAGTTTTAAATCTGTTGAGATAGCCTAATTGGGAAAGAAAAAAAAGAAAAAAAAATATTTGTCCAGAAATTTGTATATTCTCAAATGTCAGGGTGGCACAACTGCTGCAAACATCATGGCTCTTTTGTTATGAATTGATAAGGTAATAACAGTAAACATGATGCATCATCCAGAGGAGCCTGACTGATCCTTGGGTAGGTTAGGTTGGTAGTGGTACACATTCCATGTCAGGTGGTACAACTACAGTATACAGTACATACACAAACATTTAGTTGAACCACCTGACATAGTCAAAATTTCATTTAAACACTTTAAAATGTTATTTAACAACTGAAACTTTAAACACACTGTTCATGACTCAAAAATATGCCTTGCATCAGTTTTTTTTTTTTTTTTTACAGCTTTTGTCAATGGCCCAACCACAAATTAACCATGGTTTTGCTACACTAATCAATTTAACCATGGCATTTGCAGTAAAACTGCAAAGTAATCAATCCCCACAAAGAAATAAAGGTTACTACACTTTACTATAACAAAACCATGGTTAATTTTAGTAAGGGAGTGAAAATCATTCATGACACCATTCATCTTTTTAAATCCTTATTAGTAATGGGAGTAAGTTACATAGTTTAAAATAAAAGTGTTATATTGCTTCTCTTTAGCTGACATTGAATTGTATTTTGTCGGCATTGGCCATTGAAAACGCATATTCTGTTGACTAACGTTACTAAAGCGCATCGCGTGTCTGTAGCACTGATGATATATAATATAGACTATGTCTAAAGTAATATCTATAATATATAGATCAGTGAGGTCTGTAGTGGTTTGTAACGGATATTATTTTAAGCAATAAGTAAATTATTAATTTAAACACGGTTCTACGTCTACCGTAAAGCTAGGTGTTCGTCTATATACGACACTACATATAGGGCGCGCTCGGGAATGCAGACCAGTAACGTTAAACTACAACTTCTCTAAACACAGGAACTGAGCTTCAGTTTGACTAGTCTGTACGTTTATAGATGTTCGCTTACCATGCCAGCTGAACGACTGATCCGCCTTTATTATCTCTAGAAAATTTTAATTAGATGAGATCTTAAATCACGAATGTTTGTTGTGAATCTTCTTTGCAGCACAAGGTGGTCTGCGAAGTGCGAACGAGTGCGAACCATTTACTGTTGTACTTCCAGGGAAAAGCGGAAGCTGTCAAAATAAAAGTTCACTAATTTATTATCACTGCAGTTTCAGCATAGTGATATTTACTGCAATAATAGAATACATTTACGGCACACGTGGACGGTTTGACAGACAAGGTTTAAACCTAGACCCAGACTAAAATGCCTGTTTCAGCAACTGAAAACAACTTACACTGATACATTTTAAAATATGCCAGTGCCATAGACCTGCCAAGATGCACACTAAAAATGACAAACAGTAGTAGCATTTTTATTATTATTATTGTTTGATGTTTGTGATTGGTTAAAACTATTTGTGATTGATGTTTGTCAAAATATGTTTTTTAGTTGTAAAGCATATATTGCTTGTTTTCCCTATTCCACCGATATAGAAAACCTTGGAGTTTTCGTACCCTCAGCGCAAAAAAAAAAAAAAAAAAAAAAATCTGGTTCAGGGGTGAGGGTATATTATGATTGTTATATTATCAGGAACCCCCAAACTCCTAGAAAAAGGGGTGAAATTATTTTAGAACACACTCAACATAGTTCATTAAATGCAGTTTATTTTGAAATATTGATCACAGATATTTTATACACTCGTTTATGCTATATACACAACTATGCTAATTGTACAATATCAAAAACACTTCTGGAGTCTACTGTCGTTTTTGCATTGTTTTTTTTTTTTTTCCTTTTTGTTCTGGAGGCTTTCTTGATTTTTTCCTTTCAGTTTCTTCTTGTTTTTGCTGATCTTATCTAGTTCATTTCTCCTTTTTTCTTCCAAATCTGGATCCTGTGATTGATACAAAAGAAGGTTGGGATAAATAAAAAATACATGGTTAATTTTGAATGTTTGTTTATGCATTATATGTATTTAATATCTGAAGAAAGTGAAAAAAACTGCACACACAACGTCATTCGGGAAGTACTTTAAAAGTACTTGTGATAATCTATAATCTTTTCTGATAGTGTAAAATGTTTAAAGAATGCATTTATAATAAAACAGCTCACTTTTCCCTCCAGAATCATCTGTTTCCTTTTGTTTATCTTCTTTTTCTCATCAAAATCAGTGGACTCCAGTCTCTATAACAGAATTAACAATTGTAAGATTATGGTTGCATGTGTTATATAAAATGTATATTGAAAAAAAAAAAAAACTTCTCTCACAATTTCACACTGTCGTCTTGTTACGTTGACTTGGGTGAGGATCTTCAACACCTCTTTCTCTTCAACAGGATACTCCTTCAGTTTCACCTCTAAACACACAAAACGGTAATCATAAACATACTCTTACAGCAAGTAGTTTCATAGAGAGTCCATTACTATTACTTGCATTTACAGTGCTTTTATCACAATAGACTATGTAGATTCTAGAGTAAAGTTCTCTCTAAATGAGAAAATCTGTTTTAGATGTGAACTTACGGGTCTGTTCCTCAACAGCACTGATGAGGTGGATGTCATACTGTGTGACTAGAGTGATTGACACACCATTTCGGCCTGGACAACAGGAAGAGGACGTTATGAAACAGATGGTCCAATTCTGAATCTGTATTTGTAATAGCAATCCAATTCGATGTACTCCTGCAGCTTCAAAATATGCTGTTTACTTTGGATACAATGCTGAACCATTGCAAAAACAACAATCACATTCACTTTTTTTTGTGTGTAGTGACGATAGCAGATGTTATGTCACGTCAGAAATGATATATTTTAGCAGAGTGGTTTTTCAACTGGTGGGTCACACTCAAAACCCCAAAATGGGCCGCAGGTCTTTTGAACAAATTCATCTGTCACTTGGTATGGCTAACACTAATACAACATCTGACCCAGTGTTTGTAAAATCCCAGTTTTCCATGCATATTTAAAATGGTCACTTTTTGACATGTCATGTTTATAATTTAGTTTAATGCTTGGAAGTTCACGGTAAATGTTAGAACACGGGTTGGATAATGAAACTGAAATACCTGGTTTTAGACCACAATGATATTTTAGTATGGTGGGGCCATACTGTGCTATTGATGCCGTATAGGCAATAAAGCATTGATTTGTCTTGGGAATGACAAATACAAGTCCTTCACAGTGGCCAGAGTGATTTTGAGCCATTCTTCCAGAACAGTCGCCAGGTCTCTATATGATGCTGACTTGCTCCTCCAAAATACCCCAAAGTAGCTAAAAAAATATTTAGATCTGGCTTCAACTTCACTTTCATGTTCATCAAACCATTCTGTACCACACAAAATAAAACTACAGGTACTGCGTTAGATTAAACTGGGAAGGGTCATAGCACTTGCATATTGAATATGCAATATCCAATTAAAAAAATTATCCAATTTATCTTTGGATAAACGCATCTGCTAAATGAATACGTAAGCCTTGTTGTGTGTATTGGTGCATTATCCTGCTGATACCCCTTCAGGGTACAATGTTTGAACCATTAGGTTGCACGTGATCCTTCAGAATGGTTCGGTAGTCCTGGGCAGTGACGCACATCAAGCACAGTATGGAATGCCATGATATTGCAGCCCAAACCATCAGGGATCCAACCCGATGCTTCAATCTGGACTCAGAGAACAATACATGTTTCACATGCTCCACAGCCCAAGATTTGCACTGTTGGCACCAATGAAACTGACATTTAGCACTGACAAGAGTGATCAAACGACCAAAAGTGACTCTGATGAGCTCCCGAAGAAAAGTTTTGGTGGAAACAGGAGAGTTGAGGTGTGCATTTAATTCTGCAGCGAGTTGGGCAGCTTTTATATGTTTTTTGGGATAAAATCCAGGTTGGTACTTGAACATCCCTTTCAGACAGCTTTCTCTTGCGTCGACAGTTACTCCTGTTGGATGTGGTTATATCCTGCGTGGTGGTATGCCGACATTATCCTGAATACCATAGCTATCGATACACCTCAAAGACTTGCTGTCCTGGTCACAGATGAGCCAACAATTTGTCCTCTTTTTTACTGTGATATGTCTCCCATTATGTTGTGTGTATTGCAATATTTAATGTACAGCTGTGCGATTGCTCTGGTAATTCAACCTTCACCCTCAATAATACAGTAAAGTGTTTCAGTTCCATTGTCCAATCCCAGTATTTCGTGTGTAATTTTAAAGGTCATTTTTGCTACTTGGTATGATTATTTTATAGAAAATGTTTTATTATATTGTATATTATAAGGCTGTTAGAATATTTAAAATGATTGATTTTAGTATTTAATATTTTATAGGTTTAATACATATTACAGACACATAGTATAGAATTTTAATATTAGATCTAATATTAAAATAATCTGCTTATTGGTATAAGCCAGAGAAGAATAACAATGTCTAATTTACAAGATAACACAACTGTGGGTTGACAGAGTTATGTTAATAGAGCTCTAAACTCACCAGCTCGAGCGGTTCGTCCCACTCTGTGGATGTAGATTTTTGGCAAACCTGGTGTGTTGTGATTAATAACAACTTGCACTGTAGGAATATCTAAACCCCTTCAGATAAGAACAGAACAAACACATACAAACACGAGAAAGTGGAATAAATTAGAAAATGGCAGAGAGCAATGGTGAGGTGGCTTGAGAAAAGTTTGCTCTGTACCTGGCAGCAACATCTGTGGCTATGAGAATTTTAAAGACGTTGGACTTGAACTTTGCAAGGTTGGCAAAACGCTGTCTCTGAAAGGGGAAGAAAATAAAAGCCATTAGTAGACATTAGGCACTGAGTGAGAATCAATTTTAACTAAATAACATGTCACTTACCTGTTTCATCATTGAGTGCAGAGAGATGGTTGGGAAATTGAATTCACGCAGCATCATTGTGAGTATTTGACAGTTCCTGGAATATTTACACCACAATATCACATAACAATATCATCATTATTGGTATCAAATCATAGATTTCTACATTTTCTTTTGAAAATGTGAGTGGTGCTTGCTTGTTCCAACTTGCTAATATAATGCTATGGCAATCTGGGGAATTTCTAGGAGGTTATTTGGGTGTTCAGTTAGTTTACCAGTTCAAAAGAGCCCCTTAGATATGACTCAGTTTCATCCTTTAATGCAAGTCTATGGGATTTGTCCACCAGGTAAAAGGTTAAGTCTGATTGCTCAAAAAAGCTCCTCAACAAGATGTCCATTTTGAGGTAGCATTCATGCCCTCTGTATGCAGTCTGGTTATGATGTAAAGTTGAATACTTATAGTAGGGATTTGCCTTACCAAGCACCACTGCTAAACCCTGTAATGATTTTTTTCAGCAACTGAAAACTTACTTGCATGTGTTAGTGAATATCATGATAGACCAATCATCGTGTTCATCCTGGAACTTTTGGATGAGATGGACCAAGTACGCATCTTTGACTTTCTCAGGAGTGAGGATGAATCTCTGATCCAGTTCTTCTACAGTCCGCACACTGTGAGAGAGCCATACCACATACAAATAATATTAGAACAGCTTTAATGCCAATGATGACCCTCTTCCAACAAAATAGTGTTGGTGAACATCTCTGAATTAGTGCATCACTTCAGAACCAAATGATGACGTAACTGCTTACATTACAACATAACCTGGCCACAAACAAAGTCCCGCTCCTAGTTTAGAAAATACTTTAACATCCTAAGTTATTTAATGCAGTGTCTTTGCATGAGTTAGACATTTTAATGTATGTATGTATATATATATATATATATATATATATATATACACACTACTGTTCAAAAGTTTGGGGTCAATATTTTTTTTTTTTAAAGAAATTAATACTTTTCTTCAGAAAGGACGCATGAAATTGATATAAAGTGACAGTAAAGACATTTATAATAATGCAAAATATTGATTTTTTTAATGAAATGCTTTTCTCTTGAACTTTCAAAGAATCCTGAAAAAAATGAATCACTGTTTGCACAAAAATATGAAGCAGCACAACTGTTGTCAACTGTGATAATTCTTATAGCATCAAATCCTCATATTAGAGTGATTTCTGAAGGATCATGTGACACTGAAGACTGGAGTAATGATGCTGAAAATTCAGCTTTGATCACAGGAATAATTACATTTTAAAATATATTCACATAGAAAACAGCTGTTTTACATTGAAATAATATTTAACAATATTACTGGGTTTGTTTTGTATTTTTAATCAAATAAATGCAGCCTTGGTGAGCAGAAGAGACTTCTTTTAAAAACATTAAAAAAATCTTACCGACCCCAAACTTTTGAACGGTAGTGTACGTACATACACACATACACACAGTGCTGGTCAGAATTATTTGCCCCCTTGCTAAATATGATCAAAGATGGCTGTAAAAAAAAATAAATCTGCATTGTTAATCCTTATATATATATATATATTTTTTTTTTTTTTTTTTTTTTTTTTGCAAAAATCTAACCTTTCATTGAAGTAAAATAATTGATAGTGGAACAAAAAAAAGGCAAGGCAAGTTTATTTCTATAGCACATTTTATACACAATGGTAATTCAAAGTGCCTTACATAGAAGAAATTAAAACAAAAGAAATCAGAAAAATTAAAACAGTTTAGAATAAAAGATAAAATACAGAAATAATCAAATGAAATCAGAATAATTAAAACATTAAATAAAATACAGTACAAACAGTCGGACGAGCAGTGGCACAAGTGCTCATTCAGTAAATGCACAGCTAAACAGATGTGTTTTGAGTCTGGATTTGAATGTGACTACTGTCGGAGCACATCTGATCTCTTCTGGAAGCTGGTTCCAGCTACGGCTGGCATAGTAGCTAAAAGCACACTCACCATGCTTAGAGTGAACCCTTGGTATTTCTAGCTGATGTGATCCTAGTGATCTGAGTGATCTGTTGGGTTTATATTCAGTGAGCATATCTGCAATGTATTGAGGTCCTAGGCCATTGAATGATTTATATACCAGTAATAATACTTTAAAATCAATTCTATATGCAACTGGCAGCCAGTGTAAAGACCTGAGGACTGGTGTGATGTGTTCATATTTTCTGGTTCTGCTCAGAATCCTGGCAGCAGCGTTCTGTATGAGCTGCAACTGTCTTATGGTCTTTTTAGGAAGGCCAGTGAGGAGACCATTACAATAATCCACCCTGCTGGTGATGAAAGCATGCACAAGTTTCTCTAAGTCTTGACTGGAAACAAAGCATCTAATTCTTGCAATATTTTTCAGATGATAGTATGCTGATTTAGTTATTGCTTTGACATGACTACTGAAACTAAGGTCTGACTCTAGAGACACACCCAGATTCCTGACTTGATTTTTAGTTGTTTGACCCCTAGACTGAAGGTAAGCGTTCACCTTGAGAACTCCATCTTTGTTTCCAAAAGCAATGACTTCAGTTTTGTCTTTGTTTAACTCAAGAAAGTTTTGGCAAAAAAAAAGTAAGTAAAGTGAAGTAAAGATAATAAAATACTCAAGTATATTTTTCAGGTGTCTGTTCTTTATTTATGTACAGTAACAAAGTAAAAACATAGCTTCAAGCAGCCATTATCAGGGCCAAGCGCAAAGACGACAACAAACCATGCCAACATGTCTGGGAGTGTCAGACCAACTGCAACAATGAGCAACAATGATTAAATACATTAAGATAATTTTAGTCCAAATGAAAAAAATAATATTTACAGTCAGTAATATGATTTAATGGTTTGTCACTTTTGACCAATAGGTGGCGAAGTTACGAAATTGATGTGGTGTGGTTAGAGTGAGGTGAAAATGACACATACAAAGTTTGGTGTCAATATGTCAAGGCATTGCAGTGATAAAACCTTAATAGTCATTTTGGCAACATGCCTCATCTTTGCTGCTGCGGTATACGAAAATGGTTTTGTCTATTGACACGAAAACCATAAAAATATGTCGGCATGGTCTGGAAATGATATGATACGATTCGATTTTGGTGAAAATCAGACAAATGGTCTAGGAGAAGTTTGAAAACGTAGGTTTTAAAAAAAAAATAAAGATGGCGGACAGGAAGTTTGGCTGACTAAGCATTTTGGAAATTTTGTTATAATTTTTACCACAAGGTGTCACTAACCCCAAACTTTTGGAGTACCTTCAAGGCATGGTGCTGTGTGATGACTCGTATTTTGAAGTCAATGGAAATGTAATGTTTTGTTCTATTATAGCGCCAACAAGAGGCACAATCCCACAAATGTTTTTATGTGTCCTCAGATTGAGCCAGTACATGTGTCAAATTTTCATTTTGGAGTTATAGACATTTATATGTATAAACACAAAAAATGACCCACACCTGACTTTTTGCATTTTCTTGCCACTTAATATTAATATTTTGACATTTGGGCATTAGCTTATTGCCAACGACCTGTTTCCGAACTTCCTAAGGTAGTTTCATCTCGACAGGTCTATCGGTTTCGAAGATATTGGCAAATTTTTTTGAAGCACTAAATCACAACTCTACACAAACCTTAAGGCAAAACCTAGCATGTTTGATATCGCTGGACTCGGCAAGTATTCAGGAATCTTAGGAGATGATCTAACGAGACCAGTTTTGTGATTTTTGGACAAACCTTTCAGAAGTTATAAGCAAAAATAGCCATTTTCTGTATCTCCGGACCAGTAGGTGGCTCTGCACCGAAACGCAGCATGTAGCTTCAAGTCATGCATGTGATGACATGTACCAAGTTTGGTCTGAATATGATAAAGTGTAGTGGAGATACAGGCTTACGTCTGTTCTCGCAAGCGTTACTGTACGTTCACACTGCCGCCGACTTGAGCGTCAAAGAAGCTCTGGCCACCCTGTCAAGGACGCTTGTCAAAAACTACGGGGAAGCTTGTTGACGCTTTGGTCGCTCTGACGTAGCAGGGAGAAGAGAAGTGTCACAACATGAAATGTAATAAACAGAAAAAACAAGAAATACATTGAAGAAACCTTTTATAATGACAGCATTTTTATAACCGTTTTGGTCACATTTGGTTGGGGGAAAAAATAAAAATTAACTATTATTATTACCGTGAGCATATGAATTGCATTCCCGCTTAAAACGAGCGTTCGTAAATATTTCAAATAAAAGTTGCGCTCATTCTCAAACGTGTATCACTGGATCATTATGGATAATTGCGAAGTTGTTGTGTTTGGTGCTGCTGTATTGTATTTGCGGAGAAGACGTCGGACTCAGAGATTTTGGGTTCATGACACCCTCCAGGACCGTTATCAATTCGTATCACCGACTGGTGCAGCAGCTACGGCTCGATGACGAGAGGTTTTTCTCGCAACTAATGTTTTGGTAGGAACGAAAGTTTACATTGTGTGTTTCTCCGGAATCAGCCAGCGCTAAGGACGTATATTCCGATTGGTTGCTAGCGTTTTGCAGCTGCTTGCCGCTGAACCGCGTCATAGCTCATTACCAAAGTTGAGCTACTTTTAACTTTCTGATTGACGCTCAAAACGCCCAAAACGCGACGCCGATGGATTTGACGCTCCTTGCAGCTGAGAGAAGCCAGCTTCCATTGAAAATGAATGACTTCCGGTAGCTTTGGAAGCTCAAGTCGGCGGCGGTGTGAACGTGCAGTTACATAAAATTAGTTTGCGCAGTATTTGAGAACAGTTTGATGAATCGACATCAATTCCATAACTTTTTGTCGGCATAATCTGAAGATGATCTGGTTAAATTTTTTGCGAAAATCTGAGTAACGGTAGGTTTTTATTAAAATGGCAATTAAAAATGGCAGACAGAATTTCTTGACGGTGGAAAATGACCATACAATGGTGCAATCGAATCGTCTTGAGCCGATTTCAAAACGTGAATTTAATTTTTTAAAATTTTATCCCTTATGGTTCAAAAGTTATTAGCATACAAATGAGTGAAACTTTGGACAGTTGGTGGCGCTAGACTACACAGTTCCAACCACACAACTTTGCGATGCTGTTTGCCAATGTTCGTTAGAATTATGATCTCAGGAAACACAGACTCGTTGAACTATGCTGATAACGGCAGAACTTGCAACCATAGTTGGCTAACGATGCTTTTGGGAAACGCACCATAGGGCAGCAATATTAATAGATGCGTTCAACGTGAAGCGGCGCTGCACTGCACAGACCGATTGGTGAATGACATCAAAGTACCACGAGAGGAATTCGAAAACATACAGAGCTGTCTGCTCTCTAATCGCTCTCAAGGTACTTTGATGATCAGTCTGCGGAGCTTCAAGTTGAACACACCTATTTTCTCCTTTACATCTCAAAACATTCTCCTGACACACATTTGAGCATGACTTACTCTGATTTGTGCTCCCAGAAGAAAGGCCTGTTCATGGCGATGCTCTGCAGCTGCTGTAGCGTGTCCGTGAGTGTGGCACTGAACAGCAGCGTCTGGCGTTTTGCGGGCACAGCACTGAGAATGACCTCAAGATCTTTAGTGAAATCTGTGCAGCCCTGCTCTAAAAGACGGTCAGCTTCATCCAGGATCTGCAGAGAAACACACAACGATTCAATGAAAACTGCTTTAAAACTTAAAAGCTTAATTTATGTAGATAAAACACATCAAAATCTTACTAAAAATTGGATTCTGTTCAGGTTAACTGTGTCAGAGCTTCGGATGTGATCAGCAAGTCGTCCCGGAGTGGCAACAACAACATGCGGCTTTTTCGACAACTCCAAACCCTGAGTGACCATGTCTAATTGAGGAAAAATAAAGTTTGCCTCTTAAAGTGCCCCTAATATACTTCTTCGGATATTACCTTTCATGCAGTGTATAATATAGTAGTTTGTGAATGTAAAAGGTCAGCAAAGTTTCAAAGATCAAAGTGCACAATGAATGAGAAAAGAGACAAGCGATTTTGAACTGCCTGAAACGAGTCGTCATTAATTCTAACCTATGTTTGTAACACATTTGCATAATGCCAGCCTATGGCCTTCCAACAACATCTACTTTGACCCGCCCTCAAACTCTGTAGCTGTGGCCAGGAAGAGTTTGGTTTGTGTAGTCAAAAAGTTGTTGAAAAGATGCTATAATCTGTGCTGCGAAAGCAAGGGATGAGGACTCGGGCTCGAGTTGATGCGGCAAAACCAACGTCATCATTACTGTTCATATCACTGTGTATCAAGTGCTGAGGAAGCCTCTGGGGATAAAATTCAGATATGATAATAGGTTTTTCGCTTCCAGCATGAGTTGTAAGCAGTAGACCAATCAAAACAGACTAGATCCTCTAACCAATAAGAGCAGAGTAGGCTATTAGAAAGGACGGGTTTAGAGAGACTGAATCCTTCATCTAACAGTTTCAGTCACAAAGAGGTGATACTGCAATGTATATTATTATTAGTTAATTAAAGTTTTTTTGTTTTTCCTACCCTTGATGCATGTAAACCTATTGTAGGAGAGCTCCTAAACAAAATTAGGAACCTTTAAAATAGCATAATAAGGGCACTAATAAATATGCATTCTATAAATGACAGTTTTCTATAAAATATTAAGCAATGAGCCCTAAAGGATGACCAAGTAGAGCTCTGAATATTATCTTACCCATTCCTCCCACAATGATACAGTCCTTTAAGCCTAGGGGCTTCCCTAATGCTCTGAACTGTTCTGCGATCTGGTAAGCAAGCTCTCTGGACAGAAAACAGACAAAAATGAATACATGTTTACTAATAAATTTGTATAAATTTTAAAGTTGTTTCTCTTTAGTTAATGAACTATGAACTAACATGAATGATAAAGGTATAATTAATATATTATTTTTTTATATTTGAAAAGTACAGAACATTTTCATGGTTCAGTACTGTTTTTCAATTTTTGTAATAAAGTTCAGCACTATTTTATGTGTTATGTTTGTTTTAATTCAGTATCCATGTTAAAAACTATCGGTTGATTAATCGGTTATCGGCCAACCTAGTTATCATTAATGGAAAAATTCACTGTCGGTCGACCTCTATTTGAAATATCTTTATGTAAATACAGATTTGAATGTTCTGGCAATAAAAATCATAAAGTATAAAAATTAAACCTGGTAGGTGTTAACACCAAGCAGAAAACACCATAAGGGTCCTCAGATAACTTCTGCACCACTGGAAGGACAAATGCTGCCGTTTTTCCACTTCCAGTTTTTGCACAGCCCATGCAATCCCGACCTATGTGAAAGACAGAATTCGGATAAAGCAAATTAAAAAATAAATAACAACTCGGTTTTGTTCAAAATGACCCCCGACGACATAATCACAATCACACTTTATTATTAACACACTTAATTCCACCAGTGACATTAGTTTTGAGTTTAAAGACTTTAATGAGAGTTTAAAACTATAATGAAAGGCCAGATTGCCTCGATTACAGCAAATATATATATATATATATATATATATATATATATATATATATATATATTTAAATGTGTAGCTGTCCATAAAAGCAAGAACGTAATGATACAGATACAACAGATATATAGCGGGCACATATAATATTCATATGCTTATTATTATTATTCATTAATTAGATTACTCATAACCATGATCACATGCCATTCTGTTCACAAAAGTTAACAACAGTCAAATATTCTATATTTGTATAAATATTTACATAATATATTTGGCTTTGTATAAATGTAACAATAGAAATATTAAGGCATACATAATAACAAAACATTGTTTTTAATTATAGTCTAATAATCAGTTATCATTGTGCCAAAAGCAAAAATATAAATTTCCCCTCCAAATTACTTTCTAGTAAAAACATTAAGACAATATTAAACCAAGAATATATATTTTTTAATACGTTTTTTGTTGTTATTGTTGATATAGATATTTACCCTCCAATATGGCAGGAATGCATTTCTCCTGTACAGGGGTCGGTCGGCTGATGCCCATCTGCTTACACTGCTGAATCAACCACTCACACAGTCCGAGAGACTCAAACGTGGCCATTTTACACAGGGTTATTTAAAAACGAAATGTCCAAAACATAAACTATTCTGTATTAATGTTGCTTTGAGCGCATTTAAATACCCTTTGCGAGTTGATAATAAGCTTCCTCGTGCGAATACGTGACGGACGCGTAAATTGGACGTCATATGATGAGGCCTTGAAAAAAGGAAATGACCACGCCCATTACGTTAAGAACTGCGCTTTTTGACAGCGAAAATAGCGCGAGAGATTATGCTAAAAACATTGCAACAATCCCAGGCTAGGTATGAATGCCTTATGTATTTACACGAATACACTTATTCTGATTAGCTGTGTCATTTAGGGGCAGATGTAATGCGAAGGAGCTCGTGAGTGGTGTTCTCGTGAGCGCGCAGCTGAAACCGCGGGGTCGAGCAGAGGGTGAGAGGCGCGTGCAGGTGAGCTGAACAACTCTGTAGTGTTCAGGCCCTACAATATTAATGCAGTAGAAATCATTACTTTCCTTTCAAATTCTCGTAGCAGCCTATTCACTAGAAACTGTAAGTATGAAATGGGCTGTTGCTGTTGTTTGTCATTGACGTGTGTATTCCCTGTTTTATCAAGATTGAGAATGGTTAGCTTTTATTTGGGCTTCTGCACATGATGACCTTCCTCATCCTCATCCTCGCTGAGCATGGCGGAGTCAGATGGTGTGGAGTTCTCTGTGAATCGAGCTCAAAGCAGGTAGGCATGGATGTAGCATTAACTGTGGCATGCGATGGGTTTGATGCATGCAGGAGTGAGGTAACTTAGCTCCAAAATTCAACAGGGTGAAGTGCAAATATTACTAAAGAAAACTTTATTAGTTTTATTATTCAGTCATTATTTAGATATTTTTTGAGTATTAGGTGCACTCAGTAATTTTTTGTTAAAGTGTTATACGTACATAAATGAAAAGTGCTTTTGAAAAATATCATTACAGTGATATTTACCCCAACATATGTAATGAAGAAGGCTTCAGACATAATTTTTCAAAAAAAAAAAAAAAAAAAACATTTTTTTTTGTTCTGCATGAAGTTGGTCGCCCTCTTATGGGTGTGTAGGAAATGCATTTTATCTGTCCTGTATTGGTAATTGAGCAATAGCAAGAGTTATTTTTTTTATACCTTTATTGATATCAGTTGAATATAAATAGGAAGTTGTCATTGCACTTTCCCCTATTTTTACGTTTAGATTGCCTTATTAATATTTGAAAACACTAATAATTTATTATGAGTCTTTATTGTAATCTTTAGCCAATTTTGAAATTAGAATCCATTATTTATATACTGTACATTAGAGCTGCAACTAATGATTATTTTGTTAATTATTATAATTATATAATTAATAATATAATTGATTAATCAGCAAACAAAATCCACAAATTATACAAAATTCTATTTTACATAAATTAATTTAAAACCATTATTTTAAAAAGAAAATGTTATTTCATATCCTGCCCAATCTTGTTCTCAAAACAATGGGAAATATAAAGGCTATGAAAACAAATATAGGGAATGTATCTATGCAGGCTATACATTGTTTGTTCAAAAAAGGGTTAATATATTAACATTACGTTCTAAACAAAAAAAAAAAATCAACTGGTTATTTACCATTTTAAAGCAGAATTTAAAATGACTAAATCAAAAATTGTAATAAACCAGAAACAAAAGCACAAAATGTTAACTTGTACATGGTATGAGGAACACACACATTTACTCGACTGAACATAGTAGCCGCTGCCTAATGATTTTACATTTAAAGGCTACTCCAACAATAGTCCCTTTACTGTTACTGCTCTCATTAAAATACGATTACTTGTGTTAAATGTAGAAATTTAAATCTAGATCAAATTTCTAACAAGAAATATTTCAGCAAAATGAGATAAGGATATAACTGTAAAATGTAAGTTATGCTTTGAGGAAAACATGCCTCAAAAGCATTAAACAGCACATGCATCTGTCAAAGCAGGACAGGGCAAGCCGCGGTAAATGCTTAAGCTTTCGGTTGAAGCTCTTCAAGGTGTAGTAAACGATTTCTGAGAAACACTGTTGATACTTGAAACTGACACCCAAATAAACACACCCCAACCCAGAAGACACACACCCCTCCCTTCATTGGTCCACCCCCATAAGTATGCGTGAATCAGCTGTGATTCAACAACTACAACAGCATATCTCGGTTATGTGAAACATGGCAAAACCAATCTTACTCGCATATCGAGCAGAAACAAAGCAACCCCGGCACCCGTTTTCAGGCCTACCCACTCTAACATTTCTCCAACGCTGGAAAACTATTAACTATTAACAGCTGACTTTTTTCTCTTTGATAATATTTCAGCCATTTCGCTTTCTTCAGTCTTTCCACAAACGTCCCACTTGCTCACTCATCCACTATTGCTGATTGGATACAAGAGTTGTGGTACTCGATCTGATCCACCTTGTTTTTTCTCCTATTTACACAGCCAGGATTATGTACAAACACCTTTTTTTCAGCACACACAGAACAGACATCTAAATTTTTTTTTTTTTTTTGGTGGTGATTTCAATTATCAACAGCAATTTTCAGAAATCGCTTACTTCACCTTTAATATAAAGCATTCTCATGTTTTGGTTTGGGTCATGCACCTGTCCCGTAACAGTTCACTCTGTGTCCTCCACTATTTTCCATATGCGTTTTGTTAAATGTGTTATTTCACTACACACAGACACGGCTAATCAATAATCAAATTCATTGTTGATTTTCATTATAATCAATTTTGTTGTTTCAGCCTAATGTACATTAGAATTATGTAAATAAAAAAAATCACATGCAGAATAAAGGAGATGATTGATTTTCATTTGAATGTTTAATTCTTAATTAATTTTGACAGACTAATATAAAGGATTAATACGTTGTTATCGGCTATAATATGATAACATATAGTCTACAGGGATTGGCAAGCTCGGTCCTGGAAGGCGACTGTCCAGCCGATTTCAGCTCCAACCCTAATCAAACACACCTGATCCAGCTAATCAATGTCTTCAGGATTACTAGAAAACTACAGGCAGGTGAGTTTATCAGGGTTGGAGCTAAACTCTGCAGGACAGTGGCCCTCCAGGTAGGGCTAGGTAGCGATTCAGATTCTGCTTATTGATTCCCAGTTTCGATTCCAATAAGGTAAAAAAAAAACGAATAACTCAAACATTTTTATATCAAACATATTTATTCGGTGTTTTTTTGCAGTTTTTGGCTGCATTTACACTGCAAGTCTTAATGCACAGATCCGATCTTTTGACCATATCTGATTTTTTGGCCCGCCTTGTTTACATTCACTTTAGACAGGACTGGTATCTGATATCTGTGTTTACATTAATTCCTGCCCAAAATGATGTTCGGTGATCATTTACTATGCACATGGTAGACCCTGGTTTTTAATGCTATAAAAATTATTTATATAATTCATGTTGGGTGGATTATTTGCCTACATGGACAAGATAACAGCTGTCATGAGTCATGAATGTTTTGCAGCGCAAAATCTTACGGAACAGATATTTAGTCCAGAAATAATTTTCGTTTATCTACAGCTCAGATCTAGAATTCTGAAGTGAAATAAAGTAGCCCTGTAATATTTTTTTTTACATTTTTTTATGAATTCGAATGAATTAAACAGAGAGAGAGAGAGAGAGCGTGCACGCCTAATAGTGAAGCTTGTTGGTTTAATTACAGTGATGTTATCACCTCATTGCTGAGAAATAATGTAGCTTTCAGTAGTGAAGCTGTTTTATTTATACAAGTCATGGCCAGAGGTTGAAAACCAGCTCCTGAATGTTTCTGTTTTTGCGAAATTTCTTTTCTTTACAAAGATTCAATATAAAGTTCCCACCTAAATGAAAAGCTGTGAGCGAGCGCATACAGGCACTTCTGCCTTATAATACAATATTAAAAAGCTATCTTTGTGAATAAACGTGTCGTCCTTGCCTTTTGCTGGCTTGGAATTCAAAGGGGAATCGAATATGTATGTTTAGACGTAGATCGGATGTCCAAATATCGGATATGTATCTGATTTAAAAAACACATTTGGAAGTGGCTCAGATCGGATGTGAAAAAATCAGATCTCTTGTGGATTTTTGCGTTTACACGTGTGCAACAAATTCCGATCTGTGTCAGGGGAGTAAAAGGTTGGATTTTTTTGTGCCAGTGTAAATGCAGCCTTTGTGTCTCTGTTGCAGCTGAAATACCATGAACAAAAACAACTAGACTAAGTAATAGACATTTCAAACATTATTAAAGACAAGTAAACTTGAATAAGAAAAAAATAAGAACAAATAAACTAATTAGCAACGGCTAAAATAAATACAACTGAACAAAATTTCAGGAACAGAAATTGTAATCAAATGATAAATAACTGCATGGTTTTCTTTAAAAAAAAAACTACTATAGATTAATCCTCCTTAAAGTTACAAAAGTGATTCCATCAAGATCAGTCAGTAAAATTCCAACGACTGCTTGTTGCTTGGTTTTTGTGGAGCTTATGGGTTCTTTATCCATTCTTTTGAATAATTTAAAAGTAAGTGCTATTACAGGGATCATGTTGATGCGTCAGTTTAGAAACTGAGACCAATTGGTGGAGCGTCAGGAAACAGCAAACTCATCAAGCTACTTCTGAAGTTATATGGGCTGTGTAGCCAGAGACAATGATCAGGGAGTGGTGAGAGATACAATTCCTCGTAGACTGATTCTCTTTTTTTTTTTTCAGCATGGCTAACAACAAGAATAGCACGCTCCGTTGTACTTTCTCGGCCCCCAGCCACAGCAACACTCTCCTGAGGGGGTTGTCCGTGTTGCGTGATCAAGGTCAGTTGCTGGATGTTGTTCTGGCCATTGACAACGAGCGCTTCGAGGTTCACAAAGCGGTTTTGGCCTCCTGCAGTGACTACTTCAGGTGAGATATACACAGTTTGTTAACACCAATCAACTGAGCTGTAAATCGAGAAATAAGTTACCAGGTTAATCCTTGTTCTTATTGATGACCCAATTAAATGACCTGACTACTGCATATATAGACTTAGATATATAGATATAGATTTTGTCAGTGTTAAAGAGGTCAAAACATGGATTTTTTACATTAATTTAATATGTTCCTTTAGGAAGTATTATAATTAAAAATATTTTTAATATTTAAAACTATTAACAGCCCCCGCTATTGCATGTAAGTGTAAGTAAAGCATTATCCTTATCCACCATTTACAGGCAAAGCATCATTAGTTTAATTACAGTTGCAATGTAGCTTCTGTCAGATCCAATACAGTTGACTGATTCATCTTTCAACAAAAATCTTTTGCAAACTCTCTTTTGCACTATGCCTTGTTTACAAAACAATCTGCAGTCTAATTCTCCAAAGAGACATATAAACCTCCGAGGCGATCCGGGACGCCATTAAAAATAATCTGTCAGTTCCTGACACTGGGATCCTTCTGAATGCTGTACAGATGCTAGCATGGTTTTTAAACTGGACGCATTAAAGCAAATGTTCCTTTACTCTTCCATTTGTCCTGTTGTCAAGTCAAGTCAAGTATATTTATATAGCGCTTTTCACAATATAAATTGCATCAAAGCAGCTTCACAGTATCAATCAAATAACATAACATAATGTTTGTTTCTTAGCGGAAAAAACATACACGTTTGGTAGGGCTGATCAATGGTATTAATGCTTGGTTAATTAATTTGAATATCCCCAACTGAGCAAGCCAAAGGCAACAGTGGCAAGGAACCGAAAAACTCCATCAAGTGACCTACTGGTGTCCTAAAACTCCATCAGGTGACCTAATGGAGAGAAAAAAACCTTGGGAGAACCCAGGCTCAGTCGGGGGCCAAGTCTCCTCTGACGTTTATGAACTAGAGGCCGGATTTACAGTAACTGTAATTTGATACAGAATTTTGTTTTATTTAATCACTTCGGGGTGGGTACGCGAACCGGAATCACAACGTTTTATCTGTAGAGTGGGAAAGGGATCCTCCATAGGGAGAGGCTAGTTGGCACTTCAGCACTGCGTTGTCATCGGGTCCAGGCAAAGCTCCTAGTCAGATCTGGATACGGCCTGGATCCGGCAGGCTGCGGGAAAACCTCGGGATAAACAAAGACACTAAAATTAGCGTATATGCCATTCTTCTTATGATGTAACAAGTACATCAGGATTTAAGGGAAGTGTTCCCAGTTCCGGCTGACCTAATCTATGCAGCCTAACATTGAATTATAGAAGTCTATAATGTATTATGTGTATGCTTGGTCAAAGAGATGTGTTTTTAGTCTAGCTTTGAACTGACAGAGTGTGTTGGCTTCCCGGACAATGGTAGGAAGACTGATCCAAAGTTTTGGTTCTAAATAGGAAAAGGATCTACCGCCAGCAGTCGATTTTGATATTCTAGGTATTATCAACTGGCCCGAATTTTGAGATCGCAAAAGACGTGAAGGACTATAATGCGTTAAGAGCTCGCTCAAGTACTGCGGAGCTAAACCATTTAGTGCTTTGTAAGTAATCAACAATATTTTAAAATTTATACGATGTTTAATAGGCAGCCAATGCAGTGTTGACAGAACCGGGCTAATATGGTCATACTTCCTGGTTCTAGTAAGAACTCGAGCTGCTGCGTTTTGAACTAGCTGTAGTTTATTTATTAAGCGTGCAGGGCAACCACCCAGTAGAGCATTACAATAATCTAGTCTTGATGTCATGAAAGCATGAACTAATTGTTCCGCATTTGTTAATGAGAGCATATGTCGTAATTTAGATATATTTTTAAGATGGAAAAATGCGGTTTTACAGATACTAGACACGTGACTTTCAAATGAAAGATTGCTATCAAAGATCACACCGAGGTTCCTAACCGACGACGAAGACTTAACAGAGCAGCCATCAAGTGTTAGACAGTATTCTAGGTTATTACGTGTGGAAGTTTGTCCAATAATTAGAATCTCTGTTTTTTCAGAGTTTAGTAGTAGGAAATTACTAGTCATCCAATTTTTTATATCAGCTATGCATTCCGTTAATTTTGTGAATTGGTAAGTTTCGTTAGGTTTTGAAGAAATATACTGTTGAGTATCATCGGCATAACAGTGCTAATTCCATGTTTCCTAATGATATCTCCTTATGGTAGCATGTACAGAGTGAACAGCAGCGGTCCTAGTACTGAGCCTTGTGGTACGCCATACTGAACTTGTGATCGATAAGACATCTCTTCTTTTATTGCTACAAACCGATAACGGTCAGATAAGTATAATTTAAACCATGCTAGTGCAATTCCACTAATGCCAACATAGTTTTCTAGTCTATTTAAAAGAATGTTGTGGTCAGTTGTGTCAAATGCAGCACTAAGATCAAGTAACACTAATAGAGAGATACAACCACGATCGGATGATAAAAGTAAATCATTTGTAACTCTAATGAGAGCTGTCTCAGTACTATGGTACGGTCTAAATCCTGACTGAAAATCCTCGCAGATATCACTTCTTTCAAGAAAGGAACACAGTTGTGAGGATACTGCTTTTTCTAATATCTTTGACAGAAAAGGCAGATTTAAGATCGGCCTGTAATAGACTAATTCTGAAGGATCAAGTTGCGTTTTTTTTAACAAGCGGTTTTATCATAGCCAGCTTAAAGGTTTTTGGTACGTATCCTAGAGACAAAGACAAATTTATGATATTAAGAAGAGGATCTATGATCTCTGGAAGCATCACTTTCAGTAGCTTAGTCGGTATAGGGTCTAACATACAAGTTGTCGATTTAGATGAATTAACGAGTTTGCAGAATTCTTCCTCTCCTATAGGAACAAATGAATAAAATTGTTCCTCAGGGAGACTACAATGCACTCCCTGATGTGATACTGTAGTAGACGGTTGCATAGTTATAATTGGTTGCATAGTTATAATTGTCGGGAGTAGCAAAAGCACATGGAGTAGGCTACATCAGATTAGCGATGCACCGAATATTCGGCCACCGAAAATTGGCCTAAAAGTGCATTTTCGGTTTTTGGCCGAAAGACTTTTATCACCGAAAAAATACGGCCGAAATGTTGTGCTGACGCAAACAGAAACCGGTTCGTTGGACCATTTTTCCTGCTGACCAAAATTTCGTTATTTCAAAGGCGCGTGGCAAGCGCGCGATGGCGCGACCACGACAACATTGCCCAACATCAAATGGTAAACGTAATGAAAGCGGAACGTAACTTCGCTACTCGTTATTGTGTGTTTCACGGACCGTTTATCAGTCAGGACCAATGCAGCACGAGCCGATCTCGATCAAGCGACATTGTTACACAGCGCTAAGACATCCAGTATAGAAGGCATTTGAATTCGCCACTGAAGTAATAACATCGCTGCGAGATCTGGTTAGAAGCATTCACATTTCTGCGATATTAACGGATCAAACAGCGCTGACGTGGAAACCAGGAAGAAACATTGTGCCATGAGTGAACTATCCAGTGTCCACAGATCAGCAACATTCACCATGGGTTTACTGTAGCACACTCACTGTAATGGAAGTTTGGCAGGAATAGTATGAGTTAGGCTACAATGCTTTCAAGTAACGTTACGTTGGTTTTATTTCGACATTATGAATAAAATTGCTGCCCTCAAATGTTAATCTGAAATAAAAATAAACCTTTGTTTATAACTACTACATAATATTACATTTCCTTATTTTTTCAAGGAGCTGTTTTTTTGTTTTATATGCTCCTAAGAAGAGTCAAGTATAGCTCCATCATTGCTCAAAGTAAAAAAAAAATGATCATACTTGATGTTAGTTTTAATAAAAAAAAAAAATTAATTAAATAAAGGCAATTTCTCTGGAATTTCTTTCTTTTTGCTGTATAGAAAACGTACCGAACCGTGAATTTTGTGAGCCGTTACACCCCTAATCTTTAAGCAGTTGCACTTGTTCTGAATGCACTTTCTTGTAGTAGTCCTACAGAGAACAGTTTAAAATGCACTTGACCTAAATGCACTTTGTTTTTATGAGAGAACATATCATTTTAAAACCTTTCTGCAGGCCAGTAGGCCTGTACATTATTATTTAATGTGTACATGAGTGGGGTCAAATTAAACATTTTAGTTTGAATTTAATTTTATACTGTGCATTGTTGCAATGTGCTAAATAAATATTTGCATAATTTGAAATTGATTTATTCTTTGAAGCTTTAATATTAATTTATGCAATGCCTTGATTTTAGTAAAGTTAGTACACAGTCATAGCCATAAATGCAATGGTACTAATAATTGGCATAATTTCTTTCGGTGTTTCGGTTTTCGGCCTTGGTTTCCTCTTTTTTGGTTTTCGGTTTCAGCCAAGAATTGTCATTTCGGTGCATCCCTACATCAGATATTGAACAGGTATACAGAGCTGCCAACTCTCACGCATTGGCCGTGAGACACCCGCATTTGATTGGTTTCACACGCCACACCCCCGATTTCTCACGTTGAAATGTCAACCCGGTCGGTCAAATGCCTGAAAGATGAGTTTATCTATAGATCTACCTGTTGAGCCACTCGTGATCGAGTAGTTTGGCCGCAAATAAGTTAAAATATCCCGGAATCTAGAGCGAGCTCACATGCGAGACAGAGAAACCGCGTGGTGCGCGCAACGGCAGAGAGGGAAAGCGAGCGAGAGCCCCCGTTGGAGAATGCCATCCACCCGTTGGAGATTGTCTTCCCCTCCTTTTGGAGAAATCTCACGCAAAGCAAAACTCAAAAGTTGGCAGCTATGTATGAGTATACTGTATACTGTATTCGCCGTCAGTGATTACATTGGGTTCTATTTGCTTTTGACGTGTTAAGAGACTGAGTGCCAGTGGGCCAAATATTCATCAGTATCTTGGAGGCAGTCATATTCAAAAGATCCCAAAATATCCAAACAAGCTACTTTTGGTTGGTTAAATTAATCCTCTTTTTGTACTTAGGAGGTTGTTTTAAGCTATAAAACTTGGATATTTTAATGGCACAAAAACCTCTTATATGCCAAATAAATCAAGGATATTTTGATTTCTTATGTCATGCCCTTTTAAGGAGTACACTAACATGTAGATGGTTTCAAAACTATTAGACAAATTCAAAGATACAAACCTATTAGATACACAATCCTAATATAATCTCATGAGGTGTTTAATTAGAAGTTATACGTCTTGCTCTTTGTACAGTTATGAAAATATGCTGCTGACTAAGTTACACTACAGATACATAAACCTGAACATTTGGTGGCATTAAAGCACTGAAAGCAGAATGAAATACCAAGAAGGATCCACAATAGATGAGGAGCTGCTGTGTACATTCCACAAATTTGAGCACAAGCCCAAAAATGACTGATGCTTGAAGTTCATTAGCCCTTTGAACTACAGGCATAACCACTATTGAGTTGTTTGCATGAAATGTTAAACGGATAATTCATATAAAATTAAAGTTATGTCATCATTACATCGTTAAACCTCATGTTTAGGACTGCATGATTTTGGAAAAGACTGTCAATGCGATATTTTATTTTTCTGATATATATATATATATATATATATATATATATTGAGATATAAAAATAATTTCACCAGATGACTGGAAAAGCTCTATTGGGAAAGAATTAATCATTGATTGGATCATTGAATTAAGTGATTGGGGTGATTTTAGAGTGAAACAAATGACAAAATAAATACAATAAAACAAAGATACAAATGAAATAAACAGGTAAGTCTAACAGTATTCAGTCTAACAGTATGCATTTGAATAATCAAACACTGCATAGCCTTCACTGTATACATTTCAATTACTCTTTGTTAAAGCTACAAAAGTGATTTTCTCTTTGTATTTTGTTGTGCGATTAACATCTATGACACAGACAGCAGCAGGTAAATTAGGCTGCTGTCACTTTAAGACCGAATGCACGGATCCAATATAATGATACATATCCATTTTCTTTCTCAGTTATTTACGTCCGTTCTAGCACAAATAGATGTGAATGGAATTCGGTATTCGCGTGCTGTGTGTTGCTCTGTTAAAACTATAAAAGAAGACGTGCAAGTCTTCTTTCGTGTCTTCTAATAGTTTAAAATCACTTGAATGTTTAAACTTTCACTCTATGATCGTTAAACTTTGCAATTAATCCGAGAATCATGTGCGTTTCGAACCGTGGTGCCTGGTCCGTACAGATCATATGATCATTATTGACATTGCACCTCTTGCAATGTGACTATCGTGGATGCGCACATTGTGATATCGATGCTAAAACGATTTATAGTCCAGTCCTAGTTGGCATGCAGTGAGATAATAACTTTCAGGTAGATAAAGTCCTTTGCACCTGCTTACCATTGTACATTGTGAGGTAATCATTCATCAGTCTCTCAACCTGTTTATAAGGTTGCGAATATAAATACACTTTGGCTATGTCTACACTCGAAGGCTGTGTCCTCCGGAGGTCGCATTTGTTGGCCGCATACATCATTGAGGCTGCTTCATTTCACTAAACTCACCCCTATATTCCAAATTCATTAAGAAATGACATCAATTTACGCTTCACCAGGAATACCAAATTTTATAATGGTTACTGTTCTGAAATAAGACTCCTTTTATGACGTATGCAGCCGACAAATGTGACCTCCAGTGGACGCAGCCTTCGAAATGAGACACGGTGTTAAACTGTGGGAATTAAGCAGAAGCGTCAACAGAAGCGCACAGCTCTGATAATGTATTTTTGCGACTACTGCGTATCACAATCCACTGCTAGTGCGACCAAGTATCACAATACTTATTTACTTGATATTTTAATTGTTTTATTTTGGTCCATCTACACTGATATGATGACGATACTATGTTATAATTGCTGAACACTGGGACAAAAATTGAGGCCTGCACTGTAGCCACGCCAGCCCACATTACCACCCAAAGCCCCATCCACAGACATGTGCTTTCAAATGTGAGGTAGTTAGGGGGGTTCGGGGCATGCTCCTCCGAGAGAATTTGGATTTCTCTGACCTACATATGTGCAATTTAAGACTTTTGAAGGCCAAACAAATGGATAATAAATAGCTTTAAAACCATGTCAGTGGGCATTAGATTATTTGTCAATACTCTCCTCATCTCCATCTTTCTTTTTCTCTGTCTCCTTATCCTGCCCTATTTCTTCCTCTCATAAAGCTGAACTTTGACTGATAGTCTTTTCATTTTCACCTGTGTCAGTGAAGAAAGTAAACATAGGCTAAACTGATATTTATATTTTTATGAATCATTTTCTTAGATAAGTAATTTACTCAAGGGTACCAGGTCAGTATTGCCAATAGGAACCTTCTACAAGCTTTGGAATTTGAAAAGTAATTTTAAATAATACAAATTATAGGCTACGTTTAACGCAGTTGGTGTAATTGGCAGACGTTCCCTTTGGCATCATGCGCCGGGGAACCGCGTCAATGCATTCAGGTATAAATATGTAGCATTAATGCAAGTAGGTGATTTTGAACAAATATTTAATGTCGATATACAATGGTTAGATAATGTTAAAACTAATCCTGATATTGATATCTTTGTAAGGCTGCCGACCTTATCGAACAGTGGAAAGGGAAAACAAATGTCCGGCGAATATTGAACCGAAAACAAATTTTACCGCGCTCAACCATATATCCAAAATATATGATCGTTCCATCATCTGTTTTGTTTGTAATAAAGGTCCTAAGATGTAAGGGATAATGTACATCCATGTTCTGGCAACAAGACAAGTCATTTTCTATACAGTTGCTAAGTGGACGAAAGATTGCACCAGTCACAGTTTGGTACACAGCGGTGTTATTTTTGACAAAAGAACCTCGGTATGTTCATGCCAATAGAAAACTGTGTGCATGCTGATTCCGATACGTTAAAATATGCGCTTTAAGTAATAAATGGATTAACATCTTTTTCTCTTGGACACACATTAAGAGAGAGAAAAGCTGCATATACTACGAAAAGATTGATAAAACTTTGTGCTAGGTTTAAAGGCTAGATTTTTTTTTTCATGTTTTTAACAGGCTGGCAATCCAAAGGAGACATATGCAGCTACACCACAGTATAATAGCTTAATGGTATCATAGTTAATGTGACTAACCTTTGTGGATGTGATGTCTCATAAAAGCTCTGGTGTCTTTATTTTCCCACATTCTTTGCATCTAGCCTATTTGACATATTAATAATCCCAAATGAAAGCTCCTGTCATGTTTCATAGGACTCTTATGACATTTCAGAGTTTACGCACAATACACAGACATGCGTAATCGAATTCTATGACAAGGGTCCGATCTACCACGACATGTAGGGAAATATGTGACGCAGATATTATAAAACTATTCAAATAAAACACTAATTACTTTATGATATCAGTAGTTAAGGTTTAAAGTCTTGAGTTGTTTTTAAAATATTCACAAGTCTTTTATGTTGAGTCGACTCAAGTCTGAAGTCATTTGAGGTCGAGTCCGAGTCAAGTCTGAAGTCTATTAAAGTGCGACTCGAGTCCGAGTCCCAAACTCGAGTGCCCATCTCTGGTGTGAGCTATACTGTCTGTGCGTTATAAAGCAGCAGTGCATAAGTTTAGAACGGCGATTAAATGTACAATAAGCTGTTTAAAACATGCATTCACCCGATACATTTTGAGCATCCAGATGGTATAATCAAATATATCTTGTGGAGCGCTCTCTAAGTATGCATTTATTTGTCATATTAACTGTTGGAAAAGAGCGTAAATGGGACTTCAAAGATTTCCTGTTGCGCTCCATAGGCACGAGTGGCTAGTCGACATCAAGCTTAAAGCATCATGGCAAAGCATTTAAGTTGACTAGTCTGCGGGGTACAAATAATTAGAATAATTCCACAAGCACTGTATTTAATACATTATATGGACAAAAATATTGGCACACCTGACCATTACACCAACATTGCATTCTATAGACATTAATATGGAGTCGGTCCCTCCTTTGCAGCTATAACAGCTTCTACTTTTAGGAATGTTCCCACTCCATGTGTGGGAAGGCTTTCCACAAGATTTGGGGAGTTTCTGTGGGAATATTTGCCCATTCATCCAGTAGAGCATTTGTGAAGTCAGACACTGATGTTGGAAGAGAAAGCCAGGCTAGCAATCTCTGTTCCAGCTCATCCCAAAAGTGTTTGATGGGGTTGAGTTCAGGGCCCTGTTCTGGCCAGTCAAGTACTTCCACACCAAACCCATACAACCGTTTCTTTATTGACCTTGCTTTGTGCACTAGGACCGTGGAGTATCTCACAGAGGTGAAATTTCACAAACTGACTTATTGCAAATGTGGCATCTTATCACAGTACCACACTTCAATTCACTGATCTCTTCAGAATGTCTCGTGTACTCCTGTGGTAATGGGTCTGATTGAAACATTGAATTCAAGAATTACGAGGTGTGTCCCATTTCTTTTGTCCATATAGTGAATGTATGATATATGAAATGCATCAGTGAATGTTTGCATCTTATGTAATAACTATGAATGAGTCCCTCAGTTGTCCTCCTGTGTGAAAAGATGACATTGCAGTTCTCTTCTTTTTAAAGAATGCTCAAATATGCGCTTGAACCATTCCCTTGGCCATTTTGTCAAGTTCAGAAGGGTGAAAAACGATGAAAGCTTGCTCAACCCTGCGCAGCTCGTATTGAGATCTGATTGGTTGATCACTGTTATTTATAGTTTGTTAATTACCATCCGTAGAGAATTTGAATATTTCATTTGCATGATAAGTTTTACATTATACACAACATTGTTAATCTAATGAGGATTATAAGGGGGGATGGTGGTTTTACAAAGGGGATGCAATTTGATTTTTTTTTTTTTTAACAAAGCAGTATGTTATCAAACCCCCAGAAGAGGAAAACAGCATAAAAAAATTCTCAAAATTAACCAGTCTTTTCCTACAATTAAATTTGACAGACACTAACATTGTCTTCTATGATGTTCAAAACAAAGGTATCTGTTAACATCTCAAATCTATCACCTTTTAAAACACTGAAACAGCCAGAGACATTTTGAACATACAAATTAAAAAATGCATCTTGTGTGAACATATCTGTTAAGTTTATAATGTTTTGGTTCAAGGCTTAGACATTTTGATAAGTCTTTTTTTTTTAATGCCTACTCAGAAAATGACTGGGAAAAATATTTCTGGAACCAAGGCTGCTAAAAATGTGAGCAGTCACTTTTGTACTTTAGGGTTAGCTTAAAAATTTGCAGATTCTTTCTTCACAATTTGAACAGAGGTGTAAAATATTTTCTTCTTGATCCATACAGAGCCATGTTTACTGGAGGAATGAAGGAGTCAAACCAAAACACCATAGAGCTAAAAGGTCTTTCAGCCAGAGGACTGAAGCACATTATTGATTTTGCCTACAGTTCTGAGGTCACTTTGGACTTGGACTGCATTCAGGATGTTCTTGGTGCTGCTGTCTTCCTGCAGATGGTGCCTGTGGTGGAGCTTTGTGAGGAGTTCCTGAAATCAGCCATGAGTGTTGAGACTTGTCTGAATATCGGCCAGATGGCCACCACTTTTAGCCTCTCGTCCCTTAAACATTCGGTCGATGCTTACACGTTCCGTCACTTCCTGCAGATAGCGCAGGAAGATGATTTCCTTCACATTCCAATGGAACGACTGGTTTTCTTCCTTCAGAGCAACAAGTTGAAGAACTGTAGTGAGATCGACTTGTTCCATGCAGCGATCCGCTGGCTGCAGCATGACGCATCCAGACGAGCTGCAGCCAGCCAAGTGCTCTGCCACGTGCGCTTCCCCCTAATGCGATCATCTGAGCTTGTGGACAGTGTCCAAACGGTCGACGTCATGGTGGAGGATGTGCAGTGTCGATACTTTCTCCTAGAGGCCTTCAATTATCAGATCCTTCCATTCCGACAGCACGAAATGCAATCACCTCGAACTTCCATTCGCTCAGACGTTACGTCACTTATTACTTTTGGTGGAACACCCTACACCGACAATGATCGCACTGTAAGCAGCAAAGTTTACTATCTGCCCGACATCACAGTGCGACAGTTCAAAGAGTTGACCGAAATGGAGATGGGATGCAGCCATGCATGTGTGTCGGTCCTCGACAATTTTGTGTACGTCGTGGGTGGGCAGCATTTGCAATATCGCAGTGGAGAGGGCGCAGTTGACATTTGCTTTCGCTATGACCCCCATCTGAACCAGTGGCTTCGAATCCAACCCATGCAGGAGAGCCGCATTCAGTTTCAGCTCAGCGTACTGCATGGACAACTTTATGCTACAGGGGGACGCAACAGATCTGGCAGTTTGTCCTCTGTAGAGTGCTATTGTCCAAGGAAAAATGAGTGGACTTATGTGGATTCCCTGAAGAGGAGAATCTGGGGTCACGCCGGAGCTACATGTGGAGAGAAACTCTATGTCTCTGGAGGTTATGGGGTGTCTGTGGAAGATAAGAAGACTCTTCATTGCTATGATCCAGCCTTGGATCAGTGGGATTTCAAGTGTCCCATGAACGAGCCGAGAGTCCTGCATGCTATGATCAGTGTAAACAACCGTATTTATGCTCTCGGTGGCAGAATGGACCATGTTGACCGCTGCTTTGATGTCCTAGCTGTAGAGTATTACATTCCAGAGACCGATCAATGGACAACAGTCAGTCCAATGCGTGCTGGTCAGTCGGAGGCTGGCTGCTGCTTGCTGGATAAAAAGATCTATATAGTTGGAGGATACAACTGGCACCTAAATAACGTCACAAGTATTGTGCAAGTTTATAATACAGATACGGACGAGTGGGAAAGAGATCTTCATTTTCCAGAATCTTTTGCAGGAATAGCTTGTACACCTATTATACTTCCCCAAACAACCACTCAGCGCTAAGCACATATACTTACATATGCTGTTTTACGCTTAAAGTTTCGTGTCCACAGGGACAGCAGTAAAAGTAATGGTATAATTGGTTTGCCCTTCACTTTTTAGAAACATGAAGGATTTAAGGCCTCTTCATGTTAATGACATGAAAGCACAAACTTTCCTGATGACCCTTTTGAGAATGTGAAGCATATTTCTACACACCACTCAAGCAGTAATGTTGTTTTTGGCCCTTCTTGTAGATTACCCCATTTTATACAAATGAGGGTTTCTGACAAGTGCCTGTGGGATTTGCGTTGACGACAGACTTGAATGGACCAACACCATATATATATATATATATATATATATATGTATAATACAGGGTAATAATGTTTTTATCCTACCTACAGTTTTGTTTTCTTTCACAAACTAAGCAAGCACATTTCATTAGGCACTTTAATGTTCAATCAGTGATTTAATGACTTAAAACTGTGCATTCTCATGTTTTTACAAGGTATATACAGTATGTCAAGGGACTAGATCATGTACATGGAACTACAGCACAATTTTTTTGTCATAATATTGTGTCAGCATGTAATTTGATTGTGTAAAAAAATTCTGCATTCTAAAAACTGTTGTTTTTTTGTGCATTCATAGTATGATGATGTGTTTGATTACATTTATGTGTTAATATTTTTCCCCCTAAATCCCTTTAAAGGGATGGTTAAAGGGATAATTACTCACCCCTCATGTCGTTCCATATCTGCAAGACTTCGGAACACATGAAGATCTTTCTGATGAAATCTTAAAAAAGATTGTAAAACTAAACCATATGAATTTAGTGTTTTTTGTTGTTGTTTTTTTCTTTGAAGAGACACAATCACATATTGAATTTAGGCTTCTATTCACATATAAACATTCATCAATACATCAGTTGTGGTAAACGGAAGCTCAAGCATGTTCGCTTGACTTGTGAGAACCAATGAGGTTCATTCTCTTGTTACGCAGCACGTTGGAGCTTCAGCAAGAACCAATGAGGTTTGTTCGTTTGTGTCAAACAGGTTCAGTTGAGCTTGTGTTTTATGTTCACTGATCAATGTTTATATGTGGATAAAAGCCTAAATTAAATCTGTTCATCATATAAAGTGATCGAGTCTCTTCAGAAAATTTGGACTAAACCTTGCAATTGATATTAATTAGTTTTACGATCACTACGAGCTTTTTGAAGCGTCAAAGTGGCAGTTGCCTAGCTGCAAATGGAGGGACAGAAAGCTCAGATTTAATCAAAAAGATCTTCATTTGTGTTCCGAAGATAAGCAAAAGTCTTGCGTGTTTGGAATGACATGAGTGTGAGTAATTAATGACAGAATTTTCCTTTTTGGGTGAACTAACCCTTTAAGGTGTCAGAAACCGTGGGTCTCATTCACTAATAATTGCGTGGATTATTTCGTATTTGTTCGCACTTTTCATGAAAAAATGTCCACCTAATTAACAACACGTGCGTAGTTCACACATGAATTTGTTCTTAATCTCATTCTAATGTTCGTGAATTTGGAGTATTCTAATTGAGCCGCCATGTGCACATGGCTAGTCATTTGCATGAAATATGCATAAACCATCTATATATAAGGGCTTTCAGCACAACCTTTCCTTTACAGATTTTCATCACTCAAGTCAAACATACTGTATGCCGCTCTCTGCAGACGCAATCGCCAGATCCTGAAGCAATGCCAAGTGTCATTCCTAAAACCAGTTCAAACACAATAAACCCCTTCTATACAGACCCAGATTAGACCTTTCATTAGCCAGCTGTACATATCCGTAAATCTGTTATACAGTATAAGCTATAACAGTTTTTCTTACTTTCACTATATATGATCAATATATTTAAGATGAATTCTCTTCACATCATTTATTTATCTTCCTTTTTATCACTTTAAAGCTGTTTTTATGAGTTTTATGTCATTTTATATAAAAATAATATAATGTAATACAATATAATTATAGTCGTTCCAAGTCACCTTTGTATTGCACTTTATACAATACAAATTGTTTCAAAGCAACTTTACAGTGAAAAACAGGAAAATAACGATTAAATGATGCAACAGAATTCAACTCTGCTGTAAAGCAGCTTGAATTATAGAAATGTGATAATGTGTATGCCAGGTTAAAGAGATGTGATTTAGTCTAGATTTAAACTAACCGAGTGTGTCTGCTTCCCGAACAAGGCTAGGAAGACTTTTAGAGTTTGGGTGCTAAATATTTTTGAGATAAAATATAACTTCTTAACAAGATTATAAGGCCACACAGAGAAAGTGCTTTTTACATACATGTGGTTTCAGTGGTTCCTAAATTTTTTCGTAACTTAGAATACATTTTAATATGAAAGTTTTTGGTGAACCATGATTTGTTTGTGTAAAAATTTGTGTGTACGCAGCAGGCATGGTGAATGAGACCCATTGTTCTTTCCAACAACACAAATTACATTCTGTGTATGCATACAGATGGTTAATTTACCAAGGTTACAGCAGTAAATGACTTGTCAAATGACTGACTTGGCTCAGGACTCATTTAGCTGCTAGATGTAAAGCTAAATATGGACAGCATCTTTACTTTTGAGTAAGTTAGCTGGGTCTTTACACATGAACAAATGGCCTTTTATCTTGTACTGGATTTATGCCACCGATCAGCCTTAATTTACCTGTTAAAAGCATTAAAGTTCTGATTGATTATGTAAACAACAATTTCCTGGAGTGTTCAACCCGAGCAGCTTTTAATCTAAAAAAAAAAAACCAATTTCAATATTTATTTTTGTGACAAATTCTGTTCTCATTTATATGTAAATTTACTTGTTACATTTTTTAATGTGTGGTATAGTTTATTTAAAAAAAAAAAAAAAAACACACAATGTATTAAATTGGTAGCGCTTTTGCAGTTATCCTTTTACACAGTTTGTCTTCCATGTAGCCTATTTTGTTTTTATCCATCTGCTGTGTTGTGACCATTACATATGGTCTAAATAAAAATACACACAAATGTGTTCTCAATTTCAGTGATGTTAGTATTACAAAAATTACGTTTTTGCAAGTAGATTAAGTGTTTTACTTATTGTGTAGGCCTACTGTTGTTATTGCTGTGTGCAAAACAGAACTTTATAGTCTTGTCGTATTTTCTATTGCAATAATGTAAAAACAAACAAAATTTTGTGAGGGTAAAAGCTTTATTTTGCGATATTTACCAAATAACATTAATATACATGATATATACATTAACTGATACATTAATTGATAATGAAACGTGAGGAAAATTAAATTACTAAATTAAAAATATTTATATTTTAATAGCCTAAATCTCAATGTAAATTTTACATTTATTTGAATTGTTTGTTTCCCCTAGCTGCCTCCCTATTGTGAAACAACCATTTTATGTTTATATATAAACATTCATCATCACAAACGCCTCTTATCATAAGCAAGTAGGCCTATCTTCTATCAAGACTTGAAACTAGTCCATTAAAAAATATATCGGACTCAGCTAGTGAAGATCATGGTGGGCTTGTTTGTTTGTTTGTTTGTTTTATCAATCAGGCGCTCCTCCAGTGGACTGTCTCTGGACTCCAATGCCCACAACTCTTCCCGTGATGACGCCGCCGCAGCAGCGCACAACGCGTCTCACGCAACGCTCTGTGTTTTGGAGAAGAACGGAAGATGGCGACCTCAAACAATCCGCGAAAATTTAGCGAGAAAATCGCCCTTCACAACCAGAAACAAGCGGAGGAGACCGCGGCGTTTGAGGAGGTCATGAAAGACCTGAGCATCACGCGAGCTGCACGGGTACGTGTGTCAGAAACGGATACGTGTGTCGCGGCTAAACGCGCATTTAGCACAGCTGCTATGCATAGAATATAGCCTGTATATGATTTGGGAACACCTTTGTCGCCCGAGAGCCGTGACAAATCGGTGAAGGACGATAATGATGTCTCAGGGTTTGAGCGTAGCGGGAGGCCGATCGGATGCATGAGCTCAGAGATGCTGAGGATGCGGCCGGACAGATGTCGTGCACATCTGTTTTGGCCCCTAATGGATTGTGATTGCTTTTCGGTCTTTTATTTCTAGGCTAAATAATGAAATGTCATATAGAGTAGACCGTGGATAGTTGGCATAGGCTATATGGGCAAGTTGTCACAAAATATGTATATCAGTTACTATAGGTTTTGAGTTAAAAGTCTGCACGTGTGCACTTTAGCAGTATTGTATATTTGATTAAATCCAACTAGGATTTAAATATTATCATGTTTTTGTAAAGGCTGGCAAAGTAAGTAAATGTAGTAAAACCATACTGGGATGCATAATGAAGATATATTCAGGGTTATTATTGTTAAATACAATAAAAATAATAATAAATAAAAAAACATTTTCATTACTCAATATTTCAATAAACATTAAATCAAATTGAATTAAAAAACGTTGAGACAAATTTTATTTCAGCTTGTTGCCAAGGCAACATTTCTATTTTTATTTGTTTAATTTGAAGTAATAATTAAAAAAAAATAAGAATGAATAAAAACTATAGACATGCAAATAAAATACTAATTGAAATTACAAAAATACACAACACTATTACTAAAACTTTAAAATGAAAACATCTAATTCAAAATATTAAATTATTTAATATTATATCAATGATACCAAAATAGATTTTAACATATTGGGTATTTTTTCATAAATGTCAGGCCAGGGAACGTTGTCACGTGTTTTATATGTTGTTATTTTAAATATTTTGTTTATTATAATTTGACCATTTTTATTATTGTTCCATTATGATTTATTTTATTTTATTTAAATGACTGATTACCTAACTTATAAGTTGTTGAATGTGCCTTTTTACTTTTATTTGATAGGGTTATTTCCATAAAAAGTTCTTCTTCTCAAATCATTGTCAATAAATGGTATGTGTTCATTGTGACAACTTGCCCAGCTATTGGTCGACATGAACTGTTGTTGTTTTTTCTGTGAAATGTTCTAAACTTATTTTAGTTTAACTTTTGAAAATAAAGAAATATTCACTGCAGGAAAATGTCTGCCATTTAGCCCTGGCCTCTATTGAAATACAGTCTAGTATGTCCCTTGGTATTGAACTTATGACATATATTAGTGTGCGTCACATAAGTTGAAACTCATATTCAGCTATTTTTTGTTAACTCTCACTGGTCTGCTTTTCTCATTCTTCACTTGATAAAGTGTTTCTCCTCCACAGTTTCTGGTTTACGTTTCATTCATGCTTTCATTTCGTCATTCACTGCTGCTTTTCACGCACTGTTATTTTGCACAGCTGCAGTTACAGAAGACCCAGTATTTGCAACTAGGCCAGAATCGAGCTCAGTGCTATGGAGGGTCACTGCCCAATGTCAATCAGATTGGAAATAGCAACACTGACCTCCCTTTTCAGGTGAGACCTTAGAAACTTCATAAGTTTGAAAATTTTGTCGTACACACATGCTGTCACTTTATGATTGAATTTCCCTTCAACTGATCTAATTACAGTTTCATAAACTTCCTAACTGGATGAAACTCAGTGCAAGATGGGTCATTCCTCTTATGCAGTAGAATATGCTGCAAAGAATATGCTTGTGATGTACTCTAGTTAAGCTTAGATGCTTTTAGACACTTTAACTCTAGTAATTATAACTCTAACCCTATTGATTATTGACACAGCTGGTAAGAAATTTAACCATATGAAATAATACGATGGACATTAGAACTAAAGTTAGTCATTATTACTCAGTGAGATATTGAGCATTAGCCTACATGAGTATATTTTTCTGTATATTGTTGTGCTGTCAATCGATTAAAAAAAACAACTACACTAAATCTGTT
This sequence comes from Meda fulgida, assembly GCA_030578275.1. Lineage (NCBI taxonomy): Eukaryota > Metazoa > Chordata > Actinopteri > Cypriniformes > Leuciscidae > Meda > Meda fulgida. Next base: position 4,015,949 of record JAROOJ010000031.1, read on the forward strand.
AGTGAGCACTTCTCCTTTGCCGAGATAACTCATCCACCTCACAGGTGTGGCATATCAAGATGCTGATTAGACAGCATGATTATTGCACAGGTGTGCCTTAGGCTGGCCACGATAACTAAGAATGTACAGTGAACTGTAATAATGTACAACACTGTATCTCTGTATCACAGTCTCTCAGTAATTCGAGTTGGCCTCTATTTAAACCTTGGACAAAAGTGTGCAATGCGAAGCCAGGTTGGAAGGATCATGTAGAAGATGCCCGAAATGCTTTTAAAAGATGGTCTGAGTCAGGCAAAAGCAGGCATGGCCCCTTGTTTGAAAATAAGAAAGGCACTAATGCTAGATTTAAATATGCACTTTGCTATATTAAAAGAAATGAAAAGGTTAGAAGGGTTAGCTAAGGTTAGAAACCCTTATGTCCTTTAATGAATTTAAAACTACTGTAAAGAGTATTGTGATGGAGACATGTTCTTGTTTTTCTTAGGAGTCTCATTGTGTTCTTTTTGTACTTCTTTTATCATGAAAATGTAAATTGGTGTTTTTTATGTATGTATTTGTTGTGATTTGGCTGCTACCTTGGCCAGGTATCTCTTGTAAAAGAGATTCTGAATCTCAATGGGACCTCCTGGTTAAATAAAGGTATAAAAAAACACTATGAGGTCAGATACACTGGCATGTAAGCTGCAAAAAAAGAATGGTAATGACTTCTGGAAAGAAATAAAAACTATGAATAATGGCAAAACATCTCTTCCATCTAATATAGATGGTGAGTGGTCCTGATGAAATCTCAGTTATGGTGGAAACATTATTGTTAACTGTTAAACTGTGTACGAAGTAATCTGCTTGTAGACGATAATGTAGAGTATAATGATTATGTTGTTATCACTTCAGCTGAAATCCATGCAATATTGAAGTTAAGAGATAACAAGGCCTGTGGCCTGGATAATATTACAGCTGAACATAAACTTGCCAGTAAGAAACTTTGTCCTCTGGTGGCTATGTGCTACACAGGTTTTTTTGCTCATGGAGAGTTATGGAGAGTTACCTGATTCTATGCTCTCTGTTGTGCTAGTACCAGTTATTAAAGATAAAGCGGGGAAGCTGAACAGCTCAGATAATTGCAGGCCAATTGCTCTGGCCAGTGTTATGCCCAAAGTGCTGGAGACAGTTCTATTGTGTAGACTTGAGAGGTACGTCCTGTCTGTTGATAACCAATTTGGTTTTAAACGAAAGCATGGCACTGATTTATGTATTTTTACACTGTGGAATTTTGCCTATTATATTTATCTAAAATTTCCTTTAATGTTCTTGTGCTGCATTGATGCTTCTAAAGCATTTGATCGTGTTAATTTTTTTCAATTATTTTTAAAATGGTCTAAAAGTGGGGTCCCTGGTTTTTTAATTATAATCTTGGTTTATTGGTACTCGCATCAGACAATAAAAGTGAGATGGGGGAATGTAACATCTGCTCCCTTCCAAGTGACCAATGGTGTTCGCCAGGGCGGAATTTTGTCTCCTTTTCTTTTTAATATGTATATGAATGATTTGTCTGTGATTTTAAATGCACGTGGTGCAGGTTGTAGGGTTGGTGATTCACTAATGGATCACCTTATGTACGCTGATGGTTTGGCATTTTTAGCCCATATAGTGCTGGTCTAAAACAGCTCCTGAGAATATGCACACAGTATTGTGCTGATTTTAATATAAAATACAATGCAAAAAAAGAGTGAGATCATGATTATCAGAAGTAGAGAAGATAGACAGTCAAACTTTCCTGATTTCTGTCTGGCGCTGCACTTGGGGTGTGCAGAGAGATTACACATGTTGGCCATATTATTGCAAATGACATGTCTGATGATAAGGATATCTATAGACAGCGTTGGAAGCTGTATGCTCAAGCGAATATGCTGTGTCGTAAGTTTAGCATGTGCTCTGTATCTGTGAAGATCTCACTCTTTAGAGCGTATTGTACACCTTTGTATACTGCCTACCTGTGGTGTCGTTATAAGCAAGGCAGCATTAGAAAACTCATAGTGGCTTATAATGACAGCATGAGGTTGCTGCTGAGAGCTCCAACATAGAACCATTGGTGAACATGTCTGTACACTCTTAAAAATAAAGCTTCCAAAATAGGGGTCATAGAATAACCATTTTGGTTCCCAGAAAACCTTTTAGTGAGTCGTTCTAAATATAACCATTTTTTGAGATGATTTGGCCGCTCATTCCACCTAGTGTCAGTTAAAAAATCCAAAAGTCAATTTTTTATTAACTTTGAGAAAGGTTTGTGTAAGATAAATAATCATTCTGTTAAATTTAATGTAATGGTTCTTTATCTGCATCTTTGACTCCATAAAGAACCATTTTGTTCCACAAAAGTTTATTTATAGTGGAAAAAGGTTCTTTAGATTATTAATATGTTCAAAAAATGGTTCTTTTTAGAGCGATTCACTAAAAGGTTTTTTGGGAACCAAAAGGGTTCTTCTATGACCCCTATTTTGGAACCTTTATTTTTAAGAGTGTATGTTAGACACTGAACATTGTGGAAGGTTTCGTATTTTTATGTTTTACTCTGTGTGTTTTTGTGTTATGGATCCCCCTGGGTCTGAATTAAAGTTTATTACTGTATTGGGGAGGTCCGGGGGGTGTCCAAAAACCAGTCAGTATCTGGTGTGACCACGCAGTAGTGTGCCTCACGCAGTGCAACACATCTCCTTCGCATAGTGTTGATTAGGTTGTTGATTGTGGCTTGTGGAATGTTGGTCCACTCCTCTTCAATGGCTGTGCAAAGTTCTTGATATTGGCAGGACCTGGAACCCACCGATCCAGAGCATTCCAAAAGTGGATGAATGGCACAACAATGGGCCTCAGGATCTCGTCATGGTATCTCTGTGCATTCAAAATGCCATCAATAAAATACACCCGTGTTCGTTGTCCATAACATACTCCTGCCCATACCATAACCCCACCGCCACCATGGGCCACTCGATCCACAACGTTGACAAAAGCAAACCGCTCACACACACGACGCCATACACACTGTCTGCCATCTCCCCTGTACAGTGAAAACCGGGATTCATCCGTGAAGAGAACACCTCTCCAAAGTGCCAGACGCCATCAAATATGAGCATTTGCCCACTCAAGTCGGTTACGACTACGAACTGCAGTCAGGTCAAGACCCCGATGAGGACGAGCATGCAGATGACCTTCCCTGAGATGGTTTCTGACAGTTTGTGCAGAAATTCTTTGGTTATGCAAACCGATTGTTGTAGCAGCTGTCCGGGTGGCTGGTCTCAGACGATCTTGGAGGTGAAGATGCTGGATGTGCAGGTCCTGGGCTGGTATGGTTACACGTGGTCTGCGGTTGTGAGGCCGGTTAGATGTACTGCCAAATTCTCTGAAACGGCCTTTTAAGACCGATTATGGTAGAGAAATGAACATTCAATTCACGGGCAACAGCTCTGGTGGACATTCCTGCAGTCAGCATGCCAATTGCACGCTCCCTCAAAACTTGCGACATCTGTGGCATTGTGCTGTGTGATAAAACTGCACATTTTAGAGTGGCCTTTTATTGTGGCCAGCCTAAGGCACACCTGTACAATAATCATGCTGTCTAATCAGCATCTTGAAATGTCACACCTGTGAGGTGGATGGATTATCTCGGCAAAGAAGTGCTCACTAACACAGATATAGATAGATTTGTGAACAATATTTGAGAGAAAAAGGCCTTTTGTGTACATAGAAAAAGTCTTTGTTCAGCTCATGAAAAATGGGGATAAAAACAAAAGTGTTGGGTTTATAATTTTGTTCAGTGTAATTAATCGGAATTTTTTCTTTAATCGTGATTAATCACACCTAACATTAAAGTTTTAAATATATTTTTATATTGTAATACTTTCACATTGAATCTCCCAAATAATGTTGAAACAAAGATGGTATATTTTAATATTGATATTTGTTTAATTATATATTTTTAGTAAGCCAGTATGAAGGCCAGTATCACTGATACTGATGTCTCTATTAAATTGATTTCCTCCCTCATTAATTTACCCTAGTTAAATTTTTTTTAAAAACTATACCAAAATGTATTTAAAATACATTTTCATACTAAATATGAAAAACTTTTCATTCAAATCCATTAACATTTACTGACTCATCACTTGAGACTTATTGATATATTAGAATGAAGCTTTGGAGTACTTTATTGCACAATGCACATTTCTTAATTTTAAGCCAAACATTTGTTTCCCTGCCAGCATTAAATAAATAAAAAATTGCCAGCCACCACCAGCGTTTTTGATAGTTTTCACTAAATATTCATGGCCCACAGAATATTTTATTGTATGAATATCTGAACCTGGAATATGTCAAAAGAAAGAACAGACCCTCTGCTTAAACAGAAAAACTAGTTTTATTGTTACAGATCTATGAGAGAGGACTCAATTACAGAAATTACTGATCAGGGGTTTATTTGAAAGACAGCAGACAAAACCGGATATTGTGAGGGAGAGAAGGTGAACAGTCCAAACAGTAGGGAGGGATGAGGCACAAAGACAGGCAGGCTGAGAGAGCGACCGCTGAATCCAACCCAGGATGACAGTAGGAGGGAGGGTAGACACAGAATGGCAGCAAGAGACTGGAGGAGAACAGTAAGAGCCAGGCAGGATCACACAGTACAAGGGGATCGACTCTCAGGGCACAGACAATTACTGTACCGGTCTTGCTGCTTGGCTGATGGTGTAAGCGGCCAGGGAAGCTCAGCTTGGAGAACAAACTAGGGAAGACAAAAGACACAACAGGAACAAGACAAGGTGAGACTAAAGTAAGCTCACTAGGAACTACAGTAGACTGTCAAACAAACAATGTGGCAAACAGAACGTATATAACGAACTGGCCAAAACCTGAGGGCAAGAGAACACATATAAAGGGAGCTGAGAACAAGAGGAACAGGTGAGCATACTGAGACAAGGAACAGGTGAACACACTCAGGCAAATGAGGTCTCAACAAGGGAGCAGAGAACATGAGGAACAGGTGACAACACTCAGACAAACAAGGACTCAACTAGACAAGAGGCCGTGGTACTGGGAAACGAGGCAGGAACAGAGGAGCACATGGCCAACACAAACAAAGACAGAGCCATATGTTCAAGCACAACACAAACATAGAGACATGAAACAAAGACAGCACAGACAAAGCTGACAGGGCTGAACCCTGACATTTATTCTAGCTTAACACATTCTTTCCAATTTAGCACAATAAAATGTATATCTTTAGTTGGACCTCAGACCTTCCATGTAGGTCTTAAAGGTAAATATATAGAAAATAAACACTGCAGTGTTCATCATTATTAAAGCTACAAAAGTTATACAGTCAAGAGCAGTGAGCCATTTTCTCTCTGTCTTTTGTTCTTTGATTAACATTAATGACAGACAGCAGCAGGTTTATTAGGCAGCTGTCACTTTAAGAACTTATAAACATGAAGCGGATCTCACACCCTGTTTTCTCACAACTCTTTTCGTTCATTTAACTTTTTAACTAATTTAAGACTGTGCTTACCAGGACACTCATCAAAAAGGGAATTTTTACATCATTTTGTGTGGATTCTTTTGTCCGATCAGGGGCGAAAGAGAACTCAGTGGGGTGCTGCTGTGCTGTCTGAAGCGACATTCTATGTGCATGTTTCGGGTGTTAGATCACAGAAAGACACTTCAAAGACAGCGCACCAGTACAGATTTGAGTTCTTTTTTGCATATTATCATGCTTGAACGATTTAATAGCACTTGAATGAATGTTAGTGTGATCATATACTGAAGCGCAGCCAAAGGATAAAAGATATATAATAAGGGCTATATTATCTAATAATAACAATAATATATATATATATATATATATATATATATATATATATATATATATATATATATATATATATATATATATATATATATCTAATAATAACAACAATAATAATAAAAACAGATGCACAAGAAACATTTAACAATAAAAAAGAGTCAATAACAAGATGGAACTTTTTTATTTTTCAGATAATGTTTATTGCACATATATTTTGATAATTTTATGTTGATTCCTAAATATAAAACATTATTCATTCAGACGCATTCAATAATACAAATCTAATGTTGTATTTGTAGCGAGATACCAGCTGTCACGTGACAAAAGAACGAAGGACTCAGACCCGAAAGATGATTCAGCCTATGGGTTTGTGACTTGAAGATCAAACGACTCGAACCCGAAGACTCGAGATTAACTAATCATTTCTCTTTCCGGTACTGACAGCATAGTCTCTATGGGACTGACAGGAAGAACGAAAGACTTGGACCCGGCCGAACCCGAACCAGACACATATCAGTATGTACATGAGCACAGCATCTGCAGCCGAAGCGGCAATGACTCTGCAAACCTGTAGTCTCAAGACTAGGAGATAATTGAGGATAATCACTCACCGAAAGCACTGTTCTGTGAAGAACAGCCAGTTTCAAAACATACAACCCTAAAGACGTGCTTACATGGCCCAAGAAGAGGCGATAGACCTCATATGTTAAGGAGGGTCTTTCCTCCTGAACGTGCACTAGTGAAGTTCTCTGTTGATGGGTCTCGAGTCCTCTATCCCTCTTTGGCACCACGAAATAGCGGCTGTGCACTTCCATTCTCAGAACAGGGTGTTTTGTGGCAAAGTCTGTGACGGACCCACGCCTGATGCGTGGTGGTCTACGTCTGGACTAAAGAGAATACCTGTGTTGAATTATCCCCAGTAGCCAAGGTGAAACGCCTGGAATAACTGTCCACGCGTCTAGAAACTGACACCGAAACTGTTGCCAGTTTGTAGACTGGGGCCCTGCCCCAGCCAGGCTGGCTGCCGATCGGGCACGAGCTGTGTCGTGCACAGCGGGGGAATATAGGCACTCTAGAGTTTTTCCAGCGGGGGGGCCATTATAGGAACACACTGTGACTCCGCGCTGCTCTGGGGCTGCGCGAGTGACACAGTGTTGAGTGTATGAGGAGGAAAAGGCCCTTTGTGTAAAGGGATATGTCCTCTTATTGTGGAGCTCACACAAACAGCACACAAACATTGCAAATGTCGCCTACAGGAACAGAGGGGACATGATGCAGAACACGGCGCTTGGGGGCGGGGTCTCCAACGAACTCTCTCCTCCTTTTGGATGGTCTGTAGGACGAAGGCTTGGGAGCTGAGGACAGCGCTCTCTGTGATCCGTGCCGCTACATTCCCGGTCCCGCCAACTGCCTACGGTGAACATCCAGCTCAGGGCGGAGAGCTGCAGCTGGCTGCTCAGCCGATCTTAGGCGGGACGAGGTGCCGACAAAGAGAGAGACCTCAATGAGGGCTGGAACGAGCGATGGGGCAATATTTGTGACTCATAGCCGTCGCACTTCTGTGAGAAATGCTCAGTAACTGACTCCACGGATAGTGATTAGACGCTGATTGCACGTCTTGGACTGTAAGCTGAGATCCGCGGCCAGAGACGAACGGATGGGCACTGATGCACAGCGAAGGTCTCCTCGACGAGGGGCATGCGCACAGAGCCGTGAGCTTCCATCTCGTCCCTTTGGACGCGCGCCACGTCCCTTTACCACGTGCTTGTTGATGTCGTGGAGAACGGTGTCCTCCTCCATTTCGTCGAGTCCAGCGCGTCTGTGAAAAGGACCATTGCATGGCGTCGGCAGACAACTATGGCCCAAGGCCTCGTCGTCCCAAGGCCTCGTTGTCACCGTCTTTTCTGGGTGGGGGAGGGCTCGGTGGCGGCATTGGGCCTCGATCCTGTAATAGCAAAAACCCTCTCAAGTGTGCACTGCAGGTCGGCGCAGTGCACGCACGTGGTGTCCAAGAACGCCGCCTCGGCGTGGGCCAGGCCCAGGCAGGCGGCGCCGTACTCGTAGATGTGGGGCGGGTCGATGGGGCCCCACAAATCCTGCAAAGGTTAGCCATCGGATGTGAGGAAGAAAAGGTAACTAGTCCTCAGGTGCAACTTCAACGATGACAGCGCAAAGAAAGAGATTCTGATGCGATTGTCGCACCCATGCATTTTATACTGCCCACGATTCTGTCAGTATTTTCATACTTTGCGACAATTGGCTAGCTGTTCCAAGCTGGCATTAGCACATAAGATTTCAACATAAGTGGAGAAGGGAGGAGTTCCGGCAGCGTATATATGCAATGTTGAGTAAGTGTAATGTAGAGAATGTTTCTTAATAAGTTTACCATGTTTAGTGTTCATAAGCACTTGGGGACATTAATTGTTATATTATGATAAAATATAAACGTATTTTTGTGAAATGTTTTGTTTGAAAAGTGTGTTTATTCTATACTTCTTGTCACTTGCTTTGACATTCTGATATATAGTCCAAAGACATTCTGACAACTTAGTGTGGAATACATGTCCAAATACTTTTTGGGGACACTACTGTATATTTGATGGAGACATGACAATGTGCTGTATTGTAGGAATAGCCCAGAACACCCACACCGAAAGCAAATTACTAACCAAAGATTCATATTATATTATTGGTTGTCTTAAGGAATGTCTATTTAATGAATTAGTTAAATGTAATAAAGCTGATGGAAACATGCATTTGCACAAGTGTCATTTCAAGTATCATTTTATCATTGCTATTCATTTATGATACATTAGCATAAGAATATACAAGATGGTTTTCATTGCTCTAAGGTTTCATACTGCTAGTCCATCTTCTGTGTGGAGCCTGTTTAAAGCTTTTATTTGCCCCACACTGCAGCAAAAGTTCCCATACCTTTCTAAAGAAAATGCATCTTAGAAGATCACTTAAACAAATCAGATTCTTTTACAGTCGACAGTTCTAGACACCAGTCGGACATCCCGACATCATGGCCTGGTGGACCGCGTGTATCGTGACAGGAATCGCATCGCTTCTCCACATCGTAGACCACTCTCTGTGGACAAGCATGGACGTCAGATATCCTTTAACATACACGGCTAGTTTTACCCGATGGTGGTGTATTTTATGTGCGTGTACATGTGTGAGACATTGTCCTTAGCCCAATTACATTGACAGCTGCCCCTACAGCTCGGTATATCTGTCACCACCTCCCGACACAAGTTGGAGGAGGTAAAGCAGTTTTCCTCACAAACTATGAAACAAAACATGTTTAAAGGTCATAAATCATTGTTTCTTATTTTCCTACCTCTACTACAGGACCAACTCTGACTCAGCTCTACACCAGAGCGCTGTGAATCCAGCTCAACAGGACACTTTTGTTGGTGGATCTCAAGAATTGCAGTCAAATGGAGTGAAAACATGTAAGAATGGAAGTTTTTTTTATTTGTTTTTTATTTGTGTAGATACATGTGAAGTGGAATTAGAATGAATTTTGATGTTTGTTGTGCGTACATAAAAAAATATGGTAAAGGGTGATACAACTGTCCTGATATTAAAATAAATAAAAACCTCATAAAAAAATAAAATAAAAAACTTACCCTCAATAAAATAAAGTTAGAAAATCTTCAGAAGTAGTTAGTAAGCTTGGCATATGTTTTATTCTTTTATTTAATTATTTTAAAATAAAAGTTATTCCCTGCTTTTTAATATTTAAAGCGACCCGATTATGCTATTATAAAGGTAATTTCTGACAAAGACTGTTTTTGTACATAATGATTAAGATTATTTACACTCAAATGGACAGGAAATATTTTATTACTTTTTATGTTTACTTATTCAATTTAAACATTTCTTGAAAATTGTATGAAGGTTAAACACAAACACACACACAAAACCAACATGAACATGAAGAGAACATTTCTAAGAATTTATCATGTGTTTTAAAAATATATTTTTCCTTTTCTTTATCGTGGACACTCTATTTGTCATGTAATTGTAAGATATTGTTTTTCCTCATTTACAATGACCAGTTGGAGTTCATCCTCCTCTCCATCTCCCTCTTTCTTCAGTGCTGTTACTCACCCCTCCAGATACAGAGGACACTGAGTCAGAGATGGAGAAAGATGAGCCCAAAGCATCTCTGCATACAGAGCCATGTGACGTTCCTGGGATTAAGTGAGTTTATCATGACATGTTTTTTAGGCATTTATTTATTTATTATTATTATTTTACCTGTGTGCTGGACAAACATGCAACACTTGAATAATCTTTGATTTAGCATCAGTAGAGAAAAGGAGGTGTGGCAGCAACTTTAGATGCAAAATCCAAAATTAATACTCACCATGTGCCAAAATGGGGTAACATTTTTTTAATTAAAAATGAAATAATAAAATATAGTTTGCAGTGGCCATTGCTCGAGTAACTTTATTAGGAAGTGAAATAGTACATGGTTTTAATTGAACTGTTAGAATTATACTCTGTGATATGAGAGATTTAGACATACTGTTCAAATCTGTCATGACTTATTTTTTAAAAACTTTTACCCTTGGAGCAAACTGCAATTTTTACATGATCCCTTAAGTTTATTTTTCTCCAGAATTTAATCTGGATTAATCCTCATATAAGCAACCATAACGAAACGATAAGAAACAAATCCACTATACTGTAGGTCTTTGCGTATTTGTGATAGATGTAAAATGTTATTTTATAGCCATGAGGAAATGTTTAATGGTTGGTAAATATTTTCAAATCATCCTTCATTGGCAGGTAAAACAGAATGTTCATTTAGAACCCTATTTGGGTGAATAATTATTATAGAAATTATATTTTGCTTCAAGAAAATGATACCTGATTTCAAGTTTTTTTTTTTATGGTTAGATTATGTTCATGGTAATTTAGCACACTTTCCATCCAGATTCCTATTACTGTAATGTGAAAATAAAACAATAAATAACTGTAGTTTGGAAAGTATATAGATTTGAAAGTATTTTAAACTTTCTTTATATAATTATTTAATTTAAATTACATTTTGATTTAAGTCAGTGTTGTTTTTAGTTGAGATATTGAGATGGTTGGCTTGGCAACTAGCTGAAAAAATTATTATACTTAAAGTATTTTAAGTAATGAAAGTTTAGTTTTAGGGTTAGGGTTAGGACAACCGTGGTTTAAATAATGATAAAAAAAATTTGTAGAATTTGTTTTTGTTCTAATAAAAAAAAATTATTGTATTTCAGTAATGACAATTTAATGAGATTTGGTGTGGGACGAATTGTGCTTTATTGTAATGAATCTTAATTTCAAGACAATTAAGTAAAATTAAGCTAACTTTAACCCTTAACCTCTTAATGGTAAATTTGAAATAAAGAAAATTTTCGTCCAGCAAAATATACAGTATATTAATATGAATATATATTATTTCATGAGATTTACCATATGGAAGGTATCCACAGCATATTCTGTTTCATTTTTCTAGCATATTTCCATCTCCTGATCAAGAAATGAATAGCTCTTTGATGCCAGCTGCTCACAGCACAGGTGGCTCCTTACCTGATCTGACAAACATTCAGTTCCCTCCTCCTCTCCCCACCCCGCTGGATCTAGATGACCCAATTACCTTTCCTACGTCCATCTCCAGTAGTACCAGCAACCTGACCACCAACCTGACACACTTGGGCATCAGTGCTGCCAGTCACGTCCCTCCCTCCCCACCTGCCCTGCACACTGGCCCCGTCCCGTCACCCAATATCAGCCTACAGCAGCCAGCTCCCACGCTACCACCTGCGGTCTCACCTCAGATACCCATCACACAGGTAAGCCAGCCTCCCTAAACTGCGCAGTCTGTGATTATATTTGTAATGTATAATTAAAGGGTTTTATTTTTATTTCTAGCAATCTATGGGGTCTCATGAAAATCTGATTCGGATCTTTTTAATATATATATATATATATATATATATATATATATATATATATATATATATATATATATATATATATATATCGTTTTCAACAATAAAACAATCAAGCAGGTGAGATTTGCAATACAGTATTTACTATATAGCAAATCTCAACTGATTGATTGTTTCATTGTTGAAAAATGTAAACTTTACATTAAACGTTGGATATATAGTACTTCCTACTTTACCTGCATATACCCATTACACTCATGTAAAGCAATACTATATAACAAATCTCAACTCTGTGATTGTTTATATCGTAAAGAAATGTAAACTTTATCACACAGCTCTATATATAAAATTGGATATATATTATATAACAGTGTGCTTAAGTGCTTAATTGCATTTTCAGATTTTTCTTTATTTATTGAAAACTTTTTTTGTCACACTGTGGGATCATTGACAATGAAATAGTAATAAATGTATGGGTTTATTAAATGTTTTTGTGCAAAATATCCTTGTTCATAACACATAACATCGGATTTGTTGACTATGTTGTTATCACAGCCAATCACGATGGACAGTCTGTCACTGGAGCAGCAGCTGTCTCAGTACTCACTGCTGAGTTTACTGAATGACCTGCAGAAACAGCCGCACACCCTTCCTCAGAACATTCGTCTCATACGGCTCCCTCCTCTCACCGTAAGCTCCACCCCCAGCACTGTCCAGACCTCTCTTGCCAGCCAATCACAGACAGTCACAAGTGGAACTGCCAACTCAGTAAGTTTTCACTTTGATATTTGATATTTCAGTGATCTCAAATTCAAAACATTGCATGATTCTTAAGCCCTTTCACTCCCAAAAGTATCGCAGTCAGACCGGCTCTTCAACCAATCAGTCACCAACATCTCCAGCGTCCAATCAGGGCTTCTCACCTGGCGGTTCACCGCAAGTAAGCATGACACCTCTACGGTTTCATTCTTCATCTGATGAAATTTTTTCATTTTGTTTATTGTCATCTCAGAGTGTACTTCTCTCTATTGCCACCACTTTCAGTACACACACTTTCACACTGTTACAGTACATATGTTATGTTGTGTTACATCTGGCTAATTTCCTTTAGATATGATGTTAATCCCTGTGTGAGTTCCTGTGTTTCTCCACAGTATTTTGGAATATAATAAAGAATGTCTACTTCATCTTTGTGCATGCTGTAGACTTGGAATTAAAGCCTCTTTTTGTTTCCCCGTTATTATTTGATTTACGGGACCAGACACCAGTTATCTTGCCAAGAAAGATTTTATTCTTATATGTCAGGAGAGAAACTTCAAGATGTTGTATTCATGCCAGGTCTATGCGTTTCCGTGTTTCTCTGAGGTAGTACAGTAAGATTGAGCTTTTATACATCACAGAGAGTCTTACAGCTTCCTTGTAAGGTAACAAAACATGTTGCCCTGAGCTTCTTAAAATTAGAACGTATGTCATACGTATACGTTATGTTTAGCATGTCACAATTCACTTGCATATTAAGAACTATCCTTGTTGTTTACATCTGTGATGCACTTACATCAGTCGAACATGTTACATTGTACACACCCCATAGCAAAATATAGCTTCCCCCTGTCTGACATATGATCCTCCCATGGATCCATGCTATCTATAGTTCCCTTATGCATTCAAACTCATGCTTTTGCAACTTCATAAGATGATACAACTGATTATGAATATTAATAAAGAATAATAATACAGATACATAATATTTAATAATAAAATAATATTAAAAGATGAAATTTTGAATCTTCATCTCCCTCCACTGGAACTACGGCCGTCAGTTCCACACCATCATTCCCAGGTGGCCAACCTATAGAAGTGATAGTGAGGAGAAGAAATAGCAGACCAAAAAATAGACAGAAAGAACAGAAGAATGGAAACAGAGAAACAAAACAAAGAACAAAACCCCAGCCCATGTTATGTCCCCGTATACTATGTGTATTTTAATATCTATGTGTATGTCTTTAAAATGAACCCCAATCATCTAAGAAAAGAAAAACTAATAAGTCTTCTGCCCGTGCCTGAACTCATAAATTAATTAACTCGTTAATTAATTAAATCCTTCAGTTCCGAACCAAAACAAGAAATTAAAATAAACGTTGACGTTAAAGGATCCTATCCCTTGGGGTTGAAAATCAGTAAGCGGATGTTCATTGTTTGTGAGGTAGTGTTTTGCATAAAATCTCTTATTTCACGCTGTATGTCCCATTCTTAGTTCTATCCATTTGGTTAGAAATAATCAATTTGACAGGTTTGGTATTTTTCCTTCTAGTAACACATATAAGGACTTGGATTATTAGCATGACCATCGTCGTTGGGTAACGAGAATAACTTGCAACCATCTCTAATCAATGTCAATGGAACTGATTCCTGAAATGGAAGCAGAGAAATAATTAACATCACTTCTTTGTTCCCAATCTTTAAAACTAATCGATGAACATTGCTCAATCTCAGGCCATAAGCCATCATTATCATCTTGTTCATTCACTAAGCAAGGTTTAACTTGTGACCAATGATACCATCTATCTGTTCCTACACCCTTCCCTTTGAGACAAACACTTGTATCAGTAGTTAGGAGTATCTCATATGGTCCTTCCCATCTAGGCTCTAAACCTTTCCTAGCAATTCGTTTGATCATGACAAAACTACCTAACTCGGGAATGTGTGGAATGTCAGTAGTGGTGTGTTTTCCATCCCATTGCTGTTGAGCTTCTCGCACTTTCTTATTATTGTCTTTAGTAGCTTTGTCTAGCATTGCGAGATAACGGCGTAACTTTTCTTGGAACAAAGTAGAGTCTCCTCCTGTTCCCGCTGGTGGCGGAGCATCAGGAGGTAGAACCATTGCTCTTCCCGTCATTAGTTCAAAAGGGGTTAGTCCTGTAACTCGGTTTGGAGTTGCTCTCAAGTTCCACAGAATAGCAGGTAATAACTTATGCCAGCCTTGGCCAGTTTGCAGAATGGCTTTGGTAAGACCGGTTTTCAAAGATCTATTCATTCGTTCAACCAGGCCTGAGCTTTCCGGCCTATAAGGAATGTGGAATTTCTGTTTAATTCCCATCAATTTCATTGCTTCCTTCATCAATTTCCCAGTGAAATGAGTTCCATTGTCAGAATCAAGTTCATATGGAAGGCCCCAGCGAGGAAAAACTTCTTCCACCATTACTCGTGCTGCCGCTTCAGCAGTGCAGGATTTTGTAGGGTATGCTTCCACCCATCTAGTAAATCTGTCCATGATTACAAGTATGTATTGATACCCTCCACTGGGTGATAAAGGTCCTGTGAAATCAATTTGGAGGTGTGTCCATGGACCTGTTGGTCTGGGTGCATGTGACATTCGCACCTTTACAGATTTTCCTACATTTGCTTTGAGGCATATCAAGCATCTCCTACAGTAATCATCAATGTCTCTCATCATTCTTGGCCACCACCAAGTCTCACTGATTTGAGATTTCATTGCTTTTGCTCCAGCATGTACCTTTCCATGATACAGCTGCATTAGTTCTCTTCTTGTTCCGATAGGCATCACCACTTGTCCTGTTGGAATTCTCCAGATACCTTGATCATCCTCTTTCGCTCCCACTTTCATCCATTGTTCTTTCTCTTCATCTGTCTCCAATTGATATGACAGAAGATGGAGCTCAGGATTATCCTTGCTATTTTCCTTTACCAAGGTAACAGGAGTAAAAGGAAGTAGAGCTGCTTCTCTAGCTGCTGCATCTGCTGCCGTGTTTCCTTGACTTT
Organism: Meda fulgida; assembly: GCA_030578275.1. Lineage (NCBI taxonomy): Eukaryota > Metazoa > Chordata > Actinopteri > Cypriniformes > Leuciscidae > Meda > Meda fulgida. Next base: position 4,031,528 of record JAROOJ010000031.1, read on the forward strand.
CTTTGGACTTGTCAGATTGATGTGATTTTACTTTGATCACGGCTGCTTCTCGGGGTAAGTAACATGCTGTAATCAAACGACGAATTATGGAAGCATGTTGTATTTCGCTCCCACTGCTAGTGATAAGTCTACGTCTTTTCCACAGAGCAAGGTAGTCATGGACCACGCCAAAAGCATAACGACTATCTGTATAGATGTTGACTCGATCTCCTTCTGATAGTTCAAAGGCTTCTGTAAGTGCTATAAGTTCAGCTACTTGTGCTGAAGATTTCCCAGAAAGGGCTCCTTTCTTTACAACAGTTCCATCTCCTTTCACTACAGCCCATCCAGTATGTCGTTTTTCATCAACATAATAACTGGATCCATCAACCCATAACTCTTTGTCTGGGTTTTTAAGAGGGATTGGATTAACTGGACCAAGACTATCTTCTTCTACTTGTTTTTCACACTCATGTGGTATTCCCTTGTGTGGTTCCAGCATCATTGTTGCAGGGTTAAGAGTCGTGTCCCTGATGATTTCCACTCTTAAATCTTTGTTCAACAAAGTTGCTTCCCATTTTGCTCTTCTTGCATCAGTTATGGTTTTGATGTTCATGTTGTTCAACAGTGTCACTATACTGTGTGGAGTGTGCAATATGATAGTTTGTGCTCCTATCAGATTCTCAACAGCATCCACTGCCCACGTGGCACCATCGAGGGCTTGTATACACCGTGGTTGCCCAATCATAGTGACAGGAATCTTTGTGGAAAAGTATCCAACTGGTCTGTATCGATCACCTGGTTTTTGACACAGTACTGCTGAATATGTCTCATCTCCTACCCTGGTCCACAAATGAAAATGCAACCGTCCGTCAGGAAGTCCCAATGCTGGGGCTGAAGTCAGTTTTTCTTTCATAGAAGTAAACGCTTCCTCAGCTTCTGGTGTCCAGTTTATATGTTCCACTCCAGGCTTTCCTCCCTTGTACAGGTCGATGAGGGGGCTGGTGATGCTAGCAAAATCAGGTATATACTGACGACAATAGTTGAAAAGTCCCATCACCTTCCGCATTCCTGTAACTGTTAGAGGTTTTGGAAGTTGTCGTAATGCCTCTACACGCTCTGTTGTCATTCTCCTTCCCTCCACAGATATTTCTTGGCCCAAATAGATAACCTTGGATTTGGCCAGCTGTGCTTTATCGGGGTTAACTTTGAATCCCCCTTTCCTAAGGGCTTGTAGGACAACATTCAGAGCAAATACATGGCTGTTTTCATCTGGGCTTGCAATTAACAAGTCATCAACATATTGGAGGCAGACACTTCCTGATTTCTCAATTTCAGCTTTTTGCTCCGTTAAGAACTGGTCCAAAGCTCTATGAAATACAACAGGAGAAAGATTAAGACCTTGTGGGAGTCTGTTCCAAACATACTGTTTTGCGCCCACTGTGAAGGCTAATTTCTCTTGAGATCTTTTGTCTATAGGTATAGACCAGAAAGCCGACAGTACATCCAGTACCGTAAAAATTTTAGCATTTCCTGGAATGTCATTCAGAATGGTGGCAGGATTGGCCACAATAGGATGCGGTTTTGGTGTTACACTGTTAAGTCTTGTGTAATCAATGGTTAGTCTCCATGAGTTATCAGATTTCTTGACAGGCCAGACAGGACTATTAGTGGTAGATGAAGTTTGTCTGATGATTCCTTCAGCTTCCAAGTCTGCCACTATCTCCTCCACGGCTCGTCTTGCTTCAGGTCGGATGGGGTATTGTTTATGAGGGGCATGTATCGGTCCCTCAATAACAATGGGATCAATGTTGGCTTTACCACAATCCAATTTGTGTTTAGCCCAAACATCCGGATATAAACTGCACAGAAGACCCCACACACCGTCTTTCTTCCAGTTTCTGATAATTGGTTTTGCTGTACCAACAGACCTTAGATTACATGTGCGATCTTCGTGTGGTATTATCCCAGCAGTTGTAGCGATTTGACGACTGTCAGTGAATATGATCATGTTTAACAATGGAAGAATGTCCATGCCAATAAGGCTTCCTTGTGAATTCGGCCCAACCCAGAAAGATGTCCATAAGACTTCATCTTCATGTATTTGCAGTGGAACTTGAATACTTTTGCGGAATTTTTTGATACCTCCTCCAACTCCTTCAACATCCATAGTTTCCTCTGTTGTAGGTAGGTTCAGATCTGTTATTGAAATGGCTGCGCCTGTGTCAACAAGGATGTCACATGGGTGGCCCCCTATTAATGCATTGACGAAAAGGCGATTGTCTCTTTTCTTACTAATACAGGGGGCCGCTGATTCCTATTGCGGACGCATAATTCCCTCAATGAGCTGACGGACTTGTGCTTCAGTCCACGTCTTCCCTTGAGGGGTTTCATTATGGTTTTTTGCACTGACCTGTCTAAATGATGGGCCTTGACCTTCTGCTCCACCTCCTTTAGCCCAACAATCTATTTTTGAGTGTCCACGCTTTCCACAGTTGCTGCAGGAAATCACCCTATTCTTTGTGTCCTTGTTGTATTGAGCTGTTGCCACTCCTCTTCGATATGGCTTGTTTCCTTCTTCTTTATTTGATCTCATAGCCATCTCTAAGCGGCCAGCCCATTGCATAATTTGGTCAAATGTTTCACCTGGGTTGACTCCAAGTGATAAGGCTTGTTGGTATTTTGTGCTAAGTCCATCCACAAGTGTGTCAGTGAACTGTACATCATCTCTGTCAGGTTGTTTCTTGGCACAGAGAGCCCATCTCTCATAAGCATTCCACTTACGTAGAGCATATTCATCTGGAGATTCATCATCCTTTTGCTTAATCAATGTCACTAATGTGAAAGGAATTTTACCACTGCCCAAGATTTCCTGGATTTCTTTTCGGAACACATCTAATGCTTGCCAAAGACCCAGGGGTCGTCCCTGGCCATCAACCCACAAATCTATCCATTGGGCGGTTGTTATCGAAGCTGGCAAGCGTTCCCATCTGTCTCTTGGGATTTTAGCTTTCACAATGGTGTGTATGTCTCTTAATGTCATTTGATGTGCTTCAATCAATGAGTCTAATTCTCGCCAAAACTCTGTGTTTGGATCTTGTCTCTTCAGAGGAGGCAAGGCTGTGAGAATGGCTTGACGTTCTCCTGGTGTGAATGGTCTCTCTTCTGTCATCATCTCAGATCCTTCCCTTTTAATTACAGGTGAAGAAAATTCAGGACCAAGCTTGTCAATTGTGATCATGTCGTCATCTCTTGTCTCATCACCCCAGTCAGAATCATAATTCCGAACTGGTGTACATCGCAGCATGTCTCTGTTTGGCTGAACTGTTTTAGATCTTGTTATTACCGGAGCTGCTTGTGCAGATGCAATATACATTTTGTCAACTGGACCTCCATTTGATCTCGAAGCTTGAGGCTGTGTCAGAGGTTTAGATGAATTTGTATATTGTTCAGGCAAAATTGGATAAATTGGGTTGTAAGGAGGAGGCGTTACAGTTGTTGCAGATTTCACTGGTGCTTGTGAATATTTCTTTTCAGCTTCAGTTATTATATTTGTCCAATCTGGATCAAATGAATCATCATTGGTTGTATTTTCTCCATCTGAACATTTAATAGACATAATTTTGTTCAATTTGTTATATGCTTCAATTTGAGGCTTCATTGCTTCAACAAGTGGGACTGGGCACCCATTGATACCACAACAAATTCCACCTTGTTTCAAAATCCAATGTGCGGCAAGGATTGGAAATACTTTTGACTTGATAGAGTCCTTCTGGGACTCAAGCCAGCTTAACTGCACATCCATAGATGTGTTAATGTCCAGTCCTTTTTTCAAAAACTTAGCTTGCTTTTTCTGTTTTCTTTCTAAGTACCAAGCAGATATTGTTCTGCTGTTAAATCCACTTTCTGCCATTGCAAATTATTTGTCACTCTGTGTCTGTGTGCTCAAACAGCAGGGCTATTTTTGTGAGGGAGTGTGTGTGTGAATTCCAGGGGAGGCCCTCTGCTTTTCTCACTCCACCTGTTCTAATTTCTCAAGAACAAAGAAGGGGTTGGGAAACAAAAAAACAAAAAAACAACTCTAATATTTTCTGTTTTTCTTTTTTGTTTGTCTTAATTCAGATTAATTTATATATATATATACATACATATACACACACATCAAAGTTGCTCTCAGATCAGTCTTTTCCTCCAAACACTGAACAGCTTTATTGTCAAAATCAGAATGCATGCAATTCTAGCATCTATTCCATTGATACCCTTCTTCTAAGGGTTCAATCCTCTGCGTATTTACGTTTTAGGGTTTATTTGTATTTTTTATACTGCACTGTACTAACTTCAAGCACAGACCCGCCACTGTAAACCGCTATAAATCACTGCTTGTCACACTATCCTCGTCTTCTTCTGAAACGATTCTTTGTGTATTGGATATATTTTAGAGATAAATCTGCCCTTTATCGCAATCTCGCCATATTCCAACCACCTTACAAGCTAATTGCTAAATCGCCTTACAGCTATTTCCAAAATTTGACTAAGATGGTCTTTTCCTAAAAAAGATCCACTTTCTACAGTCTTTTCAAAAATGAAAAAGACTTCCCCAGCATCATTCAATATTCAGAGGTTTACTGACCAGAGCAACTCAAATAAGCCACATTCTAATTATTTAAATTATTATTTTTTTTTTTCTGACACATATTCATTGGCAAAACAACTGGTACTTTAAATAACACAGTTCTTTTAAGCAGTTTCAGTCAATGTCCAATCATCAGGCAGACTTAGAATTATTTAGAATAGGAAAAGTCTTACCTTGAATGATTGACAAATGCCTGAAGATGCAATCCTGTTCGTGACGCCAAATGTAGACTTGGAATTAAAGCCTCTTTTTGTTTCCCCGTTATTATTTGATTTACGGGACCAGACACCAGTTATCTTGCCAAGAAAGATTTTATTCTTATATGTCAGGAGAGAAACTTCAAGATGTTGTATTCATGCCAGGTCTATGCGTTTCCGTGTTTCTCTGAGGTAGTACAGTAAGATTGAGCTTTTATACATCACAGAGAGTCTTACAGCTTCCTTGTAAGGTAACAAAACATGTTGCCCTGAGCTTCTTAAAATTAGAACGTATGTCATACGTATACGTTATGTTTAGCATGTCACAATTCACTTCCATATTAAGAACTATCCTTGTTGTTTACATCTGTGATGCACTTACATCAGTCGAACATGTTACATTGTACACACCCCATAGCAAAATATAGCTTCCCCCTGTCTGACATATGATCCTCCCATGGATCCATGCTATCTATAGTTCCCTTATGCATTCAAACTCATGCTTTTGCAACTTCATAAGATGATACAACTGATTATGAATATTAATAAAGAATAATAATACAGATACATAATATTTAATAATAAAATAATATTAAAAGATGAAATTTTGAATCTTCAATGCTTACCACAGCTTTACATTGTTCTTAATGGATCTTTTTTCATAGCATATTCAGGTGGTTGGGAGCATCTTTGGAGATTCATTCTATGATCAGCAACTTCCGTCCAGACAGACCAATGCCATATCCAACCAGGTACATACATGTGTGGCATTTAAAATCACTCTGTATATTAAGATATACCATTTACAAAAAATGATAATAACAAAACTATGAAACCCTGTTGCCAATTGAAAATCAAGGCTGACTTCAGCTTAAGAGTGAGTCATAGCTGATTCAAAGAGGAAGTGAATAGCCTGATTAATTCAGTTCATGATTTAGACCGATAATTCATATTCCGATAATTCATATATATATATATTGGGGTTGCACAATATTAGATTGTTCACACCATGGTTATCGTAGGAAAAATAATTAATGGTAACGATATATTGCAATATCTATAGAAACCTTGAAAAAACATTTTTGTTATCAGTCAAATTCATCTTTTGTTTATTTTGTGTTTTGCTTTCATTTTTTTTGCCAATAAATCACACCATTGCATGCAACAATTAAGACAAAAAAGGTTTTCTTTGGCTTATTTGACTGCCTAAGAAATAACCAGAACAGAGAAAATACTGTCAAGTTCATAACAGTGTTATAAATAAGCTTCATTAACCTAACTAATACCTTAACCTGTGTGACCCTTTAATCAGTCAAAACGTCTCTATCTGAATTTTATTCAGCTAAATCAACAGCTGGATGTCTTTGTCCACATAATGGATTTCCTGGAACATCAAAAGTTCAATACTTCTATGGGTCTCACTTGTGGACTTTCTGCACGAGAGCGCATTCAGTTGTTGAGAATTAAATACATTTCATAGCGTGCCATAACCCTAACATCGGCTTATTTTAAATACAACAAAAATATTCCTCTCTAAAGATATTTGTGTATATTGCGACACGCCTAATAAATATATATATACTGTAGAGAGAGAGAGAGAGAGAGAGAGAGAGAGAGAGAGAGAGAGAGAGAGAGAGAGAGAGAGAGAGAGAGAGAGAGATTCAGTGCCTAAGTAACTGTGCAGGAAACTTATTTCAGGATGGGCAAAATTAAATCCACTTTCACAATATATAATGCTGAATCGTCTATGGCGCACTCACTGGACTGGACTACTGTTTGATCGAGTGTGAAGGTGCAGGAATACAATTTGCTGCTGTATTACTAATGTTATAATTGAATTTATTGTTCAAATGAGTTAAAAACTTTCTAATGCTGATCGTGTAGCTGGAACAGTTCAACATGAACATGATGGAGAATCTGGGTGACTCCAGTCACTGTTCAACCCTGAACTACACACAGGCAGCCATGATGGGTTTAACTGGGAGCCACAGCAGTCAGCAGGAGGCACAGCAGCTGAGCTACAGTAGCCATGGCAACATTCCCAACATCATTCTCACAGGTATTGTGTCTTTAAATTCAACAAGAATGTCTTTATGCAAATGTCCTTGGAAGAGATGTCACAGAGGTACAAAAAATGCATCAAAGCTCTTTACCTATACAGTACAAGCACACGTTTTGGGGAGGACAGAATGCTTGAATAAAGTTATCATTATAAGTCTGTTTACAACGCATTTTTCTTTATTTTGTAAATTTTTTAGTAAAACAGGATATTAAACAAGAAAAAAAAAAGTAGGACGGGACTTGATTTGAATAATGTAAATATTCTGATTTCATGATTATTTTAAAGAGTAACAACCAGTCTCATGCAAAATGGGTTTCTGTTAGTCCATCTGGAGACAAAGTTGTGTAAACAAGATAAAGTTTCAGTTATACCCACCCCTGAATGACATTTTAAAATAAAAGCTGTGATTGGTTTATTTACTGTATATATCTGCATTTCTGGGCAAAAATACAATGCAAAGTTAGGCAATAGTCTGGCTATGCAAGAACGAACGTAAGACTTATGTTCTGTTCACACTGGAATGGAAAGCTTTCAAGACCAAACTAAACTAGTTATTCACCAAAATTATTAGGGGTTCAAGCACGAAGTGCTGAAACCCTATTGTTTTTGTTAATTTTCCCATTATGCAACATTCTCCACATAAAACTGATCGGGCAGAACGAACCGTAAGTCGTAGAGACTTGAAACTTTGGGGGCTGGTAGTACTCACACCGCCTACAACGTCACCTAGGCACGTCCCGATCGGCCTGACGGGGGCGCTACAGCGGCCAAAAGTACGAAATGGCTCATAACTCCTCAACCGTCAGGCGTAGGCTCAAGTGTCTTACATCGTTGGAATCCTTGGCTCATGCCGGACAAGATGCATGCCTCGGATTGACTCGCCCTTCGGGGTCCAATTTCGAGTAAATTGCGTTTTTGTGTAAAACCTACTTTTGCAAACTACTCCTAGGTTTTTGGCCTGACCGGAACCAAACCACTGCAGAAATATTCTCTGGAGTCTGACTGTCAGTAATCATCAAAAATGTTCAATATTTCAATTGTCGGTCGCTAAGGGGAATCCAAATGTTTGATGACTCCAGAGCCACTCTTACTAAAACGGTTAGAACTTGTGAACGGAAAGAGATATTTTCGCTAAACTTGGGACACATATTCATGAGTTCAATGTGAGGTCACATGAAAAAAAATGCGACGATTGGCCACTTGGTGGCGCTATAACAAGGAAGAAACATCATGAAAATAGTTGTAACCGCATCCAACCGTTAGTCTAATGAAAGATGGCATGCAGTGTCTTTGTCCAGGGTACCTTGATAGTCTATGAGAACATTGGCGTATCTAAAAAAAACTCAGTATACGTCATCGGCACAATGCCCTGAAGGAGCCTGAGAATTTCCAAGCCAACTTTTTTTCACGGGAGTGACCTCCTTATACTCCTGAATCCTTGCCGAGTCCAACGATACCAAACATGCCAGGTTTTGCCATATGGTTTTTGTAATGGTGTCATTTAGACCTTAAAAAATTGCTGTTATCTTTGAAGACCATTAGTCCGATCGAGACAACAACAAAAAACATAGGCAATTTGAAAACATAGGTAAATAGCTAAACAATAACATCCAACTGTCAAAATTATGATAGGAACTGAAAAAATAAATCCAATCAGTGTTCAACTTTCCAACAAAATCCAACTTTCGCGAGTTGGGGAGTGCAATGTTCCATGGCGCATAATAACATTCCATTCGTAGGCTATTGACTGTAACCCCTTTTTTACACTCTGCGGTGCGCTAGAGCTGCGACGCGCGGCTACCGGAGCTGATTGCGCCCAATATAGTCAATGCTTGTGTTTACACCAGCACCATATATACAAAATAAGAGTAAAAGTCAATTTCAAAATAAATTCACCATGTGCAGACACCCAAATGTATTGCAAATGTCTTATAGCCTGTAATTGAAGCCTCAAAAGCAAGACCTCAGCTTTTAATTGCATGTGCTTATTTAACACAATTATCTTGCGTGAAAAGACTGCGTTTGTCAACCCACGCAGAGTCGTGGTAAGTGCACAGCACCAGGGAGTAATCTTGACAGAACTTGCAGCAACATAATCAAATTCACAAATATTACACCATTTAAACATTATTAAAAATACATAGGCTGAGTTACTAAAACAATCTTTGTCACAGAATACACGTTTGTTCACAGTTTGAGGTTCTTGTTTCCATTTCTTTAATTTCAAAATCTGATGTGAATTTTCTATTGTTGTTTTTACACTTACAAACCTGTGAGCACTACATGATATTCAGTCACATTGCATGCTTTTAACATTAAATAGGTTAAAGCACATAAACAATACCTGAGCTTACCATTGCCGCAATTTATTTGTTTGTTCCAGCCGTGATGTCGCAGAAAAAAAGCTGGGGGAGGGGGATTGAGTTTATGCTATATTTACACAGTGTTGTGGTAAAGTTTTCTCATCTGATTAACTTCCATTATAAAATACACATTATCCTATTAGACAGTTAACTTTTAAACCAATGTACAGTACGAGAAGTAAATTTGTACTTTTTCAGTTTATCCAGCAATAATTTATGATCTAGTACATAAAAATCTAACAATTCTGCTCCTAAGTTATTGTCATCAATCTGTGCTCTCTCAATATAAATGCTGAAAAATAGAGACCAAATTATTCTCCTTGAAGAATAATTGACTTTGTTCACAAACTATAATTTTCAATACTTTGCTAACTGGTAGCAAACCTATTGGTAAACTATTATGACCATTAAAACCCAGTGCTGCATTTTTCTGCATTTAACCTTTGCATCTTACCAAGCTAAAGGAAAAATACCTTTTTAAATACTGATATTAAAGATGTGACAAACTGTACAAACAACATTTCTTGTCTTATCAACTTTATGAAAAAATCATTAAAATAATTTTCTATTTGATATGGTTTAAAAAGTTAAAAAATTAGTCACCTGTATCAAAAGTAATTTGTCTTGATTTCCTATCCATTATTTCTTTGTGTACTCCACAATGTTTTACAATCATTTACATTAATTTATTTAATTTTGTAAAACATTATTTTTTCCCCCAATCATTTTAGTTGAGTTCTTAATTTGCAAAAGACATCCCAATCCTCCTTTTCCCCATTTCTGTTTGCTGTACCCTTTGCAACATCTCTCTCAAACATAATGATTTTCAACTCATTAACAATCCATGTTGTCCTATAACATTCTTCACTGCACTTTTAAATAGGTACATGTTTGTCCACCAAAGGATACAACAATCTTTCGAATGCTGACAATGCATTATCAGGATGAACTTCCTTATAAACATCAATCCAACATACATTATTTACGTTTGTACAAAAGTATTCTTGACTGAATCTCTTATATGATCTTTTATAAATTACTTTTGGTTTCCTACGTTTTCTAAGTGTTTACATGCCTGCTAAATAAAACTTAATGTCTTTAAATTTTTGCGCTTAAAAGGCCTTAAATGCTTGAACCCCGTTAAATGCTGCTTGCAGCTTTAATTATTATTATTATTATTATTTAAAAACACCGAAACAATTTAGCTGAAAACCAAAATCGAAAAATAAAGTTTATTTAATAATCAGTTAATCAAATTTATTTAATAATTGAAACTTAAATAAAATCTTAAATTAACAGAAACTTATATATATAAACAAAGAATATAGTAAAGCAGTTTTTATATCAAGTTTTTAATTTTATTATTGTTTCTACTCAAATTCATTGTTGAGATATAAACATTTAAACAGTGCCTGAAATTAAAACTTGTTTTCATGACATATTTACTTAAACATATAATGAATACAACCAATTAAGTACAAATATAATGAATATATTATTTAGTGCATTTATTTAGCAAAATGCTTCTCCATAGTTATTTTAAAGAAAATGAATGGCTTTACAGAGATAAATGTAACGTTACGTCACATACATTTATAGGCTGCTCCCTATCTGTCAGTCACTTCGACGTTGTGCACTTCGACGATACTTTGAGAAAAGGCCAATTAGTATTGGCGAATGGAATTTCTATGCGCCACTCCCCTGGATATATGGGTATAAAAGGAGATGAGGACAACAATGGGATTGTTCCGCCAGTTCAATCCCCACGGGCCTCCCATTCCTAGTCACTCTCATTGTGCCCAGTCAAGTTCATGGATGAGTTAGGCAGTTTGTCGTATGGCAAACCTAATTTCTAATTCAGGGGTCCGGAAGAGGATGAACTTTCGATTGCAGCATTATCATGCCTTCAGATGCAAAGTACTTGGCTGAATTCCCGCCTTCCTTCGCAGCCTGAGCCCACAGCCCGAACGCAGCGTTGAGCCTCCCTCAGGAAGGCTTTGAATCGTCCCTGAGACGGGTGACCCAGTAATGATGTGAGCTGCTCTTTCCCAGGAGGTGATATCCAGACTGCTCCTTCACCCTTTGGGTCACACAGCTCGCAGTCTGAACATGTTGGACGCGAGTTTCCCACCACGACACATAAATTCCCAGTCAGGTCAATATGACGCGTCTTGAAGATGCAAAGATTCCTCACCCATCACAGGCTGGTTCCAGTCAAGGTACATGGAGCAAGGTAGGTGTTTCAGTGCACCCAAAGGGTTGGGACGTGATGCTTCCCGACATGGCAGCCAACGCTCTGTGTTGCCGTACTACCACAGATACATCAAAAATGATTGTCCCTCTGGTGCTTCTCATGAAACCGTCACACTGGCTCATCAGGACATGTGCCCGCCCAGGTTCAGCGGCGTCCTTTTTACCTCGGTGACAGGCAAAGATGACCCTTTCCTGCATGCAGAGAATGCAGTCCTTTTGGCAGAGGATGCAATAGAGCCTGTCCCTCCAGCCGAGATGAAGAAAGGGTTTTACACCCTTTATATCATCGTACCAAAGGTGGTGAAATCTGTGAGTTTGGAATTGGGCCCTGCACATGCTCCCATTTAAGATGTTAACACACATTTTGACATACGTTCGCCATCAAGATTAGTTCATGGACATTCTGTATAAGGGGACAAGGTAAAACCAGCGGAGCTCAGGTCGGAAGCGACTCATCGCACAGGTGTTTTCTTTGGTGTTTTTTTCTTTTTGGTATACCCAGTTAGATGGGGAAGTTAGATGTAAAGTAGTGTGTGGATTTGCTGGTGGTTCTCAGCAAAACACAGTTGTGGTGTTAAAGTGTTTCTATTTGATGTTTTTAATTGTGTTGTTTTTTAATTGAATGTTTTATTGCTGCAAGGTACAGGTGATTTTCTGTTTCAAAACAAGGGAGAGAATTGGATTATCCCATAATGTAAAATATGGCAGAGATTAGAGAGGTTAATTTCATTTCATGGAACTGTAGGGGGCTGCATACTCTTACTAAAATCAAACAAGTGATGACTAGGATAAAGCAGCTACAATCTAAAATATTTTTTCTCCAGGAAACACATTTAATGTCAAACGATATATGTAGAAAACTTAATACATGGCCTGGTTTAGTGTTTTCAGCTTCATTTAGCTCCTAAGCAAGAGGGGTTATTACAATGATCCATAAATCAATTCCTTTTCAAACAGCTAAGACAATACAGGATCCTTCAGGTAGATGTTTAATTGTTCAAGAGACTTTACTGTCTAAATCACTGATTCTTGTCAATATTTATGGTCCTACTGAGGACATCCCAAAATTCTATAGTAACCTCTTTCTGACTTTATCCAGATTTCTGGGTCATATGTAATTGCTGGGGATTTCAATTGTACGCTGGATCCAGGTAGAGATTGCTCCTCTGTCTGTAATCTGTCTCATAGACAGACTAGAAAGACCCTTTATTATTTTATAAAGGACTTAAATCTATCAGAAATTTTGAGACAATTACATCCTAAGGATATTCAGTACTCTATCTTCTCTAGTGGCGCTTTTCCACTGCATGGTACGGTATGGTTCGGTTCGGTACGGCACGCTTGTGGCGCTTTTCCACTGCATGGTACGGTACGAGACGGCTCGCTTCGGCTCGCTTTAAATGGTACCACCTCTGTTGAGGTTCCAAGCGTACCGGGCCGATACTAAAATGTGACGTGGAAGCACTGTAGATCACTGATTGGTTTCAACAGACAGAATCGTCACTACCAGCGTCATTGTATTTGCGTCATCAAACCCGCTAGATTTAAATAGCCAGTAACAGCCACCGCTGTAGCACCTTGTGGCGAACAGGACGGCCGAGGGACGTGAGAGAACGGCACAAGGCCGGTGGTGCGATTGCTAATGAGCAACACCTGTGAAGCACACCGGTCTCGCATCTCTCACGGAGGAGCGGAAGCATAAAGGAGGAGCGACGACGTTGATAATCGAGAGAGGAACAGGCCTGTGTTTTAGTTTTTGTGTTTGTATTTTATTTTATTTTAGCCAGCAGTCGTCCGCGAGGGGCTGCTGGCAGTTCGTTATGTTTATTTTCGGTAGCCAGCAGTGGTCCGCGAGGGGCTGCTGGTGGTATTTTGGTTTGTTTGTTTTGTTTTAATAAAGTCTTCCCTGAACATTGTTACACTGGTGCTGAAACCCGGGAAGAGGGAGGAACGCGCTGTCAGAGAGTCCTCGCCGATGTGTGGAATCCGCGGTGCCATCGAGCATGGTGCGCGAGTCACCGCCGCTCGCCGTGGGCCGGAGCCTGCTGCCATCCGCCGAACGAGGGGAGGAGCAGGGAGCGGGGGGACTCGCGGCCACGGACGCTCGAGGCGGTGCGCTGGAGTGAGTTGCCGGTGGGACGGTCGAGCTCGCTGCCGGCCGCCTGGGTATTGGAGGGGCGGCTGCCATCCGGGAGGGAGAGGAGGAGTCGCCGCCGCTCGCCGTGGGCCGGAGCCTGCTGCCGTCCACCAGTGAAGGGGAGGAGCAGGGAGCGGGGGACTCCTGCCGTCTGCCCAAGGCACCCGAGGAGCCGTCGCCGTCCACCGGGCGGCGGAGGAGCCTCGAGCCGTCCACCGAGGGCTACCCAGCCTCACCGCCAGGCACCGCGGAGGAGATCGCCTAGCTGGTGGGGGACCAGATGGCAGCGCGTTGTGGGAACCAGACCAAGTTTTTTTTTTTTTTCCTCTCTCCCCTCTCTCGATCTGTCGCTCCTCATACTTCCGTCTCCGTTTCCCTCGGTTTGTCTGTCCATATTCCCCAGGGATCGCCGCCGCCGGGGGGGGAGTAGGCACAGGCTCGTGGGTACCCCCCGGCCTGTGAGGGGCGATAGGGGTATGTGGCGAACAGGACGGCCGAGGGACGTGAGAGAACGGCGCAAGGCCGGTGGTGCGATTGCTAATGAACAACACCTGTGAAGCACACCGGTCTCGCATCTCTCACGGAGGAGCGGAAGGAGGAGCGACGACGTTGATGATCGAGAGAGGAACAGGCCTGTGTTTTAGTTTTTGTGTTTGTATTTTATTTTATTTTAGCCAGCAGTCGTCCGCGAGGGGCTGCTGGAAGTTCGTTATGTTAATTTTCGGTAGCCAGCAGTGGTCCGCGAGGGGCTGCTGGCGGTATTTTGGTTTGTTTGTTTTGTTTTAATAAACTTTATTTGATTGTTCGCCGGTTCCCGCCTCCTTCTTCCCTGAACATTGTTACACACCTGTTTTAAAATTACTAATTTTGCTTGCTTGAAGAAAAAAAACTTCCAAAAAAGAAATGGCTGAATCGTGGTCAGTGGACGAGAAGCGCAGACGTTCCTCTTGTTGGTTGACGAGGAACGGATAAACTATAACGATCAGTCATAATCCCACCCACTTTGAAGCGGTACTAACTGCAGTGGAAAAGCAACCGAGCTAAAGCGAACTGAACCGTGCCGCGCCGAGCCGAGTCGTACCACGCAGTGGAAAAGCGAAGCGAGCCGAACCGTGCCGAGCCGAACCGTATTGAGCCGTACCGAGCCGTACCATGCAGTGGAAAAGCGCCATAGAACACACCAGTCCTATTCCAGAATTGATTATTTTCTAATTTCAGCAACAGTTTTGTCATATATTACTGATTGCTTTTATGATACAATTGTAATTTCAGACCACGCCCCTATAATACTCACTTATTCTGACCCTAGGCTATTAAGTAACCCTCCAAAATGGAGATTTCACCCTAAATGGCTCCTAGATGAAAAACTTTGTGATCATATCACACGACAGATAGAAATGTATTTTGATATTAATACAACGCAAACCTCAGCTTGTATCAGATGGGAGCTTTTAAAGTTTTCATTAGAGGTGTTCTTATAAACGTCACAAGCAATAAATCAAAAAGCTACAAAAAAGAATTAACTGCACTTGATACAAAAATTAAACTTCTTGATACAATTCAATCACATAAAGATGATTTAACCATTCAGCAAGAATTGTTAACTCTCAGAACTAAATACAATGAAGTATCTGCCAAAAAAGCGGCTGCAAGCCTTATGATGTTAAGGCAAAATTATTATGACCAAAGCGAAAAAGCTGGAAAACGACTCTGGTTACTTTCGTAACCTCGGTTTCCTGAAAGGCAAGGAACGAGACATTACGGATGTCGCATATAGGAACTCCTCTCATCCTTCACTTCCGCTGAAAACTTATAGGCTAACGCCAGCAGAGCTGGCCAATTGACGCAAATATGCAAATACTGAAACCTCGTAGCAGTAATAAGCAAGTGCAGCGTCAATTCCCTTCAGAATCTCTCTCTTCATGCTCAAATCGTGTGCTAGAAAGCTGATACTCCACTAACAACTTTAGGATTATTTCGCCGTCGTTGAAGTTGCGGCGAGATACTTGCACTGTCTCCTGCATCCGATGGCAACTATCTGCAACCTGTGCTCGGGCCCCATCGTGCCCCCCGACACGCACCTGTTCTATGTTTGCCCCCGTGGACGAGGCGGGGGACCACGGCTACCTCCGCTTCCCCCCCTGGCGAGGAGACCGTCGCCGCGCACCTCTGCCCGTCGGCTCCCGCCCTGGGCTCGGACCAGAGCCTGCCATCCCGAGCCTGCAGATTTACGGCCCACCAGGCTAACAAGGCCTACGGTGCCGCGGGGGAGGCGGTTTCTGCGTTGCATGCCATGGCCGTTCTCCATGTGCTGCAGGCTAAGCAGCTCAAGTCTCTGGATGATGCCGCCTCTAGCGACGCTGACGCCATCCGAGATCTCCGTTCGGCCACGGACCTCGCGCTCCTGGCCACGAAGCGTTCGGCCCAGGCAATTGGGCGTTCGATGGGGTTCCTGGTGGTCCTCCACAGACACCTGTGGCTCACCCTGTCGGACGTGCAGGAGGCCGATAGGAAGACGCTGCTGAACGCACCGATCTCCCCTGCAGGCCTGTTCGGAGACGTTGTGGAGGAAGTCACGGAGCGTTGTTACTCCATGACGCAGAAGAAGGCAAAGGCTATGAGCCACGTGATTCCTCGGAGGGCGCCGCCGCCTCCGTAGCCTCGCTCCCGTTCGTCTTCCGCCTCGGTCCGCTACCTCAGGCCACGGCTAGAAGACAGACAGCGCCCTGCCTGGGGCGTCTGGCGTAAGCCTATAAGATTTCAGAGGAAGTGAAGGATAAAAGGAGTTCCCATATACGACATCCGTAATGTCGAAGTTCCGTAGCCTTGATAGGGAACTGCCAGCTTGGAGAATTAAACAAAATCAATCTGAAAGAACAATAAATTCTATTGAAGATATTAATGGCAATATCACAAGTGACCCGGTTAAAATAAAAGATACTTTTAAATGTTTTTTTGAGACTATATACACCTCTCAGATGGTATCTGTCAATCTCCCAATGAGACCAGAAATTTTTATTTTGGGGATTTTAACTGAGAATTTGGTATATTGTAGAAGCACTCGTAGATTCATTGACATTTGTATACTTCAAGAAAAGAGCAAGCTCTCCCCAGTGTAGAACATCTCTTTTCTCTGCATGGAGTTGAGTTTAGTCACTTTGACGGCGCATCTCATGAACAAGCATGCTCAGTCGGTGATGAACTGCCTGAAGTCATTCAGGGCAAAGACGGCAGTCCCACCAAAACTTTTTCAGTGGCTCCTGGGGAATATGGCATCCACTATGGGCCACTCACATTCCAGAGGAACTCAATAACGCAGCGGATGTGTTGTCGCGATGAGCAATGCTCCAGGGAGAGAGAAAACTCCGTCCCAAGATGGTCCAGCTGATCTGGAGTCAATTTAAGTGTGTCCTCTCTTTGAAGACAGCCCTCCTGACGACACCCACTAACAAGAATAGGGTTGGAGGCATTCTATATCAGTGAAACGTACCTAGAGTTCAGTCCGGTATACTCTCACATGATCCTGAGACCCTGGCCAGGCTACGTACCCAAAGTTCCCATGACCCCGATCAAGTGGTGAGCTTGCAAGCGCTACCTTGAGATTAGGCAGACCCAGCCTTGTCGTTGCTGTGTCCGGTACGCACCCTGTGTGTTTACTTGGATTGCATGGATAGCTTTAGATGCTCTGAGTCTGTTTTGGCGGACAGCAGAAGGGGGAGACTGTTTCCAAACAGAGGATTGCTCACTGGATTTTTGGATGCCATTGCCTTGGCATACCAGCCCCAGGGTCTGACATGACCCCTAGGAGTCCGAATACACTCCACGAGGAGCGTTGTATCCTCCTGGGCTCTAGCGAACAGCGCCTCTCAACAGACATCTGCAGAGCAGCGGGATGGGTGAAAACAAACGTCCCTCTACATGCTGGTAATCACACACACACACACACACACCTGGTTCTATGTGACATGTGCAGTTTCAATGGCCAATCAGCTTCCTTGTTTTTTCCAGGTTGCTAGCAATAGGCTGCATTCATTTTGACCTCAAATCTCTTCTTTTTCTTTTTCTTTCTTTAACTATGATGAATATAATTTATTAAATTATTTTATTTGTTTGGCAATTTCAAGTTTAGCTTAAAAGTGATTCCCTGTTGACAATCCCATATGGTACGGTTTCCCTGATGGTAAACCCACACTTTGCCACCAGTCACTGTGTTGTAGAGCTCATCCCTTTGCTGGATGTGGTCTCTGTAATTTTCGTCTTGGTTACTACTGTATCCTCCATTCCCTGATTGAGGTAACAAGATGTTGTGTCCCTCCTGCTAGAACATTGAACAACCCGCTGAAATGGAGGGAACACTGTCTCAGCTCTTTTCCACAAACCTGAATGAATTGATGCACTGCATCTCCTTTTATACCCGCATGTATAAATGAGTGAGTGGTGCTTGTCAATTTTCATTGGCATTTTCTCAAAGTATCAGAGGTGTTTGGGTCTCCCAAGTTTGACCCCTATAGTGTCAGTACATTGACACAACAAGACTTTGAACAGCCTTCTTTCTACGGTTGAAACACTGATTGAGCGATTACATGAGGCATAAATCATTTTAGTTTCTTTCAGTATACCTTCTGATGTGCATTCATGTTTAATGCTATAACTAGTAGTAAAGAGGAATAGATGGTCGCTTCACGTGCGCTCTGCACTGCCTCTTGAACCGAGGGAGATAGATCGATCTGTCACACCACATTAAAGCACATCAAAACGACATGTATTGTTTGAATTTCGTAATAAAATTGCCAGAATTTGAAGGAATTTGTTTCATATAAAAACTAACAAATCCCAAGCTTATTGTGATTTTTTTAGATGGTATGCATGCTACAAGTAATGTTTAATGAAGTTTTGGTCACTCATCAACTGAAAACAGAATAGACTAAAAGATTAAAAATGGAAATCGATATTGTCAACCCAGATCTAGCATCCACACAGCTGACATGTTTACCTGTTGTAAACTTATCAACGTTGTGTGCATAAAAAAAGTCACTGACACAGTCAAAATGTGCCTTTGGAGAAACACTAATTAATTAATGATACATATTTTGGTGAAAGATTTCAGTCCTCCAAAACTGTTTCAGCTGAAACATTTTTGGCCAAATATTTTAATTTACCAAAATTTCAGTGCATCACAAAACTGAACTTAATGAAATGTAAACTTACGCCAAACACAAGTCACTGATGTCATGGAAAAACTCCAATTTACTCTAATAAAAAATGAATGACCTGGTTACTTTGTTGTCCCTGTATGTGTGAACAACCGTTTATTAATTGCTAACTGGCAGACATTTTTGATTTGTCGCACACTAGTAACAGGGGAATCTCCACCCAGTCTCTCCAAAGACCTCACCAGCTCATTGGCCAGCGTTGGTGACGTCAGCTTTGATGCAGACTCTCAGTTCCCATTGGACGAGTTGAAGATCGATCCCTTGACACTAGATGGACTGCACATGCTCAACGACCCGGACATGGTTCTCGCCGACCCGGCCACTGAGGACACATTCCGCATGGATCGACTGTGAACCTGTGAATGCAATTTTAAGCGAGACATTCTGCTGCATGGCCTCTCTGTTCACCATCTGGTGAGTGGCTGACCTCGTCCTCCCAACCACCCACACAACAGCATGCTGCCAAACCGCTCATGGCCAGGAGCTGGTGATGGCAGCGAGGGTTTGGGAGGTGTGGAGGTGGAAGTCCTGTATCCACACTGGATAGTTTCCAATGCGCAATACCATCCACCATCCACTCTCTTCATGTATTCATGTTTTTTTTTTTTTGTATTTCATTATCTTGGTTGGTCGCCAACATGCATTTTCTGTTTGTCTTGATGTATTTTGTGTTTTGTTTATCCTTTTGATTCCATCGGCATATGGATCTTTTATGGTTCACACCATTTTTGTGTTATGTTTATTAATTAATATTTACTTCAGTGTGTTTATTATTTTGTCACATTAAGTGAATTGCCAACTTTCATGTAGTTTAAAATGTTTACATAATTATGCCGTATGTCCATGAAGAATTATCCGTCTGTATAATTATGTGTGTGAAATTGACATATTTATTTATATGATGTATTTATTTTAATTATTTTTTTAATAATAGATAAATATATATTATTTAATTATATTTCTGTAAGGAGCACTACTCCCCCAGATTGTGTATTAAGGGTTTAAGGGAGCATTGCTCATTGTACACTGGAAGGCATAAAGTTTGCTTTTACAAAATGGCTTCTATGGCATTTAAATTTGCTAGCATTTTGTAACATCCAAACATCTCGAGGTGTCACGATTGGTGTTATCATTCTTGTTTTTTAATATTTGCCAGTAATTAATGAAATTTTCTAGCAAAAGTACAGCAGTCTCTTGATAGAAATATAACCCATATTTTGGTGTTTTTGTGGACTGTCAGGTGACTTTCTGTATGTTTTGCGTATATTATTCAAATTGAAGATTTGATTACTGTTATCACTGTAATGTACGCTTCAACAGTGGTCAGTAAACGGGATCCAAGAGCTGCTGCAGAAACCTGCTGAACACTACACTGTGAGAGGACCTGATTTTGCCTTATATGAACAAAATGCTGTTTTTAACTGTCAATGTGATTTTCTAATCTCCAAAGTGTTTTCCTCTCGATATTCTTGTTTTACCAATGCCATTTTGTTTAGTACTGAGTGCTGTATAGTTTGTACTTGTACTGCCAAACATAACTCAAGTTTCTGTGTGAAGATGATGTCAATCATCTGACATGGGGAGAGTAATGCTCCTTATTCTGTGCTGTTTACCGGAGTTTGTGTTTTTCATTCACACACGTATGTTTGAGCCCTGTTGCTCTTTGAACAAGTGACATTTTTTGCCCTGTGTGCTATAGCTAAGGTCTTTAACCTTGCTCTTGGGAACCTACTGTCCTGCAGAGTTGAGTTCCAATCCTAATCAAACACACCTGCATCAGCTAATCAGCTCTTCAGGATCGCTTGAAAGCACACAATCAGGTGTGCTGAAGCAGGTTGGAAATAAAGTTTGCAGGACAGTAGGTCCCAAGAAGCAAGGTTGAAGACGTCTGTGCTATTAGAAGGAATTAAGGAATCACTCATTTACAGTTCAGTGACACAGTTATGATCTCTATATGCAGTGGGGTCTAAAAAACACCACTTTTTTTATTCAAACCTGGAAAGTTGTAGGATTAAAAAAAAAAAGACAAAGACAATTAAAATTGTTTTATTTGAGCTAACATAAACTAATGATGACCAGTTGTATTTTTATGGAGTAGTGTGTTAACTTTATTAACAAGATTAATTAAGACTATAACAATTGTATTGCTCATTGTTAGTTAATGCTGGTAATGCATTAACCAATGTAAACTAATGGAACCTTATTGTAAAATGTTACTGAAATACTAAGACATTTGGCTACAATTTATGATAAGGTCTCATTAGTTAATGTTAGTTAATGCATTACGTAACATTAACTAACAATGAGTAATACATTTGTTACAGTATTTATTAATATTTGTTAAAAAATACAACTGTTCATTGTTCTTTCATGTCATCTCAAGAATTAAATATTAACAGATATAGTATTTTATGATGTAGTAAATGTTGATATTAACATGAACTAAAATGAATAAATGCTGTAGAAGTATTAGAAGTAAGTTTATGTTACATTTTAACAAATGGAACCTTGTTGTAAATAGTTACCAAAAAATCTATGAGATTTTTTTAATCAAACTGTTATGCGGATGAAATAGTTTATATAAATGCTTTACATTTATTTAAAGAAATTATACATTTGGGCCCCACTGTATCTAATTTGTCAGTACAAAAACATGAAGTTTATGCTACTTTGGATAAATAACCTGGTGAAGTTTAGCCCTTTTTGACCAGATACGTTTTGGACATTTGGATCCTTCAAGGAAATAACTCTTAAAACGGTGCAAATCCCATTTGTGATTCCTATGCAAACTAAAAGCATTAATCAACTAACAATCTGGAAACTTTTTGTTTGAAAATGAATTGTGTACTAAGGGCTGAGAAGTAAGGGTTGGCTCAGATGGTGGATATTTATTAGACAACACAATCTGCAATACTCAAATTTTATTCTTCAAACTGTGCCATTCAGAATATTTCTTCTATTGTTTTCGCGTTTTCCATGAACGTGTTTGTCTCAGACACTTTTTTTTCCCTGAAACCAGTGTACATAAAGCTTATCACAGGAATATGACGACAGCATGTCAAAACGAGAAAATACTTTTAGAGAACGAGGTCTTCATTAGCTTGGCTGATTCCAGTAAAAAGATTCACAGAACATAAAACAAAATAGAATCCA
This sequence comes from Meda fulgida, assembly GCA_030578275.1. NCBI lineage: Eukaryota > Metazoa > Chordata > Actinopteri > Cypriniformes > Leuciscidae > Meda > Meda fulgida. The sequence continues at coordinate 4,053,518 of JAROOJ010000031.1, forward strand.
GAGACACAGTGCATGTTTTAATTAATGCTAGTGGTATCATTTTACTGGTTTATCACTGATAACTACGTCTATGATCATGTTTAGAAACGGAATGTATTTATGGGGCTCCATGTTACTATAGTGCATTACACCAAATGACCTGCTTGGCAATGCTTGACCAAAGCACTTTTGTTTCTTTGTTGTTGTTTTTTATGACCTGTTATGTTGGGGGGGGGTTTGGGTCACAGTAGCATTTTTCTGTTCATCACAGTTATAGCATGTTTGTTAACTTCAGTTGGGTCATTCCCCTCCCTATCGATTTGTTCAGCCCATGCATCTTGAATTTTCATTTGAAATCCTGTCAGAAATCTGGAAGATATGGCAGCTTTCATACTGACGTATGTGCATTACTTCAAAATCGTCTGGCTCATGAAACTTAGACTGTTTTACTTTCTGAGAATGCCGACTGTTCGACCCTGTACGTTCATTTTCCCCCAGTTTATTGTGAAGTTGTTCTTTGTGAACTGTTCTCTGTATTGCACTGATAATTCAGAGGGAAAACTATTCTGGAAGCGTATATGTGACTTCCCAATGCAAACCGAAAAAAGGGCTCAGTCTGTTTGTTGCTTTACCATGTTAAACATTAGGAGATTTGGGCAGACTGCATGTATTTATTGGTCAAATAATCTGTTGTTGATGAACATGCAGCATGCAGCCAAACTGCCTGTTTGGGGCATTTTATTGGAGCGGTATTAGCTAACAGCACTTACATGTTGGACTTGTTAATTTGTGTCCTGGTTATTTTTGTGTGAGAGCAAACCCCCTTTAGCGTAAATTCCCCTTTAAGCCTTAATAGAACTGCTAAGCAGTTAGTTATCATGATTACCATGTCCGTACCATTAAGACTAATAAGGACGTAGTTGACTGGGATGTACTTCTTGATAAACATAATGATAGTGACCCATAGGATAGCGCTGATCAATATAACAACCCTTCCCCTTAACTCATAGCATTAGCATAAAAGTGCCATCTACATTGATTTCTCTCTGTAAAGATTATATCTTTTTTATTTCTCAACTGTCATCTCACTTAAGGCAGATTAATAAGTATTAAAAGACATTGTAAACAAACCGCTCATGAGAGTGTTAGATTACAGAATGCGCATCAAATCTTTGTGATCTTTCATTTTGTGAGCATAAACAGTGCTCGGTCTTTATTAGAATTAATAGTATATTAGGACACATCATTTGTGGTTGTCTAGAGCTTTCATTGGGTTGGATCCATCCAGAGGCTCAGTTCTATAGTCGCTGTGCTGGTGTGGTCATCTTTGTCTCCTATCTGTGGTAATTGATTGTAGAAGGAACTGATTTTGTCTTTGTCGTGTTGCTGGTCCTTTTCCTTTCTCAGAAAAAAAAAAACTAAATATGGATGTGCATGATGTCTCAGCTGCATATATCAGACCCTTCTTGTTATATCATTTATATTTTGTAACCTGTATTTCTGTACGTGTTTTTAAAATACACATATATATATTTAAATTCTGGTGTTTGTGACCTCAGTGCTAATGCAGTGTCATCAGTGTAACTGTCAGTCATTCGGGGTTTTGAGGAAGGCTTGTCTGTTGTTCTTAAAGTATAAAAATTGAGTATGAAACATGACACACATGACAGAAATATACAACTCAGAACACATTAACCTTGTAAAAAATAACTCTGATGTTGAGTTTGGGTTTAAAAAAGCTGGATTTGCTGGGTTCTGAATGTCTCAAAGTCCTCTGGGATTGTATCTGCAAAAACAGAGAGGAAATACAATAGAATTTAATAATTTTCTCCTCAGAGACTGTGAATTTTGTTTACCCATATTACACATTTTACCTTAATATATATAAAAAATGATTCTGCACTTTTTTTCAAGAGAAAATCTGCATGATATTCATTGAAAGTCCAATGGAAACTGGATCATGAAAAACGGTCACCCAAAAAGGAATTATTATAAATTATATTTTGTTTTTTGTCATAAATTTGAAATAACATAATTCAATGAATCATGCTAAAAAAAGAATTGAAATATCCATTTACCTTTATTTTGTATAAAAAAAATCTATATTTTTTTTTTATTTCATGATAACTGTAAAAAAAAAAAGTAATATATTTTATGTTCTGGGAGTACTATACTCCTATTAGTAGCTTTAAGTATTTTCAAATAAGCCAAAATTATAAATGAGCAAGCAAGTGGCCGTGGATGTGTAGAACTGTCGGGAATTCAGATTATTTATAGGCCTGAGAGTAAGCTCTTTGTGTGAGTGTAGACTGTTTACTTATTTTCTAATGTATGCGAAATATATTTTATCAAAATAACTGACCGTTGCATCTGTAGCGCAGGTTGGCCCAGATGATGTTCTCCTGAGAGAAGCAGAAAACTCCCAGTCTGCCTCCTCTCATGGTTGTGTCAATAATAATTCCTGTGTCTGCTACCATCTGCTGACCTTCATAGAACCGAACCCTGCAAGATATGCTGACTATTTACCTAAACATGCATAAAACAATATTGCAAGTAAAAAAACAGGAGGATTTGCAGATGAAACATTGTCCATCTAATTATACCTAATATAGCCTTCTTGGGGTCTGTGCTGCAGGAACCAGCGGTAAGAAGTCTTGTCTTTCCAGCCAGCATTTCTGGAGTCTTTCCACAAGAGTTTCACTTGGTTAGTTGAGTCACCTGTGTGCCAGAGTGAATTCCGCAAGTTTTCTCCAGGTCCCGTGTCTGATTTCACTGCCTACCAACAAAATAAAATATAAAAAACTGATACTATATTTGATCCGAGCAATAAAAGTTACTCTGCACTTAAAGAAACCAGATCACACCTTTAGTTGGATACCAGGCTCAGCTACAGCTCGGAAAGGATTGGCTTGCCAGTAAATCTGCTCCACTTGCTTCCACATTATCACGTAGAAGCTTGAGCTGTCCTGATAGCCAAAGATAAAGCCTGCATAGTCGTCATCCGTCTCAGTATTCACATGAAACGTCCCTTCAAAGTCCACACCATTGAATGCTGTGTAGCCTGTTGGAGTAACCAGAGGGGTTAAGCTTATAATCAACTTGACAGGACATCCACTACGCTGTTTCCTTGTCATAGTCTCTTACCTACAGCCAGTCCAGGGTCACTGTTCATGGTCTGAACAATCTCTCTTCCCTGTTAAAAAGGATGAGCATTTCTTAGTAAGTTCACACTTTGAGAATTTTGACTGCCACCATCTATGATGCAGAAAGAGGCAGACAGACCTGATTAAGCACCACCCAGTTTGGATCGATCTGCGCATCACCCTCTGGATCTAGAACTACGGTCTGATAGGTTCTGAAGTCGGTGAGAGTAACCTCAGCATTCTCAGGACAAACGTCAATGCTATCGCTATATGTGTCATTGTCAAAGTCATTCTCACAAACGTTGCCAATGCCATCACCTGCAAATCAACAGTCAAGAAAATTATGCAGATGATTATGATCTGACACACAAAAAAAAAAATTTCCATGCTAATCTAGGTTTGTTGGTTTGATGTTGGTCAATATGGTTCATAAAGTCTTTTCAGTTAAACTAGTTAAGAAGGCTGGTTGAAACACCGGCATTCCATATTGGGGTCCACCATCCAAAACACAACAAATGTTGGTCTTTTGAACAGGAGATTATTTAATTCAGAATAACGGTATTAATATAACAGTTTCACGTAAAGTACACTGTAAAAATCTGTTCAATTTACGGTAAAATACCAGCAGCTGTGGTTGCCAGAAATTTACAGTATAAAATATGGTAGCAACATATTAGGTTTGACAGACTTAACTTAAAATTTACAGTAATAAAACGTATTTCATTTTCTGATATAATGTTAATTTACCGACCTATTGAAGTATTAATATATGTTTTGTACCATTGTAATACACTGACAACCACCAATGACAGCAATGATGAAAGTCACATGATCAATCAAAGCTCATCACAAGCAGCTTTCCACAAGAAAGTTATTATTAATATATAGAAGCTGCACAGTGTCACTCACACACATTAAACACCATCATGGTAACACACATGACATTTTAAAAAATGCAATAAACATGAATTTAACAACATTAAATGTAACATAAAAGCCTAATGTACATAACTGATTAGAAAAAAAAACTAAGAAAACTATGAAGAAACAGTTATTTTGACAAAAATATATCAAATGTGAAGTGTCACGCAGGGAATTGTGGGAATGTCAATTTACGGTTTTTCACTGTAAATTATACAGTGAGTTGTTCTTTTTCACTTTCAAAAACTGTATTCAACGGTATTTTACAGTAAAATTACATTAAATGTACCATTAGATCAATCACAGTTATTTACCATATATAGTAAGGAAACTTTCTGTTAACCAATTAAGAGTTTTTCACTGTAGCATTTTTACAGTATTTTACTGTTAAAATCACAATCATTTTTTACAGTGTAAGGTTTCCAAGCTTTAAAACCTGACCATCAAAGTCCTCCTGCAGTGGGTTTGGAATCAGACGACAGTTGTCTGGACCAGGTGGAAGGAGATCGGGAATGCCATCGTTGTCATCATCATCATCACATTCATCTCCAATGCCATCCTTGTCTGTGTCTAGCTGGGAGCTGTTGATAACTGCAGGACAGTTGTCTCGTGAGTCCTGATGCCCATCTCCATCACTGAGGATAGAGACCAAAGCATTGGATTGAATATTCTGATTATGGGTGTTACCAATGGAAACATACATTTGGAATTTTGTAATACCTGTCTTTGTTGGTGTCACAAGGATCACCAATTAAATCATTATCCACATCCATCTGTAGCAGATATAAGGAGAATCATGAGTTAAATTAGGCTTTTTTAAAACTTCAATTAATTGGATTCAGAGTTTTATTCCACCTCTATAACTCTATAGTCTCTTTTTTACATTGTACTTTTGAGTCTGGACAACCAGATCTTTGGGTACCAAAGACCAAACCTAGGTTTTTAGGTGTGCACTCTAAAAACAAATTCTGACGTCAAACCATTCTGGGTAGAGAGAAGTTACAAGTGAGAAATGAATAATTAAGAGTTAATCAGACCTGATCAGGGTTGCGGACGTAGGGACAGCTGTCACAAGCATCACCAACATTATCACCATCTCGATCTTTCTGGTCACGGTTTGGTACCTTTTTGCAGTTATCCTTATCGTTTTTTATTCCTAGAAAGCAAATCTTCTCAGTTGGACCAATGCAGCTATTCATAGTAACCCAATGAAGGAAATATCTAAAGTCTTACCATCCCCGTCAATGTCATCATCACACTCATCACCCTGACCATCACCATCTGTATCCTTCTGATCATTGTTTTTCATCAGACGGCAATTATCACAAGCGTCTCCATAATCATCCTGATCAATATTCTTCTGATTGATATTGGGGACGAGCACACAGTTGTCCTATCAGAGAAGTAAGCAGTAATATGGTCATGAGAACTGGTAGTTTAAGTTTACAGCTCCCCAAATGCCTATATAGACAACATTTGGCATAATCCCAACATAAAGTATGTTTTAAAAGGTAAGAAGCAACCTTCTAAGTTAGCATTTGAAATAAATTCTAAGGCAGCATTACACATGTCTTTATGAAGAAGGCAATCCAGGAAATTTCCCTTAATGAGCTTTGTCTGTGATATGCATTTTAATGTAATATTTTAAGTGTAATATTTGCTGAATAACATGCTAACATTGAACTTTATTGGAATCAATAGTGAGTCAAGTCTCCTCTCCATTTACATGCAGCATTATGTATGCTGTGCGAAACTGTTGCCTATGTAGAATGTTCAGTCCAATTCAGTCACTTGAATAAAGTTCCATTTGGATTAGGATGCTTCCTAAGAAGGCAGCACACCAGGTTTCAGAACAAAGCATACATAGAGTTTTAATCAGAATTATTCAACCCCCATTGCAAATCAGGTTTATTGGCAAAATGTACATACTTTCAGCTGTTTGCAATGAACAAATTTCTGAACCTGCATTCTCAGAAATCTGGTAGCAGCCATTGATAGCTTCCTTTTTCTGCCCGTCCAGGTAGTGTAACCACTGTTCCTTTAACTTTGAACTTTTTGGAACATTTAGTGAATTTGCAATCTTTTTTATCCTGGTCCTTGTTTGTGAAGGGTGATGATATCTTTTCTTGTTGGACTTAAAAAAATTTCTAACGTGCAGTTAAATGTGACACTTAACAAACCTAGCCAGTTCAGATATTTAATGTGTTCTAGCTCAAGCAAACAGTGCAACTAATGAAGCCCTTGATTAGTTGCATCAGGTGTGCATGAGACAACACCTGTTTTGCAGATTTGTGCTGTTGTAAGGGATTCTATTCAGAGGGGTTGAATAATTTTGAGATTTTTGCATTTTCAGTTGAATTTGGGGAAGCCACTTGAAACATTTGTTGTGTTTAACTATTTCAATTACTTTTGTTTGATTTTTTCATTGCAAAAAGCTGAAAGTCTGTAAATTTTGAAAGCCAATGAACCGGATTTGCAATGGGGGTTAAATAATTTTGATTACAACTGTATATCTGGTGATATTATAACACTGCATTTCACCAAGATGGTGTGGTGACCTCTGACCTCTGTGTTTAGGATCCCATCTCCATCTGCATCATCATCACATGCATCACCGATGTTATCTTTGTCTGCATCTTCTTGGCCGGAGTTTGGAACAGTGAGGCAATTGTCCTAGAAAAGCATTTTACTGACACCTCAACACTGAGTTCTTCACTTTTTTATTTGTTTTTACTTAATGCTTCGTGCAATACATCTTTATTCTTTTTTTTATATAATTTTTTTTACCTTTGCACAGTTTCTTTCCACACATTCCAACTTTTCATCAGGAAAGCCATCAATATCAGTGTCTGTTCCGCACAAGTATCCATTCCCAGCCCAACCAATTCCACACTAAAACAGATTATATCAGTTAGGCCAGTCACATCTATAAAGGAGTTTGCATATGTGAAATATGTGAAATATGATCATTGACTTACTGCACATTCAATCTGTCCATCACGATGAACAATGCATTCTGCGCTGGCATGGCAAGGATTGGGCTGACCATTACCACAAGACCGCTCAGGTTTGCAGCCTTTCGCCTGATCCCCAACAAAACCAGTCTTACAGCGGCCACAACGAAAAGAGCCCTGCCATAAACATACAATGATGCATATAAACAAGGTGAATGTAAAGAATGATGATCCCACTGATTGTTATGAATCAATATATCCAATTTTGTAGACCAGTGGTTATCATCTGGTTTGATTCGTTTTTACGCTGCATTGTGGTGATCCAACACAATAGCTGTGATCCAATTCAGGGTTCACGACTTATGTAAATATGTTCACCATGATCCATTTATGTACATAATAAAGAGCAGAAAATGTCTATAAAATTGTATCTTGGTAAAATATGTCAATATCTTGTGTTCTTTGAACATCGTTGCACATTTTCTGTTATCCGGTAGTGATGCGTGGTGACACGCTGCCAAGATGGGGACGGCCGGCTCCACCCACTTTAGGCTTGAGAAATGCTCTTCAGAAACCTACGGGTGACGTCACGGACACTGGTCTGACCAGTGTTTTTTTGTGTGTGTTTTTTTTTTACATTTGTATCGGTATATTCAAGTAAGTTGAAACCCAATAGACCTCATTCAGAGCAGTGGCAGGTATGAAAGCAAGGCTGTGAGGGATAGACTTACTGTGTTTTCAATGGCATCTGCTGTAAAAACAAAAAATGAAGAAAAAAAAGGGGGGAAAAACACATAAAGCTCCTAGGTCACTTTTCCACAGCTCATGTTGTCTGGAGTTTTTTTCAGTGTTTCATCAGCAGGAAAATCCAAAGACACATTAAATATCAGTAAAGCCCACTGAAGAGATGTATGTCTACCCCTCACAGCCTTGGTTTCATTCCCATTTAAAAGATGGCACTGCTGTGAATAAGGACTAAACTTCCATTTAAAAATAGCCTGGGAAAACCCAGACAACTTCGGGCAAATTTAGATTTGCTCTGAAAGTTAGTCTGGCAAAGAGCTCATTCAAGCCCATTTCCAATCCGTCGAAATCGAGGCACCAATCAGAAACGTTGGGGCGGGCTTTACACGATGACGACAGCGCTGGGATTTTGAAGCAGATTTTGTTACAAAGACGGATACATTACAAAGATGATGCCGCCGTCGAACATCACTCGTTCGAATCAGCTAACGCGTCTGTTTTAAGCGATTTGAACGTTTCCTTTTTGTTAAAAACCGAGCGAAGAACAATATTCTTTATTGTATATAAGAAACATAAGATGTTTCTCCACCGCTCTGCATACATCATCTCCTTCATCGCTCTGATTGGTTTTAGGTCTACCCGCGACGTCCGTTGGTGACGCCCCTCTGGAAATGATTTGTCTATGACGCTTTGCCAGACCATAACTCAGTTACAACTGAGAATGGTCTGGTTTTAACCAGGCTAATTTAAAAGTGTAATCAGGTGTAAACCTAAAAAAAGTGTATTTTTTTTTACATTTTTTGTCATCCCCTGTGCGCAATGAATCTTGGGACACAGCTAATACCAAATCTATAACCAGTATTTAATGAAGTCTGGCTCTATTTTTGTTATCGTACACAGTCCTAAAATTATTTTTAAGGATAAGGGCATGTCACGCAACCTGCATATGTTAGGATCTGCCTAATTTAGCTAGCTTAAGTGACAGATGAATTTGTTCCAAAATACCTAGTTTGGATGCATAAATTTAGCATGAATTAGGAATTTGTTCCCATACTTATTAATTTGTTTCCTCAATTTATTAATTTGTTCTCTTGTTTTGTGGTCACGTTGTAGTAATGTGTCCATGATTTAACTAAAACGAGGGAACACTATTACAACATGACCATGATTTACCCAAAACGAGGAAAATAATTAATACAATTTGGCCATGATTTGCCGAAAATGTGGGAACAAATTAATAAAAGTTGACGAGTTTTACCTAAAACGAGGGAACATATTAATACGTGGCCATAAATTAATTGGGCTCAAGTCATGGGAATGAATTCTTAATTTGTGTCCATATGAAATTGTTGTGCATGACATGTCTGTGACCCTTCAACTGAAAACATTTTTAACCTAAAATTAAATGGGCACCTAATTACATGAGCACATGTCAATTAACTGATTCAAGTCAAACTGTTCCTTAATGGTTCCTTGCCTCACCACATAGTTGATAGAAGTAATTTTTAGTGTCCGATCAGGTAGAAGTAACTCTTTTTACAGTGTATCAATAGAAGAACCAATTCTTGGGCTGCAAACCACCAGATAAGAACCACTGCTTTAAACGTAGCTCTGCTGCTGTGACCAACAGACCATAAAGCATCACTCACTGGTGTGTTGATGCAGTTGGAGTTCTCCACGCAGCCTCCATTGGAGTTCTCACACTCATTAATGTCTGCGCAGACCTGCATATAATAGTTTCCATTTAATTTCAAACATTTTATCCATTGATTGCCTCATGATTGTTCTTATATAAAAAGTATACCTGTTTATTGGCAGATGCATAGGCGAGTCCAACCCCCTGCACCTGGGGGCCCATGTAGCCAGCTGGACAGGGCCCACAGCGAAAACCAGGTGATGTGTTAATGCATCTCACCCCCATGTGACATGGCATTACAGCACACTGTACAACAATGAAATAGTAGAGAACAAAAATCTTTCTCTGCAGTGAAGTACAAATTAAATATTTGTTCTTTAAAAATATTTAGAGACATTATTCCACACAGCACCACAAATCCTTAAGAGAAAAAGACTAAGGGATAATTCAAAGCGAACTTTTAGCACCCTGGAAAGGCCCCTTATTGGCATTCCAAATGAAAGTGAATCCCTTCATGAAGGACCCTTCCACAAGTCTGTTAGTGAAGGGTACATGCAATTGAGGAAATAATTTTTACTGTTGGTTATGGTTATGTAAGTCATTTTAAAGCTAGATGTTGGGAGAGTTTGAGTTAACACATAAATAAAATAATTCAAGTTGTTCAGCGAATTCCAAATGTAATTTTTCACCCTTGAAAGGCACTTTGGGAAGGGGACATTATTTGTAAGGCCGTTCCAAACTAAAGGGAACAACTGAATACCTTCACGAAGGGCCCTTCCACAAGGCATTTAGCAAAGAGTGCATGCGATGGTCACTTTGAGGAAGTCATTTTTATCAATTTTAGCGTCCTTGCGATTCATTTTAAAACTCCTGTAGATGGCAGGAGAGTTATGAATAAATAAAATAATTTGTAAGTTGTATCAGTTTTTTTGCTTTGTTGTGAAATTAATTAATTAATTTCATTTAATTTTAGCTTTAGGTCAAGAATTAATTTATGGTTTTGTCATTTTTATTAGTTATTAAAAAAAGTCTTATAGTTTTTAGTTATGAATAGTTTTTTGTTGTTATTAATAGTTATTCATTTTTATTTCAGTTTTAGTTATTTTAGTACATCAAGACTAAATGAAAATGACAAATGCTTTGACATCCAGCTGAAATGAGTTAACATTTTGTATATATATTTTTATTTCAGTTAGCTTTTTTTTGTTTTTATGGTTTAGTTTTAGATAACTAAAATAATCCTGTTACCACATATTTGTCATGCATTTCACTTTAAATTAGGTTTTTTTTGTAAGAAATGTGCTTAATATTAGATGTGCTTAATATTAAAAATGACTACCTGCATGATCATAATAAGAGACGGCAAGTGTTATAAAGAGAGCAGAGACACACACACACGCACGCACGCACGCACGCACATTTTAAAACTTAATTTTGAGTGTATATTTATTTGCAACAACTATACTAACAACAGTAATAAGAAATTAGTTGTAAGAACAGCTAATGGGGTGATGGATGCTATGCTGTATTGTCATCATGACAACGGTCCAGGTAAAGATAATAAGTTACAGTGTCATTAGCTCCCTAAGCCAAGAGGAGTGCTTAGACTGCTACCATATAAGACAGAATTTCCCTGCTCCCTCCAGAGTCCCCACTTCAAGAGCTCCCTATGGATGCTCACTTGTGACTGGAACTCACCCTATTTCAGCTCAGGCGGCCCACTCACCTCATCAACATCAGTACAGTGAGTTCCATTTCCTGTCATGCCTTCCGGGCACAGGCCACACTTGATGCCACTGGGTGTCATAATGCATTCCACACCAGGGTGGCAGGGGTTGGGATCACACGAAGGCTGTTCATCTACTGGTCTCATGCCTACAAGGACAAGAGAGAATGAATATCCAATATTTAGCAGTTATAATCTTGATTATTAATCTGATGCAATAAGCTTAGAATTCCTCACCACAGGCTTCACACTCCATAACCGTGTTCTTCAGGAAAACTATTTCCTGTATCTATAAAAACAAATTGTTCATTTGTCAGTGTTATGTAAGAATGTATAAGAACTTAAATGTGACTTAACTTTTTAATAGGCAGGAATGTTATTAAAAAATATGATATAATTATCAACAAGTAAAATCATAACATGATGATACCTTTGCAATCATTATCTAATGATTAATTAAAGCAGACATCTGGAAGTTGAAATGCATGGCTTCAACCCATTGTGGTAATTAACATTAATTTGCACTATTAGTTAATACCACCTATTTTATTAATTAATACATCATGACACATTTAATTGAGAGCAATTCATATATTACTTAATCTATGTATCTTAGTTCTTCATGAGTCATACATTAACAGGCGATTATCTGTGCATTAGTTAAGCATGAATTAATGCATTTTAGTGCCCCTGTATTGTGAAGTATTACCAAATATATTTATGTATCGGTTCTAACACATTTTCATATCTTTGTTCAAAATATTGTATTCATTTTCTGTTGTAACATTTGTATCTCCAAGAATACATTGCTCCTTTATACAATATGTCATAATTGACAACAGGCTGTTGAAATATTTTATATATATATATATATATATATATATATATATATATATATATATATATATATATATATATATGCAAAACTGGAGGTGGTAATGCAAGTGTTTGTGTGTGTATGTCTATGTGTCTGTTCAACAGCTCTGTGGTATACAAGGGATGCAAGTGGTATACATTTCAACAAGGGAATTCCCTCCAAATTAAGATATCAACATTTACATCACGGTCTTTGACCTTGGTATCCTCTGATGCTCTTCTGTCACTTTTGACCAAAAATTTTGAAAATTTTAAAAACCGTAGCTGCATCGGAATGGTACGAAACATGGTGATTTTTACATGAACACAAAAAAATACAAATTATTTGAGGGCATGATTTGAAAAAGCTAAGTGGTCGTAAAAAATAGTCACGCTTGGTCTTCGTGGTCAAAAAGCCTCTCTATGGAGAGCTGCTCATGAGTCTAGTGGTTACACCATGGTATTTGGCTTACACGTCTTTCTTTCTTTATTCTCACCAGATGGCACTAATCTGCCTTCAAAAACTGGATGTTAAATGCTTAGTCTCTATTTTAACCTGAAATACTGTATTAATTGTATTAACTCCCAAATGAGGAGCACCAGAAGGTTAAATAAAGATTGTTAGTGGATGCCAGAGGTTTCATACAAAGTCATTTACCCTGAGAATTTACAATGACATACTTAAGGAAATGATTGAAGAGCCCATTTGGTTTGGTTTCTGAATTACCTGTTGCTTCAGTAGTTCTTTGATTTCAGCAAGCTCCTGGTTTGTGCCTTTAATCTGTTTGATAATCTCACCATCTGCAGTAAACAATGTAGAATTAGAAAGATGATTTAGCAACATACTGATTTATCGAAAGGAGTATTCTTGGTTTGGAGCCTTCATGTTTCCAAACCAAACGTTGTATTAAGTTTCTTTCTTTTCACACACAGCAACAGTATCAAACGGCTTACAATAAAGCATGAAACACGGTACTTTTATGGTTAAGTATTATTATTATTATTATATATTTTTGAGTTCATTAATTATTATGCTAAATGTCTTCTGCAAAATAAAGACAGTCATACAGGTTTCGAATGACATGAGGGTGTGTAAAAGTTCATATTAATTTTTGGGTGAAATATTCCACAGTTTCAACAGTAAACTAAGAACAACAGGATAGTTTCATGATTAATGCTTGTAAGGCCCCGCTCAAAATATAATGGCTTTTCCTGCAGGCCCTGTGGATGATTTTTCAGCATCTGACATTTTACCAGTCAGGAACTGTATTACAGTAATTTGCCAAGGACTACATCTGTGTCTCACACACATTTTGAGTGTTTGTGAATAGCAAAGGCCAATCTAAGTTTGTAGCCTATTGGTGGATCCTGCTTTCTGTTTTTCAGCATGACCATAACGTGTCACCCAAATATCATGCATCATTTTGATTAATCTCATGGCTGTGTTGTTATGACAGGAGATAAACTGTTGCAGTTTTGATTTATGAGGCTGGATTTTATGAGCCACAGGAGCAGCAACACTAGAATGATCAAATCAACCTGAGACCATTTCTTTCTCAGCTCTAGATGTGGGGATAGGGTCCTAGTAAGGGTTAGGTTTAGCTTTTCTCCATTGATGATTCGGTTTAATGTAAAAACATGTTAAATAAAATGAAATAAGTAAATAAAAAAATCTAAGATACAAACTTAGTAGGAGGGGCTTCTGTCAGAGGTTCCCCTCCCCAGAGAGCCGTCCAGACAAACAGAAGGGAAGTGTGCTCTTTCCATTAACGGCATCAGTGTTTTCCATATGCATTCCAGGATTCCATAAGCTCAAATTATCAGTTTTTCATCTTGACTGGTGGCCAAAATGTTGATCTTTATCTTGCAACTTGCAGAATGCAAATGTTCTATTCAGCTGTATATTATTAAAGCTGCCCACATGAAAGGTTCTCTTACTTGGCAAACAGTATAAAGATTCTTAGCATAAACCCTTCTAGGAGCTTTGTAACAATAATAATAATAATAATAATAATAATGTTTACATTATTATATATAACTCAAACAAATGATTATGAATATACTCTCTGAAATAATCTTGCAGTGTACTTTAGATATTCCTCTACAAAGACTTTCAGATTTTGGAATATATATATATATATATATATATATAAGATAAAACAAAAATATACATTTTATGAAGAAAGTCAACTCACCTCTGGATATTCCTTGAGCCGAAACCAGATCGCTGTGCAGATAAAAGCTGCAGCTGAACAAGAGAGTCCACAGCATGTTCAGTTCCTATGTTAGAGGAGGGCAGCAGATCTGAGGTTCTGAGTGTCTGTGTCTCCTCTGCTTTTATACTACGTCTCTGACGTCATTTGCAGTCTGGCTCTTCACAGATCACATCTTTCATTCCATTCCAAGGTTCACGTGTAAAGCCAGGGAAAAAAAATGCTTGGATTTGAGACACACACACACACACACACACACACACACACACACACACACACACACACACACACACACACACACACACACACACACACACACACACACACACACACACACACACACACACACACACACACACACACACACAGAAGTTGCCTACTTGTTTTCTACTTGTTGAGTCTTATGAGAAAATGCTTCCTTTTACACCTAAAAGTTCATTTTTTTTTATGTTTCACAGCAGCTTAAGTTCTCATTAATATTTTTGATTTCATAGGTTTTGCTTCAGGAGAATATTCTCATTTACAGTTTTTTACAATCGCTATGACAATTTTTTCAATACTTTTAACAAATTTCCTAAACTCTTAACTCACCAACACACCTACAACACACAATTGGCAAAACAGTTAATTTCATGCTTAAAATCACACATTGTAAACTAAACTCCAACACTAATTTTCAAAATACAATAATACACTAGCAACAATACACTATGTCTACTAAAACACTGCAAACATGTCTCAAAATCAAATAATTTTTCAAAACACTAACATATGTTCTCGTCCCACAGGAAGATTTAGTCAATCATAGCACAATGTCATAAAAACACTAACATCAGATGGAATTACAGAAATTGCATTATTTTATATGTGTCAGTAATGCTCACAGGCAGTATATTGTATTGATCATAGATTGTGTTTTGCGCTGCAGTTTCTTTTGAAGCCTCTCTACATTTTTGTTTTGTTGAGTTTAGGTCTTTTTCTGCAGAAATTCAATAAAAAATAAGTGCTCAGAGTGCTTTATAGAAACTACGTTTAATGAAAAAACGTTGCAAAATGCAAAATATATGAACAGAAAAAGCACCAGAAGAAAAAAGAAAAGAAAAGAAAAAAAGAGTCATCTCTAATCTGCCCAGTCGGCACCAGAGGCACACAGTCACTGTATAATACATGGTAAAATGATTTACACTTTGCAGTTGGAGAAGCAATATCCTACCGATTGGTTTCTCTAAAAATCTGAACAATTGATGCCACCGTGTCCCGGCTGAGATTTGGATGTACTCGTTCACCAGCCTCTCTGTCTGGTACTGTGTGGTTTATGATATGGTCTATTATAGTAGCTCGTATTTCATTAGTTACCCTAGCTCTGGCCCTTCTTTGAGCCCCACCATGCATTCTAACTCCTCTCCCTCACCCCACTCCTCTCCCTTGCCCTTGTCCCACTCCTCTCCCTTGCCCTTGTCCTCGCCCCACTCCTCTCCCTTGCCCTTGCTCTTTTCCTTGCCCCACTCCTCTCCCTTGCCCTTGCCCTTGTCCCACTCCACTCCCTTGCCCCACTCCTCTCCCTTGCCCTTGTCCCACTCCTCTCCCTTGCCCTTGTCCCACTCCTCTCCCTTGCCCTTGTCCCACTCCTCTCCCTTGTCCTTGTCCCACTCCACTCCCTTGCCCCACTCCTCTCCCTTGCCCTTGTCACACTCCTCTCCCTTTTCACTGTCCCACTCCTCTCCCTTGTCCTTGTCCCACTCCACTCCCTTGTCCTTGTCCCACTCCTCTCCCTTGTCCTTGTCCCACTCCTCTCCCTTTTCATTGTCCCACTCCTCCCCCTTGTCCTTGTCCCACTCTTCTCCCTTGCCCCACTCCTCTCCCTTGTCTTTGTCCCACTCCTCTCCCTTGTCCTTGTCCCACTCCTCTCCCTTGCCCTTGTCCCACTCCTTTCCCTTGCCCTTGTCCCACTCCTTTCCCTTGTCCTTGTCCCACTCCTCTCCCTTGCCCTTGTCCTTGTCCCACCTCTCTTTCTTGTCCTGGTACACATCTTGCTCTACCTAGTGCAGACATTTTTCTTTCTTTCTTTTGTTGCTCTATATTATTCCCTTTCCACAAAAGATCAGCCCAAAAGGTCCTCTTTTACTTTATACCATATGGTCATGCGATTGAAAGAACCTCAACACCCAAGTGTGTTTCCTAGATGGGAATCAGCTGTGATTTTTATATTTGCATAATTCAATCAGCTTTTTCTCGGTAACAATAGAATAAAATACAGGGGATATATTTGTGTTTCAATTTACAATATAAACAGCTGTTTACCTTGACTTTAGCCTGTAAGGTTAGGTTTAGAACATGGAGTTATCTGTTCTGACACACAGTGTTAAAGCATTGGTAAATTTGGCAATAAAAATTCATTGTTTTGGTCTTGTTTGAGTTTGTGTGTAAAAGAAGTTCAAGCATTTTAAATTTGTGTTAATTATATACATTTTGTGTAAAAGCAACAAGAAATGTGTTAATAGTATAGCTTACAACAGACGGATGTAGTGCTAACTGTGTTAAGAGTTTTGGAAAATTATTAAAAGTATTGAAAAATCTCTCATAGCAATCGTAAAAAACTGTAATATACTTACAGTTTTTCTCGATTGTTTACTCACATTTTCTGAAAGTATGCCTCATACTCTCAGAACTCTACACACACAATGGGCAAAACCCCTCAATTATCCTGCAAAATGAAAATTTTCCTCTTCCTCCCCATCCTCCTCCTCTTACTCTCACTCCTCTGACTCTGGCTCTGCTTCTGTTTCCAATGTTGGCATCCATTGCTCCAAAACAGAAGAGCTCACCTGTTGCCCTTTAATGCTAAAGCTCTGATTGCTAATTTTAAAACTCTGTGACGGGTGTTTGCCCATGCGATGAGTCAGTGTGCATATCTGAATGGCAGTGTGTTCCTTGTGAAAACAAGAGATTTTCTGCATGAACATTGTACCAAATGCAGAGAATTGTGTGTACTGTTTTGAAAAAAGTGGGTTTTAGGACTGCAATTTGAGTGTAAAGCAGGAATTGTGCTTGTAGTTTAGCAGAATGGGTTCAGGGGGTTGGTGCATGCGTTACATGTGGTCATTGTGTCTCAAGTACCAGTATTTGTGTGTAAACAATTGAGAAAAACTATAAATGAATATTCTTGGTTCAATATAAGTTAAGTTTAATCAACAACACTAATCCTCTGAACAAATTGTTTAAAACAACAATTTAAATTTGTTTAATAAACTTTGTTGCCATGACAAAAATGGCATAAAACAACTTTACAGCTCAAATAATACAATCATTTTAACAGAGGAAGAAATGGAAGTGATTTTATAACATTTTAAGTAACACATTTCTCTAAAATGCTTCCATTGTAAGTGCCTCAACATAACCTTACTTTTTGCTTCTTTTTTTTAAAGAAAACTGAGATGATTCAAAATATTGTTTTGTGGTAATAATCACACAAATGTTGTCAATTGAACTGAACAATAATTTGCTTCATCATTACTATTACTATTTATTTGAATGAAAATAATAATAATATGCTGAACATTTTTTGGCTGCTTATCTTTTAATTTTCAGCCCATTTACAAAAAAACTGTTATTCAACAAAATTCAAAAGAAGGCATAATGTACATTCATCTGCAAAACAGATTACAAATTCAAACATAATCCTTTAAATCAAAGGATTTTTAAGGCCATGAGAAACATAATGCCCACCATGCCCACACATTTGGCTTTAGTGTAATTATTATTAGTTTAATTACGGTAAGTTATTGTAATTAGTAATTAGTAAATCAAATTATTCTTTTTTTATGACATTCTTAATGCTCTCAAAAATGATTTTGCTTTGTATACCCCCCATAAAAACCACATTTATTTCAGCAAATATTGTAGATATAAAATCTATAAAATGTTTGCTCTTGCATGACCATATATATATATATATATATATATATATATATATATATATAGTCCAAGACTTACACCTATGTTCTCTGCACATTTAGGTTTATGTGTTTCATTAAAAGCCTTCGTATGCCTTGTTTGCTGATAATTGCATTCACAGACGTGGGCTGAATTCCAGCTTGCAGACCCTAGAGCCACATGTGGTGCAACTTGACGTCTTGTGCCTCAGTACATTCTTCTAAACTCACCTCTCTCACCATGAGCTCTTCAGGGAAAAACAAACAGAAGTTTTATAGCCAAATGGTTTTCAGCATTTTGGGGGATGACACAGGGAACAAAATGAAACAGCTAAACATTTTCATCTGAATGTCTTTTGTTTTTGAGTCATTCGCTTTACAGGACAAATGCACTTGATGTACTGAGAACTCAAAAGATTCTCTGGGTTTCACTGAGATTTATTTTATGCAAGGGTGTCCATTTAAATTGAATATTTTTTATCTAAAAACCTCATGTACAGGAATAAATTGTTCATTGTTCCTGGTTAATGAGCTCTTCTATTGGTGTGGGGCAGAGGTGAAAGGTCAGCAAAGGCTCAAAGGATGTAGGTTTTCAAGGCAAGTAAACAAATGTGTGCTCACAAATCATCAGTCGTTATTTATGGTACATAGATTACTAATTTAAAATGTTTCTCACGTGAAATATAATTGGCTCAAAAATGGCATTAACAGAAAGATACCCCAAGAACACATCAAACACTTCACCTAGTTTGAACCTATCATACAGTAAATGTCCTCCAAATTAAAATTCTAGTATCATCTTATTGCAATTGCTGTTGGGTAAACAACTGAATTGAATAAAATGACACTGGAATGACATTTGGAATGGGAACAGGAATATTGGATCTCTTCTCCAGACCCCACCAGAAGATATCCATTTAGTCTGGTATCCAAAACTTGTCTGGTGCCCAAAATCAGTTCTTTTTTCTAGTACCCAAAACTGTATTAACAGTCTTCTTTCGGCCTTAAGAGGTTTACCGAGAAAGCCAGGTAACAGCAGAAAAAAAGGAGACAAAGTGATGATTATAAAAATGTGAAGGGTTAATTAAATAATCTTAGTTGCATATGTTTTAATGCCTTTGTCTGAGCATCATCCCAACTTTTCCAAACTGGACTTTGTCCTGTACTTCATCTGATAAGTACAAATCAAGTGTTATTTACCAAAGCAAGATCAATGGAAAATGACATGCTTCACAACATTGTCCTGTGATTTTAAGAACCTTAAAGTGGAGACATTCTCTTATTTCTAAATCGTGAAGACTAATATCCCTTGAAATCACACAACCATTCAATCATCAACATCAAGCACTACAAGAGCAAGAAAAAAAAGTAATGTAATAAGGTATAAATGATTAAATTGAATAATTAACAATCATCAATAGCAAACACTACAAGAGCAAGGAAAATAAACAAAACAATAAGTAATAATGGTATATGATTAAATTGAATAATTAAAAATAAAAAAAATACTATAATTAAATGAAAAAAGAAAAGAAAACAACAGATGAATGGTTGCTTTCTTGAAGCAACACAGATTGAGAATCCTTAGATACTTCACATTTAATGTTGTAGGGGCGTTCCTCAGGGCAAGGTGGTAAGAAGTTCCTCACACACAGTTTGGAATAAACAAATAAACAATGTCCACACAGTGATAATCTTTTCAATGCTTTGCTAATGAAAAAATATAACCTGGAGGTTTAAAAGCACATGGATCTGGTAAGAACCACATGTTCCCGCCACCTGTCCCTCCTGATTCAACCCAAGGGAAGTTTAAATATCATGTAATATTGAACAGGTGATCACACTTACACAACTGGTGCACACCGCCATCTAGTGGTTGAACAATCATTACATTTGGCTCCTACAAACATATAACATTAAGGCAAGTGTCAACTTTACTGTACATTGATTTGAACTGAAATTAAAATATTTGATGTAAACTGGTGACATGTACAGATAAAAATTTGATACAACATGCTGTTATAAAAAAAAAAAAAGTGTTTTAGCCAGGATATTATCTGGATTTCCTACAGAATTTTTTCTGAGGGTATACAGTTCATTGAACTCTCCTTTAATCTTATCTCTAGATACAAGTGAATACCCTTGTGTCATATGATGGGGCAAAAGCTCAGTAAAACTAGTCTGTAGGCCTAGTAATAAATGTGTTAACAAATGCTCATTAACCTTTTTTATTTTTCTCCTGCAGAGCCATTACATCCATTTCATATAGGCTAACATGGTGGCCCTGAAGTGCAAATTAAATTCACAAATTAGAAAACACAACAGCAAATTATGAAACAGAAAGGGGCGGTACATATTAAAGCTAAATGTTGATTGGACAGATACGTGTCAATGTGTCTGTCCACACCAGAAGCAACTGCGAGATGTGTCCAAATCAATCAAAACCCACAGCCAATCAGAGCAGCGCGTGGGCGGGCTCTCGCTGTAAGTGCACGGCACCAGAATCTTGACGGCACTCGCAAGAAAATTTATAATAATCAAATTCACAAATATTACACCATTTAAACATTATTAAAATACATACTGAGTTACTAAAACAATATTTGTTAAAGAACACACTTGATTTGTTTGTTCAGTTTGAACGTTCTAATTTCAAGATCTGAGGTAAATTTTCCATTGTTGCTTTTACGGCTACAAAGCTGGCCCAGATAGCAACATTTTTTGGCCCACCTCTGGGCCTTATCCTTGCTTCAATTCTTGCCCAGTTCTGGGTCCCCGGCCAAAAAAACTGAAAATGGACACAAACAATTTCCTCTGGCCCAGATGTGGCCCACACCCTGTAAAATGATTCTAATTTATTGATATGGCCCAGGTTTGGCCCAGGCACTGTAAGACAGATCTGGCTGAGATTCGGTTGGGTCCCTGGGCCAGACGGGCACAGAAAGAGGCAGTGAAACACAAATTCAACCATTTAAAAAGATTAAGAGGTTTTATTATAAAATTAAAAAATCCACTTTAAGATAAGCATGTATTAACAATGAACACTATGATATTAACATTTATTAACAACAAACTTTTTAAACCACAAAATAACAAGTACACTATATTTACTGTATATGATCAAAAGAAAAACATTATTCTCTTTCACACACATGAACTATCTTTCACTCTCTTTAGCACTAAATAATTTCCTTTTTCAAATACCGTCACCTTTAAGTATATAGCACTATATACAGCAAACACTGTTTCAAATAAGCTTTACAGCGTTAAACAGGAAAATGATCAATGATGGAAACAGAGTTCAAATTTGGCTGTAAAGCTGCTCTAAAAATAAAATAGTGTCATTGTTCAGCTGAATTCAGTTCAGTGTTGATTCAGTTCTGTTCAATAACTATATGAAGTATATAAATTATTAAAAGAGTTCATTTCAACTATTAAGCAGCTCTGTAGAAAACAGCGATTTCATTGTCCAGCTCAGTTCAGTTCTCATATAATGGTGTCAATGGAGACAGATCAATAATATTAAGAATAATAAGTGTCCCCAACTAAGCAAGAACCCAAACTCCATCAGGTGACAGAATGGTGAAATGGCAGTTCTCCACTGGCCAAACAACGAACATGGTGTGGTTAGGAATCCAGGCTGCTTCACAAGTCAGATTGTGGATTCATATCATAGTATTTAATTCAGCTCCTTCTGCTTGAAGATTGGAAAGGATTACATGAAGGTAAAAGAGTAGCAAAACTTGGGAGCATGTTGTGAATGTGAGAACTTGTATAATAAATATTTGTACTTGTACACTAACATTTACACTCACAGCTCCAATGAAAACTTGTTGAATGTTGAGATTTGCACTTGCAGACAATAGTCCCAAACCTGCATTCTGAATTTGAAGCTGCAGTCAAGAAGTCACATTTAATGTGTAAAATGTCATTCACAAAAATACAATGACAGACAGGAAACTTTTATTCTTTCATTCACATTCACAGCACAACCTCAATTAGGCATTTGCAACTTCTCAAATCTTCCATTGCAATTTAAAATCTTCATGCATAGACTTCAAGCATTGCAATTATTTTCGCTATATATTAGATGCGTAACTTGTGTACTTGCAAACTAAGTGGCTTAGAGAGAGAAAGGAGGGACAATTTGAAATTGCAATGGCAAATTTGAAAAGTTTCAAATGCCTAATTGAGGTTGTGAGCTATTTAGACTTTATTATGTACATAAATTGACCATGGTGAACATTTTTAGATAGGTTTTCAACACTGTTTTGTTTTTAGGAATATATATTGTAGGGAAACCTGGGTCAGGCTATGGGGATATGAGTAGTTATGACACTTCAGCTTCTGTCAAGATGATTTATGACCCTATGATTGACAGATGGGCGGGGATAACCTTTGCCCTTCCAGAGGTCCCTTTGATCTAGGGATTAACATTTGAACTATCGATCGATCAAGTTGTCAGTTGTCTTTGATCCTGGGTATGCCAGTTGTCTTTGATCTGGGGTATAATCATTTATTTTGACAGTTGTCTTTGCCCTATTGACCTTTGTATTATACGTCAAGTTGTCAGTTGTCTTGGATCTGGGTATGCCAGTTGTCTTTGATCTGGGGTATAATCATTTATTTTGCCAGTTAGTTTTGCCCTATTGACCTTTGTATTATACGTCAAGTTGCCAGTTGTCTTTGATCCGGGTTTGCCAGTTGTCTTTGATCTGTATTATGACGGATGATTTTGCCATTTAGTTTTACCCATTGATTTTGGCCTATTGACCCCCGGTGGGGAAAAACTCCGGAAGATTCGGCTAGGGAATTCCCCTCCATGCCAGCCGTGGTGGGGTTAGTGAGAAAATAATTTTTCTAATGTCGCATATAGATTAGAATAAATATGGTGTAAAATAAAATAATCTTATTTTATCAGGCGTTCCCAAAGATGTTGAAAAGAGTTCCTCCGAGTGATTCTCTCTCACCGGCCTTTTGCATCTGACAGGCATGGTCTCCACGCTAAGTGTGTGCGTGTGTGTGTGTGTGAGAGACGCACGATACCCTTCCATTCCTGAAGCAGGGTCTAAAAAATGGGGGTACTGTGAAAGTGAGAAAATATCTCATACTAACTAAAGTTGAACAACATTGTTCATTTAAAAGTATATAAATAAAATGCTTTTATCATTCATTGTAAAATAAATAACTAAAATGTAGAGATCCAATAATTTTAGATAAAAATCACCCTGCATGTTTTATAGATTAGAAGAAAACAATACAGGTTGCTAACGAGTGACAAAAAAATAAAACCATCTTACTTTCCCGGCTGTCCCAAGATGTTGAATCATTTAAAGATCCCAGATTGTTTTCTCTCTCACAGCGAGTCTGTGGCGGACCAGCACCTTTTGGTCTTCTATGTATGTGTGTGTGTTTGTGTGTTACATGATACCCCTCCGCATTCCTGAGCTCATTGCTGAGAACAGTGTGGAAGTGAGGACAATATATATCATTCCTAACAAGCCGGCAATCTGGGCATGCTGCCCCTGACCCCGCACTCCCTCTGGATTCTTCACTACTAAAATTCACATACCAGGAAGTAATCTGCCCAATACCTGGACATCCACCTCCAAGAAGCCCAAATATGGTATGGCGAGACCATTAGCAGCCTTTAACTTTAGCCAGTTGCAAGACTGCAACTCTGTTCCCAAAGCCGGCTGAAGAAGTAAAAAAAAAAAAAAAACTGTTCAGTAATCAAGTCAAGTCAAGTGTATTTAAATTGCGCTTTTCACAATATAAATTGCATCAAAGCAGCTTCACAGTATCAATCAAATAACATAACGATGTTTGTTTCTTAGTGGAAAAAACATCCACGTTTGGAAGGCTGATCAATGGTATTAATGCTTGGTTAATTAATTTGGTGACCTAATGGAGAGAAAAAAAAAAAAAACCTTGGGAGAACTCAGGCTCAGTCGGAGGCCAGTTCTCCTCTGGCATTTATGAACTAGAGGCCGGATTTACAGTAACTGTAATTTGATACAGAATTCTGTTTTATTTTATCACTTCGGGGTGGGTACGTGAACCGGAATCACAACGTTTTATCTGTAGAGTGGGAAAGGGATCCTCCATAGGGAGAGGCTAGTTGGCACTTCAGCACTGCGTTGTCATCGGGTCCAGGCAAAGCTCCTAGTCAGATCTGGATACGGCCTGGATCCGGTAGGCTGCGGGAAAACCTCGGGATAAAAAAGACACTAAAATTAGCGTAGATGCCATTCTTCTTATGATGATGTAACGAGTACATCAGGATTTAAGGGAAGTGTTCCCAGTTCCGGCTGACCTAATCTATGCAGCCTAACATTGAATTATAGAAGTCTATAATATATTATGTGTATGCTAGGTCAAAGATATGTGTTTTTAGTCTAGCTTTGAACTGACAGAGTGTGTCTGCTTCCCGGACAATGGTAGGAAGACTGTTCCAAAGTTTTGGTGCTAAATAGGAAAAGGATCTACCGCCAGCAGTCGATTTTGATATTCTAGGTATTATCAACTGGCCCGAATTTTGAGATCGCAATAGACGTGAAGGACTATAATGCGTTAAGAGCTCGCTAAAGTACTGCGGAGCTAAACCATTTAGTGCTTTGTAAGTAATCAACAATATTTTAAAATTTATACGATGTTTAATAGGCAGCCAATGCAGTGTTGACAGAACCGGGCTAATATGGTCATATTTCCTGGTTCTAGTAAGAACTCGAGCTGCAGCGTTTTGGACCAGCTGTAGTTTATTTATTAAGCTTGCAGGGCAACCACCCAGTAGAGAATTACAATAATCTAGTTATGATGTCATGAAAGCATGAACTAATTGTTCCGCATTTGTTAATGAGAGCATATATCGTAATTTAGATATATTTTTAAGATGCAAAAATGCGGTTTTACAGATACTAGGCACGTGACTTTCAAATGAAAGATTGCTATCAAAGAGCACACCCAGGTTCCTAACCGACGACGAAGACTTAACAGAGCAGCCATCAAGTGTTAGACAGTATTCTAGGTTATTACGTGTGGAAGTTTTTTGTCCAATAATTAGAATCTCTGTTTTTTCAGAGTTTAGTAGTAGGAGATTACTAGTCATCCAATTTTTTAAATCAGCTATGCATTCCGTTAATTTTGTGAATTGGTAAGTTTCGTTAGGTTTTGAAGAAATATACAGCTGAGTATCATTGGCATAACAGTGAAAGCTAATTCCATGTTTCCTAATGATATGTCCTAATGGTAGCATGTACAGAGTGAACAGCAGCGTTCCTAGTACTGAGCCTTGTGGTACGCCATACTGAACTTGTGATCGATAAGACATCTCTTCATTTACTGCTACAAACTGATAACGGTCAGATAAGTATGTTTTAAACCATGCTAGTGCAATTCCACTAATGCCAACATAGTTTTCTAGTCTATTTAAAAGAATGTTGCGGTCAATTGTGTCAAATGCAGCACTAAGATCAAGTAACACTAATAGAGAGATACAACCACGATCGGATGATAAAAGTAAATCATTTGTAACTTTAATGAGAGCTGTCTCAGTACTATGGTGCGGTCTAAATCCTGACTGAAAATCCTCGCAGATATAATTTCTTTCAAGGAAGGAACATAGTTGTGAGGATACTGCTTTTTCTAATATCTTTGACAGAAAAGGCAGATTTAAGATCGGCCTGTAATTGACTAATTCTGAAGGATCAAGTTGCGTTTTTTTAACAAGCGGTTTTATCATAGCCAGCTTAAACGTTTTTGGTACGTATCCTAGAGACAAAGACGAATTAATGATATTAAGAAGAGGATCTATGATCTCTGGAAGCATCTCTTTCAATAGCTTAGCTTATTATAGGGTCTAACATACAAGTTGTCGATTTAGATGAATTAACGAGTTTGCAGAATTCTTCCTCTCCTATAGCAACAAATGAATAAAATTTTTCCTCAGGGAGACTACAATGCACTCCCTGATGCGATACTGTAGTAGACGGTTGCATAGTTATCATTTTGTCCCTGATATTATCAATCTTATAAGTGAAGAAGTTCATAAAGTCATTACTGTGTTGGCCTGAAACTTCTGTGCTTGAAGCTTTCTTTTTCGTTAGTTTAGCCCCTGTTTCAAATAAATACCTAGGATTATGTTTATTTCTTCTAATAGGGTTGAAAAATAAGCAGATCTAGCAGCTTTTAAAGCCTCTCTGTAAGCAATCGAGCTCTCTTTCCATGAAATCCGAAATACCTCTAGTTTTGTTTTCTTCCAGTTGCGCTCCATTTTTCTGGCTGCTCTCTTAAGGGCCTGAGTGTGCTTGTTGTACCACGGCGTTGGACTATTTTCTTTAATCTTCTTTAAGCGCAACGGAGCAACTGCGTCTAAAGTGCTGGAAAAGAGCGAGTTAAAAGTTTCTGTTGCAATATCAAGTTCTTCTAAGCTATCCGGGATGCTGAGATGATGAAACTGATTAGGAAGATTATTGATAAAGCAATCTTTAGTGGCAGAAGTTATAGGTCTAACATATTTATAACACGGAGTCGGCTTTGCAGCCTTGGCTAAATGTAATTTACATGAGACTAGATAATGGTCTGAGATGTCATCGCTCTGCTGCAGAATTTCAACGGCATCAACATCTATTCCATGCGATAATATTAGATCTAGAGTATGATTACGACAATGAGTGGGTCCTGACACGTGTTGTCTAACTCCAATTGAGTTTACAATGTCTTTAAGTGCCAATCCCAATGCATCTTTTTCATTATCTACATGTATATTAAAATCACCAACAATTAGTACTTTATCGTTAGCCAGTAATCGTGGTCACCACAGAACCGGTGTCCAGCAATTAATTGACAGGTAACCCCCCAATCATAATTTCTACTGTAGGACAGTTCCCTATAAGTTTAGTACCATCATGTCCTTTAAAGCCCGAAAACTCCCCTTCCGTTGCCTGGGCACCAGCACCGGAGGGTTCTAGTTTTTCGAGTGGTCAAGAGTGGCTCTAGATGTAACATTGGACTGGCTTGAACTTCGTGGACCATCCCCTCCAGCAACATTCTGAGATGACTTCATAAGCACGGGGCCTTTGACTAGCCATGCGTTCTCCTTCTACCCACTGGATAGCTTCGGTACGAATATCCAAAAAGGAGGTAGAAGGATCCATACGTACCCTTCGCTTTAACTCTCGTATCAACATGCTATCCTTAACATGCAATAAACTGGTCCCTATAACAAAGTCAGGATTGGCAAAACATTGTGGGTCTCTTCGCTTAGCTGCTTCAATAAGGGACATAAGGGCATGAGAATATTCCCCTCAGCGATTCTCCCTCCATCTGTTTTCGTTGAAAGAATTGAGTCTGCAGCCCTATGTAAGATTTAGAACGGAATTTTTTTTTCCATTTAGGATGGAAAAAATCTTTTCTGGAGTATTTATTTCTGCAGGGGTCCTAAACTTCATCTCAGCCTTTGCCTCGCCTTCCAGTATATCAATCACAAAAATAACTTGTTCACTGTCTGACATATGACGTAAAGTCAAAGAGCTACGCACCTCCTCTATCCAGTCCTCGACTCCCAAAGCATCCTCGGAAGCCTTTCCTGAGAAATGAGGACACTTTCTTTCCCTTGGGACATAAACATATCACTCGGTCACCACTGGAAGAGATGGTACAGACGCAGGAGTTGGTAAAACATTAGTCCAAGGGATAGGCACCGAAGAAGGGCCCTCCAACAAATCATTAGCAGGGGCAGCTACTACTCTCTGAGTGGTTTCTTCTCTAAGCCTAGCATTTTCTGACTGCAATTGTTGTACCAATTCAGTTAAGGCCTGCACTTGCTCTGCCATTTCCTCTGCCATATTATAATAAAGCAAAAAGAGAGAAAAAAAAAGATAATTTGCATATGTGCGCTACTCAAAAGATGGACAATCTGATGTTCCCAGCCGATGCTCAGAGCCCTTTGACGATGATCCAAATCTTCAACCACTGCTTTTCCTAGTACACAAACCCATATAACAAACAAAAGGAAAAAAAAAAGAAAAACCGTGCACCATACACCCACAGCCTCAGTACTAGAACCCTGCTTGACTACGCCAAATGTAACAGGGGGCCGGATTGTCCACTGTCTATAATCAATGGGGGAGTAAACCCGCTCAAGTTGTTCAATTAAATGAAGTACAGGCTCTGGTGAGGAACACGGTCTCTTTATTTCTTTAAAAGAAAGCAACCACTTATATAAACATTAATTCAACAAATACCAAACAAAATAACCAGACACGAATAACAGAACATAAAGGGGCCGCAATAAGGGGGGCCAGATTGATCTAGACAAAGTCTTGGACTGGAAACAACAGCCTCCGCTATTTAAGTGCAACCCGAGAAAATTGTAACACATGTGCCAAATGTAATACACAACCATCAAATCAATCAAACGATAGTGCCAACACTGCATCACACCACCTCCTAATAAGGGAGATATGGTCACATCCAGTACAATACCCCCTAAACGGCCAAACAAAATAAAAAAAACAGGAAAACAAAATTGCACTATACAATGGACAAAGATCAACTAAAGGAAAAGAAAACAAATAAACATTACATTCACATGACAAAACAACCAAAACGAATCCAAACAAACAGTTGTAAATAAACGATAAATACTGGAAAAAACAGTGGTCTAGCGCACCATCAGCTGCCAGATGAATCTGCCAAAACAATACACATTCAGCACATCTACATTATACACTATTAAGATATACAAATAACAGTTTGACCATAAATTTCATTTATAAATCTTTCTATAAAATATAAAACCGCAAATCATCTCATTACCTCCACAGTGTGTCCTATCTTATACTGAACACGTCATCACAAGTCACGAACGCGAGGCCAAACTTGTTAGGTTACTACAACACATACAAACATAAGCATGCTCAAGAACAACAATACTCTGCTTTTTGCACATAATAAAATCAACCGACCTACCCAGAAATTGTCAGCGACACGAACCGGGTATGATACGTGAACGGTATGAAAATGAAAATGAAAAATGAAAATGAACGGTATGATACGTACAGCTCCCAGTGAATGACCGCAATGCCAGGTTTGTTACTACAACACATCCAATACACACATACTCAAGAACAAACAATACTCTGCTTTTTACACATAATAAATCAAACGACCTACCCGGGGATTATTGGCAACATGAACAGGTAAGCAGTACCCTCAGCATGCAGCAGCTCTTCACACTCACAGCAATGCCACGCCAAACAAACATGTGCGTCTCCCACACCCTTGTGCCACTCCCCCCTTTAACTCACTTAGGCGGAAATGACACTGGAAGCATTCTGCCGTGACGTCACCATAGTAAAAAAATATTATAAACACTGACAACCCACTACATAAAGAAGACAACAAGGTGCAGTGTCTCTACTGAAAAATAGAGCTAGCAAACCACAACAGCATATCTTCCATGATTCAGCATCTGAGCAGGAGACATCTATTCCATGCTGTTTCACCAAGCATCGCTGAAACAAGGTAACGTAGTCTAAGCCTATTGATGTTCACTGATTTTAATCCCATATTGTATTTGTAGTGATGTCGTGATGCGGTTTGACTAGATATGATTTTTAGCTTGGATGACATTTTTAAGTAGTAAACGTTACTATCACGTTCAATTGCAAGAGAGCATAGCCTAAAAAAAGAAACCCTTCACAAACACACACACACACACGCCAGTCAGACCAATTGCAGCAATGCATCACAGATGCTTAAACTTTTATGTAGCCACGCAACAATAATTTCAGGATGCATTCACTGTAGCCTACACACAGGAACAAATATTGTATTGCAGTCTTTGCGAGACCTTGTTTGTATTTCACGTCTGCCAAATAGTTAGACAACAACAAAAAATTAAACTCCCCAGCCTGTTGGTTTTTAATGAAGATTCGGAGAACTCATTTTTCAGTTAAAACGCACGGAACAAAAAGTGCATCAGCTTTTACTGTGTGTCCAACAACAAGTCACAGTTCTTCAGCGTTAAACTACCAGAATACACAAATATGCTTAGATGCTTAGAGTGGTTATATTATAACATCTTAAAGGGGTGATGAACTGAGAAATCAAATTTTCCTTGAGCTTTTGACAACTAAGAGGTCATCATTTTATAAAAATATCCTTTAAGTTTCAGAACTGCAAACATCCTTGTTAGTCCAATAAAAGCTTTTATAGACACCAGGCTCAGCAAACTACTCGTTTTTCAAAGTGGGGAACTATGACGACAAAGAAGATAAAACACCACCCCCGCAGAAGAAGATCAACGCCTGCTTCAACACGGCCGGTTTAGCCCCGCCCACCGATTTGCGCATTTACACGCATTTCCCCCACGTGAACTGACGAGTAAGTTGAAACTCATTATAATATGCGAAATTGTTATCCACTCACAGCAGTGGCCGTTTACTTCCAAGTCTTCAATGCGAGACGCCCATAAAAACCGAGCGTTTTTGAGCTAGGCTCAAAACTAGGGTAGAAAATAGCCTGTTACTTATTCATTTTGATGTTTTTGAATGTAAAAACCAAGCGAAGGTCATAAGTTGACCTCAGACAACAATATAAAAAAATTTGAAAGCCAGTTCATGACCCCTTTAAAGGATAAATCCACATATGAGATAGCTTTATAACTTGCAATGCATACTATATAACTTGTAGTATATGTATAACTTATAACAGCTTTAACTGAAATAGACACAAGTTTAATATAACTATTCTGTTAAGAGTGTATTTTTCCAACACAGCCTGCTTCTCCAAAATGACTCGTACTTTTGGGGAGGACATTATAATCAGCCTAATGGTAAATGCTGCAGGCGTAGAAATCTACATAAAACAGATATTTACTTTGATGTCAGGGCTAGATTACAACATGAAACCTGTTGTCCATATTAATAAATTAAATTGCTTTTCCTCTTTTTCTCCCTCTCAGCACTTCACAATGGAGTATGGACAGCTTTGTTCGCCCAGCTCAGTGATGTATTGTTCAAGAGGCTGCAATTTTAACATAGAGCATTTTGATCATGCTCGTGACCGATATGAGGCCACTGTCCATGGTGGAAGACAAGGGATTTAGAGACATGATCTCAACTTTCAATCCTAAATACAGCCTGCCATCAAGAACATATTTCACACAACTGATGGAGAAGAAACACAGAGACATTACAGAGAAATTGAAAGCTGTCCTAAAGCAAACAGAGTGTGTTGCCCTGACAACAGACATTTGGACCAGTGTGGCAACAGAGGCCTACCTGGGGGTGACATGCCACTTCATGGGGGAAGATTGGGAGATGAAGTCCCTCTCCCTAACCACAATGCCCCTAGAAGAGAGACACACTGCAGCCAACATTGCAGACTGGCTAGAGGAGACAACTGCCAAATTTGAGATTCCACTTAAAAAGGTAAAGGCAGTTGTCCATGACAATGGGGCCAATGTGGTGGCAGCAGTAAGAATTCTTAGAGAGAGGCATGGGTGGGCTTCTGCGAGATGTGCAGGGCATACTTTAAATTTAGTTGTGCAGAGCACACTCAAAAACAATAAAACAATTGCTAGTTGTGTGGGTTCTGCTAGGGGCCTAGTGGAACACTTCAAAAAGAGTGAACTGGCCTGCACTAAGCTCAAAGAAAAACAAGTGCAGATGGGAAAGTCACCACTCATGTTGATACAGGATGTAAGTACCCGGTGGAACAGTACGTATCATATGTTATCAAGACTCCTGGAACAGCGATGGCCTGTGACTGCAGCTCTCTCCGATCCAGCAGTCAATCCGAGAGGTAAACACCACTACCTGGATCTAAAGCCAGAGCAGTGGCACATCAGTGAGGAGTTGACACAGGTCCTTGGGCCATTTGAAGGAGCTACAGAGTTTTTTAGAGGAGAAAAGCATGTCACCCTTTCTGCCCTTAAACAGCTGGTCCAAAACCTTAAAAAGTCCACACTGACTGCAAAAACTGAAACTGCACCAGTGAAGGCATTTCAGGCTTCTGCTGCAGAGCAGATCACAGAGAGGTGGGAAGGGCTGTATGAATTTCTACCTGAATCTGGTGCTCCCAACCCTGTCCTTCTGGCTGCTGCTTTGGACCCCAGGTTTAGAGAATTGAAGTTCTTGCCTGCTGTAGAAGTGTTGAAGGTCCAAAATAGTATTCAATCAATGGCACTAGCTGCCAGAAAGGACTCAAAACAGACACATGTAACGGTAGAGAAAGCTACTGCCACCACATCAGCTACACACTCTAAAGGTAGATCACATCAGAAAAGTATCCTGGGATCATCATCAGAGGATGAGGATGAAGGAGAGGATCATGATGAAGATGAGCAGATGAGCAGAGCGGTGCAGAGGGAGGTCTTGGAGTATTTTGGTGAACAGACTATTTTCAAGAAGGAGAATCCACTGCCATGGCGGAGAATAAATCAGGCAAGACATCAAACCTTGGCACAGCTGGTAAAGTCTTTCTTGGGGATCCCAGCAACATCAACACCCTTAGAGCGCCTGTTCTCTGCTGCTGGGAACATTGCTTCAAAACGTAGGGCAAGCCTAAGTTTCTCCAGTGCAACTATAAGCTGTTGTAGAATCAATCTGAAGTCTCTCTCACTCACTCACTCACTCACTCACTCACTCACTCACTCACTCACTCACTCACTCACTCACCTAGGTACATTTTTATGTTTGTTTTTAGATTACATATTATTTATAATTGTTTTATTTAAAAAAAAAAAAAAAAATTATACATTGTGTACCTGTTTGGCATGATATATTTTATATTATTTTTTGTTCCCAGGTTAACTAAACTAAATTTGCAGAAGGTGCAATCCTTTTTTTGTAATGTTGTGTATTAAGAAGACAAAAAACTAAGTTTATATTCATATTAAGTTTTTATTCATACATGTTACAGTAAGTTCACTTAACTGTATGTTGTTATATAATTGTTGGCAATGCCAACTTGGCACTTAACTTTTGGAGCCAAACTTTTGGACTTGGAAATAAATACCTCCGTTGAGAAATAAAAGCCAAATGCTTGATCATTTGACAGCCACATAATTTTTGTTATGCATAATTTGTTTTGGTTGTTCAAAAACACACACACAAAAAAATTAGCCGATTACTCGATTAATCCATCGATTAAGTGCTAGATTAATCGATTTAAAAAAATAATCGATAGCTGCAGCCCTACTTCACTCGTAGGTGTATATGTAAGCGTAACACAATCGTGAGTCATTTCTCCTTCATCCTCCAACAAAACTTCAGTCATTGCAGACATCATACATGAGGATGGGTTTGTGACTGGTGCACGCTGTAAAACAATGTTCGGGGCTATGAGAGTTGTTAACCAATTTCCCCAACGAGAGGAAGTGATAGACGTGACTTTTGCATGATTCATTAGTGTGGACACTGTGTGAGGGCATCTTACGTTTACTGTCTGTCCTAACACCATTCCTGATGAAGCCTGAAGAGCTAGATGAACTGCCTGCACTGCCCTGAGGCATGGGCCCATACCTGGAGCGACTATGTCAAGTTTACCAGAATAGTAATGAATTGGGCGTA
Organism: Meda fulgida; assembly: GCA_030578275.1. Lineage (NCBI taxonomy): Eukaryota > Metazoa > Chordata > Actinopteri > Cypriniformes > Leuciscidae > Meda > Meda fulgida. The sequence goes on from JAROOJ010000031.1 coordinate 4,087,199, forward strand.
AATTTTCCCCTTGCTCTTGCATTAGACATGCAGTCATTGTAAAGACTCACGGGCGGATCTAATCCGTGGGGAAATTTGTATATCATAATTAATAATTGGTAATTAATAATTATTCATACATGTTTGGATTAGATCAGTCTTACATGTTAATAAATCTCCCGATAACGGATGATGTGTCATTTTACCTGCATGCATGCATGTGTATCCTTGCAATTAACCACAAGTTGATTGCAATTAATTGCACGGACCACGTCTTACAAAACAGGCAAAATTAATTAGCTCTATTGTCAGAATAATATTTGTGGGAATCCACAATATCATCTTACTTTATAGGATTTCAGGAAAAGCAATTCTGTGGCCACAAGAATTGGGTTTCCGGCCCTATAAACACATACTCTTTAAAGTATCTTTAATTTGTAAGCTTGTAGCTATAAGATCTTTGGCACTTAAGGGACTTGGAAAATGAGCAAAGAGGCAGTACATCAATCAAATGAATATAATGAATTTAATAAGGCAGAACTACTTATGTATTTACTACGGTTATATGTATTTACAAACATAATAAACAACAAAACACGATAAGGCATCGATGAACGAGAAATGCATAGAGACAGAGAGAGAGAGGAAATGTAGAGAGTTGCAGTTATGCAAGAGGGAGTTTAGAAAGACCCGAGGATCCTTCTAAATAGCAAATTCACATAGACAACGGAACTTCGAGAGACAACAAGACTTCAACAAATCTTAAAAGCGTGATCAAACACGGATACTTGCACTCTTTGCATGGCTTGTGAAGAAGCGTGTGTGTGTCTCTCGGTCCGGCGCGTCACATGGTCACGTGCGCATGTTTCTCCTTCAAACCGAGCGCGTGCTCGTTTAAAGGTCCCTATGCTTCTAGATGGATTTGCTGAAGAGATTTGTCACGCGGCGTCCATTTCACTCGTCGATTGGAATTAAACACGGAGACTTATCTAAGACAGAAACACACAAACTAAACTAGAAACAAATAAAAGAAAGGCGAAGAGCTCGCCCGGAGGCGAGACATTACATTATGACACGTGGACAAGAGAAGTAAGAGAGAGAGGGAGTGGAGCGCGCCAACATTTATCACCTTGGAGAGATGGGGAGATGGGTTTGTCAATTCGTTGAAGAAACTATGAAAGATGCTATTACTATTAATATGTTGTTGTTACCGACATATCTTGTATACAGTCACTTCGATCTTCAAAGTAACAGGTTTTAGAAACCAAATATGCCACACATCTGATTCTGGTTGATCATAGTGTGAACAGTCTGGAATAGTAAGTATTAGAGTTTACATGAAACAAACCACATAAAAGGCCACATCATAAGATTGGAACATTAGATGCATGGTAATACATTTCTCACATGGTTATATATGTATATATATATATATATATATATATATATATATATATATATATATAGTATTGGAAAGGTTTCATTTCTCTTTCTCAGCAAGAATTCAGAGAGGGAGAGAGCCACAGTTCTCTGAACATTCATTTAGGTCGTAAATGCTGTTATCTAAGAACACCAGTGATGTTGGTTTTGGTATCTTTTCACTCCAAAGATGGAAAACATATTAAACTATATTTTACTGGATATTAGTGTACCTATTCTGATTGATCTCACCAAAAGCATTCTGGAGGTGTCCAGAACTATGTGTACAAGTTATGGGAATAGACAGTTATATTTAAAATGCATAATGAAGGTAGTTATAATTCACTTTAAGCTACGATAAAATCATAGTCATTCCAATGTGACATGGGCAAATGGACACACATAAAAACACATCGAATATATCTGGTTAAATGTCTTTTAAAAAGAGAAGTTTCTTTCTCTTTTGAAATCACCTTCTTTGAGACATTCCAGTCAGTCAAAAAAATGTCTCGTAACTGGACACCACGCTCTGTCCTGAGCGGGCTTCACTTGTGGGGGATGTGTGTGTGGTTGTGTGTGTGTGTGTATGTTAATTTACATCCAGGCTTTTTGGGCCTGAAGGCTTTGGGATTTTAGCTAGGATGTATTTAGTTATTGAGATTCACCCTTGCCCAATCCTTACATCATGAAGCACAAATGGTCTATCAGATTGGGCAATTCTTAATGCTGGTGCTTGATATAGTGCTTTCTTCAAATCATTGAACGCTTTGAGGTGAAGTTCTTCCATACAAACATTATCTGAATCTTTACCATGGCCTTTCAACAAGTCATAGAGCGGCTGCGCAATTGAGGCATAGTCTTCAATCCAAGGTCTACAGTAACCTGCTGTTCCAAAAAATTATCGGAGTATTTTAATGGTAGTAGGCGGAGGTATGGTTTTGACTGAAGCAGCTCGATCCTGTGTAATGGATCTATTTCCTGCACCAATTGTTTGACCTAGAAATGTGACTTGCTTTTTAGCAATTTGAGCTTTGTGAAAGCTGCATTTGTGTCCTCTTTTATGCAAATAGTCCAACAATGATGCCAATTCAGTTTGATGTACCTTGTGATCTGTTGTTGAGGCAGTCAAAATATCATCGACATATTGGATCATAGTGGACTGTTTTACCGGACATTCTGGGTCACACAAATCATGTCTGACATGTCTCCATGTCCTATTGGATTTCTTGATGGGCCATATGGGTGAATTACAGGGACTGTTGATTTTAACTAGCACTCCTTGCGTCAGCAATTTTTCTACAATAGGTTTGATCCCCTGTATAGCTTCCACTGGAGGTGGAATTCCCGTCAATTTTACTGGTTCTACACCTGTCAACAAACCACAATCATCCTTGTCTTTAGCCCAAATTGGATGATTCTGTAAGAAAGCATACTCTGGAGGGATTGCATTATTGGTAGAAACTTGTGCCGAGGAAATCTTAATGCTAGCAGATTCTGAGGACATGTCTAAAGTTAGATGTACTTGTCTCAGGAGATCCATGCCTAAAATTGCACCTGTATTTAATGGAGCACATAGCAGTTTTGTAGTCAGAGTTTTCGGGCCAAATTGTACCTCTATGGGCGGAGTTTCATACAAAACAGAATCTTCACCTATTACACCAGTTAAAGAAATTTGGTTTTCTTGTACGGTATGTCTTAACCTTTAGCCAGTTTCGTAGGAATTACTGTGATTTCTGCACCTATATCAAGCAAAAAATCAATCTCTTTCTCTTGTATGCTACCTTTCACAAAAATTATTTTGTCATTATTATGGATTACAGGGGAAAGGTAGACAGCCCCAACAATTAGTTTTTTTCCTGGTCTTTTTGTGCTCTCAGAAGAGCCTGAACGAGCTGCCCTAAAGTTTCAGTGGACACTTGCGGAACTACGTCAGGGTTGTAAGCAGGCTGAGAAGGAGCAGAATTATGCATAGCATTTATAGCATAGATTAGGCAAACAGATTACACATATTGGCGCCTGTATGAATAATATAATTACCTGCATCTAAAAGAAACTCCTCAGATGTTTGTTCCTTCACTGTCACAGCACTCGGAGTAGAAAAACATTTAAAAATGACAGTTTGTGGGGTGGCCTCTGGTTCAGCAGCAAGATGGGTCTCAGCAGAAGAGGAATTCTCTAAGCATTTCTGAAATTCAGCAAAATTAATGTAATATGCGAGCTAGAATTTGTATAAAAAGTATGTTATCAAAGAACTTTAAAGGCTTACCTGAGATGGAAATGAGAACTCAGTGCCAGATGAAGACTCTTCTTGCATCCCTAGGTCTGTCTTCCTGCTTTTGTGTTTGTCAAAGTCAAGAGGCACAGGTCGACAGCCTGGCTCCACATATTGTAGGCCAAACCTCTCTCTTGTGTCCCTGCTGGAGATGTGGAAGGCTGGATATTTGGGTTGCCCAGTCACTCTTATAGATGCCCTGTTTAACTCCATCATCAAAGCAGGGTCAAACACTCCAGGTAAGACAAGCCCAGGCTGCTTCAGGTCCACCAGCCGCTGATAATTCCAGCGTGCCACACCAGTCATACCCTGCGCCTGGAACAGCTCAGGACAGACGCGATTGCCCGTTACCCACTGAGCTTGGTTGAAATGAAACCCCTCCTGCTGTGAAGTGCCGTTGATAGGATCCAGATAGGCACAGCAGCTCCTTCACCCTTGACATGATTTAGTTGTAGCGTTCCACCATGTCTGTAGAGGATTCCTTCCTCCACCTCAGGGTCACTCAGGCAGCCTCTAAGGATGTGGATACGCTGAATCCACCACAATTTTAGCATCAAGGGTTTAAAAAGGAAGACATTGTTGGGATCCTTTGCAAGATGGAAATGGTGAAGTACTTTTTCCACTCTTTGGACCAGCTCTCTAGGATGTGGCACTTTTGGCCTATAGTGCCCTCTGATGTGCTGCTTTGTGGGATTAGCAGGCTCAATTCAACAGAACTTGTATGCGTTCTTCAGTTTCTCCAGGTCCCTCTGATCTACTACAGAGAAGGCAGAAGAGAGGAACTGGCAGAAGGAGCTATACAGAGGATGGTGCTCCGAAACACATTCCCTGGTGAATCGCCGCATACAGTGAAACAAGTCTAGTTTAACCACCATATCCTCATTGTACTTCTGGCAAGCAGCATTTACATTCTTGAGGTTTCCTGATGTAACCTCTGCCACAGTAGCTTCAGTGGTCCTCCAAGCTTCCCACTGCTGGTGCTCATGCGGTCCTAGGCCCATCACTCTGAAAGCAGCACAGCAGTCCCTAAGTACATAAAAGGGAAATAACATTTAATTTTAATGTATTCATTACCTTTGCTTACACATCTTGATGTAATGTGTGATGAGATGTGATTATTCTTACCTGTCCACCCACTGGTACTTGGCCTTGGGTATGCCAGCAGCACTGTAGCGATTGGCCATCCCACGTACATTGATGTTAAGGACTGTTCACTCTCAGACTGCAGCATCACCCAGGACAGGATCATCCAGTTCTCATTCATCACAGCATAGGATGACATTATGCCAGATGAGAGGGTCACTTTTCTAGCAACTTTGCATGTGTGATCTGACCTGAACACCTGTCCAAAAGTGCCTTGAAGGAGCTGAGTGAGAGCTGCCTCTTGCCGCTGATATTCCTGAAGCAGGCACTCCACCAGATAATGTGCAAACACAGACACCCCATGCCACCCATCAGTGTCTTCGTAACCCCCAAACGAAGCAGGTGTGTCATCCTTCCTCGATGCTCCTGTGATGTTTTTCTGTCCATACAGCCCTGCTTCAGCATCCCTGACGTTCTGCACAATGAGAAGGTAAGCAAAGTGGGCTCTTTCAAACTTAAGGTGAAACACCTCAGACAGCTGGTTGGCCATGTCATTGGGGGATTTTCCAGAGCGCCTCAGTTCATCCTTCACCGTTTTACAGATTGCCTTCTTATGGGTGAGGAAGGCTGGCAAGATGTTTCTGAATCGCTGTGGTAGCATGTCCACCCACTGAGATTTATCAGCGAACCAGTATTTTTCACATGCCTTACAGCATAGACGTGAAGCAAGGATGTAATATTGCCCACTAGTGCCAAGGCTCACTCTGGGTCTTCCCACACCTGAGGACACGACATGAGGATGTGGACAGCTGTAGAGACAGGGCAGGATGTAGTTGTTTCTAAGCCTTTCATTTATACTGTGCTCAGGTTTCCAAATGAAAAAGGGATGGAGCTGGAAGTACTTTGGTGACAGAAGGCCCATGTTTGTCTCTATAAGCTCAGGCTGAGGTGGATAGCGCCACAAGGTGACCATATTCATGAGGTGTCTTTCTGGGTGTGATCCTGGCCAGAGCCCCGTGGACTCCATCTCTGTTTTCATCCAAATTCTTTGATGAAGAGAGCAGTTCCAGTGGCTAATATCTTGCAAGTAGCTATTAACAGGTGCTTCTGTCTGTGCAGACGCCATTGATGCAGGAGCTGTAGGTGCTGATTGTGCTGCAGGAGGTGGTACAGAGCCATCAGTCTGAGAAGAGGGCCTACACACAGGAGCTGGTGGACTGGGAGAAGTAGAGACTGCATGTGATGCTGGTGAAGGCTGTGGCATAAATGCAAGTAAAACAAGGAAAAGGAAATTAAATGAATGTATATATATATATATATATATATATATATATATATATATATATATATATATATATATATATATATATATATATATATATATGCGTGTATAACACATTTAATGCACGTGTGTTTAACTGTCTTTACTTTTTTGTTCAAGTAGCTGGGAACAGGGGTTTCAGTCAGTGTAGATGGCATTGGTGCAGGTGTAGGTGCTGATTGCGCTGCGTGAGGTGGTGCAAAGCCTTCACCCTGTGAAGAAGGCCTACACACAGGAGCTGATGTTGATGGAGGCTGCGGCAAAGCTGCAAGGAAAAGTACAGGGAGGTAATTAAAAACATATTAAACTGAATGTACATATGTATTTGATTGTCTTGACTACATTAAATGACTAATCAATATTTATTCTTTTATTCTATTTATTCTGTTATTTATTCTAGTAATGCACATTCTGATAATGTTCAAATGTCTGTAAGTAAACAGTCGACTTTTTCACAACAAATAACAGTTTAAATAGTATGCATACGATTCATGAAGTGCACTCACCCTCACCACTGGTATATTCAAGCCTTAGCTAGAGTTAGAACAAAAGAACGTTTTTTAGAACAGGCAAGAACACTGCCAAAACAACAAATAAGAGAATTAAATGGAGGATAAGTCTGTATGTAACCGAATAAGCCTCCAAAACTGATGGGTAAAGTAACCTGTTGTAGATAAGACTGTGGATCCTGTGGCTGCAGATGATCCTAAAAATTAAGCATTATAATTTGAATGGTTTCTCTCCAGTATGTACAATTTTATACCAATTTTATAAGAATTTGACATGGGTATATATAACACACATGACACAATACTTGATTTACTTAGCTGTGTGAGATATTTTGTTGGAGAAAGACTCAGCATCATCCTCTCCAGTTCTTCATCCTCTTCCATTCCTATAAAATATAACAAATGCATCAGTAGGTAGGCAGGCTTTAAGAATCAATATAAGCAAATTTGCATGAATATTATTAACGCACCAGGCTGATCAGAGTCAGTAATTAAAGGAACCGGTGGTCTTGCAGCGGAAGCTGATGTTGAGGGCAACAGAGGAGTGTTTTTGGTCATCTGTTTTTGCTGCTGTTTTAAAAGATACTGCTGCAAATTGTACATTTTGCTGCCTGGCACACACTTCTGCCTCATTATAAAGAAAGCATATCCGTCTTAAAATGTTAAAACAAATAAATCTGGAAATAAATACATATTGGAATAAATAAATATACAAATAAATGAATGCATAAATAAATATAAGAATAAATGGAATAAACAAGTATTTATTTATTATTTTATTTATAATTAAAAAGAATACAACTACATTAGAATATAAAAGCAAAAAAATATAAATTAGGGGAAAATTATAAAAAAAAATACATTTGATTAAAATGAATCATAGTTATTTTATCAAGTCGTTTATTCCTTATTCTACTATTATCACATTTATTTATTTATCTATTTATTCATTTATGTATTCATTCATTCACTTTTAATTGCAGGTTTGGTCCTCCATACTACTGCACAATACATCTTACTGCACTGTTGACATTTATTTTAAACATAGTAAGAGATTATGATGAAACATTCACCTTTACAAACAAAGATACTCTTATAAAATAGCAGCTGTATTTACAAAGAGGAGTTTACTGTTTCTTATCGTCAAAATCCATTCAACACGATAACAATACAATTACATGACAATATAAATGCAATTTAAATGATAAAATCTTTGAATAATAATGTATATGCTGTCACCTGTGGTAAAATCTGTCTGCAGGTAGTTTAGACAGTAACAAAACAAAACAAGTTTGCTGACAAGTCGGTAAACAAATCTCTCTCCGATTGTAAAATGGGTCTCCCCTCCTCCACTGCAAATGATTGACAGATGACACTTTGCTTTTTAAATTCCTTGCCACGGAAAAGCGAAACAGCGCCAGGAAGTCTACGCGTGGCCAAAATTATATTGCATCCATAGTGTTAAGCACTACCATAGAGAATGAATGGGAAAAGTTAAGGGAAGATAAGCTTAACCATTTTAGGCTCCGCACGAAAGGTCCGCAGTTCGAAACTGGGTGGAAACTGTGGTCTGTTTCTGCAAATATTTCTTATGTGGTTTTCTGTAGAGCAGGTCATTACACTTGCAGGGCGATTTGCAGTGTACACTCTTTAGAAAAGAACCGCCCCCTTTAAGAACATGGGAATGATTCGAAGGGATTATTTTCTGAATTCAATTTCATCAGGCTCACCGGAGGGAGCTCTCATTTGCCTCGCCCAGGGGGTTCAGTTTCCTCCCATTCCTGCGATGGCATAATAGATACAATAAACTGGTCGTAAAGCAAGGTCCTTGTGACAGTACTCATGCAATGCATTTGAAATGAAGCATGGCATTGAATGGTAACCGTTATCCCACTGAAAAAGCAGCCCATTGTTGGACTGTCAGATTTTAATATTAATCTAACAAATTAATCTACCCGATTATTAATCTACCAGAAGATTTATGCCTGCACCCTCAGGAAAGGTTTCCGTAGTGTAGAGGTTATAAAGTTTGCCTCGAATGCAAGAGGTCCCCAGTTTGAAACTGAGTGCAAACTGTGGTCTGTTTCTGCAAAGATTTCTTATGTGGTTTTCTGTAGAGCAGGTCATTACACTTGCAGGGCGATTTGCAGTGTACACTCTTTAGAAAAGGAACGCCCCCTTTAAGAAAATGGGAATGATCCGAAAAGATTGTTTTCTGAATTCATATTCATCAGGCTCACCGAAGGGAGCTCTCATTTGCCCCACCCAGGGGGTTCAGTTTCCTCCCATTCCTGCGATGGCATAATAGACACTATAAACTGGTCGTAAAGCAAGGTCCTTGTGACAGTACTCATGCAATGCATTTGAAAAGACGCATGGCATTGTATGGTAACTGTTATCCCACTGGCAAAGAAGCCTATTGTTGGACTGTCAAAATTTAATATTAATCTACCAATCCAATATTAATAATAAAAAAAACTATGGACCAATGAAACAAAATAATAAAACGGCTATGGGCTGACAGTGAAGCAAAAGATGCAGAGCCAGGAGTCGAACCTGGAATCTTCTGATCCGTAGTCAGACACTGATCTGTAGTCAGACGTTGTCCATTGCACCACTGGCCCATCGATCAGGTGCCCTTGAGCTTACACGGGACCTGTTGCTGTTCAACTGGGCAGAGGCCTTTCATGACTGTAGACTTGGAATTAAAGCCTCTTTTGTTTCCCCGTTATTATTTGATTTACGGGACCAGACACCAGTTATCTTGCCAAGAAAGATTTTATTCTTATATGTCAGGAGAGAAACTTGAAGATGTTGTATTCATGCCAGGTCTATGCGTTTCCGTGTTTCTCTGAGGTAGTACAGTAAGATTGAGCTTTTATACATCACAGAGAGTCTTACAGCTTCCTTGTAAGGTAACAAAACATGTTGCTCTGAGCTTCTTAAAATTAGAACGTATGTCATACGTATACGTTATGTTTAGCATGTCACAATTCACTTCCATATTAAGAACTATCCTTGTTGTTTACATCTGTGATGCACTTACATCAGTCGAACATGTTACATTGTACACACCCCATAGCAAAATATAGCTTCCCCCTGTCTGACATATGATCCTCCCATGGATCCATGCTATCTATAGTTCCCTCATGCATTCAAACTCATGCTTTTGAAACTTCATAAGATGATACAACTGATTATGAATATTAATAAAGAATAATAATACAGATACATAATATTTAATAATAAAATAATATTAAAAGATGAAATTTTGAATCTTCATCTCCCTCCACTGGAACTACGGCCGTCAGTTCCACACCATCATTCCCAGGTGGCCAACCTATAGAAGTGATAGTGAGGAGAAGAAATAGCAGACCAAGAAAATAGATAGAAAGAACAGAAGAATGGAAACAGAGAAACAAAACAAAGAACAAAACCCCAGCCCATGTTATGTCCCCGTATACTATGTGTATTTTAATATCTATGTGTATGTCTTTAAAATGAACCCCAATCATCTAAGAAAAGAAAAACTAATAAGTCTTCTGCCCGTGCCTGAACTCTTTAATTAATTAACTCGTTAATTAATTAAATCCTTCAGTTCCGAACCAAAACAAGAAATTAAAATAAACGTTGACGTTAAAGGATCCTATCCCTTGGGGTTGAAAATCAGTAAGCGGATGGTCATTGTTTGTGAGGTAGTGTTTTGCATAAAATCTCTTATTTCACGCTGTATGTCCCATTCTTAGGTCTATCCATTTGGTTAGAAATAATCAATTTGACAGGTTTGGTACTTTTCCTTCTAGTAACACATATAAGGGCTTGGATTATTAGCATGAACACAAAAACTCCTACCATAGTCAAAACTATCCAATCGGACCATGATAAATTCCCTAGGATTCGTGGTAGTTTCCTCTCAGACATTAATTTAGCTACTCCACTTGCTACAATAACATGACCCATTGCTTGAATTCCCTCCTCTTGAGCTGCTTTTACACTCTTTTTAACTCTTCTAACCATTTCAAAGAGGTCATAATTCCGTTCTTCTACTAGATCATTATTCCACCATTGTGGCTCTAACTGCAACAGTTGCACATGTGGAACATGAATTCCACCCAAGTGAAGAGGATAGAGAATCTCAAGGCAAAATGGATCAGGAGGAATTGGACACAACTTTCCCCCGTATATCATATTTTCACTTATTCCATCATGTAATATACACCACTGTGCTTCTGACACCTGCCATGCACCTGTGGCTTGATCTAAAGGAACTACTTCCCAGACAGCAGAACCATTAAGAGATAGACTAAACATTGTAGAGCATGAGCAAATTACCCACTCATGTTCCTCAACACAACAGTCTGTGGTAGAAATCATCGGTGTATTGCCGTCAGACCAATATCCATTCCTTCCTAATCTAATTACTGAATTTCCTTGTCTAACACCCATTGATTGGAATTGCCTGACTGTCATAATATTGCGCTTCCCATATTGAGGCCATATCATAATCAAAGGTAACATTCCAGAGCCTGACAACGAATTTTCATTAATAGCGATTTTAACTAATGGAATATGTTTAGCAGAAGTCAAATTAAGTTGATTACCGAAAATCACTAACAAAGATTCTGCTATCCGCTCAGGAACTTGTCCCATTCGAATAACTTAAATATCTTCTACCATTTGATCCTTTAAATTCTGAGCTAAAAATAAACACGCCGCACGATGTGTCTCAAAATTAGACGATTTTGTTAATGCATCTGCCAATTCCTTTGCAGCATCATTAAGATGCTGACCCGCTGCTATAATATGTAGAGAACCCTGAAGAGCCTCAGTGAGTCCTTTCCCAGTCATTGTTCCCACCCACTGAGTATACTCGCTTAGTTGATTCATTTGAGCAGTATTACTAATTGAATTGACAGAACCAAATACCCCCGCTATGTCTCCCCATATACTTCGAGTTTTACGATTTTTACTACTCAGAGGATTTTTAGAGGTATAATATTTAACTTCTTTGTCCAACCAACTTCTTATTTGTGTAAAATTACCACAATAAGACTGATCAAAAACTGTAAGAAGAGAGTTCAAGTTATAATTAATTCGTTGCCGCACCATATAGGCTTCATTTATCAAGGTTTTGGTTTCTTTTGCCAACAAAATACCATGAGCTGGTGCAATAGTTGTATTTGGGCATGTTTCAGCTTTGTTTGTCTTTTCCGCAGAAAGATAAAAACACCTTCCGATTTCCCCAGTTTCTAGTTCAGTCTCACAATATTCATTCTCATCTTCTGAATGCCATACTCGTACATAATTTCCCTTAAATCTTGTTGTTCTTGAGGAAGCATCCCTCAGAAACCCTTCACATGGCAACACTATGGGATAAATACACCCTTGGGTCAATGAATCCCATATTGTAAGCACGTGGGTACGGTTCAGAACAAAATTAATTTCCACATTAGTAGACGTTATGAGGTTTAACCCTATAACTTCACATTGTTCTTTTGAACAAATGTCTCGTCTTTGAGCACTACCAGTATACCCCCCGTCTTTTACCGGCCAAATTACTCTGCTTTTGTAACATTGGTGGTAAAAGTTACATCCTCCAAAGACGTCCTTACGATATTTAGCAAGGTCTTTATCATTGCGTGGCACCCAATCCCATAATCCCCATTTGGAAATAAAGGGTAGAGTAAAATGTTGGCCAGATTTCAGAGTTGCATTCCGAGTGATTTCTTGAACTCGAGGAGTCCATAAGGCTTGGCTTTCTTGATAAATGCCAAATAAAATTAAAAATAAGCATACCATCGTCGTTGGGTATCGAGAATAACTTGCAACCATCTCTAATCAATGTCAATGGAACTGATTCCTGAAATGGAAGCAGAGAAATAATTAACATCACTTCTTTGTTCCCAATCTTTAAAACTAATGGATGAACATTGCTCAATCTCAGGCCATAAGCCATCATTATCATCTTGTTCATTCACTAAGCAAGGTTTAACTTGTGACCAATGATACCATCTATCTGTTCCTACACCCTTCCCTTTGAGACAAACACTTGTATCAGTAGTTAGGAGTATCTCATATGGTCCTTCCCATCTAGGCTCTAAACCTTTCCTAGCAATTCGTTTGACCATGACAAAACTACCTAACTCGGGAATGTGTGGAATGTCAGTAGTGGTGTGTTTTTCATCCCATTGCTGTTGAGCTTCTCGCACTTTCTTATTATTGTCTTTAGTAGCTTTGTCTAGCATTGCGAGATAGCGACGTAACTTTTCTTGGAACAAAGTAGAGTCTCCTCCTGTTCCCGCTGGTGGCGGAGCATCAGGAGGTAGAACCATTGCTCTTCCCGTCATTAATTCAAAAGGGGTTAGTCCTGTAACTCGGTTTGGAGTTGCTCTCAAGTTCCACAGAATAGCAGGTAATAACTTATGCCAGCCTTGGCCAGTTTGCAGAATGGCTTTGGTAAGAGCGGTTTTCAAAGATCTATTCATTCGTTCAACCAGGCCTGAGCTTTCCGGCCTATAAGGAATGTGGAATTTCTGTTTAATTCCCATCAATTTCATTGCTTCCTTCATCAATTTCCCAGTGAAATGAGTTCCATTGTCAGAATCAAGTTCGTATGGAAGGCCCCAGCGAGGAAAAAATTCTTCCACCATTACTCGTGCTGCCGCTTCAGCAGTGCAGGATTTTGTAGGGTATGCTTCCACCCATCTAGTAAATCTGTCCATGATTACAAGTATGTATTGATACCCTCCACTGGGTGATAAAGGTCCTGTGAAATCAATTTGGAGGTGTGTCCATGGACCTGTTGGTCTGGGTGCATGTGACATTCGCACCTTTACAGATTTTCCTACATTTGCTTTGAGGCATATCAAGCATCTCCTACAGTAATCATCAATGTCTCTCATCATTCTTGGCCACCACCAAGTCTCACTGATTTGAGATTTCATTGCTTTTGCTCCAGCATGTACCTTTCCATGATACAGCTGCATTAGTTCTCTTCTTGTTCCGATAGGCATCACCACTTGTCCTGTTGGAATTCTCCAGATACCTTGATCATCCTCTTTTGCTCCCACTTTCATCCATTGTTCTTTCTCTTCATCTGTCTCCAATTGATATGACAGAAGATGGAGCTCATGATTATCCTTGCTATTTTCCTTTACCAAGGTAACAGGAGTAAAAGGAAGTAGAGCTGCTTCTCTAGCTGCTGCATCTGCTGCCGTGTTTCCTTGACTTTCTTTGGACTTGTCAGATTGATGTGATTTTACTTTGATCACGGCTGCTTCTCGGGGTAAGTAACATGCTGTAATCAAACGACGAATTATGGAAGCATGTTGTATTTCGCTCCCACTGCTAGTGATAAGTCCACGTCTTTTCCACAGAGCAAGGTAGTCATGGACCACGCCAAAAGCATAACGACTATCTGTATAGATGTTGACTCGATCTCCTTCTGATAGTTCAAAGGCTTCTGTAAGTGCTATAAGTTCAGCTACTTGTGCTGAAGATTTCCCAGAAAGGGCTCCTTTCTTTACAACAGTTCCATCTCCTTTCACTACAGCCCATCCAGTATGTCGTTTTCAATCAACATAATAACTGGATCCATCAACCCATAACTCTTTGTCTGGGTTTTTAAGAGGGATTGGATTAACTGGACCAAGACTATCTTCTTCTACTTGTTTTTCACACTCATGTGGTATTCCCTCGTGTGGTTCCAGCATCATTGTTGCAGGGTTAAGAATCGTGTCCCTGATGATTTCCACTCTTAAATCTTTGTTCAACAAAGTTGCTTCCCATTTTGCTCTTCTTGCATCAGTTATGGTTTTGATGTTCGTGTTGTTCAACAGTGTCACTATACTGTGTGGAGTGTGCAATATAATAGTTTGTGCTCCTATCAGATTCTCAACAGCATCCACTGCCCATGTGGCACCATCGAGGGCTTGTATACATCGTGGTTGCCCAATCATAATGACAGGAATCTTTGTGGAAAAGTATCCAACTGGTCTGTATCGATCACCTGGTTTTTGACACAGTACTGCTGAATATGTCTCATCTCCTACCCTGGTCCACAAATGAAAATGCAACCGTCCGTCAGGAAGTCCCAATGCTGGGGCTGAAGTCAGTTTTTCTTTCATAGAAGTAAACGCTTCCTCAGCTTCTGGTGTCCAGTTTATATGTTCCACTCCAGGCTTTCCTCCCTTGTACAGGTCGATGAGGGGGCTGGTGATGCTAGCAAAATCAGGTATATACTGACGACAATAGTTGAAAAGTCCCATCACCTTCCGCATTCCTGTAACTGTTAGAGGTTTTGGAAGTTGTCGTAATGCCTCTACACGCTCTGTTGTCATTCTCCTTCCCTCCACAGATATTTCTTGGCCCAAATAGATAACCTTGGATTTGGCCAGCTGTGCTTTATCGGGGTTAACTTTGAATCCCCCTTTCCTAAGGGCTTGTAGGACAACATTCAGAGCAAATACATGGCTGTTTTCATCTGGGCTTGCAATTAACAAGTCATCAACATATTGGAGGCAGACACTTCCTGATTTCTCAATTTCAGCTTTTTGCTCTGTTAAGAACTGGTCCAAAGCTCTATGAAATACAACAGGAGAAAGATTAAGACCTTGTGGGAGTCTGTTCCAAACATACTGTTTTGCGCCCACTGTGAAGGCTAATTTCTCTTGAGATCTTTTGTCTATAGGTATAGACCAGAAAGCCGACAGTACATCCAGTACCGTAAAAATTTTAGCATTTCCTGGAATGTCATTCAGAATGGTGGCAGGATTGGCCACAATAGGATGCGGTTTTGGTGTTACACTGTTAAGTCTTGTGTAATCAATGGTTAGTCTCCATGAGTTATCAGATTTCTTGACAGGCCAGACAGGACTATTAGTGGTAGATGAAGTTTGTCTGATGATTCCTTCAGCTTCCAAGTCTGCCACTATCTCCTCCACAGCTCGTCTTGCTTCAGGTCGGATGGGGTATTGTTTATGAGGGGCATGTATCGGTCCCTCAATAACAATGGGATCAATGTTGGCTTTACCACAATCCAATTTGTGTTTAGCCCAAACATCCGGATATAAACTGCACAGAAGACCCCACACACCGTCTTTCTTCCAGTTTCTGATAATTGGTTTTGCTGTACCAACAGACCTTAGATTACATGTGCGATCTTCGTGTGGTATTATCCCAGCAGTTGTAGCGATTTGACGACTGTCAGTGAATATGATCATGTTTAACAATGGAAGAATGTCCATGCCAATAAGGCTTCCTTGTGAACTCGGCCAAACCCAGAAAGATGTCCAGAAGACTTCATCTTCATGTATTTGCAGTGGAACTTGAATACTTTTGCGGAATTTTGTGATACCTCCTCCAACTCCTTCAACATCCATAGTTTCCTCTGTTGTAGGTAGGTTCAGATCTGTTATTGAAATGGCTGCGCCTGTGTCAACAAGGATGTCACATGGGTGGCCCCCTATTAATGCATTGACGAAAAGGCGATTGTCTCTTTTCTTACTAATACAGGGGGCCGCTGATTCCTATTGCGGACGCATAATTCCCTCAATGAGCTGACGGACTTGTGCTTCGGTCCACGTCTTCCCTTGAGGGGTTTCATTATGGTTTTTTGCACTGACCTGTCTAAATGATGGACCTTGACCTTCTGCTCCACCTCCTTTAGCCCAACAATCTATTTTTGAGTGTCCACGCTTTCCACAGTTGCTGCAGGAAATCACCCTATTCTTTGTGTCCTTGTTGTATTGAGCTGTTGCCACTCCTCTTCGATATGGCTTGTTTCCTTCTTCTTTATTTGATCTCATAGCCATCTCTAAGCGGCCAGCCCATTGCATAATTTGGTCAAATGTCTCAGCTGGGTTGACTCCAAGTGATAAGGCTTGTTGGTATTTTGTGCTAAGTCCATCCACAAGTGTGTCAGTGAACTGTACATCATCTCTGTCAGGTTGTTTCTTGGCACAGAGAGCCCATCTCTCATAAGCATTCCACTTACGTAGAGCATATTCATCTGGAGATTCATCATCCTTTTGCTTAATCAATGTCACTAATGTGAAAGGAAATTTACCACTGCCCAAGATTTCCTGGATTTCTTTTCGGAACACATCTAATGCTTGCCAAAGACCCAGGGGTCGTCCCTGGCCATCAACCCACAAATCTATCCATTGGGCGGTTGTTATCGAAGCTGGCAAGCGTTCCCATCTGTCTCTTGGGATTTTAGCTTTCACAATGGTGTGTATGTCTCTTAATGTCATTTGATGTGCTTCAATCAATGAGTCTAATTCTCGCCAAAACTCTGTGTTTGGATCTTGTCTCTTCAGAGGAGGCAAGGCTGTGAGAATGGCTTGACGTTCTCCTGATGTGAATGGTCTCTCTTCTGTCATCATTTCAGATCCTTCCCTTTTAATTACAGGTGAAGAAAATTCAGGACCGAGCTTGTCAATTGTGATCATGTCGTCATCTCTTGTCTCATCACCCCAGTCAGAATCATAATTCCGAACTGGTGTACATCGCAGCATGTCTCTGTTTGGCTGAACTGTTTTAGATCTTGTTATTACCGGAGCTGCTTGTGCAGATGCAATATACATTTTGTCAACTGGACCTCCATTTGATCTCGAAGCTTGAGGCTGTGTCAGAGGTTTAGATGAATTTGTATATTGTTCAGGCAAAATTGGATAAATTGGGTTGTAAGGAGGAGGCGTTACAGTTGTTGCAGATTTCACTGGTGCTTGTGAATATTTCTTTTCAGCTTCAGTTATTATATTTGTCCAATCTGGATCAAATGAATCATCATTGGTTGTATTTTCTCCATCTGAACATTTAATAGACATAATTTTGTTCAATTTGTTATATGCTTCAATTTGAGGCTTCATTGCTTCAACAAGTGGGACCGGGCAAGTAGTTATTACCGGACACCATGTGTCAAAATGATTGATGACTTCCGGTTGACCTTTGACCTTTTCCGGTCCCGCCCTTTTCCTGGTGTGCATCCGTTATCTATAGATAAGGATTGACCTATTGACCCCACCCATCCAATCGATGTGTTTTGAGAGATTGTGCATCCGGCGTCTATTGTTAAGGGTCAAGCAGTTGACCCCGCCTATCCGATCAATGAAATGTTTTGACCATCTGGCCTCTATTGATAAGGGTTGTGGTGTTGAGCTATCTGATCAATCAACTGTTTTGGCATTCCAGAGGCCATAGTGGTTTCAATGTGATGTGGGTAATGTGAGAGGAAAAAAGTCAGTGTCACAGACGCTCCCCCTACCTCTGCTCTGGCCTCTATTGATAAGGGTTGTGGTGTTGAGCTATCTGATCAATCAACTGTTTTGGCATTCCAGAGGCCATTGTGTTTTGCTGTGTAATGTGAGAGGAAAAAAGTCAGTGTCACAGGCTGTCCCTACCTCTGCTCTGGCCTCTATTGATAAGGGTTGTGGTGTTGAGCTATCTGATCAATCAACTGTTTTGGCATTCCAGAGGCCATTGTGTTTTGCTGTGTAATGTGAGAGGAAAAAAGTCAGTGTCACAGGCTGTCCCTCACCTCCCCTCTCTATGTGTGTCACAGACACTCCCCCTACCTCTGCAAGTGTAGCATTCCAGAGGCCATTGTGGTTTCCTGTGTAATGTGAGAGGAAAAAAGTCAGTGTCACAGGCTGTCCCTCTCCATGTGTGGCACTGACGCTCCCCCTACCTCTGCAAGTGTGTCACGGGGGTTCTTGCCTACCCCTCCATGTCTGCTCTGATATCTGAAACAATGTTACATAAACAGGGTCTATCGTTTAAAATATTATTCAAATGAAAGCAGAGTTGAAAAACATACTGATCTTTTTATAAATGGTTATAAAATAATTTAACTAAGGTTGAAACATACTATTCTTTATAAATGTATAAATGAAATGGTTATAAATAATTTAACTAAGGTTGAAACATACTATTCTTTATAAATGTATAAATGAAATGGTTATAAAACAATTTAAGTTGAAAACGTAGTGTTAAAAGAGTATAAATGAAATGGTTATAAAATAATTTAACTGTATGGTTGAAACATGCAGTTAAAAGTTGTAAAACAAAAAAACAGTGTTTCTCACGAATGAGTTTACAATGTCTATAATACTAAACAGTCGTGACTACAGTGTCTATAAAAGTAAAAGCACCGTGTCTCTATCTACGCTTATCAGTGTGTGTGTGTGTGTGTGTGTGTGTGTGTGGGTGTGTGTGTGTGTGTGTGTGTATGTGTGTGTGTGTGTGTGTGTGTGTGTGTGTGTGTGTGTGTGTGTGTCACGCTGTCAAAGCAGTAAACAATCTATCTCTGATACACACGGATGGATAGGTATTTGTTTAAAAACACAAATGCGGACATTTACCAATCCGTTTGACAGCTTGATTATATTACGTGACTATGGCTGCAATCTGGTTCGGAACGATAGCGATAGCGACATCCTGGATGCGAAGTTATTCCTTATGCAATACCTCCATCTAGTGGCGAAAGAGTACTGTCTTTCGCCACGTGCTACAGGTGTATAAATAATGCTTGGATTCCAGCCAAACGCTAAAAACATTTGTCAACCACGCTAGTCTGCCGACCATCAGCGCCCACCTTCGTCAAGATGCAAAAAAGTAAGTGTTTATGTTATATTAATATACTGTTTTTATACATTAGGAATAATTTATTACTGGTTTAATCATTGGTCGAGTAGTTGTTGGAGTTATAGAATTGTTTTATCTAAAAAGATTGTTTTAACTATATTATTTTGATCTGATGTTTTTAACTCTATGCTATTGTTAGCTTTTACCAGTTATTTGTATCGGCTATCTGTTATTTTTATCCGCTGTCTGATGTTTTTAACTGCTTTATCTGCCATTACACCCATTATCTGCTATCTGATATTTTTATCCGGCGGTTGATGATGCTGGATGTTAAAATCTCTATCATTGTTACGATATTAATTTTATACATACCATGGCTTTTATTATGAAAAGACTGGGTCTGCCTTAATTTAGGTTGATGTTAGCATGCTACAATGTTTTTCTATGTTCGACAATAAACAGAGACAAATATTTTTTTCTTACCTTAATCGTATCCCATATACTAACGCGACTGTAGACCGATCTCATTTCTGCAGTCTACATAGTTCTGAAGTTAGATTGGTTTGTTTTCGCGTTGTTTTAAAACCTAAAAGCATGTTTTAACACTGTCTGAAAGTTAATGTTGTCGTTGTTAGTGTTTTAAAACTGCCGCCACATAGCATCCCTTAGCCACGGGGATGTGTGTACTTCATCCTGATTTGTGAAATAGGTCCATCTAGCGGTTGTAACTGGTATGACACGTTGATTTGTGAAATAGGTCCATCTTGCGGTTGTAACTGGTATGACATGTTGATTTGTGAAATAGGTCCATCTTGCGGTTGTAACTGGTATGACATGTTGATTTGTGAAATTGGTACATCTAGTGGTTGTAACTGGTATGACATGTTGATTTGTGAAATAGATCCATCTAGTGGTTGTAACTGGTATGACACGTTGATTTGTGAAATAGGTCCATCTAGTGGTTGTAACTGGTATGACATGTTGATTTGTGAAATAGGTCCATCTAGTGGTTGTAACTGGTATGACACGTTGATTTGTGAAATAGGTCCATCTAGTGGTTGTAACTGGTATGACACGTTGATTTGTGAAATAGGTCCATCTAGTGGTTGTAACTGGTATGACATGTTGATTTGTGAAATAGGTCCATCTAGTGGTTGTAACTGGTATGACACGTTGATTTGTGAAATAGGTCCATCTAGTGGTTGTAACTGGTATGACACGTTGATTTGTGAAATAGGTCCATCTAGTGGTTGTAACTGGTATGACATGTTGATTTGTGAAATAGATCCATCTAGTGGTTGTAACTGGTATGATATGCTGATTTGATTTTAGGATCGATAATCTTTTTTTTTTTTACATAATTATTTTAATTCTTCTCATTTATTTATTTTTTATTTAATTATTATTTTTTTTTTTTTATTTTTTTTTTTTCTCATTTATTTATTTTTTATTTATTTATTATTATTACTATATATTTTTTATTTGTTATTTTTGTATGTGTGCCTGTGTGTGCGTGTGTGCGTGTGTGCGTGTGTGCGTGTGTGCGTGCGTGTGTGCGTGTGTGCGTGTGTGTGTGCGTGTGTGTGTGTGTGTGTGTGTGTGTGTGTGTGTGTGTGTGTGTGTGTGTGTGTGGGTCTAATTTGTTAAAAGAACACCCATTTAGATTCTAGCGTCAGTTACCCTCTCGAGGCTGAAGGTTGTATATGTGGATTACATTACATGCGTATGTGTTTTATTATTCAGAGTTGATGTGTATAAAATCATCTCACCAATTTGTCTTTCATGCATAAACAGGTTTTATATTTTCCAGGCACAAATACCCCGAACATCGAATTGGGTGTCTTCCAAGCCATTAATGACGCATGTGAGAACTTTTATATTGTATTACAAATTAAAATGAATTATTTTATTTTAACATAATTTTTAATTCGCAGTATTAGATGTCGTGGATCTTACACATGTTGATAATGACGGTGAGAGTGCAGGACCCTGTGATGAGCCTTTGAGAAAAGTCAGAAAGACCGACGGCTCCAGCACGTCCGATACCACACCGCTTGCCGTACCACCCCCCAGTCGTATCACCCCGCATGCCGGTTCTCCTTCCGTCCCTCAGGCCATTCTACCTAACACCCCACCGGCTACTCCACCTGCCATTACCCCTGGTACCTTGGCTATCAACCAGTCTGCTGGTCCATCTACCAGTCGGACATGCAACTTTCATCTCAGTCCTAATACGACAGTGTTTTACGGTAAGACTTACTAAATTATCGCGAGTTTAAAAATCTAAATTGAACAAGACGATTATGATTTTGTTATTTTTCTACACAATAGGTTCGAGCGGTAAGCATAATGATATGACGGATTGGAATAGCGATCAACTGGAAGCATGGTCCTGTGGTTCTTGGGCGAGCGGGCTCGACGACGAGGTATCGGTCATAGAAACTAATCAGACTACAGATGAAAACAACTGCTATCACCAATCGTCGGAAGAAGATCAAGGGCATATCGCTGCTGAATTAGTACCAGCGACTCTGCCGGCTGATGATGAGCATCCTACCCCTCTGATGCATGCGCTTATTGATTCAGTAGAATCATTGAGACAGCAGTTTCGTGATGCACACACCGATACACAAAACCGCTTAGAGACAATCCATGCTGAGCATCGCAACGCACATATTGATACACTTGGTAGAATAGAAACACTGCAAGTTCAGGTTTGTGATGCTCAGATCGAAACACATAGTAGATTATCCTCATTTAGCAGAGATCTTCGCAATTCTCAGCAGGAGATACATGACAGAATCGATACGCAAGATCGATTTATTCGAAATTTGGGTGACGAAATATTTCGTCGTGTCAATAGAAACGAGCAAATGTTCACCGAATTCCATCGCGAACTGATACTATTGATTCATCATCTTCTTCTCATTCTCCTTGAACAGTCGGATGAGTAAGATAGAGCTGTGTTATCAAATCAGGCATTTCATTTATTTCTATTTCATGTATGCTTTTTTTATACTTTTTACATATACTCTGATTTTGTACTATTTCGTGTATGCTTTTTATATTTCATGTTTTGGTCTGAAATCTAAAATGGAGGGTGCTAAAAGCTTTGACGATACAGAACTGTCACCGGACGAAATCGAAATGCTAAGTATACTTCCGAATTCTTTGGTTCTAGAGACTATTTGGTTAATTTAGAATCTTCGCAACCCGTCGCTAATTTGGATCTTTTCGAATTAGCGGTAAATTCAAATATGAATTTATTCGATCCTGTTGTACAATTCGCCGGTGTTTTAAACAACCAACCATCGCTATCACCAAAGCTCCCTGACGGTGATGATACATTACAACCATCTACATCAGGTAATGTTGATTCTACTACACAGCCTCGATTAAACCGCACCGACATCGATAGATTGATTCGCGACGGTGGGGACATTAACGGATATCATGTTTTACCACGACCTCGTTTCAATGGCGTAACTCTGAGAAGGACTATGAATCTGAGAGAGATTAACTCTACAGATTTAGCCTCTTATCATACTTACTTACACGACATGTTAGCAGGGATTGTTAATTTTGCTAGAGAATTCGACCAGAGTGAGCCCATAATCAATATTACATTGTCAGCTCCCAGTCTCCAAGAACCCGTCAGCGGGATTTTAACTTGCGGTAATAATTATGACATAGATCCGGTTTTTGATCAAATTGAAAAAGTTTTACAGAGCAACAATCGGTTACTATCTGACCAGTCCGTTGAAATCGACGCGTCTGTAGTCTTTAACCGACAAGGTGGGGGTCGACGTAAACTAACAGATCTGGCTGTTGATGAGGTGATTAAAAGAAAAAAGACGAACTTATTCTGCCCCACAAATATTTCGAATAATTTGTGTTTCTCCATCTGTCTCGCCCGTTTTCTTAACCCCCAATTACCCGAGAATGAGTTAGAAAAACTGGCTACCACTATCCAAAACAATGCCGGCTTCTCAATCCAAGATCAAATCGGTCTTGACGACATAGCATCGTTTGAACGAGCACTAGACATTAAAATTGTCGTATTTTACAGATCTAATGCTATGATCGTAGAAACGTTTAAAAATTCTGACGAACCCCACCCAAAAACAGTTTTCTTATACATCCACAAAGATCATTATTACATGATACTGAATTTGGAGGGATTCATGGGTTCTAGATACGTGTGCTCATTCTGCTATAAAAGTTATAGCTGTCGCAGAGACCATCGATGTAAGCATGTCTGCAACATCTGTTTCGACGCCGATTGTTACACGTTCCCTGTAAGAATCATACATTGCCCCGATTGTCTACGTTACTGTAAATCTGCCTATTGCTTCGAAATGCATAAAAAAAACTCACCTCCTGGTAAGGAACACCCCGCCTGCGATATTATAAAATTTTGCAAACTATGTAACCGACGTTATGACGTTAAACCGGGCGACAAGAAAACCAAACACACATGCGCCTCGGACAGATGTGTGCATTGTCGGGAGCGTCTGACGGGGGATGGTGAGCATCAATGCTTCATACAGCCCCTACCGCCTAAGGAACTGTGTGAGAAATACATATTCTACGATTTTGAAACGCGTTACGAAAACGGTAGACACGAGGCCAATTTTGTTTGCGCCATCACATTCAAAGGGGAGAAATTTACCGCTCACGGTACCGACTGTATCGCTAAGCTAATCAATCGCTTCCGACAACCGCGATATAATGGTTACTGCTTCATAGCGCATTATTCATCCCGATTTGACTCCTTTTTAATTCTTGAGTTTTTCTGCAAAGCCGGGATTGCGTTTCAGGTTATAATGCAAGGCTGCAAATTAATTTTCATGTACGATGAGGCGTATGCCCAGAGATATATCGATAGCTACTCATTTTTCCCAATGGCTCTTGCCAAAATACCCGCGGCGTTAGACTTAACGACGACTGAAAAAGGTTACTTCCCCCACCTTTTCAACAGGGTGGAAAATGAGAACTATTTTGGGCCATACCCTGACAAAAAGCTCTACAATTACGATAACATGTCGGTCAAAGAAAGACAAAAGTTTTGCGAGTGGTACCAGACGGTTGAGGGTAAGTTCTTTGACTTCAAGAAAGAACTACATGAGTACGGTGTTAACGACGTCGTCTTATTACGTGAAGGATGTATGAAATACAGGGAGTCTTTCATACATTGTACCCAACTCGACCCTTTTTCGTTCACGACGATCGCCGGCTGTTCGATGGGGATCTTCAAAACACATTATCTCACCAGAAACACGCTCGCCCTAACTCATAACAAAGCGTACATCCATCAGAATAAGACTTACTCAAGCGGCGCGATAGAATGGATCGAGTATATAAAAAAGACTCGAAACGTAGACGTACACCACGCCTAAACCACGGCGAAGTATCGATCGGTAAGTACTTTTTAGACGGATTCTATGAACGCGACGGTATTCGACACGGTCTAGAGTACGCGGGTTGTATTTTCCATGGTCATTGCTGTCGCTTTACACCTCATCAGACGCACCCCTTGTCCGGAGTACCCTACGGGGTTCTTAGGAACCAGTTTGACGATAAGATCGAAATTCTGCGGAACGCGTACGGTTTGCAAATCGAAGTTCTTTGGGAATGCCAATGGACCGATATGAAAAAAACCGACCCGTCCGTGATCGAATTTATGACTGATTATTCCGCGCCAGAGAGAATGAACCCGCGAGACGCTCTGTACGGTGGGAGAACGAACGCCTATAAACTATATCACAAAGTGACCGGTGATGAGAAAATAAAGTATCTGGACTTCACCAGTCTCTACCCGTATTGTCAGGCGAGGAAAAGCTACCCGATTGAACACCCCCAAATCATTTTCAAAGATTTTGAACCGATTGAAAATTATTACGGCCTTGTCAAAGCGACCGTGTACCCTCCCCGCAAATTACTGCACCCGGTTCTCCCCTACAGATGCCAAGGAAAACTCATGTTTCCCCTTTGTGCCGCGTGTGCTCACGACCAAAACCAGACCACGAGCTGCACCCATACGGACAAGGAAAGAGCGCTCTCCGGTTGTTGGGTCACTATCGAGCTTTTAAAAGCCATCGAGAAGGGTTATGTGGTAGCCAAGATAGACGAGGTTTGGCATTTTCCACAACAGTCTGACACGTTGTTCGCTGAATATGTAAAAACGTTCTTGTGTTTGAAACAGCAAGCGTCGGGCTACCCTTCGAATGTTGTCACGGATGCTGAGAAAGAGACGTACATTCGTAACTATTTTGAAAAAGAGGGGATTCAACTCGACCCTGAAAAGATCAAGTACAATGCCGCCCAGAGGGCAATCACAAAATTAATTCTGAATAGTTTGTGGGGGCGCTTCTCTTTAAGACCGAACTTGCCTCAAACGACTCTGGTGAGCGACCCTGAAGATTTCACCAGAATCGTTTTTGGCAATACCGACACATTGACGTATTTCTCATTCATCGCAGAAGACGTAGCTCTCGTCCAGCATAGACCGTCTAAAGAGGACGTTTGCAAGGCACGCGATGTGAATGTTTTTGTAGGGGCCTTTACTACCGCACACGCCCGACTGGAATTCTACGAATTGATGGATAGACTCGGCGACCGACTGTTATACTCTGACACAGACAGTGTAGAAATCGTGTCTAGGGAAGGGGACTGGGAGCCTCCGTTGGGGGATTATTTAGGGGATCTTACTAGCGAATTAGACGATGATGACCATATAACGGTCTTTTGCTCGAGCGGGCCTAAATCGTATGGTTTTGAAACTGTCAAAGGTAAATCGTGCATGAAGGCTAAGGGGATAACCCTGAATGCTAAAAATTCCCAAGCTATCTGTCTCGAATCCCTGATTGGTCTGGTTGACAGCTATGTGACGTCGCATGATAGATCCAAATACATCCTGGCTCAGACGGAAGACATTGTGAGGAATAAAAAGTCTCTCACACTGCACAACAAATCAGTCGTTAAAAGGTTTAAGGTGGTCTATAATAAACGTAGGCTTCTGTCTGATTTCACCACACTTCCTTATGGCTACTGATCAGATGATGCATAGAGGGGGTCAGGATGTTTCCGATTTCGATTTCAGACTTCAACACCCTTTCAGTTGTGTCGTGAGTGGGCCTTCCAACTCTGGAAAGTCATATTTTGTAAAACTTTTGTTGGAAAAAGGTTTGAATATCATTTCCATGAAAATTGAAAACATTGTTTGGTTGTATGATTGCTGGCAGACTTTGTATGATGATTTACTTCAATTGTACGACATTAAATTTGTGCAAGGAATACCCCAGACTCTGAATGATGATGATTTACTGCCTGTCACCAAAACAAACTTGCTCGTGGTGGATGATTTAATGGAGCAAGCTAGCGGTAACGTCGAACTTCAACGTGTTTTCACCCAATACTGTCACCACCGCAATCTCAGCTCTATCTATATAGTGCAAAATTTATTTGCCCAGGGTAAGTCCAGCCGAACCATAAGCTTAAACGCCAATTATATTATTCTGTTTAAAAATCCACGAGACGTCAATCAAGTGGCGATGCTAGGACGTCAAATGTACCCGGGAAATACAAAATACTTTATGGAGTGTTATCACGATGCTGTCGATCGGGCTTTCGGCTACCTAATGATAGACTATAAAGCGAAAACTCCGGAGCAGTACCGTCTCAGAACAGGATTACTTTCCGACCGTCAAGTGGTTTATATTCCGAAAAAAAGAAGAACGCTATAAATCAGCATGTCTGCCAGACTTTGTAAACATTTGCCTATGTTAAAACTGTTACATAAAGCCAGTCCTAAACAGAGACGTCTTATTTTACAATCGGCGTCCGACGAATTCATTTTAGCGCTGTGCGAAGTGGCTCTTAACATCCTCTACGGTACCATCCCGGTCAATAAGCAACAGTATCGAAAGTTGAAAAAGAGAAAAGCCGAAATCAAATTTATAGTCGATAAAAAAATTGGCATAACTGCTAAGAAACGAGTCTTTAACCAGAAGGGCGGATTCCTGTTGCCACTCCTAAGCGTCGCAGTGCCCTTTATTACAAGTTTAATAGCGAATCGATAGGATGGAGTATGCAGAGAAGATGTATTTAGTTCCGCGCCATCAACTGGATAAGATGAAGAGTGAAACCCCCCGCGAGAACATTCAACGGAGCGTAGAGAACGATTTGGATGACGCCATAAGAGATATTCTACGTCGCACAGACTTGAATCCATACGAAAAAGCCAAACTTTACACCAATACCCTTACCAGGTTTTTGAACATCG
This sequence comes from Meda fulgida, assembly GCA_030578275.1. Lineage (NCBI taxonomy): Eukaryota > Metazoa > Chordata > Actinopteri > Cypriniformes > Leuciscidae > Meda > Meda fulgida. The sequence continues at coordinate 4,114,651 of JAROOJ010000031.1, forward strand.
TTAAACAAGGCGATCGTGAGAGTAGCGTTTTAACGCTTTCGTTACCTATTACTGATTCCGGTCATAAAGATGAAACCCAGGGGGGTGCTGCTGGTGCTATCGTTGAAGACGGCAGAGCTGTGGGGGAGGATATTGTCGATGAAGTTCTGAAGAATATCCCTTCGAGAAGCATGAAAAACAGCAGATACATATTAGACAAGATGTCTAAAGCTAAAGGTCTAAGCGCATGGAACGAATCGGGCGAGTTTGTGTTCAGGGGCAACACCGTACGAGGGTCACACATGGTAGATTTGTTAAAAAATGTTACGGCCCCTCAAAAGGTTAGGGATGATCGGAGACCTATAGGATGGACAGAGTTTCTACGGGCGTTTGCTGAATTAAACATCCCATTTTCTACAGTGCCGAATCAGCAGGTCAGACACAAAATTAACTCTCTAAAGCGTAAACCCGGCACCCCAAGCCCTCGCCGTGTTAGACCTTATAAAAAAACACAAAGATATACGCCTTACGCGGTTCCAGAGTCCAAAGACATTGTGTTTAAATCGCCGACTCTCAAACGAAAGCGATGGTTGGAATTTTAATGAACATTTCCATTCAATGTATACATTAAATAAAAGACGATAAACAAATATATAATGATTTAAAGCTTTTCATTTATACGTCAAACACGTCTGCACACAGTGAATGCATGATAACATTTTATCATTACAAACATGTGGTCTTAATCTCTTCACAAATAGGGACACCATTTTATCGTTTTTAATAGAATCATCAGTGTATAATTTCATCACATGGTTATAGTCGTAGCCTCTAGCTAGATGATACAGAAAAAACACGCAGTGCTGTCCGCACGTATCCGATGAAAAATCCTGGACACGTCTGCCGGAATGTAACACATCAACATCGTTGGTTGTTAGAAAGTTATTGATGCTGATTGGAAAGCGGGGGCTGTCGGGTGGATTACCGAAGCTGTCGAAAAAACAAGACGGTCCATCCTGGGTTAAATAAACGGCGACCCAATGCTCCCCCGGCAGCTGTGCAGGGTGCGTGTTTATGATGGCCATCGATGGTAAGATCCTCAGCGTTTTTTTGGGAAGTTGATCGCATGGTAGCACCCCGAGAAAATGAATCCTGCACGTGATTTTATCCATGACAGCGGTGAGCTGTAGCGTATTCATCTCAGTAGTAATCGACTAGTACCTGTCTGCGATTAGACAGTTCTATAATCGAGTCAAATACCGAGTAAATTAATAAATTAACGGTATTCGGCAATGGGTGTCTGAATCGTGCTTCGAGTCTGATATTCCCGGACTTGATGAGCGATATGTGCTGACCGCAGTCTTCATCAGGCGTCAGGTTAAATGCGTACAGTGTGTATCCGTTCAGGAAATCACCCCTGTCTATGGAGAGTGCTTGGTTTTTAAGATGTCTCCCCGTCGTCATCGCCAACTGATAAAATTCGCGTACAGCCGTACCGGCTTCAAAATTAGGTTGTAGAGGCTTTGCGGGGAATTGTTGTCCGTCGACGTAGACGGCTAGGAACTCCAGATCGTAATGTTTGAATGCAAATGGATTTTTTTCGTAGGAACCCGTGAATGCGTCATTGTCGACCATAGCTATGACGATAGATTTTGGTAGGGTTCCTAAAAACAGATTTTCTTGATTTGACACACGCGTCCCCTCAGGTATGGAGAAATTTTTTAGAACCACCCTATCTATGGGATACTTGGCTGTTGTCGAGAGTAACGCCTGGGCATGTCCCAGTCTCACCGGCGGTGCTACAGTGACTTTCTTGACAAATAGGGATGCTGACTCTATTTTTATTTTGTAAGCCACATCATCGCACCTCATCAGACAGAATTCATCTTTTGCTCTAATTAGGCGTATTTTGATGTCTACACCGTTTAACAAAAGTTTTTCTTGAAAGAATATATCGCTATGTATAGGGGCCATCAGTTCCACCACCTTGCTCTCGCTAGTGTACATCGATCTCTTCGTCAGCCCTGCGTTACGCCCAACTGGGTCGTTAGAATCCATATGACCAGAAGTGTCTTTGTAAAACAGTCCGGCGGAGAAAAGAGATTCCAACGAATCTTTACTGTAGTTGATCAGACTCTCTATGATGCATCGATAAGGATAGGTGTTCGAACTCTGCGATATCAGACGATCGCCTAGGGTCACATCGACTTGTGAAAATATTGTAGCGCCGGGATAATTTATTAACGCAACTCTTGCTGGATGTACGATGTCGGTTCCATTAGGTCTTGTGATTTTCAGGCGTAGGTAGAGCATCGTGTTATTTAGATCTACATAATCATCGCCGTTGCCCGCAATAAAAAACTCTAATGGGGCGGTGTCCGATATGGCGGATAAAGGGGCTACTTCTAAATAACTGTTTTTCTCAATAACCGTCTGTGTCAGCGGGACTGTAAATAAGTCCAACTCGGACTTGATGCATTCTCCCGACATACGATGCAGTAGCGCCATGCTAGAATATGGTTTTTACGAATCTCTTGACGGATGATTTTCGACTAACAGACTTCTTACGCTTTCTGCGTATGACTGGTCGCTTCTTTGGTCCACTTGTTGTTTTCTTCTTCTTCTTACCGCATTGACCACGCCTCCTCACACCGGGTGGTTTAGACATCCTCTTACGGGCCATGACCATCAGCCCTGATCCGTCTTGACCATTAGCATTATTGCTATGGGCACGCGTCAATACGTTTGAGACGACGTCGGATACTATATTTTTAGCAGCGGATTTTAGATGGGGTTTCGCGATGCTAAATCCTCTTTTTAACAGAGGTATGGCCATCCTGAACAGACCTCTGAAAAGACCACCCAGTGTAGCTCCGTACATAACCGACCCGCCGGAATAGCCTGGCAAACCCCCTCCGGCCTGATTTCGGTAATAGTCCACATAGTCGGCTGTATGGGGCTCTCTAGGGTTATAGTAATAACTCATTTTTAAAGAATAGAATGATTCGCTGGTTTAAAGTGTAGTTTTACGATGACTTTCCCGTAAGAAAATGGTATCTCGCGGTTTTGGTCGTCCTTCAACTCTATGGTAATGCTGGTGATGTGATCCTTGTTTATCGATACGTAATGGGGGGAGTCGTATCTAGCAATGACTGTGTCATTGCTTTTACCGGATATATGTACGCATCTCAAAAGGGGAACGTAAGAATCGCCGACCGATTGATATTGGATGATGTCGGTGTAAACGTACAATGTGTAGAACCCACCGTTGATATCGGATTGATGAGGAGCATACGTAGTGACGCTCCTAGTAAAATCGGCTGCTTCATGGTAGTTTGAACGTCCAAGATTATCGTCCGGTATCATTCCTAAAATAGTAGCGAGTTTACCTTGGAAACTGACTGAAATGTTGGGTCTCGCGACCAGAAACACTTTGTTTTTTAATTCATCGTGATCCAACACTGCCAAGGGTGCGAGAACTTGATTTATCAAACGGATGATTGCACGAATGTTTGCGTAGTACCCCCCGCTTATTTGTAATTTCCTCGATACAAAAAACCCTGATAAGTCTTTTTTAAAAGGCCCGCTGTCTGTAGGGGAGGCGTTATTCGTAGGTCCTGGGGCTGTGTGTAGGACGAAATAACCGTCTTCATCATTAAAGTTATACCAGCTTCTAGGATATTCGATTTCGGCTAGTCCCACCTCCCATTGTCCTTTCAATTCTATAGCTTTTGCTATCCTGGTTGTGTAGGCGGATATACGATTTCCGGGGGTAAACTGTCGAAGATGCATTGCACGGTAGCGTGACGTAGAAACCTTGATCGTCCATGGTAATCCTTCACTCGTATGATCTCATCCGTTACACGCAGGCTTGTTTTAAGGAGATTGTAAGTCCACCAGAGTTTTTTTATCTATATAACTATTGAATTTTGAAGGCCAGCCTACCCATTTCACTAAAACAAGCGTAGATTTTCCCTGTATTTTCTGACCTAAAATCTTTTCCACCTTAAAAGATTTGTTTTTACTCACAATTATTTTTTGCATCTCTTTTTCATAAAAAACTCCCTCGATGACATCGCCGTCGTAATCTGTGAGTCTGTAGACAGGTGGTTTGCGCGGAATGCGATCGGATACGGTGAAAAATTCTTCCGTGTAGTTCTGCTCATAACCTTTGGCGAATGGGCCTCTCACTTTAGAAATCCTGACAATGTCGCCGACTTTGAAATTAAATGTGGGTCTCTCGGTCTTCTTTATACCCCCGTACAAGTTTTGAAACACTTGACCCTCATTTAGTTTGTTGACGTCCACGGGTCTCATTTTAATACTTCGGTGATAACTGACGTTGTACCCCTGCATAATGTCTTGTAAAACATCTATGTATCGTCGTGAATTTGTAGCCGTTAAAAATCTCCACATTCGACTTTTTAACGTTCTATTAAATCGTTCCACAACGCTGGCTTTCAAACCGCTAGCGGTAGCGAAATGATTAATATCGTGCTTTTTCATTACATCTTGAAATTGTTTGTTAAAAAATTCCTTTCCCTGATCCGTCTGCAATTTCTGTGGTACACGTCCCTCTTCGAGTATAGACTCGAACGCTCTAGTAACCTCTACGCCACTCTTATTCTTCAACACGCGAACCCACGAATATTTACTAAACACATCTATACAGGTCAGCAGATATTTATTATCGTCATTGTCCTGGGCATACGGGACCATGTCGACTAGATCGGCCTGAAACTGCGTATCGACCCCGTACACAACTACTCTATTTCGTTTGTATTTTATAGGGGCTGTTTTGTGTAAAGTGTAAGCATCCTCACCAGACAGCCATTCTGAAACCTTTTTATCGCTTAGATGGACCCCGCTATCTCTTAAGATGGCTTCTTTTAATCGTTTTTTACCCCCTAAAGAACCGGGGTTGGAGGGTGTATAATAAGCCTTTTTCATGAGCTCCGTCATGCTGTCGTTTCGATCGCTGTAAAAGAATAACTCATACATGCAGTTTGAATCAATCTTTTATTAAAAAAAAAGTTACAGGATACACAATTTAAGTAAATGGCAATAATAATATAATACATGATACTAGACATGGCTATTATAATAATAATAATAATAATAATAAAAATCAAATAGAAGGTAAATAGAATAATATTAGTACTACAAAATCTAAGTAAAATTGAATATAACGAGGTTAGTACAAAATGCAAATAATAAAATATATAATAATTGGATATAACGACGTTACATGTATAGTCTAAGTATAATGGAGGGTGATAAAAGCAGGATAGTCATAATGATGTCACTGATAGTCGAGCCAGAAAAGAAAATCGCGACAGGCCAACATGTGTTTGTCTAGGATGTAGTCGATATACATTACAACAATTTTGACGATGGTGGTACTGATTTCGTCAATTTTAATACCATCATCGTCATCATCCGGGTCGTATTGTTCTGACCTCAAGGTTAGCATGGTACAGACATCTGCCACATACGTACAAGTACAGAGCATGTCGATGACCGAGAGCTGGGATTGTGATTCACACATCATATCCAAAATCTGTTTTATCATCACATCGGGTTTTTCGATACCATGAATGCATTTGCCCACCAAATCATCCCAGGAATTAGCCAGTCCTCTTATATTCACCATTTGTTTCTTGAAATTCGCTTCGCGTGTAGTGTCCTCAATAAATGGATGACCATCGCGCGATGCATCTGTAATAATCTTATTCACCAGTTTGGTCATCTGTCGGTTGTAATGTCTTTTAAACATGAATTCCATAGTGTTCTTTACGGTGCAGGCAGCTCCCATACCGCTGGCGTCTTGATCAGTCTCCATTCACGATCGCGAGACCTTCCCAGAGATCGACGACGTCGTGAACTACTTCGTCGCAGGGTTTCTCCAGAAGTCCAACTCTGATTTCTTCAAGCTTAACACCAATGAATGGCTCGTCTTTTAATTCGTGCAGAATAGTCCCGACTGTTCCTTGAATCCGTTGAGGGTCAGATTTTAACCCACAGCGTTTTAGCAGGATAGCGATGATGACATGAAAATAGGGTCTAAACAGTTTGGTTGAAAGTTCATCAAAATGCGTGTCCAAGTAGTAGTTAGGAGGGTCAAACAGACAGGAATGCTGCAGCTGGCTGGGGTGATCAATCTCACACCCCTCGCACTCGTTCTTCAGCTTCGTTCCGATGAGATGTTGGAGCAAAACCGCAGTCGCAGCTTTTATGAGTTTGAACCCCAACACATTGAAACATCCGTCTGTGACGTCGAAGGTTTGATTAGCACGTGGCAGGGGTCGGTCGATTTTAGATCTGTCGTACGATTGCTGATCGTTATGGAGCTTGAAAATTTTGAATGTCTCCAAATCCTGGTCTTTGTCGCGCTCGATACAGTTACCCGGACCGATGTCGTTTTGCGTGTTCAATGGTTCAGGGTTGATAATGTTAGCCGGACCCCAATCGTTTTCAATGCACGTTTCAAAGCCTATGCGACGTTTGATAGTTTTAGTCAAACCCCAGTCTTTGTGGTGGTCCGGCGGGTCACAGGCGTTGTCGTTGGGAGGGTCAAGAATGCTGCCGAAAGAAATTCCGCAGCTGCATACATGGTCGGCTTCTGAACCCCTATCTTCACCCATGGTTTATAAATGATGCATAGAGGGTTTGGGTCCCTGAATTTATGGTCGTTGTAGTAAAGGGGTGGAGACGCCGATTTATAAACGACGCTTGGGAGGGTCTCCCCGTCGAGGTTTATGATGGCTGTAGCGAATGGTGGAGGACGGTAGACAGTCTATACCGCTGCGCACGCATCTCTCAGGGTGGAACAACTGTACTTTAATCTTGTTGTATCCGTCATGCATGTCACACCATTTGAACATTTTGTTGATGATTGAAAAAACACCATTCAGCAGATTCAGATCACACCACTTGAACAAAAATTGCATTTCATACATGTCATGATGATCCTTGGGCAGGACACTTCCTGATCGGGTGTTGGTGAGCTTAGTCTTGTCTTTACAGCTGAATATGTATACAGAATCATTCGGCGGCTTGTTAGTATGGTCGCCTACCACACGGTATTGGACATTCGGGGTCTCCCCGACCCACTCCGCCACATACAAAGGCTCTTCCCCAGCGTCATTCAGATCCTTCCAGACAAATTTGTAAAATAGACCCCAGTCTTTTTCAGGAAATGTCACACATGGATCTTCCCCAGCCTGAAACTCGCCGACGCCGTCAGTGGTGTAGAGCATAACCACGCGTGTTGGTTTGTGAAATTTATACCCGAATACACGATTACTACACATCATAAATTCGGCTTCAGTCCATTCCGAAACTTCATGGAGAAAATTTGTCAAACGAACATGACCATAAGGTTTTCTCGGAGCCATAGTCAGACTTTCCATCATCCTGCTGGTCAGCCCCGTCTCGGGGGGTTGTGGGGAGGCTAAACCGTCCATGCTCATGTAGCTCATGGTTCTGTTGGTTGTAGAACACACTGACCCCATTTATATATAGAGCTGCCCTATGGAATGCCGGTGGTACATGTTCTATAACAACCGCCTCAAACTTTCTACCATAAAAAAAAAAAAAAAAAAAAAAAACGCACAATGCTTATGCAAAAACAGTTGATTGATCAGATAGCTCAACACCACAACCCTTATCAATAGAGGCCAGAGCAGAGGTAGGGGGAGCGTCTGTGACACTGACTTTTTTCCTCTCACATTACACAGCAAAACACAATGGCCTCTGGAATGCCAAAACAGTTGATTGATCAGATAGCTCAACACCACAACCCTTATCAATAGAGGCCAGATGGTCAAAACATTTCATTGATCGGATAGGCGGGGTCAACTGCTTGACCCTTAACAATAGACGCCGGATGCACAATCTCTCAAAACACATCGATTGGATGGGTGGGGTCAATAGGTCAATCCTTATCTATAGATAACGGATGCACACCAGGAAAAGGGCGGGACCGGAAAAGGTCAAAGGTCAACCGGAAGTCATCAATCATTTTGACACATGGTGTCCGGTAAGAACTACTCATGTACCAGCGTATGCACTCCAGTTCACAGTGTCACACAAGGAACAGCTAAAGGCCACAGTGGAGGACTGATCATCACCAATAGTCATGTTAGCACAGCAGTTAATAGAGCTAGCATGGTATGAAGCAGAAGTGCTAGCAGCATCTGAGTGTGGTGGACCAGTTCCTCTCAGAGCAGCTCCCTAACCCTAACCCTAATCTAGCAGCACATTGACCTCTGTGGTTCCAAATGTTGGTGACAACAGGTGCCAAATCATTATGGCTACTCTGACAAAGTGAACTCAAATCCTGGAAATGATGAGCACTATAGTATATCATAATCACTAGTCTAACACATGCCAATGTATGGATGACGTAGGGGAGCGCGGGGCACAACCTAACGCGGGGTTAAATGCAACACGGACCTTTTATATAGTTAGTCAGGATCAAGCAGGTTGTTTTTCCGCTCTTTTTCTCTCGCTGCCAGAAGATGGTGTCCCGCGAATTTGTGGAAAGTTTTGAGAATATTTCGTGAAGATACTGGACAAAGAGTGTTTTGACACCATCCAAGTACATTTTTTCATCATAGGTTTTTTTTCGCTTTCTGAGTTGGGCGTGTACGTTTCCAAATCTAACGTTATATTGCTGTAATCACTGTCTTGTTGGCTAAAGCATAGCACCGTTTTGAAACATGTCAGCAACTCCTAGCAAGTGTTAGCTAGGCTTAAAATATTTTTTATACAGCGGGGTTAGTTGTGGCCCAGTGTTACAACGAAGCCGCCAAGTGTACAATGATAATCAAATGAAAGCAGGGAGCCACGCAACTTTTCAGGTTTGAGTATTTATTTATATATTTAACTTTGTTGGACTTTCACAAACAATGTTGGAATTTTTTTTTTCATTTAGTTTACTATGCATTGATCACTTGTTTATTTATAAAAAATATAGCCTTTTTTAATGCAATAAACCCTTTAAATTTTTATTTTAAGCTCATTTTTATTATTATTACTGTTATTATTATTATTATTAATAATAATTTTGCATGCAGCTGCCACACACAAATGTAATTCAACTGCAATTGCAATATTTGATGATTTTATTTACTTTATTTATTTATTGCTAAATTGTGCAGCCCTTTCATAATAGAAGGATGATTGGATGGGGAATGGATGTATGGATATCTATCTATACAGATGTACAAACAATATCAAACTACAGATAAAATAGTACTGAATTATGTGTTACACACAAGTGTTACAACTAACCCCTCTGTCTGTTACAGTGAACCCCGCATATGGGGTAAGTTTTAACATTTGCAATTCTGTCACTTTCAGTGCAACTGTACGAAAATGGTAGGCCCTAGAAACAAACTTTAAGTGTTCATTTGTAGTAGAGATGTGTATGTTGCTTGTGTAAAAAAAAAGTTAAATCTAACTTAATAATAATGTTTTTAATAATTGAGCCAAAACCAAAATGTGTTAGGTTATGCCCTGCTCTCCCCTACATGTACGTGCAGTACATAATGCAAACGTAATTGTCCACAACACTTTTATTTCTGTTTAAGTGAGGTCTTATTGTATATTTAATGTCATTTTGGGAGAATCTGAAGCAGTGGCTAAGCCAGAAGGTTGTACCAGAGTGGAAAAACTGCATCATCATTTGTTGAATTATTTTTACCATGTGTTATTCTTACCCTAAATTAAATCACGTGATAGTATTTTTAACTTGAATTGACAATTAATTTATATAGTTTGCAAATATAGTCTTTCCCCATTCTCCTCTGACTGGTGAACTGCTGTCTAGCTGAGTGCATTTACATTTACATTTATTAATTTAGCAGACACTTTTACCCAAAGCCACTTACACATGAAATGAGGAAAACAACAAGCAATTTGTCTTAAGAGAAAGCAGTAGCAAAAGAAGTGCTAGCAATACATGGTTTCAATCATTGTCTTGAACAGTACAAGCAAGGTGAGCAATTGTTGTGAAGATGGTTTGTTTTTATTTTATTTTATGCAGTTAAAGAGTTTCAGAATCAATATAGACAATTTCTAAGGACGGTAACAATAACAACAGCCCCGACTCACTTTCTGGTTTGTACCTTTTGTAAACAAGCAGGTTCTTGTATCTATGACACCATTGACATGTTTTCACCCAGTTCAAATGCAAGAAACCATCAAGAACAAAGAAGCTGCGGGCCTTGTGTGGAGGCCTCATATATCCATAGTTTGGTCTCACTTAAGACAAGTCTTACTTCTTTCAAACCTATTTTATTTATTTTATCTCCTCTCAGAGGGTAAAAATAATATCTGTTCTTTTGATTACACGGTCTTGTAATAGTTCTTTTTTTAATGAATGTCAATCTTTTTGTGAGCTGTTTAATAGTTCCAAATTTGTTCCATTCATTAATGTTTTTTTATATTAAATATAATATAGGCCTAAATGTCTTTTTACATCAACATTCAGTCCTTATTTTTGTACTTAAATTTATATAAAATTGTACTGAATTTGAGCAGAAAATGTATTTCTTTTATAACAGCATATCTTATACTCTATATTATCAGAGCATATATGTCCATACATCATTTTATAAAGAAAACAAAAACCGCACAAGAAAGAAAAAAGCGCGGGTAATATTAATATGACTATATCCATGTAGTTCGCCGACTGAGTGTCAGTAATGGCTGATACATCACACAGAACCTGAATCTTTAAGACCCCACGGCGACTATCCCTCCCCCTCCCCCACTGCTGGAGCTCTCACCTGCGACACACAGATGCTCGAGAGACAGAGATGCTGCACACACACAGCCTGGATCGGGATGGCCGACGAAAAAGTAAGTTTTTGACTTTTTGTGCAAGGCTCTCAATATAATATGGTGCTGTTTATTTAACTTGCATATTGTTTGCAACTTTGCACATATTTCGTAACGTAAAGGTCACGTCATTTGATTTCTAACGTTATAGCGCTTTTCACCTTAAGCATAATCTCAAAGCAGCTTTGCAGAAAGTATAGATTAATGTACCAAAATGACAATAATGATAATAATAATAATATATCCATTAGGGCTTTAGATTCCGAAGAGTCTTAAGCTGTTTTAAAATCACAGGATTGCATAGGTGACTCCATTTTAGCGGTAATCCGCTTTTAAACGTCGCCGAATTTAAAATGTTGTTGTCTTTATGTTATTTCTGAAATACATATTTTGCGTCCCTATTACTTCCCATGGATGTTTAGCTTACTTTTGGTAACATTAATTTAAGATGGCCAGGATTTGCATCTGTAGCGGCCTACACGTGCAGCCATGTGAGTCTGAGGCCTGCAGGATTTATGACGTTTGATCACACTTAACACCAATAATGTGTTTCAACAAAGCAAGAGGGAAGTTTAATAAATTCAGAACAAGTTTTTTCTACTTCTATAATGCAGGTTTCAAGACCAGACAATACATGGCATTTATTTTCAGCCAAAATGTTATGAAATTGTATTGGATTATGTTACAATGTCGATTACTTGAATATATTGCCTAAATTGTACTATTACATTTTAAATACAGTGCAATGTGATATTAGACCATGATGTTTGACTGTCTATGACACTTGTGCTTGCAGGAAGATCAAACTACGAATGGCAGCTCTGGATGCACAGGTGAGATAATGAGAAGATCATACAAAACACATTTTACTCATTTGTAGTATGTCAAATTGGCGTGCGTCATTTATTACTTAAAATAATTCTTAAAGCTTATATACGTAGCTTAATGAGCCAGAGTAACAGAGGTTTTTAAAAGCACAATCATGGAGAAAAAGAAACATAGCCCCCCATGCTCCCTCCTTTCATTCTCTTGCAACACCATGCCAAGTTCATGGTTGTGCATGAAATTCAATCTTTAATCTTTTGTTTATAGGTAAATAATGTTTTAATTAATAACCGGTCAGTTTAAATAGAAGTTTAGAGGCCACTACATTATTACAAAGTAATTAAGGGATGATTGTAGTAATTACAGTTTTTTCCAATCGCTATGACAGTTTTTTCAATACATTTAACAAGTTTCCTAAACTCTTAACGCACCAACACACCTAAAACACACAATTGGCAAAACGGTTAATTTCATGCTCAAAATCACACATTGTAAACTAAACTCCAAAACTAATTTTCAAAATACAATAATACACTTACACAATACACTATGTCTAACAAAACACTGCAAACATGTTTCAAAATCAAACAATTATTCAAAACACTAACACATGTTCTCTTCCAACAGGAACATTTAGTCAATAATAACACAATGACAAAAAAACACTATCATCAGCTGAAATTACAGAAACTGCATTATTTTATGTATATTTTAAGTATATTGTATTGATCATAGATTGTGTTTTGCACTGTAGTTTCTTTTGATGCCTCTCTACATTTTTGTTTTGTTGGGTTTAGTAAATGCATGCATTTTGTTTCTTTTGCTGTAGAAATTCAATACAAAAAAATGAATGACCATCTCAGAGTAGCTTTATAGAATGTACAGTTTATGAAGAAAAAAAAAAAGACAGACCGAATTGCTGCAGTAAATACTTTATTTGCAAAAGGACATTGCTGCAAGATATACAAACAGAAAAAGCACTGGAATAATAATTGAAAAAACAAAGTAATCTTCTAATCTGCCCGGTCTTCTGCATTTGGCCACATGTTCTCATCCACATCACACCTGATATCTTCTCTGGCAAGGCATCATGGGAAGAATCTTTTGGCATGCCTTATCCACCCCTGGCAGTGTTCAGCTGTGATGTCTTGGCATGCAGCATTCATTGCATCCAGGAGGGACATTTGGTCATGTGGACGATGGTCAAAAACCTTCCATCTCCAGGCTGAGAAAAACTCCTCAATGGGGTTGAGGAAAGGGGAGTAAGGGGCAAGGAAATGGGACATCATCCTTGGATGGGCGTCAAACCAGGCTGTGACTGCACGAGAATGGTGGAATGCCACATTGTCCCATATGATCACATATATTGGCAAGTGGTCTCCCACCTGTCCCCTTTCTACCTCTGGCACCAGTCTTTCGTGCAGGTCTTCTAAAAACAGGAGAAGGCGGTCTGTGTTGTAGGGGCCAATCTCACATTTATGCAGTAGTGCACCGTTGTTGGAGATTGCGGCGCACATGGTAATGTTGGCTCCTCTCTGGCCCGGCACAGTAACTGTGGCCCTTTTGCCAATTATGTTTCTCCCACGGCGACGCCTTTTTGCCAAGTTGAAGCCAGCCTCGTCAACATAGATCATTTCATGTGGGACTTGATTGGCCTCCAACTCCATGACTCTCTGAAAGTAATTAGACACAGTGTATGTAAATGCTGTGCTGTATATCTACTGTATGTCCTACAGTAGTTTACTGCAAAACACACTGTGTATAGTACAGTAATGACTGTATTGCATAACCTTACCTGGACGTATTGGTGACGGAGTTCTTTGATGCGCTCACTGTTCCTTTCAAAAGGAACTTTGTAAAGTTGTTTCATTCGGACTCTGTGTTTAGCTAGAGTCCGAGAAATGGATGTTATGCTGATTACTGCAATGTTCCCAAAGACAAGGTGGTCCTCTACAACTCTGGACTGAATGTCCTTCAGTTTTATTTCATTGTCACCAATCACCATGTTGACAATAGCAAGTTCCTGTTCTTCATTTAGGAGCTTTCCTCTGCCCCCTGAGGGAGGTAGACGTTGAATCCTTAGAGGGACAAAATACAGTTACATTTTAGAGACCGGAGGCATACAGTCACTCTAATAAATGGTAAAATTATTTACACTTTGCTGTAGGAGAAGCAATATCCTACCTGTTGGTTTCTCTGAAAATACTGACAATGGATGCCACTGTGTCCCGGCTGAGATTTGGCTGTACTCGTTCACCAGCCTCTCTGTATGATAGCCCGTGGTTTATGACATGGTCAATGATAGTAGCTCTTATTTGATCAGTTACCCTAGCTCTGGTCCTTCTTTGAGCGCCACCACGCATTCTAACTCCTCTCCCTCCACCTTGCCCCACTCCTCTCCCTTGTCCTTGCCCCACTCCTCTCCCTTGTCCTTGGCCCACTCCTCTCCCTTGTCCTTGTCCTTGTCCCACTCCTCTCCCTTGTCCTTGGCCCACTCCTCTCCCTTGTCCTTGTCCTTGTCCCACTCCTCTCCCTTGTCCTTGTCCCACTCCTCTCCCTTGCCCTTGTCCCACTCCTCTCCCTTGCCCTTGTCCCACTCCTCTCCCTTGCCCTTGTCCCACTCCTCTCCCTTGCCCTTGTCCCACTCCTCTCCCTTGTCCTTGCCCCACTCCTCTCCCTTGTCCTGGTACTCGTCTTCCTCTCCCTCGTGCAGGCATTTCTTTCTTTTTTTTTTTCTTTCTTTCTCTTTCTTTCTTTCTTTCTTTCTTTCTTTCTTTCTCTTTCTTTCTTTCTTTCTTCCTTTCTTCCTGTTGCTCTATATTGTTCCTTTTCCACAAAAGATCAGCCCAAAAGCTCCTCTTTTACTTTATACCATATGGTCATGCGATTGAAAGAACCTCAACACCTGAGTGTGCTTCCTAGATGGGAATCAGCTGTGATTTATATATTTGCATAACTTCAATAAGCTGTTTCTCATTAGCAATGGAATAAGATACAGGGAATATATTTGTTTTTCAATTCACAATATGAACAGCTGTTCACTTTGACTTTAGCCTATATAAGTTATGTTTAGAACATGATGTTATCTATTCTGACATACAGTGTGAAAGCATTTGTAAATTTGACTGTAAAATTACATTGTTTTGGTCTTGGTTGAGCTTGTGTGTAAAAGAAGTTCAAGCATTTTAAATTTGTGCTAATTGTATGCATTTTGTGTTAAAGCAACAACAAATGTGTTAATAGTATAGCTTATACAGACGGATGTAGTGCTAACTGTGTTAAGAGTTTAGGAAACTTGTTAAATGTATTGAAAAAACTGTCATAGCGATTGGAAAAAACTGTAATACAATATAAGTTTAATTTATGTAGACTTAGATTTTTTTGTTGTAACTTATCTGTAACTTTTCTTTACGGTTTTATTAAAAAAGAAAAGAGATCATCTGTTAGAATTTAAGGCAAATAGGTGATTATATCTGTGTATTTTAGTGAAAATTTTCATTTAAAAAAACATTTCAGTATTTTTACTTTTTTGTTAAACATTTTAAACGCTTTCAAATGACAGAAAATGTGGCATTAAACAATATAAATATGTCTAGCCATATGATCATGTTATTGTGAAACCAAAAGTGTACTTTTCATGTTAAATATAAAGATTGGCTAAATAAATTTGGGTAATTATCCCTAAACTTAACATGTTAGTAATGGTTCAGTAACTCGACATAGATATAATTACTTAACTATATGTGCTGAGTAAATACAACATGTTGCCCTGTATACTGTCAATTTCAGCGGATACTGTAGTTAAGTTTGTTTTGTTGTAATTTTTTTTATCATTGTATGAAATTAAAAGTCACAGGTCACATTAAATTTGTGGTAACTACAGGTTTTGCCAAAATGGTGTCATTGATGTCAGCCTTATTTTGATAATTATTTTTAAATCTATTTGTACGTTATTCAATACTGGTGATTATGGGGTTTAAGCTAGAACTATAGTTAGGAGGAAGTAAAATGGAAAAATATTTTAAATAACAATAAAAAAAATTGCCTTTGTAATTTACATTTCAGTGGATGATGTGACAGATGGCCCTGAAGAGAAGACAAAGGTAGGCTATATCCACAGATAAACATATATATATATATATATATATATATATATATATATATATATATATATATATTTGGGATGGTAAGATTCACTGATTCGCATCGGTGCATTGGCATAAAAGCTAACGATACGATGCATCGATTTAAATAAGTGTGTATCGGTTACAAGTTGGCATTTGTATCGCGATGCATCGTTTCTAACAGCATCGGTAAAAAACTATTTGTTCATATACAATTATTAGGAGATGCTCTATACTTTTACTATTTAGAAAGTGACCAATCATTTGTGATTAATATTTTATTATGTAACTGCTGTGTTCACACCGAATGTGGATAGAGCGCCTGTAGCGGGTGATTTCCATGTTAAGTCAATGTAAAGACGCGTTGACGCGAGTCTGGAGGTCCTGTAAGGATAGACGCGATCTCGCCTCATTCGCGCGTCCAGTTCGACTAGATTGATTTCTCCTTTCTGAACTGTTGCTCAAGCGCGGTCTCTCATCACCACTGCTGACGCTGCTACGTGAAGATGACGCATCACAACACTACGGAGTGCGAGGTCCTGAGAGTCACCTTTAAACTTTACAGTAGGACATTTAAGTTAATCTGGTTTACAGCAGCCTGTGACTGCCAATAATAGTTTTAAATTTTTTTTTTTTTTTATATTTGAATACAGTTATGAAAGACGTGTTTGAAAGTTTATTTTATTTGTATTATTGTTTATGTTAAAACAGCACCTGCTTTCTGGTCACTGTTAGTCTACCTGCTGAAATCACATTAGCCTGCTGGCAAATTACAGAACATTTCTTTATTGTTTATCCCTGAACATCCTTAGAGTGTTTCACTGTAAAATGTGTGAGCTGTTAAAAATGTAACTGGAGACAGGACAGGAAAATAATGTCTGTATTTAATCTTTTGGTTTTGTGAAAACCAAATCTTTTGTTTGTGAAAAAGCCATGCGTTAAAAGCCAAATGGCACTTGATTTGCTGTATGTCTGAACAAAAGAAATAGAAGTTAACTATCTATACCATATTGAATTGCATAGCATCATATTTTTCTCCATCGCATCGTATTAGATTGAATCGCATCCCATCGTAATGGTAGTGAATTGTGTTGCATCACATGGTAATAGTAGTGAATCGTGTTGCATCGCATCGTAATAGTAGTGAATCTTGTTGCATCGCATCGTAATAGTAGTGAATCGTGTTGCATCGCATCGTAATAGTGAATCGCGTTGCACCGCATCGTAATAGTAGTGAATCGTGTTGCATCACATGGTAATAGTAGTGAATCGTGTTGCATCAACTGGTAATAGTAGTGAATCGTGTTGCACCACATCGTAATAGTAGTGAATCGTGTTGCATCACATGGTAATAGTAGTGAATCGTGTTGCATCGCATCGTAATAGTAGTGAATCGTGTTGCATCAACTGGTAATAGTAGTGAATCGTGTTGCATCGCATCGTAATAGTAGTGAATCGTGTTGCATCACATGGTAATAGTAGTGAATCGTGTTGCATCCCGTCGTAATGGTAGTGAATTGTGTTGCATCACATGGTAATAGTAGTGAATCGTGTTGCATCACATGGTAATAGTAGTGAATTGTGTTGCATCGCATCGTAATAGTAGTGAATCGTGTTGCATCGCATCGTAATAGTGAATCGCGTTGCACCGCATCGTAATAGTAGTGAATCGTGTTGCATCACATGGTAATAGTAGTGAATCGTGTTGCATCAACTGGTAATAGTAGTGAATCGTGTTGCACCACATCGTAATAGTAGTGAATCGTGTTGCATCACATGGTAATAGTAGTGAATCGTGTTGCATCGCATCGTAATAGTAGTGAATCGTGTTGCATCAACTGGTAATAGTAGTGAATCGTGTTGCATCGCATCGTAATAGTAGTGAATCGTGTTGCATCACATGGTAATAGTAGTGAATCGTGTTGCATCGCATCGTAATAGTAGTGTATCGTGTTGCATCACATGGTAATAGTAGTGAATCGTGTTGCATCAACTGGTAATAGTAGTGAATCGTGTTGCACCACATCGTAATAGTAGTGAATCGTGTTGCATCACATGGTAATAGTAGTGAATCGTGTTGCATCGCATCATAATAGTAGTGAATCGTGTTGCATCACATGGTAATAGTAGTGAATCGTGTTGCACCACATCGTAATAGTAGTGAATCGTGTTGCATCAACTGGTAATAGTAGTGAATCGTGTTGCATCGCAGGAGGATTATGAAGACTTCTGATATTGTTTTACTTTTAAAGAACCAGTGCTTTATGATTTGCATGTTTTTTACTTGCTTTTTATATCCTAAATAATATATATCCTTTAGATAATTGTATATAATTTTCTCTTATACATTTTTTTGTGAATCGTGTTGCACCGCATCGTAATAGTAGTGAGTCGTGTCACATCGCATCGTAATAGTAGTGAATCGTGTTGCACCGCATCGTAATGGAAGTGAATCGTGTTGCATCACATGGTAATAGTAGTGAATCGTGCTGCATCACATGGTAATAGTAGTGAATCGTGCTGCATCACAAGGTAATAGTAGTGAATCGTGTTGCACCGCATCGTAATAGTGGTGAATCGTGTTGCATCACATGGTAATAGTAGTGAATCGTGTTGCATCAACTGGTAATAGTAGTGAATCGTGTTGCACCGCATCGTAATGGAAGTGAATCGTGCTGCATCACATGGTAATAGTAGTGAATCGTGTTGCACCGCATCGTAATGGAAGTGAATCGTGCTGCATCACATGGTAATAGTAATGAATCGTGTTGCATCACATGGTAATAGTAATGAATCGTGCTGCATCACATGGTAATAGTAGTGAATTGTGTTGCACCTCATCGTAATGGAAGTGAATCGTGCAGCATCACATGGTAATAGTAGTGAATCGTGCTGCATCACATGGTAATAGTAGTGAATCGTGCTGCATCACATGGTAATAGTAGTGAATCGTGTTGCATCGCATCGTAATAGTAGTGAATCGTGTTGCACCGCATCGTAATAGTAGTGAATCGTGTTGCATCACATGGTAATAGTAGTGAATCGTGTTGCACCGCATCGTAATAGTAGTGAATCGTGTTGCATCACATGGTAATAGTAGTGAATCGTGTTGCATCAACTGGTAATAGTAGTGAATCGTGTTGCACCGCATCGTAATGGAAGTGAATCGTGCTGCATCACATGGTAATAGTAGTGAATCGTGTTGCAACGCATCGTAATGGAAGTGAATCGTGCTGCATCACATGGTAATAGTAGTGAATCGTGTTGCACCGCATCGTAATGGAAGTGAATCGTGCTGCATCACATGGTAATAGTAGTGAATCGTGTTGCACCGCATCGTAATGGAAGTGAATCGTGCTGCATCACATGGTAATAGTAGTGAATCGTGTTGCACCGCATCGTAATGGAAGTGAATCGTGTTGCATCACATGGTAATAGTAGTGAATCGTGCTGCATCACATGGTAATAGTAGTGAATCGTGTTGCATCGCATCTTAATAGTAGTGAATCGTGTTGCACCGCATCGTAATGGAAGTGAATCGTGTTGCATCACATGGTAATAGTAGTGAATCGTGCTGCATCACATGGTAATAGTAGTGAATCGTGCTGCATCACATGGTAATAGTAGTGAATCGTGTTGCACCGCATCGTAATGGAAGTGAATCGTGCTGCATCGCATCGTAATAGTAGTGAATCGTGTTGCACCGCATCGTAATGGAAGTGAATCGTGCTGCATCACATGGTAATAGTAGTGAATCGTGTTGCACCGCATCGTAATGGAAGTGAATCGTGCTGCATCGCATCGTAATAGTAGTGAATCGTGTTGCACCGCATCGTAATGGAAGTGAATCGTGCTGCATCACATGGTAATAGTAGTGAATCGTGTTGCACCGCATCGTAATGGAAGTGAATCGTGCTGCATCACATGGTAATAGTAGTGAATCGTGTTGCACCGCATCGTAATGGAAGTGAATCGTGTTGCATCACATGGTAATAGTAGTGAATCGTGCTGCATCACATGGTAATAGTAGTGAATCGTGTTGCATCGCATCGTAATAGTAGTGAATCGTGTTGCACCGCATCGTAATGGAAGTGAATCGTGTTGCATCACATGGTAATAGTAGTGAATCGTGCTGCATCACATGGTAATAGTAGTGAATCGTGCTGCATCACATGGTAATAGTAGTGAATCGTGTTGCATCACATGGTAATAGTAGTGAATCGTGTTGCATCAACTGGTAATAGTAGTGAATCGTGTTGCACCGCATTGTAATGGAAGTGAATCGTGCTGCATCACATGGTAATAGTAGTGAATCGTGCTGCATCACATGCTAATAGTAGTGAATCGTGTTGCACCGCATCGTAATAGTAGTGAATCGTGTTGCATCACATGGTAATAGTAGTGAATCGTGTTGCATCAACTGGTAATAGTAGTGAATCGTGTTGCACCGCATCGTAATGGAAGTGAATCGTGCTGCATCACATGGTAATAGTAGTGAATCGTGTTGCACCGCATCGTAATAGTAGTGAATCGTGTTGCATCACATGGTAATAGTAGTGAATCGTGTTGCATCAACTGGTAATAGTAGTGAATCGTGTTGCACCGCATCGTAATGGTAGTGAATCGTGCTGCATCACATGGTAATAGTAGTGAATCGTGTTGCACCGCATCGTAATAGTAGTGAATCGTGTTGCATCGCATCGGAATAGTAGTGAATCGTGTTGCATCAACTGGTAATAGTAGTGAATCGCGTTGCACCGCATCGTAATGGAAGTGAATCGTGTTGCATCAACTGGCAATAGTAGTGAATCGTGTTGCACCGCATTGTAATGGAAGTGAATCGTGCTGCATCACATGGTAATAGTAGTGAAACGTGTTGCACCGAATCGTAATAGTAGTGAATCGTGTTGCATCGCATCGGAATAGTAGTGAATCGTGTTGCATCAACTGGTAATAGTAGTGAATCGTGTTGCACCGCATTGTAATGGAAGTGAATCGTGCTGCATCACATGGTAATAGTAGTGAATCGTGTTGCACCGCATCGTAATGGAAGTGAATCGTGCTGCATCACATGGTAATAGTAGTGAATCGTGTTGCATCACATGGTAATAGTAGTGAATCGTGTTGCACCGCATCGTAATAGTAGTGAATCGTGTTGCATCACATGGTAATAGTAGTGAATCGTGTTGCATCAACTGGTAATAGTAGTGAATCGTGTTGCACCGCATGGTAATGGAAGTGAATCGTGCTGCATCACATGGTAATAGTAGTGAATCGTGTTGCACCGCATCGTAATGGAAGTGAATCGTGCTGCATCACATGGTAATAGTAGTGAATCGTGTTGCACCGCATCGTAATGGAAGTGAATCGTGCTGCATCACATGGTAATAGTAGTGAATCGTGTTGCACCGCATCGTAATGGAAGTGAATCGTGCTGCATCGCATCGTAATAGTAGTGAATCGTGTTGCACCGCATCGTAATGGAAGTGAATCGTGCTGCATCACATGGTAATAGTAGTGAATCGTGTTGCACCGCATCGTAATGGAAGTGAATCGTTCTGCATCACATGGTAATAGTAGTGAATCGTGTTGCACCGCATCGTAATGGAAGTGAATCGTGCTGCATCACATGGTAATAGTAGTGAATCGTGTTGCACCGCATCATAATGGAAGTGAATCGTGCTGCATCACATGGTAATAGTAGTGAATCGTGTTGCACCGCATCGTAATGGAAGTGAATCGTGCTGCATCACATGGTAATAGTAGTGAATCGTGTTGCACCGCATCGTAATGGAAGTGAATCGTGCTGCATCACATGGTAATAGTAGTGAATCGTGTTGCACCGCATCGTAATGGAAGTGAATCGTGTTGCATCACATGGTAATAGTAGTGAATCGTGCTGCATCACATGGTAATAGTAGTGAATCGTGTTGCATCGCATCGTAATAGTAGTGAATCGTGTTGCACCGCATCGTAATGGAAGTGAATCGTGTTGCATCACATGGTAATAGTAGTGAATCGTGCTGCATCACATGGTAATAGTAGTGAATCGTGCTGCATCACATGGTAATAGTAGTGAATCGTGTTGCACCGCATCGTAATGGAAGTGAATCGTGCTGCATCGCATCGTAATAGTAGTGAATCGTGTTGCACCGCATCGTAATGGAAGTGAATCGTGCTGCATCACATGGTAATAGTAGTGAATCGTGTTGCACCGCATCGTAATGGAAGTGAATCGTGCTGCATCACATGGTAATAGTAGTGAATCGTGTTGCACCGCATCGTAATGGAAGTGAATCGTGCTGCATCACATGGTAATAGTAGTGAATCGTGTTGCACCGCATCGTAATGGAAGTGAATCGTGCTGCATCACATGGTAATAGTAATGAATCGTGTTGCATCACATGGTAATAGTAGTGAATTGTGTTCCACCTCATCGTAATGGAAGTGAATCGTGTTGCATCAACTGGTAATAGTAGTGAATCGTGTTGCACCGCATTGTAATGGAAGTGAATCGTGCTGCATCACATGGTAATAGTAGTGAATCGTGTTGCACCGCATCGTAATGGAAGTGAATCGTGCTGCATCACATGGTAATAGTAGTGAATCGTGTTGCACCGCATCGTAATGGAAGTGAATCGTGCTGCATCACATGGTAATAGTAGTGAATCGTGTTGCACCGCATCGTAATGGAAGTGAATCGTGCTGCATCGCATCGTAATAGTAGTGAATCGTGTTGCACCGCATCGTAATGGAAGTGAATCGTGCTGCATCACATGGTAATAGTAGTGAATCGTGTTGCACCGCATCGTAATGGAAGTGAATCGTGCTGCATCACATGGTAATAGTAGTGAATCGTGTTGCACCGCATCGTAATGGAAGTGAATCGTGCTGCATCACATGGTAATAGTATTGAATCGTGTTGCACCGCATCGTAATGGAAGTGAATCGTGCTGCATCACATGGTAATAGTAGTGAATCGTGTTGCACCGCATCGTAATGGAAGTGAATCGTGCTGCATCACATGGAAATAGTAGTGAATCGTGTTGCATCACATGGTAATAGTAGTGAATCGTGCTGCATCACATGGTAATAGTAGTGAATCGTGTTGCACCGCATCGTAATGGAAGTGAATCGTGCTGCATCACATGGTAATAGTAGTGAATCGTGCTGCATCACATGCTAATAGTAGTGAATCGTGTTGCACCGCATCGTAATAGTAGTGAATCGTGTTGCATCACATGGTAATAGTAGTGAATCGTGTTGCATCAACTGGTAATAGTAGTGAATCGTGTTGCACCGCATCGTAATGGAAGTGAATCGTGCTGCATCAACTGGTAATAGTAGTGAATCGTGTTGCACCGCATTGTAATGGAAGTGAATCGTGCTGCATCACATGGTAATAGTAGTGAATCGTGTTGCACCGCATCGTAATAGTAGTGAATCGTGTTGCATCGCATCGGAATAGTAGTGAATCGTGTTGCATCAACTGGTAATAGTAGTGAATCGTGTTGCACCGCATTGTAATGGAAGTGAATCGTGCTGCATCACATGGTAATAGTAGTGAATCGTGTTGCACCGCATCGTAATGGAAGTGAATCGTGCTGCATCACATGGTAATAGTAGTGAATCGTGTTGCATCACATGGTAATAGTAGTGAATCGTGTTGCACCGCATCGTAATAGTAGTGAATCGTGTTGCATCACATGGTAATAGTAGTGAATCGTGTTGCATCAACTGGTAATAGTAGTGAATCGTGTTGCACCGCATTGTAATGGAAGTGAATCGTGCTGCATCACATGGTAATAGTAGTGAATCGTGTTGCACCGCATCGTAATGGAAGTGAATCGTGCTGCATCACATGGTAATAGTAGTGAATCGTGTTGCACCGCATCGTAATAGTAGTGAATCGTGTTGCATCGCATCGGAATAGTAGTGAATCGTGTTGCATCAACTGGTAATAGTAGTGAATCGTGTTGCACCGCATTGTAATGGAAGTGAATCGTGCTGCATCACATGGTAATAGTAGTGAATCGTGTTGCACCGCATCGTAATGGAAGTGAATCGTGCTGCATCACATGGTAATAGTAGTGAATCGTTTTGCATCACATGGTAATAGTAGTGAATCGTGTTGCACCGCATCGTAATAGTAGTGAATCGTGTTGCATCACATGGGAATAGTAGTGAATCGTGTTGCATCAACTGGTAATAGTAGTGAATCGTGTTGCACCGCATTGTAATGGAAGTGAATCGTGCTGCATCACATGGTAATAGTAGTGAATCGTGTTGCACCGCATCGTAATGGAAGTGAATCGTGCTGCATCACATGGTAATAGTAGTGAATCGTGTTGCACCGCATCGTAATGGAAGTGAATCGTGCTGCATCACATGGTAATAGTAGTGAATCGTGTTGCACCGCATCGTAATGGAAGTGAATCGTGCTGCATCGCATCGTAATAGTAGTGAATCGTGTTGCACCGCATCGTAATGGAAGTGAATCGTGCTGCATCACATGGTAATAGTAGTGAATCGTGTTGCACCGCATCGTAATGGAAGTGAATCGTGCTGCATCACATGGTAATAGTAGTGAATCGTGTTGCACCGCATCGTAATGGAAGTGAATCGTGCTGCATCACATGGTAATAGTAGTGAATCGTGTTGCACCGCATTGTAATGGAAGTGAATCGTGCTGCATCACATGGTAATAGTAGTGAATCGTGTTGCAACGCATCGTAATGGAAGTGAATCGTGTTGCATCACATGGTAATAGTAGTGAATCGTGCTGCATCACATGGTAATAGTAGTGAATCGTGTTGCATCGCATCGTAATAGTAGTGAATCGTGTTGCACCGCATCGTAATGGAAGTGAATCGTGTTGCATCACATGGTAATAGTAGTGAATCGTGCTGCATCACATTGTAATAGTAGTGAATCGTGCTGCATCACATGGTAATAGTAGTGAATCGTATTGCACCGCATCGTAATGGAAGTGAATCGTGTTGCATCACATGGTAATAGTAGTGAATCGTGCTGCATCACATGGTAATAGTAGTGAATCGTGCTGCACGGCATCGTAATGGAAGTGAATCGTGTTGCATCACATGGTAATAGTAGTGAATCGTGCTGCATCACATGGTAATAGTAGTGAATCGTGCTGCACGGCATCGTAATGGAAGTGAATCGTGTTGCATCACATGGTAATAGTAGTGAATCGTGCTGTATCACATGGTAATAGTAGTGAATCGTGTTGCACCGCATCGTAATGGAAGTGAATCGTGCTGCATCACATGGTAATAGTAGTGAATCGTGTTGCACCGCATCGTAATGGAAGTGAATCGTGCTGCATCACATGGTAATAGTAGTGAATCGTGTTGCACCGCATCGTAATGGAAGTGAATCGTGCTGCATCACATGGTAATAGTAGTGAATCGTGTTGCACCGCATCGTAATGGAAGTGAATCGTGCTGCATCACATGGTAATAGTAATGAATCGTGTCGCATCACATGGTAATAGTAGTGAATTGTGTTGCACCTCATCGTAATGGAAGTGAATCGTGTTGCATCAACTGGTAATAGTAGTGAATCGTGTTGCACCGCATTGTAATGGAAGTGAATCGTGCTGCATCACATGGTAATAGTAGTGAATCGTGTTGCACCGCATCGTAATGGAAGTGAATCGTGCTGCATCGCATCGTAATAGTAGTGAATCGTGCTGCATCACATGGTAATAGTAGTGAATCGTGTTGCACCGCATCGTAATAGTAGTGAATCGTGTTGCATCGCATCGGAATAGTAGTGAATCGTGTTGCATCAACTGGTAATAGTAGTGAATCGTGTTGCACCGCATCGTAATGGAAGTGAATCGTGCCGCATCACATGGTAATAGTAGTGAATCGTGTTGCATCAACTGGTAATAGTAGTGAATCGTGTTGCATCGCAGGAGGATTATGAAGACTTCTGATATTGTTTTACTTTTAAAGAACCAGTGGTTTATGATTTGCATGTTTTTTACTTGCTTTTATTTTTTATATCCTAAATAATATATATCCTTTAGATAATTGTATATAATTTTCTCTTATACATTTTTCTGAAAATAGTATTGTTTCTTCTGTGTGTACCAACAGAAAAAAAGAGTACTTAATTACACACAGTGCCCCTTGCTAATATTGGCACTATTGGCTAATCTGAGAAGAGAATGAAGTGAATTTATTTTTGGTTGTTTCAGTTTTTGATCTTTTGTTCAAAAATTAATAAACAATCCCCTGTTCTCATGAATATCTAACAGTTACAAACACAACACAGTTTCATAAAAACAAAACAAAATAAACCCCAATATATTTGGTACATTACATGTGTGGCACAATTACTGATACCCATTGAGTCAGCATTCTGTGCCATTACTGTACATTGCCTATATTGAAAGTCTTCTCAGTTGTGCTCATGTTTTATAATAGGCAAGGATAAAAAACTGCAGCCAACTGGCAAGGACTTGGACGAACCACACACAACAAAGGGTAAACTGTTTTTCAAATGTCTAATGAAATGTCACACTTTCCATTTTTTTGTGAAAGTTCAGTCAGAATTAAGTAATTTCAAATGGAATCTACACAGAGACCCATTTATATTGACAACAGAGTACCCTTAAAGGGTTAGTTCACCCTAAAATAAAGTTTTTGTCATTAATTACTCCCCCTCATGTCGTTCAAAATCTGTAAGACCTTTGTTCATCTTCGAAACACAAATTAAGATATTTTTGATGAAATCCGAGAGGTTTCTGAACCATCTATATGCAGCAACGTCATTGCAACTTTAAAGTCCCAGAAAGTTAGTGAAGACATCGTTAAAATAGTCCATGTGACTACAGTTGTTCAACCTTAATGTTATGAAGTGAAGATAATACTTGTGCGCAAAAACAAACAAAAATAGCGACTTTATACAACCATTACTTCTCTTCCACGTCATTCTCCTACTCTGTTGACGTAGTGTAAACAGTGCAGCGCTTTCGGGTTTTACAACAGAACACCGGCTCACCATTGGCCGATGCTGTTCATGTGAGCGCCACAACACATGCGTGTGATGCTGACACAGGAGTTCTGATGTAGAACCCGGAAGCGCTGCACTGTTTACACTACGTCAACAGAGTAGGAGAATGACTAGGAGGAGAAGTAATGGTTGAATAAAGTCGTTATTTTGGATTTTTTTGTGCACAAAAAGTTCTCTCATCGCTTCAGAACATTCAGGTTGAACCACTGTAGACACATGGACTATTTTAATGATGTCTTTACTACCTTTCTGGGCCTTGAAAGTTGTAATGACGATATTGCAGCCTATGGAGAGACAGAAACCTCTTGTATTTCGTCAAAAATATCTTCATTTGTGTTTCCGAGATGGTTTGGAACGACATGAGGGCCAGTAATTAATTACAGAAGTTTCATTTTTGGGTGAACTAATCCTTTAAATTTCATGTGGAGTTCAAATTTTGTGAAAAGTGGAAAGTGTCTATTTTTCAGTGATCTGTGTTGATGGAGCTTTGTAACAGCAGCATGGCAGATCCAAAGTGGGGCCAGTGCTCATTTTACTGGCTACGTCTCTCCATACAGCGTCTTTTTACGGACCATTTTTTAATCTGCAAGTGTTTTATTGCACAGAACTTTCTGAGAAGTCAGGCTCGAGACTAGATGCCCTTACAGAATTAAAATATATTTTGTAAACGTGCTAGAGTTTACAGATTTTCAACCATGCTAACTAGATTTTACAAAAATGTATGTATAAAACTGTAAAGAAATGAGGGAAAAACCGAAGACCATGTATTTATTTGATATGTTATTCACGTTCATGTCGTGTGGGATAATAATTACTTTTATCCCAATCACAATTACTAATATTTATTTTAATTTTATTCAGTATCTTCACAAAACCCACGGAGAAAGTGGTCTAAAGAGGAAATCCAGGCTGTGGAAAACACTCTGATGAACAACATCCACTCTGGAAAGGTTCCTGGTAAAGCCCAATGCATGGAGTGCATTGAAAGGTCACCAGCAGCTCTTCAGGGGAGGAGTTGGGAGGGGGTGAAATTTTATGTTAAGAATCGTATTGATGCCTTAAAGCGAAAAATGTAAAAGAAAAGGTCCTTTACCTAGATGGTTTTTTCTTCCTGTTTGTTGCAGGCAACAAGTTCAAAATGTGTTTCAAAACTCAAGTGAAAACACTGGTACTTAAATAAATGTTCAAGAGCATTAAGAAATCATAGATTCTTGTTTTTGTTGTAATTGCCCAAATGTCCAAACTTCTCTTGGGGAAGTTTATGGGGGTTCTACATCAAATGTCTTCTACCTACTTAAAAGAATTTAGCGTGGTCCCAAAATTGTGGCACACTTGCATAAAAATAAATTAAAAAAACGTAAATATAGATGGTTAGACCGATATAAAGACATACAGATGACAGATTGATTGATAATACAGACAGATAATACAGTTTTGTGTTGGGTTTAAGGATTTAAAAAAGACAGTGTAAACATCCTTGCACACTGAGTCCGGAATTCTCGCCCAATAAAAGATAAATACGAACTCACGTTGTGTCTATCACATTTACACACTGCCTCCGAAACTTGTCCGTAAAAAAAAAAAAAAAAAAAAAAAAAATCGGACCGGGTGAATTTTTCTGCTTTTTCGCATCCGTAGAAAGTATTTTAGAGGTGTTTTGACAATTCACACCCACTGTACAAGCGAACACCAACATCCAGAACTGGATGAACCCAATATTTCCTTTCTTTTTCTCTTTTTAAGAAGAGAGAGGACAACAAAATCATCCTCACTGCTTGAAGACTACATATCAGACTCGTTGGGCTTTCCAGGTTTCTGTGCGTGACAAATTTTTAGTATTACGAATAAGAAAAACACGAAAAGCAATATATCTTGCAACCCTGTTGAATGCCAGGCATGTGCTGTTTTAATTCAGTGTTGATTCCAGTATGCACAGATCATTATTCAGCAAGCACAATGATACCCGTGGGGTCAATGCCTCATGAACATTTCCTGCTTGTCATACAACATGACTGTCTTATTTATCCAAATGTGGACCTTTTCAGATTCTCAGAGTTGAAGAAAAATAGATTCCTGTTAAACAGGAAGTGAGGTGAGGCTGTTGTCACTTTTTACATCAATACAAATGGTCTATTCAAATATAGGGAATTAGTGAATTGTAAAATAAAGTAAAAATCCCTACAAAAATAAATATAGACAATTCTCCCTTTTAAACAACTCTTTAATGATTATCTAAACTTAATATTTATTGTTAATCTGGTACAGGTTTAAATTTGTATAAAAAAATCGATAATCTACAGATAACTCATAATAGTGCCACACAGTGGTGGTTTGTGGTAAGACACAATGGGGACGTCCCCACCAGAATAGAAAAACCTGACAAATATTAAGCTTTCTAAAATTAAGAATTTCTGATAAAAAAGTTGATTTTGGGGATTCTAAAATCCCCCCAGACATTTCTGATTAAAAATGATGGCTTTATTGTATTTAGAAAAGGATGTCCCCACGTGTCACCTCCTAGTCATGAGTCCCCACGACGTAGCAAAAACAAGTATGTGTGTGTGTGTCACGCTGTCAAAGCAGTAAACAATCTATCTCTGATACACACGGATGGATAGGTATTTGTTTAAAAACACAAATGCGGACATTTACCAGTCCGTTTGACAGCTTGATTATATTACGAAACTACAGTTACGATCTGGTTCGTAACGATAGCGATAGCGACATCCTGGATGCGAAGTTATTCCTTATGCAATACCTCCATCTAGTGGCGAAAGAGTACTGTTTTTCACCACGTGCTACAGGTGTATAAATAAAGCTTGGATTCCAGCCAAACGCTAAAAACATTTGTCAACCACGCTAGTCTGCCGACCATCAGCGCCCACCTTCGTCAAGATGCAAAAAAGTAAGTGTTTATGTTATATTAATATACTGTTTTTATACATTAGGAATAATTTATTACTGGTTTAATCATTGGTCGAGTAGTTGTTGGAGTTATAGAAATGTTTTATCTAAAAAGATTGTTTTAACTATATTATTTTGATCTGATGTTTTTAACTCTATGCTATTGTTAGCTTTTACCAGTTATTTGTATCGGCTATCTGTTATTTTTATCCGCTGTCTGATGTTTTTAACTGCTTTACCTGCCATTACACCCATTATCTGATACCTGATATTTTTATCAGGCGGTTGATGATGCTGGATGTTAAAATCTCTATCATTGTTACGATATTAATTTTATACATACCATGGCTTTTATTATGAAAAGACTGGGTCTGCCTTAATTTAGGTTGATGTTAGCATGCTACAATGTTTTTCTATGTTCGACAATAAACAGAGACAAATATTTTTTTCTTACCTTAATCGTATCCCATATACTAACGCAACTGTAGACCGATCTCATTTCTGCAGTCTACATAGTTCTGAAGTTAGATTGGTTTGTTTTCGCGATGTTTTAAAACCTAAAAGCATGTTTTAACACTGTCTGAAAGTTAATGTTGTCGTTGTTAGTGTTTTAAAACTGCCGCCACATAGCATCCCTTAGCCACGGGCATGTGTGTACTTCATCCTGATTTGTGAAATAGGTATAAACTAAATCTAGTGGTTGTAACTGGTATGACACGTTGATTTGTGAAATAGGTCCATCTAGTGGTTGTAACTGGTATGACATGTTGATTTGTGAAATAGGTCCATCTAGTGGTTGTAGCTGGTATGACATGTTGATTTGTGAAATAGGTCCATCTTGCGGTTGTAACTGGTATGACATGTTGATTTGTGAAATAGATCCATCTAGTGGTTGTAACTGGTATGACACGTTGATTTGTGAAATAGGTCCATCTAGTGGTTGTAACTGGTATGACATGTTGATTTGTGAAATAGGTCCATCTAGTGGTTGTAACTGGTATGATATGCTGATTTGATTTTAGGATCGATAATCTTTTTTTTTTTTACATAATTATTTTAATTCTTCTCATTTATTTATTTTTTATTTAATTATTATTTTTTTTTTTTTTTCTCATTTATTTATTTTTTATTTATTTATTATTATTACTATATATTTTTTATTTGTTATTTTTGTATGTGTGCGTGTGTTTGTATGTTTGTGTGTGTGTGTGTGTGTGTGTGTGTGTGCGTGTGTGCGCGTGTGTGCGTGTGTGCGTGTGTGTGTGTGTGTGTGTGTGTGGGTCTAATTTGTTAAAAGAACACCCATTTAGATTCTAGCGTCAGTTACCCTCTCGAGGCTGAAGGTTGTATATGTGGATTACATTACATGCGTATGTGTTTTATTATTCAGAGTTGATGTGTATAAAATCATTTCACCAATTTGTCTTTCATGCATAAACAGGTTTTATATTTTCCAGGCACAAATACCCCGAACATCGAATTGGGTGTCTTCCAAGCCATTAATGATGCATGTGAGAACTTTTATATTGTATTACAAATTAAAATGAATTATTTTATTTTAACATAATTTTTAATTCGCAGTATTAGATGTCGTGGATCTTACACATGTTGATAATGACGGTGAGAGTGCAGGACCCTGTGATGAGCCTTTGAGAAAAGTCAGAAAGACCGACGGTTCCAGCACGTCCGATACCACACCGCTTGCCGTACCACCCCCCAGTCGTATCACCCCGCATGCCGGTTTTCCTTCCGTCCCTCAGGCCATTCTACCTAACACCCCACCGGCTACTCCGCCTGCCATTACCCCTGGTACCTTGGCTATCAACCAGTCTGCTGGTCCATCTACCAGTCGGACATGCAACTTTCATCTCAGTCCTAATACGACAGTGTTTTACGGTAAGACTTACTAAATTATCGCAAGTTTAAAAATCTAAATTGAACAAGACGATTATGATTTTGTTATTTTTCTACACAATAGGTTCGAGCGGAAAGCATAATGATATGACGGATTGGAATAGCGATCAACTGGAAGCATGGTCCTGTGGTTCTTGGGCGAGCGGGCTCGACGACGAGGTATCGGTCATAGAAACTAATCAGACTACAGATGAAAACAACTGCTATCACCAATCGTCGGAAGAAGATCAAGGGCATATCGCTGCTGAATTAGTACCAGCGACTCTGCCGGCTGATGATGAGCATCCTACCCCTCTGATGCATGCGCTTATTGATTCAGTAGAATCATTGAGACAGCAGTTTCGTGATGCACACACCGATACACAAAACCGCTTAGAGACAATCCATGCTGAGCATCGCAACGCACATATTGATACACTTGGTAGAATAGAAACACTGCAAGTTCAGGTTTGTGATGCTCAGATCGAAACACATAGTAGATTATCCTCATTTAGCAGAGATCTTCGCAATTCTCAGCAGGAGATACATGACAGAATCGATACGCAAGATCGATTTATTCGAAATTTGGGTGACGAAATATTTCGTCGTGTCAATAGAAACGAGCAAATGTTCACCGAATTCCATCGCGAACTGATACTATTGATTCATCATCTTCTTCTCATTCTCCTTGAACAGTCGGATGAGTAAGATAGAGCTGTGTTATCAAATCAGGCATTTCATTTATTTCTATTTCATGTATGCTTTTTTATACTTTTTACATATACTCTGATTTTGTACTATTTCGTGTATGCTTTTTATATTTCATGTTTTGGTCTGAAATCTAAAATGGAGGGTGCTAAAAGCTTTGACGATACAGAACTGTCACCGGACGAAATCGAAATGCTAAGTATACTTCCGAATTCTTTAGAAGACTATTTGGTTAATTTAGAATCTTCGCAACCCGTCGCTAATTTGGATCTTTTCGAATTAGCGGTAAATTCAAATATGAATTTATTCGATCCTGTTGTACAATTCGCCGGTGTTTTAAACAACCAACCATCGCTATCACCAAAGCTCCCTGACGGTGATGATACATCACAACCATCTACATCAGGTAATGTTGATTCTACTACACAGCCTCGATTAAACCGCACCGACATCGATAGATTGATTCGCGACGGTGGGGACATTAACGGATATCATGTTTTACCACGACCTCGTTTCAATGGCGTAACTCTGAGAAGGACTATGAATCTGAGAGAGATTAACTCTACAGATTTAGCCTCTTATCATACTTACTTACACGACATGTTAGCAGGGATTGTTAATTTTGCTAGAGAATTCGACCAGAGTGAGCCCATAATCAATATTACATTGTCAGCTCCCAGTCTCCAAGAACCCGTCAGCGGGATTTTAACTTGCGGTAATAATTATGACATAGATCCGGTTTTTGATCAAATTGAAAAAGTTTTACAGAGCAACAATCGGTTACTATCTGACCAGTCCGTTGAAATCGACGCGTCTGTAGTCTTTAACCGACAAGGTGGGGGTCGACGTAAACTAACAGATCTGGCTGTTGATGAGGTGATTAAAAGAAAAAAGACGAACTTATTCTGCCCCACAAATATTTCGAATAATTTGTGTTTCTCCATCTGTCTCGCCCGTTTTCTTAACCCCCAATTACCCGAGAATGAGTTAGAAAAACTGGCTACCACTATCCAAAACAATGCCGGCTTCTCAATCCAAGATCAAATCGGTCTTGACGACATAGCATCGTTTGAACGAGCGCTAGACATTAAAATTGTCGTATTTTACAGATCTAATGCTATGATTGTAGAAACGTTTAAAAATTCTGACGAACCCCACCCAAAAACAGTTTTCTTATACATCCACAAAGATCATTATTACATGATACTGAATTTGGAGGGATTCATGGGTTCTAGATACGTGTGCTCATTCTGCTATAAAAGTTATAGCTGTCGCAGAGACCATCGATGTAAGCATGTCTGCAACATCTGTTTCGACGCCGATTGTTACACGTTCCCTGTAAGAATCATACATTGCCCCGATTGTCTGCGTTACTGTAAATCTGCCTATTGCTTCGAAATGCATAAAAAAAACTCACCTCCTGGTAAGGAACACCCCGCCTGCGATATTATAAAATTTTGCAAACTATGTAACCGACGTTATGACGTTAAACCGGGCGACAAGAAAACCAAACACACATGCGCCTCGGACAGATGTGTGCATTGTCGGGAGCGTCTGACGGGGGATGGTGAGCATCAATATTTCATACAGCCCCTACCGCCTAAGGAACTGTGTGAGAAATACATATTCTACGATTTTGAAACGCGTTACGAAAACGGTAGACACGAGGCCAATTTTGTTTGCGCCATCACATTCAAAGGGGAGAAATTTACCGCTCACGGTACCGACTGTATCGCTAAGCTAATCAATCGCTTCCGACAACCGCGATATAATGGTTACTGCTTCATAGCGCATTATTCATCCCGATTTGACTCCTTTTTAATTCTTGAGTTTTTCTGCAAAGCCGGGATTGCGTTTCAGGTTATAATGCAAGGCTGCAAATTAATTTTCATGTACGATGAGGCGTATGCCCAGAGATATATCGATAGCTACTCATTTTTCCCAATGGCTCTTGCCAAAATGCCCGCGGCGTTAGACTTAACGACGACTGAAAAAGGTTACTTCCCCCACCTTTTCAACAGGGTGGAAAATGAGAACTATTTTGGGCCATACCCTGACAAAAAGCTCTACAATTACGATAACATGTCGGTCAAAGAAAGACAAAAGTTTTGCGAGTGGTACCAGACGGTTGAGGGTAAGTTCTTTGACTTCAAGAAAGAACTACATGAGTACGGTGTTAACGACGTCGTCTTATTACGTGAAGGATGTATGAAATACAGGGAGTCTTTCATACATTGTACCCAACTCGACCCTTTTTCGTTCACGACGATCGCCGGCTGTTCGATGGGGATCTTCAAAACACATTATCTCACCAGAAACACGCTCGCCCTAACTCATAACAAAGCGTACATCCATCAGAATAAGACTTACTCAAGCGGTGCGATAGAATGGATCGAGTATATAAAAAAGACTCGAAACGTAGACGTACACCACGCCTTAAACCACGGCGAAGTATCGATCGGTAAGTACTTTTTAGACGGATTCTATGAACGCGACGGTATTCGACACGGTCTAAAGTACGCGGGTTGTATTTTCCATGGTCATTGCTGTCGCTTTACACCTCATCAGACGCATCCCTTGTCCGGAGTACCCTACGGGGTTCTCAGGAACCAGTTTGACGATAAGATCGAAATTCTGCGGAACGCGTACGGTTTGCAAATCGAAGTTCTTTGGGAATGCCAATGGACCGATATGAAAAAAAACCGACCCGTCCGTGATCGAATTTATGACTGATTATTCCGCGCCAGAGAGATTGAACCCGCGAGACGCTCTGTACGGTGGGAGAACGAACGCCTATAAACTCTATCACAAAGTGACCGGTGATGAGAAAATAAAGTATCTGGACTTCACCAGTCTCTACCCGTATTGTCAGGCGAGGAAAAGCTACCCGATTGAACACCCCCAAATCATTTTCAAAGATTTTGAACCGATTGAAAATTATTACGGCCTTGTCAAAGCGACCGTGTACCCTCCCCGCAAATTACTGCACCCGGTTCTCCCCTACAGATGCCAAGGAAAACTCATGTTTCCCCTTTGTGCCGCGTGTGCTCACGACCAAAACCAGACCACGAGCTGCACCCATACGGACAAGGAAAGAGCGCTCTCCGGTTGTTGGGTCACTATCGAGCTTTTAAAAGCCATCGAGAAGGGTTATGTGGTAGCCAAGATAGACGAGGTTTGGCATTTTCCACAACAGTCTGACACGTTGTTCGCTGAATATGTAAAAACGTTCTTGTGTTTGAAACAGCAAGCGTCGGGCTACCCTTCGAATGTTGTCACGGATGCTGAGAAAGAGACGTACATTCGTGACTATTTTGAAAAAGAGGGGATTCAACTCGACCCTGAAAAGATCAAGTACAATGCCGCCCAGAGGGCAATCACAAAATTAATTCTGAATAGTTTGTGGGGGCGCTTCTCTTTAAGACAGAACTTGCCTCAAACGACTCTGGTGAGCGACCCTGAAGATTTCACCAGAATCGTTTTTGGCAATACCGACACATTGACGTATTTCTCATTCATCGCAGAAGACGTAGCTCTCGTCCAGCATAGACCGTCTAAAGAGGACGTTTGCAAGGCACGCGATGTGAATGTTTTTGTAGGGGCCTTTACTACCGCACACGCCCGACTGGAATTGTACGAATTGATGGATAGACTCGGCGACCGACTGTTATACTCTGACACAGACAGTGTCGTATTCGTGTCTAGGGAAGGGGACTGGGAGCCTCCGTTGGGGGATTAT
Source organism: Meda fulgida (assembly GCA_030578275.1). Taxonomy (NCBI): domain Eukaryota; kingdom Metazoa; phylum Chordata; class Actinopteri; order Cypriniformes; family Leuciscidae; genus Meda; species Meda fulgida. Next base: position 4,150,714 of record JAROOJ010000031.1, read on the forward strand.
TTAGGGGATCTTACTAGCGAATTAGACGATGATGACCATATAACGGTCTTTTGCTCGAGCGGGCCCAAATCGTATGGTTTTGAAACTGTCAAAGGTAAATCGTGCATGAAGGCTAAGGGGATAACCCTGAATGCTAAAAATTCCCAAGCTATCTGTCTCGAATCCCTGATTGGTCTGGTTGACAGCTATGTGACGTCGCATGATAGATCCAAATACATCCTGGCTCAGACGGAAGACATTGTGAGGAATAAAAAGTCTCTCACACTGCACAACAAATCAGTCGTTAAAAGGTTTAAGGTGGTCTATAATAAACGTAGGCTTCTGTCTGATTTCACCACACTTCCTAATGGCTACTGATCAGATGATGCATAGAGGGGTCAGGATGTTTCCGATTTCGATTTCAGACTTCAACACCCTTTCAGTTGTGTCGTGAGTGGGCCTTCCAACTCTGGAAAGTCATATTTTGTAAAACTTTTGTTGGAAAAAGGTTTGAATATCATTTCCATGAAAATTGAAAACATTGTTTGGTTGTATGATTGCTGGCAGACTTTGTATGATGATTTACTTCAATTGTACGACATTAAATTTGTGCAAGGAATACCCCAGACTCTGAATGATAATGATTTACTGCCTGTCACCAAAACAAACTTGCTCGTGGTGGATGATTTAATGGAGCAAGCTAGCGGTAACGTCGAACTTCAACGTGTTTTCACCCAATACTGTCACCACCGCAATCTCAGCTCTATCTATATAGTGCAAAATTTATTTGCCCAGGGTAAGTCCAGCCGAACCATAAGCTTAAACGCCAATTATATTATTCTGTTTAAAAATCCACGAGACGTCAATCAAGTGGCGATGCTAGGACGTCAAATGTACCCGGGAAATACAAAATACTTTATGGAGTGTTATCACGATGCTGTCGATCGGGCTTTCGGCTACCTAATGATAGACTATAAAGCGAAAACTCCGGAGCAGTACCGTCTCAGAACAGGATTACTTTCCGACCGTCAAGTGGTTTATATTCCGAAAAAAAGAAGAACGCTATAAATCAGCATGTCTGCCAGACTTTGTAAACATTTGCCTATGTTAAAACTCTTACATAAAGCCAGTCCTAAACAGAGACGTCTTATTTTACAATCGGCGTCCGACGAATTCATTTTAGCGCTGTGCGAAGTGGCTCTTAACATCCTCTACGGTACCATCCCGGTCAATAAGCAACAGTATCGAAAGTTGAAAAAGAGAAAAGCCGAAATCAAATTTATAGTCGATAAAAAAATTGGCATAACTGCTAAGAAACGAGTCTTTAACCAGAAGGGCGGATTCCTGTTGCCACTCCTAAGCGTCGCAGTGCCCTTTATTACAAGTTTAATAGCGAATCGATAGGATGGAGTATGCAGAGAAGATGTATTTAGTTCCGCGCCATCAACTGGATAAGATGAAGAGTGAAACCCCCCGCGAGAACATTCAACGGAGCGTAGAGAACGATTTGGATGACGCCATAAGAGATATTCTACGTCGCACAGACTTGAATCCATACGAAAAAGCCAAACTTTACACCAATACCCTTACCAGGTTTTTGAACATCGTTAAACAAGGTGATCGTGAGAGTAGCGTTTTAACGCTTTCGTTACCTATTACTGATTCCGGTCATAAAGATGAAACCCAGGGGGGTGCTGCTGGTGCTATCGTTGAAGACGGCAGAGCTGTGGGGGAGGATATTGTCGATGAAGTTCTGAAGAATATCCCTTCGAGAAGCATGAAAAACAGCAGATACATATTAGACAAGATGTCTAAAGCTAAAGGTCTAAGCGCATGGAACGAATCGGGCGAGTTTGTGTTCATGGGCAACACCGTACGAGGGTCACACATGGTAGATTTGTTAAAAAATGTTACGGCCCCTCAAAAGGTTAGGGATGATCGGAGACCTATAGGATGGACAGAGTTTCTACGGGCGTTTGCTGAATTAAACATCCCATTTTCTACAGTGCCGAATCAGCAGGTCAGACACAAAATTAACTCTCTAAAGCGTAAACCCGGCACCCCAAGCCGTCGCCGTGTTAGACCTTATAAAAAAACACAAAGATATACGCCTTACGCGGTTCCAGAGTCCAAAGACACTGTGTTTAAATCGCCGACTCTCAAACGAAAGCGATGGTTGGAATTTTAATGAACATTTCCATTCAATGTATACATTAAATAAAAGACGATAAACAAATATATAATGATTTAAAGCTTTTCATTTATACGTCAAACACGTCTGCACACAGTGAATGCATGATAACATTTTATCATTACAAACATGTGGTCTTAATCTCTTCACAAATAGGGACACCATTTTATCGTTTTTAATAGAATCATCAGTGTATAATTTCATCACATGGTTATAGTCGTAGCCTCTAGCTAGATGATACAGAAAAAACACGCAGTGCTGTCCGCAGGTATCCGATGAAAAATCCTGGACACGTCTGCCGGAATGTAACACATCAACATCTTTGGTTGTTAGAAAGTTATTGATGCTGATTGGAAAGCGGGGGCTGTCGGGTGGATTACCGAAGCTGTCGAAAAAACAAGACGGTCCATCCTGGGTTAAATAAACGGCGACCCAATGCTCTCCCGGCAGCTGTGCAGGGTGAGTGTTTATGATGGCCATCGACGGTAAGATCCTCAGCGTTTTTTTGGGAAGTTGATCGCATGGTAGCACCCCGAGAAAATGAATCCTGCACGTGATTTTATCCATGACAGCGGTGAGCTGTAGCGTATTCATCTCAGTAGTAATCGACTAGTACCTGTCTGCGATTAGACAGTTCTATAATCGAGTCAAATACCGAGTAAATTAATAAATTAACGGTATTCGGCAATGGGTGTCTGAATCGTGCTTCGAGTCTGATATTCCCGGACTTGATGAGCGATATGTGCTGACCGCAGTCTTCATCAGGCGTCAGGTTAAATGCGTAAAGTGTGTATCCGTTCAGGAAATCACCCCTGTCTATGGAGAGTGCTTGGTTTTTAAGATGTCTCCCCGTCGTCATCGCCAACTGATAAAATTCGCGTACAGCCGTACCGGCTTCAAAATTAGGTTGTAGAGGCTTTGCGGGGAATTGTTGTCCGTCGACGTAGACGGCTAGGAACTCCAGATCGTAATGTTTGAATGCAAATGGATTTTTTTCGTAGGAACCCGTGAATGCGTCATTGTCGACCATAGCTATGACGATAGATTTTGGTAGGGTTCCTAAAAACAGATTTTCTTGTTTTGACACACGCGTCCCCTCAGGTATGGAGAAATTTTTTAGAACCACCCTATCTATGGGATACTTGGCTGTTGTCGAGAGTAACGCCTGGGCATGTCCCAGTCTCACCGGCGGTGCTACAGTGACTTTCTTGACAAATAGGGATGCTGACTCTATTTTTATTTTGTAAGCCACATCATCAGACAGAATTCATCTTTCGCTCTAATTAGGCGTATTTTGATGTCTACACCGTTTAACAAAAGTTTTTCTTGAAAGAATATATCGCTATGTATAGGGGCCATCAGTTCCACCACCTTGCTCTCGCTAGTGTACATCGATCTCTTCGTCAGCCCTGCGTTACGCCCAACTGGGTCGTTAGAATCCATATGACCAGAAGTGTCTTTGTAAAACAGTCCGGCGGAGAAAAGAGATTCCAACGAATCTTTACTATAGTTGATCAGACTCTCTATGATGCATCGATAAGGATAGGTGTTCGAACTCTGCGATATCAGACGATCGCCTAGGGCCACATCGACTTGTGAAAATATTGTGGCGCCGGGATAATTTATTAACGCAACTCTTGCTGGATGTACGATGTCGGTTCCATTAGGTCTTATGATTTTCAGGCGTAGGTAGAGCATCGTGTTATTTAGATCTACATAATCATCGCCGTTGCCCGCAATAAAAAACTCTAATGGGGCGGTGTCCGATATGGCGGATAAAGGGGCTACTTCTAAATAACTGTTTTTCTCAATAACCGTCTGTGTCAGCGGGACTGTAAATAAGTCCAACTCGGACTTGATGCATTCTCCCGACATACGATGCAGTAGCGCCATGCTAGAATATGGTTTTTACGAATCTCTTGACGGATGATTTTCGACTAACAGACTTCTTACGCTTTCTGCGTATGACTGGTCGCTTCTTTGGTCCACTTGTTGTTTTCTTCTTCTTCTTACCGCATTGACCACGCCTCCTCACACCGGGTGGTTTAGACATCCTCTTACGGGCCATGACCATCAGCCCTGATCCGTCTTGACCATTAGCATTATTGCTATGGGCACGCGTCAATACGTTTGAGACGACGTCGGATACTATATTTTTAGCAGCGGATTTTAGATGGGGTTTCGCGATGCTAAATCCTCTTTTTAACAGAGGTATGGCCATCCTGAACAGACCTCTGAAAAGACCACCCAGTCCAGCTCCGTACATAACCGACCCGCCGGAATAGCCTGGCAAACCCCCTCCGGCCTGATTTCGGTAATAGTCCACATAGTCGGCTGTATGGGGCTCTCTAGGGTTATAGTAATAACTCATTTTTAAAGAATAGAATGATTCGCTGGTTTAAAGTGTAGTTTTACGATGACTTTCCCGTAAGAAAATGGTATCTCGCGGTTTTGGTCGTCCTTCAACTCTATGGTAATGCTGGTGATGTGATCCTTGTTTATCGATACGTAATGGGGGGAGTCGTATCTAGCAATGACTGTGTCATTGCTTTTACCGGATATATGTACGCATCTCAAAAGGGGAACGTAAGAATCGCCGACCGATTGATATTGGATGATGTCGGTGTAAACGTACAATGTGTAGAACCCACCGTTGATATCGGATTGATGAGGAGCATACGTAGTGACGCTCCTAGTAAAATCGGCTGCTTCATGGTAGTTTGAACGTCCAAGATTATCGTCCGGTATCATTCCTAAAATAGTAGCGAGTTTACCTTGGAAACTGACTGAAATGTTGGGTCTCGCGACCAGAAACACTTTGTTTTTTAATTCATCGTGATCCAACACTGCCAAGGGTGCGAGAACTTGATTTATCAAACGGATGATTGCACGAATGTTTGCGTAGTACCCCCCGCTTATTTGTAATTTCCTCGATACAAAAAACCCTGATAAGTCTTTTTTAAAAGGCCCGCTGTCTGTAGGGGAGGCGTTATTCGTAGGTCCTGGGGCTGTGTGTAGGACGAAATAACCGTCTTCATCATTAAAGTTATACCAGCTTCTAGGATATTCGATTTCGGCTAGTCCCACCTCCCATTGTCCTTTCAATTCTATAGCTTTTGCTATCCTGGTTGTGTAGGCGGATATACGATTTCCGGGGTAAACTGTCGAAGATGCATTGCACGGTAGCGTGACGTAGAAACCTTGATCGTCCATGGTAATCCTTCACTCGTATGATCTCATCCGTTACACGCAGGCTTGTTTTAAGGAGATTGTAAGTCCACCAGAGTTTTTTTTATCTATATAACTATTGAATTTTGAAGGCCAGCCTACCCATTTCACTAAAACAAGCGTAGATTTTCCCTGTTTTTTCTGACCTAAAATCTTTTCCACCTTAAAAGATTTGTTTTTACTCACAATTATTTTTTGCATCTCTTTTTCATAAAAAACTCCCTCGATGACATCGCCGTCGTAATCTGTGAGTCTGTAGACAGGTGGTTTGCGCGGAATGCGATCGGATACGGTGAAAAATTCTTCCGTGTAGTTCTGCTCATAACCTTTGGCGAATGGGCCTCTCACTTTAGAAATCCTGACAATGTCGCCGACTTTGAAATTAAATGTGGGTCTCTCGGTCTTCTTTATACCCCCGTACAAGTTTTGAAACACTTGACCCTCATTTAGTTTGTTGACGTCCACGGGTCTCATTTTAATACTTCGGTGATAACTGACGTTGTACCCCTGCATAATGTCTTGTAAAACATCTATGTATCGTCGTGAATTTGTAGCCGTTAAAAATCTCCACATTCGACTTTTTAACGTTCTATTAAATCGTTCCACAACGCTGGCTTTCAAACCGCTAGCGGTAGCGAAATGATTAATATCGTGCTTTTTCATTACATCTTGAAATTGTTTGTTAAAAAATTCCTTTCCCTGATCCGTCTGCAATTTCTGTGGCACACGTCCCTCTTCGAGTATAGACTCGAACGCTCTAGTAACCTCTACGCCACTCTTATTCTTCAACACGCGAACCCACGAATATTTACTAAACACATCTATACAGGTCAGCAGATATTTATTATCGTCATTGTCCTGGGCATACGGGACCATGTCGACTAGATCGGCCTGAAACTGTGTATCGACCCCGTACACAACTACTCTATTTCGTTTGTATTTTATAGGGGCTGTTTTGTGTAAAGTGTAAGCATCCTCACCAGACAGCCATTCTGAAACCTTTTTATCGCTTAGATGGACCCCGCTATCTCTTAAGATGGCTTCTTTTAATCGTTTTTTACCCCCTAAAGAACCGGGGTTGGAGGGTGTATAATAAGCCTTTTTCATGAGCTCCGTCATGCTGTCGTTTCGATCGCTGTAAAAGAATAACTCATACATGCAGTTTGAATCAATCTTTTATTAAAAAAAAAAGTTACAGGATACACAATTTAAGTAAATGGCAATAATATAATACATGATACTAGACATGGCTATTATAATAATAATAATAATAATAATAAAAATCAAATAGAAGGTAAATAGAATAATATTAGTACTACAAAATCTAAGTAAAATTGAATATAACGAGGTTAGTACAAAATGCATATAATAAAATATATATATAATAATTGGATATAACGACGTTACATGCATAGTCTAAGTATAATGGAGGGTGATAAAAGGAGGATAGTCATAATGATGTCACTGATAGTCGAGCCAGAAAAGAAAATCGCGACAGGCCAACATGTGTTTGTCTAGGATGTAGTCGATATACATTACAACAATTTTGTCGATGGTGGTACTGATTTCGTCAATTTTAATACCATCATCGTCATCATCCGGGTCGTATTGTTCTGACCTCAAGGTTAGCATGGTACAGACATCTGCCACATACGTACAAGTACAGAGCATGTCGATGACCGAGAGCTGGGTTGTGATTCACACATCATATCCAAAATCTGTTTTATCATCACATCGGGTTTTTCGATACCATGAATGCATTTGCCCACCAAATCATCCCAGGAATTAGCCAGTCCTCTTATATTCACCATTTGTTTCTTGAAATTCGCTTCACGTGTAGTGTCTTCCATAAATGGATGACCATCGCGCGATGCATCTGTAATAATCTTATTCACCAGTTTGGTCATCTGTCGGTTGTAATGTCTTTTAAACATGAATTCCATAGTGTTCTTTACGGTACAGGCAGCTCCCATACCGCTGGCGTCTTGATCAGTCTCCATTCACGATCGCGAGACCTTCCCAGAGATCGACGACGTCGTGAACTACTTCGTCGCAGGGTTTCTCCAGAAGTCCAACTCTGATTTCTTCAAGCTTAACACCAATGAATGGCTCGTCTTTTAATTCGTGCAGAATAGTCCCGACTGTTCCTTGAATCCGTTGAGGGTCAGATTTTAACCCACAGCGTTTTAGCAGGATAGCGATGATGACATGAAAATAGGGTCTAAACAGTTTGGTTGAAAGTTCATCAAAATGCGTGTCCAAGTAGTAGTTAGGAGGGTCAAACAGAACGGAATGCTGCAGCTGGCTGGGGTGATCAATCTCACACCCCTCGCACTCGTTCTTCAGCTTCGTTCCGATGAGATGTTGGAGCAAAACCGCAGTCGCAGCTTTTATGAGTTTGAACCCCAACACATTGAAACATCCGTCTGTGACGTCGAAGGTTTGATTAGCACGTGGCAGGGGTCGGTCGATTTTAGATCTGTCGTACGATTGCTGATCGTTATGGAGCTTGAAAATTTTGAATGTCTCCAAATCCTGGTCTTTGTCGCGCTCGATACAGTTACCCGGACCGATGTCGTTTTGCGTGTTCAATGGTTCAGGGTTGATAATGTTAGCCGGACCCCAATCGTTTTCAATGCACGTTTCAAAGCCTATGCGACTGTGGCGAACAGGACGGCCGAGGGACGTGAGAGAACGGCGCGAGGCCGGTGGTGCGATTGCTAATGAGCATCACATGTGAGGCACACCGGTCTCGCATCTCTCACGGAGGAGCGGAAGCATAAAGGAGGAGCGACGACGTTGATGATCGAGAGAGGAACAGGCCTGTATTTTAGTTGTGTTTTGTTTTTGTATTTTATTTTAGCCAGCAGTCGTCCACCAGTGAAGGGGAGGAGCAGGGAGCGGGGGACTCCTACCGTTTGCCCAAGGCACCCGAGGAGCCGTCGCCGTCCACCGGGCGGCGGAGGAGCGTCGAGCCGTCCACCGAGGGCTACCCAGCGTCACCGCCAGGCACCGCGGAGGAGAGCGCACAGCTGGTGGGGGACCAGATGGCAGCGCGTTGTGGGAACCGGACCAATTTTTTTTTTTTTTTTTTTTCAACAATCAAAATATAATTTATTTAAAATAAAACAAACAACCAAAATACCACCAGCAGCCCCTCGCGGACGACTGCTGGCTACCGAAAATAAACATAAGAACTGCCAGCAGCCCCTCGCGGACGGGGCTGCTTCGCGCCGTTCTCTCACGTCCCTCGGTCGTCCTGTTCGCCACAGCGACGTTTGATAGTTTTAGTCGAACCCCAGTCTTTGTGGTGGTCCGGCGGGTCACAGGCGTTGTCGTTGGGAGGGTCAAGAATGCTGCCGAAAGAAATTCCGCAGCTGCATACATGGTCGGCTTCTGAACCCCTATCTTCACCCATGGTTTATAAATGATGCATAGAGGGTTTGGGTCCCTGAATTTATGGTCGTTGTAGTAAAGGGGTGGAGACGCCGATTTATAAACGACGCTTGGGAGGGTCTCCCCGTCGAGGTTTATGATGGCTGTAGCGAATGGTGGAGGACGGTAGACAGTCTATACCGCTGCGCACGCATCTCTCAGGGTGGAACAACTGTACTTTAATCTTGTTGTATCCGTCATGCATGTCACACCATTTGAACATTTTGTTGATGATTGAAAAAACACCATTCAGCAGATTCAGATCACACCACTTGAACAAAAATTGCATTTCATACAGGTCATGATGATCCTTGGGCAGGACACTTCCTGATCGGGTGTTGGTGAGCTTAGTCTTGTCTTTACAGCTGAATATGTATACAGAATCATTCGGGGGCTTGTTAGTATGGTCGCCTACCACACGGTATTGGACATTCGGGGTCTCCCCGACCCACTCCGCCACATACAAAGGCTCTTCCCCAGCGTCATTCAGATCCTTCCAGACAAATTTGTAAAATAGACCCCAGTCTTTTTCAGGAAATGTCACACATGGATCTTCCCCAGCCTGAAACTCGCCGACGCCGTCAGTGGTGTAGAGCATAACCACGCGTGTTGGTTTGTGAAATTTATACCCGAAAACACGATTACTACACATCATAAATTCGGCTTCAGTCCATTCCGAAACTTCATGGAGAAAATTTGTCAAACGAACATGACCATAAGGTTTTCTCGGAGCCATAGTCAAACTTTCCATCATCCTGCTGGTCAGCCCCGTCTCGGGGGGTTGTGGGGAGGCTAAACCGTCCATGCTCATGTAGCTCATGGTTCTGTTGGTTGTAGAACACACTGACCCCATTTATATATAGAGCGGCCCTATGGAATGCCGGTGGTACATGTTCTATAACAACCGCCTCAAACTTTCTACCATAAAAAAAAAAAAAAAAAACGCACAATGCTTATGCCAAAACAGTTGATTGATCAGATAGCTCAACACCACAACCCTTATCAATAGAGGCCAGAGCAGAGGTAGGGGGAGCGTCTGTGACACTGACTTTTTTCCTCTCACATTACCCACATCACATTGAAACCACTATGGCCTCTGGAATGCCAAAACAGTTGATTGATCAGATAGCTCAACACCACAACCCTTATCAATAGAGGCCAGATGGTCAAAACATTTCATTGATCGGATAGGCGGGGTCAACTGCTTGACCCTTAACAATAGACGCCGGATGCACAATCTCTCAAAACACATCGATTGGATGGGTGGGGTCAATAGGTCAATCCTTATCTATAGATAACGGATGCACACCAGGAAAAGGCGGGGCCGGAAAAGGTCAAAGGTCAACCGGAAGTCATCAATCATTTTGACACATGGTGTCCGGTAATAACTACTCGGGCACCCATTGATACCACAACAAATTCCACCTTGTTTCAAAATCCAATGTGCGGCGAGGATTGGAAATACTTTTGACTTGATAGAGTCCTTCTGGGACTCAAGCCAGCTTAACTGCACATCCATAGATGTGTTAATGTCCAGTCCTTTTTTCAAAAACTTAACTTGCTTTTTCTGTTTTCTTTCTAAGTACCAAGCAGATATTGTTCTGCTGTTAAATCCACCTTCTGCCATTGCAAATTATTTGTCACTCTGTGTCTGTGTGCTCAAACAGCAGGGCTATTTTTGTGAGGGAGTGTGTGTGTGAATTCCAGGGGAGGCCCTCTGCTTTTCTCACTTTCCACCTGTTCTAATTTCTCAAGAACAAAGAAGGGGTTGGGAAACAAAAAACAAAAAACAACTCTAATATTTTCTGTTTTTCTTTTTTGTTTGTCTTAATTCAGATTAATTTATATATATATATATATATATATACACACACATATACACATATATATATATATACATATACACACACATCAAAGTTGCTCTCAGATCAGTCTTTTCCTCCAAACACTGAACAGATTTATTGTCAAAATCAGAATGCATGCAATTCTAGCATCTATTCCATTGATACCCTTCTTCTAAGGGTTCAATCCTCTGCGTATTTACGTTTTAGGGTTTATTTGTATTTTTTTTATACTGCACTGTACTAACTTCAAGCACAGACCCGCCACTGTAAACCGCTATAAATCACTGCTTGTCACACTATCCTCGTCTTCTTCTGAAACGATTCTTTGTGTATTGGATATATTTTAGAGATAAATCTGCCCTTTATCGCAATCTCGCCATATTCCAACCACCTTACAAGCTAATTGCTAAATCGCCTTACAGCTATTTCCAAAAATTGACTAAGATGGTCTTTTTCCTAAAAAAGATCCACTTTCTACAGTTTTTTCAAAAATTAAAAAGACTTCCCCAGCATCATTCAATATTCAGAGGTTTACTGACCAGAGCAACTCAAATAAGCCACATTCTAATTATTTAAATTATTTTTATTTTTCTGACACATATATTCATTGGCAAAACAACTGGTACTTTAAATAACACAGTTATTTTAAGCAGTTTCAGTCAATGTCCAATCATCAGGCAGACTTAGAATTATTTAGAATAGAAAAAGTCTTACCTTGATTGAGACAAATGACTGAAGATGCAATGCTGTTCGTGACGCCAAATGTAGACTTGGAATTAAAGCCTCTTTTGTTTCCCCGTTATTATTTGATTTACGGGACCAGACACCAGTTATCTTGCCAAGAAAGATTTTATTCTTATATGTCAGGAGAGAAACTTGAAGATGTTGTATTCATGCCAGGTCTATGCGTTTCCGTGTTTCTCTGAGGTAGTACAGTAAGATTGAGCTTTTATACATCACAGAGAGTCTTACAGCTTCCTTGTAAGGTAACAAAACATGTTGCTCTGAGCTTCTTAAAATTAGAACGTATGTCATACGTATACGTTATGTTTAGCATGTCACAATTCACTTCCATATTAAGAACTATCCTTGTTGTTTACATCTGTGATGCACTTACATCAGTCGAACATGTTACATTGTACACACCCCATAGCAAAATATAGCTTCCCCCTGTCTGACATATGATCCTCCCATGGATCCATGCTATCTATAGTTCCCTCATGCATTCAAACTCATGCTTTTGAAACTTCATAAGATGATACAACTGATTATGAATATTAATAAAGAAGAATAATACAGATACATAATATTTAATAATGAAATAATATTAAAAGATGAAATTTTGAATCTTCAATGACATCTACTTTTCCTCATGCCATTAACAGGCCTGGAGCCACCGTCAGGAAGGGGTCAGATGAGGGGCCTGCTATAAAAACCTTTGAGATGGGTTGCATTGTTTTCATGGCAAGTTGTGGTGTTTTTAGGATATTCCTACAGAGCCTGTGACAGTTTCTCAGCAGAAGAACTGGGATCCAGTGTCAGAGACGTCTCCTCTCCTGGAGAAAAACACAAGCTTTAGTGGTCTTGCTTCAAAATCTGGTAGAGGCCCACGGCCAGGCTTGAGGGGCAGGAATCAAGAGAACTTTCCTGGTGGTCTAGTGGTTAGGATTCGGCGCTCTCACTGCCGCGGCGGGGGTTCGATTCCCGGTCAGGGAATGAGCTTTTACCCTCCATCGGCGGTCGTGAGTGCAAAATGGCGGACTACGAAATCAAGTGCTGTTCGAGAAGCACGGCCAAGGAAATGTTTGTGAAAAAGATCTCCTTCGAGCCGGAGTCGAGAAAGCGACCTAAGGATTGCTGACAGAACCTCAAAAAGTCAGGTTGCTGAAGCTCCGCCGCTGGCTAAAAGTGCTATTGGCACTGACACACGTGCTGGCTGTCTCGATAAGTGAAGCAAAGACAACCCCAACTTCCCATATCGGGAGTCGGAATCGGGCCGCCTGGGTGAGAACCAGGAATCCTGACCGCTAGACCATATGGGATCTTTCTTCTGCCTGGAGCAGGCCCGTTGGCTTTTAGTGTGTGACGGCCTTTAAGAACATGGGAATGATCCGAAGGGATTCTTTACCAAATTCAATTTCATCAGGCTCAACGGAGGGAGCTCTCATTTGCCTCACCCAGTGGGTTCAGTTTCCTCCCATTCCTGTGATGGTATGATGGACACTGTAAACTGGTCGTAAAGCAAGGTCCTTGTGACAGTATTCATGCAATGCATTTGAAAAGACGCATGGCATTGTAGGGTAACCGTTATCCCACTGACAAAGAAGCCTACTGTTGGACTGTCAAATTTTAATATTAATCTACCAATCCAATATTAATAATATCAAAAACTATGGGCCAATAAAACGAAATAATAAAACGGCTATGGGCTGACAGCGAAGCAAAAGATGCAGAGCGAGCAAGCCAGGAATTGAAGCTAGAATCTTCTGATCCATAGTCAGACGCGTTGTCCATTGCGACTAAGAACTCAAGCGCTGACGGCCTCTTCGAGAAGCACGTCCAAGGAAATGTTTGCGTGTGAAAAAGATCTCCTTCGAGCCGGAGTTGAACCAGCGACCTATGGATTGCTAACTTGCCACCTACAGTCCTCCGCTCTACCAGCTGAGCTATCAAAGGCTCACTGGTCAGGGACAGAACCTCAAACTGTCACGTTGCTGAAGCTCCACCGCTGGCTAAAAGTGCTATTGGCACTGACACACGTGCTGGCTGTTTTGATAAGTGAAGCAAAGGCAAAAGATGCAGAGCGAGCCAGCCAAAGATCTAGTGTTTAGGATTTGACACTCTCACCGCCGTGGCCCGGGTTCGATTCCCGGTCAGGGAATGAACTTTTACCCTCCATCGGGGGTCGTTATTGCAAAATGGCGGACTACGAACTCAAGCGTAGTAACTCAATACTGTCATGCAATGCATTGCATGACAGTATTCATGCAATTCATTTGAAAAGACGCATGGCATTGTATGGTAACCGTTATCCCACTGACAAAGAAGCCTATTGTTGGACTGTCAAATTTTAATATTAATCCACCAATCCAATATTAATAATATCAAAAACGATGGGCCAATAAAACGAAATAATTAAACGGCTATGGGCTGACTGCGAAGCAAAAGATGCAGAGCGAGCAAGCTAGGAATTGAAGCTAGAATCTTCTGATCCATAGTCAGACGCGTTGTCCATTGCAACTACGAACTCAAGCGCTGACGGCCTCTTCGAGAAGCACGGCCAAGGAAATGTTTGCGTGTGAGAAAGATCTCCTTCGAGCCAGAGTTGAACCAGCGACCTAAGGATTGCTAACTTGCCACCTACAGTCCTCCGCTCTACCAGCTGAGCTATTGAAGGCTCAGTGGTCAGGAACAGAACCTCAAACTGTCAGGTTGCTGAAGCTCAACCGCTGGCTAAAAGTGCTATTGGCACTGACACACGTGCTGGCTGTTTTGATAAGTGAAGCAAAGACAACCCCAACTTCCCATATCGGGAGTCGAAATCGGGCCTGCTTGGTGAGAACCAAGAATCCTGACCGCTAGACCATATAGGATCTTCCTTCAGCCTGGAGCAGGCCCGTTGCCTTTTAGTGTGTGACCGCCCCCTTTAAGAACATGGGAATGATCCGAAGGGATTGTTTACTGAATTCAATTTCATCAGGCTCACTGGAGGGAGCTCTCATTTGCGTCGCCCAGTGGGTTCAGTTTCCTCCCATTCCTGTGATGGTATAATGGACACTATAAACTGGTCGTAAAGCAAGGTCCTTGTGGCAGTATTCATGCAATGCATTTGAAAAGATGCATGGCATTGTATAGTAACTGTTATCCCACTGACAAAGAAGCCTATTGTTGGACTGTCAAATTTTAATAGTAATCTACCAATCCAATAATAATAATAACAAAAACTATGGGCCAATAAAACGAAATAATAAAAAGGCTATGGGCTGACAGCGAAGCAAAAGATTAAGAGCGAGCCAGTCAGGAGTCGAACCTAGAATCTTCTGATCCGTAGTCAGACGCGTTGTCCATTGCGCCACTGGCCCACCGGTCCGGTGTCCTTGAGCTTACTCGGGACCTATTGCTGTTCGACTGGGCAGAGGCCTTTCATGACATCTACTTTTCCTCATACCATTAACAGGCCTGGAGCCACCGTCAGGAAGGGGTCAGATGAGGGGCCTGCTATAAAAACCTTCGAGATGGGTTGCATTGTTTTCATGGCAAGTTGTGGTGTTGTTAGGATATTCCTACAGAGCCTGTGACAGTTTCTCAGCGGAAGAACTGGGATCCAGTGTCAGAGACGTCTCCTCTCCTGGAGAAAAACACAAGCCTTAGTTGTCGTGCTGCAAAATCTAGTAGAGGCCCAAGCGTGGGCTTGAGGGGCAGAAATCAGCAGAACTTCCCTGGTGGTCTAGTGGTTAAGACTCGGTGTTGTCACCGCCACGACCCGGGTT
Source organism: Meda fulgida (assembly GCA_030578275.1). Taxonomy (NCBI): domain Eukaryota; kingdom Metazoa; phylum Chordata; class Actinopteri; order Cypriniformes; family Leuciscidae; genus Meda; species Meda fulgida. Next base: position 4,165,881 of record JAROOJ010000031.1, read on the forward strand.
CGATCCCTGTTCAGGGAATGAGCTTTTACCCTCCATCGGCGGTTGTGATTGCAAAATGGCGGACTACGAAATCAATAGCTGACGGCCTCTTCGAGAAGCGGCCAAGGAAATGTTTGCGTGTGAAAAAGATCTCCTTCGAGCCAGAGTCGAACCAGCACCCTAAGGATTGCTAACTTGCCACCTACAGTGTGAGATCCACGTCTCTGTGATCGATTGCTCCTGTCATCATTTACTCTCATTTCTAGTTGTTTATATTACTCAATACAGTTTACCCACCCTCTCAGATTAACCTTATATCGCTAGCTTCCGTAATTGTTAGCACAGCACGCTAGTGTTAACGCGCCACCTGCACTCATTTATTTATTATTTATTTTCTCTCGCGCGCCCGCGCCTTTGAGATCATAAAAGCCCAGGTAAGTAAGAATCAGTCAACACAAATGGTGAGTAATGTCTTGTCCTGTTATTGTCACATGTGTCACATGTCATTTGTTTAGTATAGCCTTCTCTGATGGCAATATAGGATTTATTTGTGATAAATGCAAGGAGACAGTCAGGCTGACGGAGAAGATTTCAGAGCTAGAGACACGCATCCAAACTTTAATTGAGGCTAGTAAGGATAGTACTAGAGCTTTAGATACTATTTTGGATGCGCCTAGCATAGTGAACTCTGTACATGATTCGGTTCGGGCTGAAGTAGGGCCCGTGCAGCAGGGCAGATGGGTGACAGTGAGAGATCGCTCTAGTCGCGGATTAAAAAAACACTCTTCCGTTCCGATTACCATAACAAATCGATTTGACCCACTCAGTGAAACACCCACTGAGAATTCTGTCGATTGTACCCTGGTAATTGGTGATTCGATCACACGGAACGTGAAAATAGAGACACCAGCCACCATAGTCACATGTTTGCTGGGAGCCAGAACGCCTGACATCAAAGCAAATTTAAAAGTGCTGGCTAATGCTCGTAAATTCTCAAAGATCATTATTCATGTCGGCACTAATGATGTTCGACTACGCCAGTCAGAGATCACCAAAATTAATATTAAAGAGGTGTGTGAACTCCCAAGTATGATGTCAATCAATGTAATTTGCTCTGGCCCCCTTCCTGTTCGCAGGAGTGATGAGATAGTTAGCAAATTGGCCTCACTCAATGGTTGGTTGTCTAAGTGGTGTCCGTTGAATAATATATATAAAAAAAATCATAGACAATTGGAAAAGTTTTTGGGGCAAGCCTGACCTGTTGAAAAGAGATGGTATTCATCCCTCCTGGGATGGTGCTGCTCTCTAGTAATTTGGCTCATAGTCTTAGAGGTAAAACATGACAATCTGGGGCTCAGGTCAGGAAGCAGACAGACTGGCTAAACCGACCGTCTGCTAGCGGCCTCATGTCACCAAGGTCAGATAAATACCATCACATAGAGCCTCTTTCACCTAGATATCATCATATAGAGACTGTGTCTGTTCCCCGAATTTGGAAATCCAAAAAACTTCAGGTAAAAAATGTAATTGATGTTCAACAAATAAAAAACAGATATAATACAGATGAGCAAATGATATTGCTTGGGTTACTGAATATTCAATCCCTCACTTCAAAATCGCTCATAGTTAATGATATGATTTCAGATTATAATCTAGATGTGCTGTGTTTGACAGACACCTGGCTAAAACCAAACGATTACATTACTTTAAATGAGTCAACCCCACAAGATTACTGTTATAAACATGAACCTCGTCTAAAAGGCAAAGGGGGAGGTGTTGCTGTAATTTAGAGTAATATTTTCAAAACCACTAAGAAATCTATTTTTAAATATACTTCTTTTGAAGTGTTGGTGCTTAATGTAAAAATAAATAGTGTAAACGATAAATCACCTTTGAGAATTCTGCTGGCTACTGTATACAGGCCACCAGGGCACCATAAAGATTTTATCAAAGAATATGGGGACTTTCTATCAGAATTAGTATTGGCTGCCGATAAAGCACTAATTGTTGGTGATTTTAATATACATGTAGATAATGAAAAAGATGCATTAGGATTGGCACTTAAAGACATTGTAAACGCAACTAGAGTTAGACAACACGTGTCAGGACCTACTCATTGTCGTAATCATACTCTAGATCTAATACTATCACATGGAATAGATGTTGATGCCGTTGAAATTCTGTAGCAGAGCGATGACATCTCAGACCATTACCTAGTCTCATGTAAATTACATTTAGCCAAGGCTGCAAAGCCGACTCCGTGTTATAAATATGTTAGACCTATAACTTCTGCCACTAAAGATTCCTTTATCAATAATCTTCCTAATCAGTTTCATCATCTCAGCATCCCGGATAGCTTAGAAGAACTTGATATTGCAACAGAAACTTTAAACTCTCTCTTTTCCAGCACTTTAGATGCAGTTGCTCCGTTCAGTTTCCTCCCATTCCTCTGATGGTATAATGGACACTATAAACTGGTCGTAAAGCAAGGTCCTTGTGACAGTTGTAACAACATTTAGTTTTACATTAAATTAGCTCAAATTATATATAGGGAATTTTAATAATTAATCATGAATATGATTAATATATTGCATATTACAGTTAAATTATCGAAGTTGAAAATAGATTGATTGTACACACGAATGATCAATCACAACGAATTATAATTTCTCATTCATATGTCAATGGTCCACTTTCAGATCGATTATATGAGATAACCTTTAATGGAGTTAATTTAGCTATCGAACTGTTTGTCCAGCAAACGGCCGTAAGATTAACTTATCAACTTCTCAACAAAGTTATCCCTCCTTATAAACTCCAAGAAATATAAATTTTCTGGCCGTGAACATTAATTTTCCTGTGTTTATAAAATTAGACTACGCAACATAGTCAATAATGAAAGCTTTGTTGCTAGGATCGAGATCTCATTGACTTTGTAAAATGAGCATTTTAGACAGAAGGCAATCAAGAATATAATGGTTTTAATAGTTGGACTAATAATACATCGAACTACAATATACACAGAATATATGTATATACACCAGAAACAAACAAAACGAAAAACATTACAAACACGAATTAAAATAGGATGAGAGAGAAAGATAAAAATGAGAGGGAGAGAGTTGGGAAGAGAGAGAGAGAGAGAGAGAGAGAGAGAGAGAGAGAGAGATCCGTAGGATCACAGCTTGGCAAAATTCACCTGGACATTTAAACCTTTAAGAGACAACACGGAAAAACAGTCTTAATGCTCTAAAATCTTGGTAACTCAAATATACTTGCATATAGTTCTCAGGTGTCTGAGCCCTGCGGCGTGTGTGAGCTGCTGGTCTTTGTGTGTTCCGTTGGAGCGTCACGTGCTTTGCTGCGGTCTGGAGCGTGCAGTTTCAAAGAAGGCTTAAAGGTCTTTGACGTAAATTACCAAATAAATAATTCAGACTAAGTTCATTTCTGGTGAAATGAACAAAAGAAAAACAAACTTAAGCAAAAGAAAAGAAGAGGAAAGATCCCCCAGGGCGGGGATCACGAGTATGATGGTTACATCGGATCGAAGGAGAGGGAAGAGTCCAGTCAAAAGTCGAAGTTCCCTCGAAGAAGGGAGTTCCCCCAAAGATGCAGTTCTTTCTCCCCCCTCCTTACTCTTACTTCACTTCTCCAAGATCCAAAGATGAGGTGCTTGGTGGTCTTCTTTAAAGACACTTCTGTTTACGCCTCCTCGGGCGTGAATGCACCAATCAGCTGGGAGGAAAGTGTGCGGATAAGTGTTCCTTTGTTCCCTCGAGATCGACTTTGCATGTTTCATAACCGTGATGTAAAAATGCGTTCAATTTTACTCCAGAGATGATAAAACATAGTAATATACATTTTACGGTTTGCACCCATATATATATGGTTTGGTCAGATCAAGAGGATTCTAAAGGTGTGAAGAACGACATACAAACATTATAGGAAAACACAGTTACATTAAAAATGCATCTAAAAGCACCTCTGTTCATTTAGAATTATAATACGATCACATCTAACCCCAATGGAACATGGGCAAACATAAAAACATATCGAATATATCATAGTACAAGTCTCTCAATTGAGGAGATTGGAGAAAAGTTTTTGTGTGTGTGTGTACTGTGAACGTGGCTGGGTCATTCGTTGGTGAAGATGTGGTGAACTTTTGCTCACCCCCCTCCCGGGCAATGATATGTGTGTGTGTATTCTTTGAATTGATGAGTTTTTAAGTCTGGATTACAATGACCAGTGTGGTTCATTACACAAGGTTGTCTGTGTTTGTGAGGTGTCCTGCAGAGGGGACACCACGGGATCTCCGGCCAGAGAGGCGCTCCTGTTGGGTCACATGTGGTAAGACAGAGGACCCTGTGATTACTTATCAGCGAGAAACACCGTGGGGGCACTTCTGGCATCGGTCATTTAATTAAGTCCCATCGCCATTTGCTTGTGTGTGAATCAGTAACTTAAAAAGTCCCATGACATCTGTTTCTTTCACAATCTGAAGAATGGAGGAGTGTTTACTTAATTAGAGACTTAGTTGATTAAAACCACATGATTGCGCTGATCATCTGATTATTGCTACACAGTATTCATGCAATGCATTTGAAAAGACGCATGGCATTGTATGGTAACCGTTATCCCACTGACAAAGAAGCCTATTGTTGGACTGTCAAATTTTAATATTAATCTACCAATCCAATATAAATAATATAAAAAAATATGGGCCAATAAAACGAAATAATAAAACGGCTAATGGCTGACAGCGAAGCAAAAGATGCAGAGCGAGCAAGCCAGGAATTGAAGCTAGAATCTTCTGATCCATAGTCAGACGCGTTGTCCATTGCGACTACGAACTCAAGCGCTGACGGCCTCTTCGAGAAGCACGGCCAAGGAAATGTTTGCGTGTGAAAAAGATCTTTTTCGAGCCGGAGTTGAACCAGTGACCTGAGGATTGCTAACTTGCCACCTACAGTCCTCCGCTCTACCAGCTGAGCTATCGAAGGCTCACTGGTCAGGGACAGAACCTCAAACTGTCAGGTTGCTGAAGCTCCACCGCTGGCTAAAAGTGCTATTGGCACTGACACACGTGCTGGCTGTTTTGATAAGTGAAGCAAAGACAACCCCAACTTCCCATATCGGGAGTCGAAATTGGGCCACCTGGGTGAAAACCAAGAATCCTGACCGCTAGACCATATGGGATCTTCCTTCCGCCTGGAGCAGGCCCGTTGGCTTTTAGTGTGTGACCACCCCCTTTAAGAACATGGGAATGATCCGAAGGGATTGTTTACTGAATTCAATTTCATCAGGCTCACCGGAGGGAGTTCTCATTTGCCTCGCCCAGTGGGTTCAGTTTCCTCCCATTCCTCTGATGGTATAATGGACACTATAAACTGGTCGTAAAGCAAGGTCCTTGTGACAGTATTCATGCAATGCATTTGAAAGGACGCATGGCATTGTATGGTAACCGTTATCCCACTGACAAAGAAGTCTATTGTTGGACTGTCAAATTTTAATGTTAATCTACCAATCCAATATAAATAATATCAAAAAATATGGGCCAATAAAACGAAATAATAAAACGGCTAATGGCTGACAGCGAAGCAAAAGATGCAGAGCGAGCAAGCCAGGAATTGAAGCTAGAATCTTCTGATCCATAGTCAGACGCGTTGTCCATTGCGACTACGAACTCAAGCGCTGACGGCCTCTTGGAGAAGCAAGGCCAAGGAAATGTTTGCGTGTGAAAAAGATCTCCTTCGAGCTTGAGTCGAACCAGCAACATAAGGATTGCTAACTTGCCACCTACAGTCCTCCGCTCTACTAGCTCCGCCAAGGCCGGGGAACAATAGTCTGTTTGAGGAAGGGGAGAAGGAAAAAGAAGGGGAAGAAGGGAAAGAGAGAAAAGAGTAGGAAAAAAGAGAAAAAATGAAAGGAAAGGGAAAAGGTAAACCCACCTTTCACCCTTCTGTGTGATTTTTGGTAGATTGGTATTCATATTTTACAGAAAATTGCCTTTTATATATTTCATGGGCAAATCACTGACGTGAACGGCGTCGATTCGAGTCCCACCTCTGACAAGGTTGAAATCACCCAATATCTTTTTTAATATTTTCTTAATGAATTAACAGATATGTATAGATTTCAAGTGCTTTTATGCCTTAACACTTATTTTATAAAAACGTATTTCTCATTGTATGGATACATGTTAAAATGTATTTATTATATGAATATGTGGTTCCTTGAAATGTATTATTTATTTTGTTATTTCACCATTGAATATAATAAATGTTTATTATCTTTTTTAAATTACTCTCTTTTCTAACTGAACTATATTTATTTTTTGAGTAAATTAATAAATGGAGCATTGACATCATGCTGACATTATGGATACATCAGAGGTGATTAATAAAAGATTGAAGTAAATTGTCAATTACAGTTTTTTTCAGTCGCTAACAAGCCTTTGTTCAACCAGTTGTCACATTTTCAAAACTCTAAACACAATTAGCACAGCATCAGTCTTTTGTGGCCATACCATGCACGTTTTCACACAATATGCAGTCAGTGAACACATTTCCACAATGCTTACATTTTCTTAACAGACAATACCTCCCAACAAAATTATGGATTGTTTTTGTAGTATTTAAAAATGTTAACACACACCATCCCACAATAGCAAAAACAATATTCCAAACCTTAGATACAGTATAAAAACCTCTGCTTCTGCAATGATATCAGTTCAAAAACAATATATCTCAGCTGATATAACAAACAATTGAATAATTGAGACACAGCTGATTTATGTTGGGTAAATTGGGCCAACCATAGCTGATTCCAGTCTGGCTTAGACTCAGTGGCAGGGGTTATTTGTTTCTTTTACATTGACACTTATACAGTAAAAGGAGGACTTTGAGGAGTGATGTTTTTGGACACAGAAACAGAAAAAAACACACACTGTAATATCTGGACGAGGAAGAGTAAGAGCAGGGGGGCCCAGGGAGAAGAGCAGGGCCAGTGAGAGATGCAGTGAGAGGTGCAGGTGCAGTGAGAGATGCAGGATGCAGGTGCAGTGAGAGATGCACTGAGAGGTGCATTGAGAGATACAGGTGCAGTGAGAGGTGCAGGTGCAGTGAAAGATGCAGTGAGAGATGCACTGAGAGCTGCAGTGCGAGATGCAGGTGCAGTGAGAGGTGCAGGTGCAGTGAGAGATGCAGTGAGAGATGCAGGTGCAGTGAGAGGTGCGGTGCAGTGAGAGATGCACTGAGAGGTGCAGTGGGAGATGCAGGTGCAGTGAGAGGTGCAGGTGCAATGAGAGATGCAGTGAGAGATGCAGTGAGAGATGCAGGTGCAGTGAGAGGTGCGGTGCAGTGAGAGATGCAGTGAGAGGTGCAGTGAGAGATGCAGTGAGAGATGCATTGAGAGATGCAGTGAGAGATGCAGTGAGAGGTACAGTGAGAGGTGTACTGAGAGGTGCATTGAGAGATGCAGGTGCAGTGAGAGGTGCAGGTGCAGTGAGAGATGCAGTGAGAGATGCATTGAGAGGTGCAGTGAGAGATGCAGGTGCAGTGAGAGGTGCAGGTGCAGTGAGAGATGCAGTGAGAGGTGCAGTGAGAGATGCAGTGAGAGGTACAGTGAGAGGTGCAGTGAGAGATGCATTGAGAGATGCAGGTGCAATGAGAGATGCAGTGAGAGGTGCAGTGAGAGATGCATTGAGAGATGCAGGTGCAGTGAGAGATGCAGTGAGAGGTGCAGTGAGAGTTGCAGTGAGAGTTGCAGTGAGAGGTGCAGTGAGAGGTGCAGTGAGAGATGCAGTGAGGGATGCAGTGAGAGGTGCAGGTGCAGTGAGAGATGCAGTGAGAGTTGCAGTGAGAGATGCAATGAGAGATGCAATGAGAGATGCAGTGAGAGATGCAGGTGCAGTGAGAGAGGCAGTGAGAGGTGCAGTGAGAGATGCATTGAGAGATGCAGGTGCAATGAGAGAGGCAGTGAGAGGTGCAGGTGCAGTGAGAGATGCAGTGAGAGGTGCAAGAGCAGTGAGAGGTGCAGGTGCAGTGAGAGATGCAGTGAGAGTTGCAGTGAGAGATGCAGTGAGAGGTGCAGTGAGAGATGCAGTGAGAGATGCAGGTGCAGTGAGAGAGACAGTGAGAGGTGCAGTGAGAGATGCAGTGAGAGATGCAGGTGCAGTGAGAGAGGCAGTGAGAGGTGCAGTGAGAGATGCAGGTGCAGTGAGAGGTGCAGGTGCAGTGAGAGATGCAGTGAGAGGTGCAGGAGCAGAGAGAGAGATGCAGGAGCAGTGAGAGATGCAGTGAGAGATGCAGGTGCGGTGAGAAGAGCAGGGGCAGGGAGAAGAGCAGGCCTAAATCATTTCAGTATACTCACCTTCGTGCCAAGATCAGTCGGAACTCCATTCTGTGTGCCAAATCCAGCTGGTCCAAGATGGTCTTGCTACTTACAACCAGCGGCACTGCACCAGAGGGTCTCCGTGATCATCAGGTAGTACCTATCGACATCCAAAACCTGGCGGGCTCACTTGTGGGCTCCATAACCTATGAGCTGTTTTCCACACACAGGACAGCACAGCCTGACCTTCCAAAGGTAGTATGGCATCCACAAGACAAGCCGGTGTGTGAAAAAATGCTCTAGAGTGGGGGCCTTGTATCGATACATAGAAACATGTTTATTAATTTATTATTAATTACCCATTATTTATTAATTACCCATATGACTATGGAGTTCCTTGAAATGTGCTATACATATGAGATATATAGGCCTATAATAATAATAATTATGATAATGTTTTGACTCAGGCTCACTGAATGATTACTGAACAACTAGAAACAATTCTATGAACAATAAAATGTTTTTATTTTTTAACAATAAAATATAACATTAAACTATGCACATAATAAAGAGTATATATATATATATATATATATATATATATATATATATATATATATATATATATAACATGGAGAACAGTAGTAAACACACAAAAGTAGAAACAATACGAGTATAAAAAAAAAACATAAAATAATTAAAATAAAAGTCCCTGAGTGGGGTCGAACCCCCAACCTAATAATAAATAACATATATAATAGTAATAAACACACAAAGATAAAAAACTTTATAAAACTATATACATAGTAGTGAGTATATATATGTATATATATATATATATATATATATATATATATATACATAAAATAATGTAATGTATATATAAAAAAATATACAAAATATATAAAAAATTAGCTATTTCTTTTTCTTTACTTTTTCAAGCCACTGTTCTTTCGTAAGTGTCTCTGTGACAGGGCAGTAGATAGTCCCTCTAAACTGGCTGTGCCCAGTCGCTGCTGTCCTAAATTGTCCACACTTCCTGCAGGTATTTGCCTCAACCTTTCTGTGGTATGGACGAGGGACGGTGGGTTGAGATTGACTGACTGTGGCAGGAGGTGGGAGGACGAAACTGGGAGTGGCTGGGGCTACAGGAAGAGGGCTTTGGGGGACAACAAACAGTGTGAAGGTAGGGGTAGTGTGGGAGGCAAGAGGAACAGTCGCGCTGGGGCTGGGAAGGACAGGTTCTGGTTGAAGACTGCCAACGGGCAGAGGAATTATTGGCCTCAGGGTTGTCAGCTTGGGTATGACTGCCTCAGTTTTATAGCTAGTGATACGCCTTTTTAATCTAGCTTGCCCAGCTGTGCTTTGTGGCAGTTTGTAAATATGTTGCTCTGGACCTGGGGTGGAGCAACAGCACAGACACTGGCAGGTGGGAGAGCCTCCGCAGCAACACCAAGAGGGTCAGGCAGATCGATCCCCTGAAGCAGAAGAGTCTGATCTTGCTTCTTAACCTGCCGTTGTGCCACTGAACCAGAGTGGTCTGATTTACCTCCACCAGCTGGAGAGTAGTGTCCTGCATGATGGCACCATTAGACAGGATCAGCTGCCGGATCTTTCGGTAATCTTTTAAAATGAGAGACCAGCGACTCAGCATCACCTTCTCTTTCTTCCTCGGACTTTGATGGATGCGACAGAGCCTGATGAAAATGGCCTCCACGAGACGACAGAAGTCTGGTCATTGGGCAGGTGAAGCTGTAGATGCCAACACACTCTGTTTCAGGCTGTCCACTCCAGGTGTGAAAACAGCCTTCTTTTTTGGAGACCTGAACCTCCCTGTTGTCAGCCTGTCCTGGTGTCTGGCAGCAAACTTCACTCGCTGCTTGTCATATTCAAGCAGGCTCTGCCACAAGCACACAATGTCATCAACCTGAAGAAGGTTAGAAGTATAGAGGCATAGCAGAGTTAAAAGGAAACTGGTAATTTCGCATACATAGTTCAGTAACACTGTTTTTACAGTCACATTGTGTTTTGTGTGGTCTTTTCCAAGTTAACAAACATTCTAAAGGTTTACATACCTGCTGCCTGCTCAGTGTTAACCCTGTGCTTGTCCTCAGCTCTACCAAATACTCAGCCAGTCTGTCCACCCGGTCCATTCCTGGAATGTTCTGGTCATCCACAGCCTAAAACCGTATAATTTTAAATCGTAAAGAAAAAAAGAGATCAGTGAAATTACATCTTAATGGTAGTATTAATCAGTTTGTCGAATTACAAATTAATTTGCTCGTGGCAAGTACCTATTGTAAAATTTACATACCAAAAGCTCTTCAGGCACATGAGTGGGGGAACCTGGTGCATACTGGTCTATGGATGTAGTTGGCTGAGAGGAGAAGGCGGCAGCAGCTGGCTGGGAGAAGGCAGATTGGGATGAGGCAGCAGCAGACTGGGATGAGGCAGCAGCAGACTGGGATAAGGCAGCAGCAGACTGGGATGAGGCAGCAGCAGACTGGGATAAAGGAGCAGCAGACTGGGATAACGGAGCAGCAGGCAGGGATGAAGGAGCAGCAGACAGGGATAAAGGAGCAGCAGACAGGGATGAAGGAGCAGCAGACTGGGGTGAAGGAGCAGCAGACTGGGGTGAAGGAGCAGCAGACAGGGATGAGGCAACAGCTGACTGGGATGAAGGAGCAGCAGACTGGGATGAGGTAGCAGCTGACTGGGATGAAGGAGCAGCAGACTGGGATGAAGGAGCAGTAGACTGGGAAAAGGCAGACTGGGATGAGGCAGCAAAAGACTGGGAGAAGGCATACTGGGATGAGGGAGCAGCAGACTGGGATAACGGAGCAGCAGGCAGGGATGAAGGAGCAGCAGACAGGGATAAAGGAGCAGCAGACAGGGATGAAGGAGCAGCAGACTGGGGTGAAGGAGCAGCAGACAGGGATGAGGCAACAGCTGACTGGGATGAAGGAGCAGCAGACTGGGATGAGGTAGCAGCTGACTGGGATGAGGTAGCAGCTGACTGGGATGAAGGAGCAGCAGACTGGGATAAAGGAGCAGTAGATTGGGAAAAGGCAGACTGGGATGAGGCAGCAAAAGACTGGGAGAAGGCATACTGGGATGAGGGAGCAGCAGACTGGGAGAAGGCCTACTGGGATGAGGCAGCAGCAGACTGTGATGAGGCAGCAGAAGACTGAGATGAGGTATGAACAGGCTGAATTGTAGGTGGGTTATAGTTAGCTTCATCTTCAAGGAGGAAACTCAGTGTAGGGTCCTCATTGATGTCCTCCTCAAATCCCTCATCCTGCTCATCTACATTTACTTCCTCCAGTAGCTGGTCGGTCTGTTCATTGTCAGTATCTATTGACTGAAGTGGCTGCCCTGTCTGACTAAGTAGATAGTCCACTCCAATTAGCTCCCCTAAAAACAGAATGCAGTGTGTTAAACATATAGCCCTTTCATTAGCAAAGAACCATGTGCTGTAAAATTTACTGTGAGAGTCTTACCAGTGTACTGTGCAGGAGGTTGGAAGGTGGGCACAAGCTTCTCTCCAAAAACATTTAGGCTGTTGGTGTTGATGCTTTGCACCACCTGCCCTGCGTAGGTGATAAGAGGGGAGGATTTTGTGGAAATTGATGCTTCTGCCCGGTCTTGGTTCCACCTGTTCAGGCCTTCCAGGAGATACAACTGAAAATTCAGTGTGTTAGCACTGGTTCCTGTAAAGAAGTGAACAATGAAAATCATGAAACTGGGATAATGAGTTCCTTCAGAAAATATAAAGTGATATTAGATGTTCTATTGTGTTGAATATATACTATACTGCAAACACAATGAGCCACAAACCTGGAATGAACCTGTTTAGGTGGCAGTGGAAAGATTCAAGTGAGGTCGAGCCCCTAGCACATCTGTACTTCGTGAGAACTAATCCTCTCTTGGTGGTGGTGGTGCCCGTCACAGTGTAGAGAAACACACCTGGCGGATCCTGGATGCACTTAACATGCCTCATCTGAACACGCCAGATGTGCTCTATCCTCACTGTGTCCAGCAAAGGAACCCCATCATATCTCTCCCCTTATCCCCCTTCAGTTCCTGCAGAAGCCTGTCAAGGTAGCGGGTTGTGGACTCCACCCCACGAGTCCTCCGACGGCAATGGAGCGCCAGCTCTTTTTTGGTGATGCGTCGGTCCACAAGGTTATCTTTGATGATAGGCACACCTTCCTCCTGCAGTTGCTCTCTCTTTGCCCGCCGCAACAAAGCCACATCATTTGGGTCCCATTCAAAAATGCACGCAGAGAGACGTGACATGAAGACTGGGTAGAGAGGATGAGCATCAGTGGTGCACCCCACTGCCAGCCGACGCATGAAGTGCCAGATGTCCAGCCTGATATTGAGGTCAGGCCATCCTCCAAATCTGGCCTGTAGCTTGCTCTGCCCCTTCTCTATGCAGCAGCCACAGTCCACGTACAGCAGCAGTGGTTGAGCCACGGCCGCCTGGCTGTACCTGTTAATCAGTCCAGAGACCATGGTGTCCAGTGCTGGACCTTCCTGAGCAGTCAAGACACTGATAAGAATTTGTCCTGTCTCATTGCCAACAGAAGTCACCCACTGTGCTGTTCCCCTGGCTGTGCCTGCCAACTTCTTTGTGATCTAAAATCAACCAAATTAAAAATATGAATAAAGCATAACACAAATCATTTCCAAACTTCACAACAGTTAAAACATCAGTAATAATGTCAAACAATTACCTGTTTGGTTGAGTCCATTTTCAAAATGGTCCCAAACAGGACAGTAGCCACTTGCTAGTAGGGACATCAATGGGCTCTGGAGGCTTTTGGCACATGACAGGTAAGAGGCTGGGGCGGTTGATAAAACCAGCACACTCCTACATACAGTGCGCCAAACGGTCAAGCCACTCCTCCCCATGGTTCTCCCTCAGCTGTTTGACAAGTCTTGTGGGACTGTTGCCCAGCGTCCGTTCCCTCAGCATGCGTATGACACGAATGTCACAAGCATACCTTTGTGTAAAAGAGAAGATTTGCTTATGTAATTTATTTTATGGTACATAAAAAACACTTTTATTTTGCATTTACTTCATATTACACATTTCTGCTTCAGAAAATAAATTATTAATTTAATCATACAAAATTCTGTACAAGGCGTGTAGATTTTAACTCACTTCTGTGTCAAAATCAGACGGAAAAGTCATCTATGGGGCACATCGAGCTGGTCCAGGACAGTCTGACTGGTAGACAGGTAACTCAGGCAACACACAGTACACCTGGTTAGATAATGTAGATAATGAAAAAGATGCATTGGGATTGGCACTTAAAGACATTGTAAACTCAACTGGAGTTAGACAACACGTGTCAGGACCCACTCATTGTCGTAATCATACTCTAGATTTAATATTATCACATGGAATAGATATTGATGCCGTTGAAATTCTGCAGCAGAGCGATGACATCTCAGACCATTATCTAGTCTCATGTAAATTACATTTAGCCAAGGCTGCAAAGCCGACTCCGTAACAGTTTCATCATCTCAGCATCCCGGATAGCTTAGAAGAACTTGATATTGCAACAGAAACTTTTAACTCTCTCTTTTCCAGCACTTTAGATGCAGTTGCTCCGTTGCGCTTAAAGAAGATTAAAGAAAATAGTCCAACGCCGTGGTAAAACGAGCACACTCAGGCCCTTAAGAGAACAGCCAGAAAAATGGAACGCAACTGGAAGAAAACAAAACTAGAGGTATTTCGGACTTCATGGAAAGAGAGCTCGATTGCTTACAGAGAGGCTTTAAAAGCTGCTAGATCTGCTTATTTTTCAACCCTATTAGAAGAAAATAAACATAATCCTAGGTATTTATTTGAAACAGTGGCTAAACTAACGAAAAAGAAAGCTTCAAGCACAGAAGTTTCAGGCCAACACAGTAATGACTTAATGAACTTCTTCACTTATAAGATTGATAATATCAGGGACAAAATTATAACTAAGCAACCGTCTACTACAGTATCTTATCAGGGAGTGCATTGTAGTCTCCCTGAGGAAAAATTTTATTCATTTGATGCTATAGGAGAGGAAGAATTCTGCAAACTCGTTAATTCATCTAAATTGACAACTTGTATGTTAGACCCTATACCGACTAAGCTATTCAAAGAGATGCTTCCAGAGATCATAGATCCTCTTCTTAATATCATTAATTCGTCTTTGTCTCTAGGATACATACCAAAAACTTTTAAGCTGGCTATGATAAAACCGCTTGTTAAAAAACGCAACTTGATCCTTCAGAATTAGTCAATTACAGGCCGATCTCAAATCTGCCTTTTCTGTCAAAGATATTAGAAAAAGCAGTATCCTCACAACTGTGTTCCTTTCTTGAAAGAAATGATATCTGCGAGGATTTTCAGTCAGGATTTAGACCGCACCATAGTACTGAGACCACTCTCATTAGAGTTACAAATGATTTACTTTTATCATCCGAGCGTGGTTGTATCTCTCTATTAGTGTTACTTGATCTTAGTGCTGCATCTAACACAATTGACCACAACATTCTTTTAAATAGACTAGAAAACTATGTTGGCATTAGTGGAATTGCACTAGCATGGTTTAAATCATACTTATCTGACCGTTATCAGTTTGTAGCAGTAAATGAAGAGATGTCTTATCGATCACAAGTTCAGTATGGCGTACCGCAAGGCTCAGTACAAGGACCGCTGCTGTTCACTCTGTACATGCTACCATTAGGACATATCATTAGGAAACATGGAATTAGCTTTCACTGTTATGCCGATGATACTCAGCTGTATATTTCTTCAAAACCTAACGAAACTTACCAATTCACAAAATTAACGGAATGCATAGCTGATTTAAAAAATTGGATGACTAGTAATTTCCTACTACTAAACTCTAAAAAAACAGAGATTCTAATTATTGGACAAAAAACTTCCACACGTAATAACCTAGAATACTGTCTAACACTTGATGGCTGCTCTGTTAAGTCTTCGTCGTCGGTTAGGAACCTGGGTGTGCTCTTTGATAGCAATCTTTCATTTGAAAGTCACGTGTCTAGTATCTGTAAAACCGCATTTTTCCATCTTAAAAATATATCTAAATTACGACATATGCTCTCATTAACAAATGCGGAACAATTAGTTCATGCTTTCATGACATCAAGACTAGATTATTGTAATGCTCTACTGGGTGGTTGCCATGCACGCTTAATAAATAAACTACAGCTGGTCCAAAACGCTGCAGCTCGAGTTCTTACTAGAACCAGGAAATATGACCATATTAGCCCGGTTCTGTCAACACTGCATTGGCTGCCTATTAAACGTCGTATAAATTTTAAAATATTGTTGATTACTTACAAAGCACTAAATGGTTTAGCTCCGCAATACTTGAGCGAGCTTTTAACGCATTATAGTCCTTCATGTCTATTGCGATCTCAAAATTCGGGCCAGTTGATAATACCTAGAATATCAAAATCGACTGCTGGCGGTAGATCCTTTTCCTATTTAGCACCAAAACTTTGGAACAGTCTTCCTACCATTGTCCGGGAAGCAGACACACTCTGTCAGTTCAAAGCTAGACTAAAAACACATCTCTTTGACCTAGCATACACATAATATATTATAGACTTCTATAATTCAATCTTACGCTGCATAGATTAGGTCAGCCGGAACTGGGAACACTTCCCATAAATCCTGATGTACTCGTTACATCATCATAAGAAGAATGGCATCTACGCTATGTTGTGGCAAAACTTCTGTTAAACATCATCACTGCGTAAGAGACACTCAGAGTCAAATTAATAAAAAAGAAAATATTTATTCTTGCAAGAATAGGCCCAGTCGCCAACACAGCAGTTACCCTGTGAAGTGAGTGACGCACACCAGGAAGACATGAGACAGCCTTTATACTCTTTTCAAGGTTCCTCCTCACAGCAGTTACCCTTTCACCCACTCAGATAAGGTCCCCACTGCTGTTCAGTTTCTACTAAAGACACAACCTGGCCCTGAAATAAACTAGCCAAATCTTGACCATTCCTAAGGTCAAGAGGTCCTGTCCCATATATTCCTGAAACGTCACGCACAAGCACGTACACACATATACTGTTACACATTGAATAGGTTCAATCCCTTATGATATCTGTTAGGAATAAATGACTATTAAAATTTCTACAACAATTCTCCACTTTTTATCATTCTGATTACCCATAATCACAATAATAAACAAAAAGACAAATTTTAAGTCATATCATCACACTACTCTTCATCTCTGGTTTTCGCATAACTGATCACTCTTCATAAACATTTGTGAAATATTATTTAGAAAAGAACAAGCTTAGGCTGTTTTGCAAGGATAGTCCCTTAAATATTAGCAAGCAAGTAAAGAATTTAATTAAAGCCGGGCTAAATGAATAGGCACTGCTATTGCACTCTCGACCTAGATCGAACCCTCAGTCACCTCAATTAAATAAGAAATAGTGTACAGATTACTTAGGAAAAAAAACACCATCAATTCACACTGGTTATTTTAGCAGGTCATCAAAAATACAAAGAATAAAAGTAGAATAGAATCCTTCATTTTAAAACCTCTCCTTGTACGCCACCTCGTAACACGGATGACCGCTGTTTGTAACCTTCTTTAAATCTTTGCCCTTAATCTTTCTCAGAAAATAAAAAAGAATAGAAGAAAAACAACCAGAACATACATTTAACACATCTCCCTGTAGCTTCCGCTACCTGTCTCGTCGCATAATTTTGTTAATCCTTGGGATAGACTGTCATTTTTTTTACCAATTGAACAGACAGCAGGTTTTCACCTGTCTCTGTTATCGTATTCACCCTTGAATAACGAAATTATCATAACACATACAATCCTAACTCCTACCATTAAGCCTTTTCCATTAAATTTATGTCCATCTCCACATTTTATTCACTTCTAATTCAATTTATTAAGCTCTATTGAATGCACTGTTTAGCAAATCTAACCACAGAAGTCTTATAATTTTATCCATTCCTCTAACCAAATTAGTTGTTCAAAATGAACTCTAATATCTCTAGTACGGACACATCAATCAATAGATTTTCTACATTTACAATCAAATCAATACCTAGTTCGATTCAATCAAACAAATCATCAAAATCATCACAAAAACAGATTCTTCTGTTAAACTTAAACCGTCAGTGGGCAGTTGGTTCCTCCTCATCTTGTTCGCCCCACGGACGTTCCGTGTTCGCCAGGGTGACACTTTGCGTGCCGTTGCAATGGTCTTTCCCTCGTAGGCGAGGCAGACAGTTACTAGCACCGTCTTCTTTAAACCTCACTTTCTGCTCTATTGGATGGTTGAGGCCTGTTGGTGTTGTCTAAGGTGAGAGGCTTGGACCCAGGTGTCACACTCTCCAACCATTTTCTGATCCTTACAAGGTCTTCCCTTTTAATCACGACAGCACCCCCACTGGAATGAACCATACCTTGCCTGCTGTCACCTGTGAATGGAGACCTTAACTATTTTCTTAGTGATGCTTGTCTAGCCGCTCGTCCCTTTTGGTGTGACCTGTGGAATCAACAGCCTGAAACATATTATCACCGGATAATTTCTTGCTCATTTAATAGCACTCGGGGTCCTTTTCTCCTGAAAAACACTCAACCCACTTTGCTCATGTCCACAACACAATATTTATATATTTGGAACAGAATCAGTTCTGTTTGCTGCAATCCATCCTGACATTCTGCAAAAGGAAAATCTTAAGTTATGCGCTGCGCAGGTGTGGAACCTTTCTCCTACAATAATAACCCAGGCCAGGATAGTTAGCCAAATTCATCCATAGCCATCATTTTATTGGGCACATTCTTCCCTGTATCAAAAGTCTGCATGATCTGTAGAGAAAAACAAATGTCGAGGTTATTTTCAGATAGTAAAGTACACGTAGTTTCTTTTGTCTGCTGTGCTGCCGCAGCCTTCGCTGCTGCATCTGCCCTGGCGTCTCCTGTTGAAACAGTCCTGCAATTTTGTTATCAGCGTGTGCGGCACACTTACAGACAGCAACTTTTGGAACGGCCTTTTACCCAATTAAACCCAGCGTCCTCCCAACATATATTGTCCTTTAGTAACCCATATTTTGTCAATCATTACCATCTCCCTTTTGATGCACGACTCAACTCGTGCATCAATTTAAACTAATTTGATTTGCCATCAACACCAACCCAAACGGCATCCTTCAGCCAAATTTCCTCCAGACATCTTTCTCTGTCTCTGAAACAAAGTATTACGTTCTTCACTTAAAGCCACAATCTCATCTTTTTATCGAAGTATTTGAAGGGCAACGGCCCTGAGTCTCACACCGAAATCCTGGTTTTCAGGCCTGTTGTTTGGTCTCTCAAGTCAGTCATCTACAAACATTTCCAAAGTCATCAATTGTTTCTATCAGGTCAGGTCGTGCTGTACAGACTTGGTCAATGTCAGTCAATCATTTTTCCCCCTTTTCATCACAATACTCATAAATGTGAGGGGCTCTCTTGCTAATTTCATGTTGACTTAGCCAATATGTCACTGTGTTGTTACCATCAAATCTGTAACATTTTCATTTATCTCAGCCCATGGCAGATGGTAATCTACAACTCCGCAATTCCAATTTACATCAAATTCTTAAACTGATCCAGAACATAATTCAAATCAACATCATAAAGACAAAAGTAATTAATACCAGACAGAGCTTGATGACCAATCAGTTTAAAGCTCGTCCTATGTTTTGTATCATCTTTTCACCTAACAGAATTAGCAGCTTCCTTTAAAATTTGTCATTTGCCAAAAGCCATCCTAGTGGGTAATGACACAATATACACCCCATTCAGACTTAGTATTAGTACCCCAAACTAACACATAGTCACATACAAGACAAAGTGCTGTCACCATCACACACACTCACACACTCATATTAGACACGCATGTCAACTGCTCCTTTTCAATATGTCGTCTCTAAAAGATTTAAATTTTAAGTACGATTTTAAACTTCACATTTTCCTCTAGGTTTACCTAATTTTACATGGTATCTTGACCAGTTTCAAATCATGTCTGTTCATTATTCATTTGATTTTTAGAAAAGGCAGCTGGGTTGTTTTGGTTCCTTATCATTATTTTTCTTCAGCTTGCTCTAGCAGGCCGATAACAGAAAGAAAGAAAGAAAGACGCAGTTACCATCCCTTCCTCCAACTCAGGCAGTCTCTCTCACTATTAACAAATAGTATTTTCCACAGCCTTCTAAGACTGTAACTTAGACAAAATTTAAATTCATTACAATAACCTTTGACCATTCATCTTTGTTATGCAGACCTTTCTTAAATCTACGAAAGCTGTCTTCATCTTTAGTCACCACCATGTCCACTGACCTTCAGGAGTTAAGACTATGTTATAGACATATTAGTTAAAAATCAACACTTCTATACATTTTCTTGCCTATAAGGCAACCAATACATACAAGTTTGCACCTGTCTCCACAACAAATAATGGCAATCCCCTCCTGATATCAGCTGGCTCTTGAAAGTCCATTGGCTCTTAAGCTATAATCTCCATCAGGGTGTTGTCCCCCTGGCATAGTTGCAGACACTTGTCATAATGAAAAAAAAACCATACAACCAATGCGGTTTCTTCCTGCGAGTGGTATAGAGGAAACTCACATTTTCTGGGTCAGACTGCCGTAACTCCTCACAGCGCATCTCACCTCTCAATGCTCTGCTGATCCCAGTGGCCTCCAGTAATCAGCCCTCAACTCTCATACCTTTCTCACGTATAACACCTCCATCCGGAGGTGCCCAGAGTTCGTGACCCCCTGCGTTGGGCTGTCCCCTGGCCAGGAAGATCATCCCGTCATTGAGTAGCCACTCGTACACACTGGTGACCGCTCTTTCCCATCACACAATCAGTTTTCTTCAACAGAACTCAGCTGTTTTCTGGAGCTTAGGAAAGGCACGTTCAAGAGTCACCAGAGCCATTCCGATTGCCTAATAGTTTTCACACAGGGAGACAGGTTAATAACAGCAGTATTTAATCATTTAAATCCATTAACCATCTTAATCATCAACCTAGCTACTTAGATTATACTCAGTGAATTTAGATCACAGCCATACATTCAGTGTACTGTTATTGTACATCTGTAGCCGTAGCCTTCGGCCCTGTTTCATGGTGGGAACTTAAAGAAGTTACTGGTCCTCTATCGTTTAAGATCTGCATCATTATTTTAAAGACTTCTTTAAAGTCATTCAGTTTTACATTTAAAACATTCTCAAATACAACTTGCCCACTTAATGGCAATGATTTATTTTAACATCTCTGTGTCTGATTTTCAACCGAAACACTGTGCTTTTACTATAAATAGCTTATTACTTATGACGCAGGCTCAAATAGCAGCTTTTAGCTGACATGATTGAGAGAGACTCTGAGACTTTCAGGACTGGCACACTGTACTCTCATAAACTTCTAACATCAAACTCTATCTACCATCTTTTAACTCTATCCCAGCTTAAAGCATATTTGCCGGAAATTACATGTGTTTCCAAATAAACATTTTTATAGTTGTCTTTTGCCCATATCTCATGGAATTTAGACATTAGAAATTTCCACTCAGATTGAGTCTCTGTCGTACTGGCGGTTTTCAGCCACAGCAGACATCAGATTCAGATAAGCGATCTGTTTCATTACAGCCAATAACAAACTTATCTTTTGAAAGCAAAACATCAGCTTCTAGTTTTTTCATGGTCAAAACACTAACAGAACACATTTTACATTTAACAACTGTTAATCCAGTAGCCTATTACTTCTACTTATTTGATCTTAAATAAAAACAATTATTCTAGTTCTCAATTACCATAGCTTAATATCTGACTTCAACGTTTTTTCTAGGAGTTTATCACTCTCCAATCAGGATTCACACTAACTTTGACAAGGCTACTCTGCATCTCTTGCAGTTATTATAAATCATCTGTGAGATTTGTCTCTCTATATAACCTGAACCCTTCTTAAAATGTTGAATTAAAACACAATCATCCTTTTAGTTACTTTTATATATTTTGCAACTTTCATCAAACTGTTTCACTGTTTCAAAAAATTACTATTATAGATCTTTTCTTCAAAAGGATTCACTTTAAGACTTCAATCTTTTGACCTTGTTTTTATCTCTTATTCTTTCTCAGACGAAAATGTTAATGTCGTAATTTAAACACTGATCTACTTTCAAACCCACATTATTACCAGAAATGTGTCACTATCACATCTTCAAACACCTTCTCGGTGGGCATTTACAGTTACGTGTTAAATGGTCCTTCTGACCACAATTAAAGCACTCTCTGTCGGCTCCAACTTACTGCACATCACTGAAGCAGTGTGTCCCATTCAGGAATGCAAACAGAGCTGATAAGCAGTTCTCTGTATTATTTTACAGTCCACCAGTGGCGGATTCAATCCCAATAGCCGAATCATAATCTTTATCATTATTATTGGCCGCACATCAATTTTCTTAAGCTGCATAAGTTGTTTGCACAAAGTTTTCATTTAACTTAAGTCATACTTGTCCAGGGAAATGATCCCTGACCCAGAATTTCCATTATAAAACAGACATCTTTTGCATCAATTACTTAATATCAACAAATATCCGACATTATTCATTATTGAGTTCCAGAATCTTTGGTCAAAGTTGTCTTTACATTTTACTAATTTGGTATTATCAGCAACAACACTGATTACAAGACAAGTATATATTTAACGTCCGGAAGCCGGGCTGAATAAGCAAACACTGTTGCTGTACTCCCAGCATATAGCTGGACCCTCAGTCACTCCTCAGATATTAAATACAGACATCGTCTACAATCATAAATACCAGGCTATATGCATTAGTTTTTTATAAAACTAAAATTTCCATAAATTCTGTCAGACATTTTATTTTCATCACATATAGGTTTCCACTATATGTCTTCTCAATCTTTCCCTACATGCCAGTTCCTTCTGTATCCTCTCCTTTCTTTTCCCTACATGCCAGTTCCTTCTGTATCCTCTCCTTTCTTTTCCCTACATGCCAGTTCCTTCATTATCTAACCAGTACATGATTGCTTGCTAACAATCCCCACACACACATATCTCACACACCAACCTTCTTGTTTTCCCTTCACTTCCCTCTTCCATCAAGTTTCTCACTTACAGTTCCACTCTATTTCTATCACTCTATCACTCTATTTCACACAGAAAGCCTTATTGATGCTGCTTGCTACTTCAATACTTAACATATAAATTTAAGTTCTATAGACATCTAATGTCATGCATCCATTTACTGGATGCATAAGTAAAACCCTATTTCTCTCTGCAGTTCGACCTTTTTTTTTTATCTTCCCCTTTAAGACAACAATCCATTGTTTGTCCACATTGCTTACACACGTTTGAACACAGCCATAACTCTTTGTTTCTCACTGCCCTGTTCAACTGATTCCCTCCCTGAGGAAATCATGGTATTTTCTCCGTTTTTTCAATGTCTAACATACATTTTCCCTCATAATATTTCCTCATTTGATAGAAAACCGGTGTGTCAAATTTGGCAATCTTGCTCTGAGATTTTCCCATACTGGCTGTTTCTGTTACTCTGTGGATTTCCCAGTTCGACGCTGCGTCTATTAATCTGATGGACGTCTCCACCAGATCTGATCCCTTTACCCCCAGACCAGACAGGGCGCACCCAGTGCTTTTCCTGACGGATCGATTAACTCCCAGTAAACTGCTACGTGAGTATCCCTCGATTTGCAAAATCGCCACCCCGTGGCGTGTTTTGCAAATACGCACCTCACGCAGTTAGCCCCACTGCATTAACCCTTGACCCGCCCGTAAGTCTCAACCGACCCCCAATTGACTGCCGTACGAAGCTCACTCGATTTGCAAAATCGCACCCCGTGACGTGTTTTGCAAATACGCACTTTCGCACAGTTTTAGCAGTGTTGTACCGGTGCTCTTGACTTACACCACAGAAACGAACAGACCCAGCCACTATGGTTTTACCCACAATTGAATAATATTTTAACCCAAAATAAAATATTTTAGCCGTCTCTTACCAGAGATGTCTTGGATTGCCACGGGTTCGTTCTCATTTGATTCCAGTGGAGCCTCTCCTGGCCCTGATAGCGGTCGGCCCCTCTCTCTGAAACTTACGAGGTAGAGCTGGAACTGCTCAGTCCAGGTGGCCAAACACCGTCCGCTCTCAGGTCCAGAAGGCACTTCCAAGGAATCCCACTCTTCTGACACCAAATTGTTGTGGCAAAACTTCTGTTAAACATCATCACTGCGTAAGAGACACTCAGAGTCAAATTAATTAAAAGAGAAGTATTTATTCTTGCAAGAATAGGCCCAGTCGCCAACACAGCAGTTACCCTGTGAAGTGAGTGACGCACACCAGGAAGACATGAGACAGCCTTTATACTCTTTTCAAGGTTCCTCCTCACAGCAGTTACCCTTTCACCCACTCAGATAAGGTCCCCACTGCTGTTCAGTTTCTACTAAAGACACAACCTGGCCCTGAAATAAACTAGCCAAATCTTGACCATTCCTAAGGTCAAGAGGTCCTGTCCCATATATTCCTGAAACGTCACGCACAAGCACGTACACACATATACTTTTACACATTGAATAGGTTCAATCCCTTATGATATCTGTTAGGAATAAATGACTATCAAAATTTCTACAACAGCTAATTTTAGTGTCTTTGTTTATCCCAAGGTTTTCCCGCAGCCTACCGGATCCAGGCCGTATCCAGATCTGACTAGGAGCTTTGCCTGGACCCGATGACAACGCAGTGCTGAAGTGCCAACTAGCCGCTCCCTATGGAGAATCCCTTTCCCACTCTACAGATAAAACGTTGTGATTCCGGTTCGCGTACCCACCCCGAAGTGATAAAATAAAACAAAATTCTGTATCAAATTACAGTTACTGTAAATCCGGCCTCTAGTTCATAAACGCCAGAGGAGAACTGGCCCCCGACTGAGCCTGGGTTCTCCCAAGTTTTTTTTTATTTTTTTTCTCTCCATTAGGTCACCTGTTGGAGTTTTAGGACACCAGTGGGTCACTTGATGGAGTTTTTCGGTTCCTTGCCACTGTTGCCTTTGGCTTGCGCAGTTGGGGATATTCAAATTAATTAACCAAGCATTAATACCATTGATCAGCCCTACCAAACGTGGATGTTTTTTTTCCACTAAGAAACAAACATTGTTATGTTATTTGATTGATATTGTGAAGCTGCTTTAATGCAATTTATATTGTGAAAAGCGCTATATAAATACACTTGACTTGACTTGACCTGAGAGTCTCTGTTACCATAAGGTAGTACCTGTCGATGTTCAGGACCTTTCGTGCTCTCTTGTGGAGGCCATATCCAGTCAGCTGCTTCCCACATGCAGGACAGAACAGTCTGAACTTCCACAAATGGTAGGGCATCCACACCAGAAGCCTGTGATTAAAAAAGCGATCTGGAGATGGAGCCTGGTGGTAGATGAGGGAACGGACGGGTGGCTCATAACAGAGCTTCAAGTCTGTCCTAAGTCTGCCAGAGTGAAAGATCGCAGAAGCAATCCACCTCTGATCCTGTGAGGGGATTGTCTGCCTCATTTTAGTGGGCAGCCAAAATGGATCTGGCTCGGATGCAGGAGCAGGTCCGGGCATAGAAGGGGCAACATGCTCCTCCTGATTCAAAAGCAATGAAAGATTAGAGATGTAATATTAAAACATTGTTTCTCTCAAGTTTGCATACAAGTAATTCTACAAAGGGGCATTAGGGGACATTTCATGTCCATTTATGATAATTATCCTATATTTTCTTCAAACAAAATTATATTTAAGGCAGATTTGAGAACTGGTTCTGAAATGATTTTAAAAAAAAATCACTGTATACATGGCTAAATGGAAAAAAATAACACTCGGATACATGTTTTACTTGAAGTTTAACATTCAATTTGTTTGTAATGGTTGACAAATTCACCAGGGAAACATAAACCAACAGTAATTTTTGTAATGTACCCCCCAATTTTTAGAATAAGCCACATGTACATGTACTTCACACACAGGAAGTAAGAGATGCCACAAAAAATAGATGGGCACTCACCAAGGATGTAAGAGTCGGACTAGCTGCAGAAGGAGGTCTGGCTTCAGGAGACGGACTGGCTGAAGGAGGTCTGGCTGCAGGAGACAGACTGGCTGAAGGAGGTCTGGCTGCAGAAGGAAGTCTGGCTGCAGGAGACAGACTGGCTGAAGGAGGTCTGGCTGCAGAAGGAGGTCTGGCTGCAGGAGACAGACTGGCTGAAGGAGGTCTGGTTGCAGAAGGAGGTCTGGCTGCAGGAGACAGACTGGCTGAAGGAGGTCTGGCTGCAGAAGGAGGTCTGGCTGCAGGAGACAGACTGGCTGCAGGAGACAGACTGGCTGAAGGGGGTCTGGCTGCAGAAGGAGGTCTGGCTGCAGAAGGAGGTCTGGCTGCAGGAGACAGACTGGCTGAAGGGGGTCTGGCTGAAGAAGGAGAAGGCTGCCGGTTGAATGGTTGAATGAGAAGGACTGGATGAAGGTGAAAGACTGGGTCTGGCTGAAGGAGGTGGACTGTGTCTACCAGGCTATAAAGATACATATTGTACATTATCAAGAAACATAATAATGATAATGATGATGAAACATATTAAGGTCTTTTTAAATTACCTGAATCCGCCTTTGTACATTTAGGTTGGGTTTGGCTGCTGAACTAATGGATCCCCCAAATCGTGGCTTTGTAAACTAAAAGAAGGAGATTATTGAACAGACTGACATTCATGTAATATCATACATGCATTGGACATTTGATGATATGAATTCCCTATTGAAGAATACACAAATAATCTTCCAGCCTACCAATAAAAGGCATTGGGAAATTCCAGAGATCATTGCTTGTGGAGGAGGTAATCTACTCAAATATTAAAATAATGTTTTACCATTGATAAGTTAAGTGCAGGTCGTGTAAAGGCTGAGGTAGAGGTTGGGACAGCGGTAGGAGTGGATGCAGGTGGAGCACTTGTGGTCTGGTAAAAGAACAATCAAGAATGAGGAAAACAGGTTGTATTCATCTTTCATTCGTGGTACATTTTACCGATCTAATTACACACAGGCATGCCAAAATCTAACATTCACAGACATTTATACATTTAATCAGGACAATCGGTCCCTGTACACCAGCAAGAGTCTGAGAGCAGAAACAGCAAGGAGAAGCTGTATAAATATAAATATAACACCCAATAAAAATAAAATCAATACTAACTGGTCTCTTTGGCAATTTTTAAAATCCAAATCATTTCTACATGTTTTTGTTTGCTTGTGTTTTTATATCTGTAATGAGGTCATAAATAAAACCTGTGTTTCGTAATCTGTGGATACGTCTGTTTCGATATTTGGAGAAATACACACAGTGGGCACAAATTAATTATTGTCACGGTGTGGGTTTTGTGTTTGCGTATCTTGTTCTTGTCTGTCATGTGTTCCCCTGTCCTTTCATGTTTCAGCTGTTCCCTGTTTTGTTGATTAGTCTACCCATGTGTTTCTGATTAGCCACGCCCCCATGTTATCTTGTTTAGCTTGTTTGCCTGTCTTTTTATACCTCTGTGTTTCAGTTGTGGTTTGTCGGTCGTTGTACTTGCTTTAGTGTTCCTTGTTTCTCCTGTTATTTTGATTAAATATGCTGCACTTGGATTCTCTCTCTGCTTCGTCCTTCCGGCATCGTAACAATTATATTCACATTATATATGTTTTTTATTTATTTACAATTATACACTAATTAATGGAGCCGAACTGCAAATCGCAGATGAAATTGTAGTTGACTGTCTAATTCTAAGATGCAAACAAATATATATATATATATATATATATATATATATATATACATATATATATATACATATATATACTGTCTAATTCTAAGATGCAAACATATATATATATGTTTGCAGCTTAGAATTAGACAGTCAATTACATGGATATATTAATCCATGTAATTGATCCTAAATTAATCCTAACATAAATATTATTGATATGGTTCATAGGTTCTGCTGACACATCAACTTTGTTTGAGGTATGATTTAAAAGCTTTATACAAAATACTTTTTTGAATAAATGAGCAAAACCCAAAGCCTATCAGAAATTGTCTCTGCCTATTTAATCGTTGGAGGAGCTATGGGACTAGATATAGCCGACATTGTTATCCACGGTAAAATGTGGTATCACTTTATCAAGCTTTATAAATTAAAAGCAAAATTATAAAGACTATTGCTGCATCCCACAGAAGTGAACTTTGAAGGCATTTGAGTCAAAAATATGATTGTGTGGTCCTACAGTGAAGAAAGATGTAAGAGATGATAACCTGAAAGTCTGAAATGTATACCTTAGCCTGATGGAATCCACAAAGGCATTTCTGTGGTTCACCAAAAAGTGTTGCCTGACGACGAACCTGCATTGGACATTTATCTATCTGTACAAATAAAGACCTCAAAGTTATGTTAAATCAGTTTTAGCATGTTTTCTCATTAACTTTTGTCATTACATACCCTTTGAAAGAGGTCAAACCATTTCTTCTGGCGTGGGGCAGGTCTGTTGCCATCTTCCGAGGGCCAAACCCCTGTGCTGGCAAACCGCCGCAGACGGGACATCCACTCATCGTCCCCCATGGCCTTGTGTGACTTTTTAGACATCTCTGGAACATTTGAAACCTGTTTAGTCTTTTTAGCTAAAACATAAATTACAAATGATGTATTACTAACGCTTGACTACTTATTACTGTATTTGATACAGTACTACTATAATTAAACACTAAACAATAACATACCAGAATCATGATCGATATTGACATTTTTAAACACCTTAAAGAACACTGAAAGGTAAAAATCCATGAAAATATTATTGTTGTTAATGTAATTCATCATTGGAGACAATAACATGAGAAGTGCTGCAGTATACTACATCAAGACTGATCATGACACTAAACAACTTTACATTTTAACATGCAAATTAAAATATGTTGTTAATGTAGATTTTAGTTTATCAAAAAATAGTGTAATAGAAAAGTGCTGCAATATACTAGCTCATCAAGATAAATAGATCATAACATTAAAAAGTACCTTAATGCAGCATAACATACAAGAAAAAGTTAGCAATATATGAAAAATATGTTGCTGATGTTAATGTAGTTCATCAAAACATTAAGATGAAATGCTGAGGTTGCCAGCAGATCAAGATCGCGATAGATCATAACAATAAACACCTTAATGGTTCATAAAATACGAGAAGAAAATGAAATATGTATTAGTATAATGTTGTTAATGTAGTTTATCTTACTTGTTGACATTCGATGAATGAACGGCAATACTTCGGCGCGGGTATACCTGAGAATAAAAAAGAGCCCGTCTCTCCACGGCGCCTGAAAGATGAAGATTCGACGCGTGATTGGCCAAAGAATCCTCTCAAAGATGAAGCCAGAGAACGCCATTGGCTCAGCAAAGATGGAGATCCGAAGCGTGATTGGCCAAGGAACTCTGACAAAGATGAAGCCCGATAACGCCATTCGCCAGGCAAAGATGAATATACGACGCGTGATTGGCCGAGAAACTCTGACAAAGATGAAGTCCGAGAATGCCATTCGCTCAACAATGATGGAATGCTCGCGCTTGATTGGCTGTTGTGAAACAGCCGCACGGCTGTCAGGTACCGCCATCGAAGGCACACTGGTCAGGGACAGAACCTCAAACTGTCAGGTTGCTGAAGCTCCGCCACTGGCTAAAAGTGCTATTGGCACTGACACACGTGCTGGCTGTTTCGATATGTGAAGGAAATGCAAAAGATGCAGAGCGAGCCAGCCAAAGGCCTAGTGTATAGGATTTGACACTCTCACCGCCGTGGCCTGGGTTCGATTCTCGGTCAGGGAATGAGCTTTTAACCTCCATCGGCGGTCGTGATTAAAAAATGGCGGACTAAGAACTCAAGCGTAGTAACTCAATACTGTCATGCAATGCATTACATGACAGTATTCATGCAATGCATTTGAAAAGACGCATGGCATTGTATGGTAACCGTTATCTCACTGACAAAGAAGCCTATTGTTGGACTGTCAAATTTTAATATTAATCTACCAATCCAATATTAATAATATCAAAAACGATGGGCCAATAAAACAAAATAATAAAACGGCTATGGGCTGACAGCAAAGCAAAAGATGCAGAGCGAGCAAGACAGGAAGCTAGAACCTTCTGATCCATAGTCAGACGCGTTGTCCATTGCGCCACTGGCCCACTGGTCCGATGTCCTTGAGCTTACTCGGGACCTGTTGCTGTTCAACTGGGCAGAGGCAATTCATGACATCTATTTTTCCTCATGCCATTAACAGGAATGGAGCCACCGTCAGGAAGGGGTCAGATGAGGGGCCTGCTATAATAACCTTCGAGATGGGTTGCATTGTTTTCATGGCAAGTTGTGGTGTTGTTAGGATATTCCTACAGAGCCTGTGACAGTTTCTCAGCAGAAGAACTGAGATCCAGTGTCAGAGACATCTCCTCTCCTGGAGAAAAACACAAGCCTTAGTGGTCTTGCTTAAAAATCTGGTAGAGGCCCACAGTCAGGCTTGAGGGGCAGGAATCAACAGAACTTCAATGGTGGTCTAGTGGCTAGGATTCGGCGCTCTCACCACCGCGGCCCTGGTTTGATTCCCGGTCAGGGAATGAGCTTTTACCCTCCATCGGTGGTCGTGATTGCAAAATGACGGACTACGAACTGAAGTGCTGACGGCCTCTTCGAGAAGCACGGCCAAGGAAATGTTTGCGTGTGAAAAAGATCTCCTTCGAGCCAGAGTCGAACCAGCTACCTAAGGATTGCTATTCATGCTATTCATTGCTTTCATCAGTATTCATGCAATGCATTTGAAAAGACGCATGGCATTGTATGGTAACCGTTATCCCACTGACAAGGAAGCCTATTGTTGGACTCTCAAATTTTAATATTAATCTACCCATCCAATATTAATAATATAAAAAACGATGGGCCGGTAAAACGAAATAATAAAACGTCTATGGGCTGACAGCGAAGCAAATGATGCAGAGCGAGCAAGCAAGGAATTGAACGGTAGAATCTTCTGATACATAGTCAGACGCGTTGTCCATTGCGACTACGAACTCAAGCGCTGACGGCCTCTTCGAGAAGCGCGGCCAAGGAAATGTTTGCGTGTGAAAAAGATCTCCTTCGAGCCGAAGTCGAACCAGCGACCTAAGGATTGCTAACTTGCCACCTACAGTCCTCCGCTCTACCAGCTGAGCTATCGAAGGCTCACTGGTCAGGGACAGAACCTCAAACTGTCAGGTTGCATAAGCTCCACCGCTGGCTAAAAATGCTATTGGCACCGACACACATGCTGGCTGTTTCGATAAGTGAAGCAAAGACAACCCCAACTTCCCATACCGGGAGTCGAACCCTGGCTACCCGGCTGAAAACCAGGAGTCCTGACCGTTAGACCACATGGGATCTTCCTTCTGCCTGGAGCAGGCCCGTTGGCTTTTAGTGTGTGACCGCCCCCTTTAAGAACATGAGAACGATCCAAAGGGATTGTTTACTGAATTCAATTTCATCAGGCTCACCGGAGGGAGCTCTCATTTGCCTCGCCCAGTGGGTTCAGTTTCCTCCCATTCCTGTGATGGTATAATGGACACTATAAACTGGTCGTAAAGCAGGGTGCTTGTGACAGTATTCATGCAATGCATTTGAAAAGATGCATGGCATTGTATGGCAACCCTTGTCGCACTGAAAAGAAGCCTATTGTTGGACAGAAAAATTTTAATTTAAATCTACCAATCCAATATTAATAATAACAAAAACTATGGGCCAATAAAACGAATTAATAAAACGGCTATGGGCTGACAGCGAAGCAAAAGATTAAGAGACCATATGAGATCTTCCTTCCGCCTGGAGCAGGCCCTTTGGCTTTTAGTGTGTGACCGCCCCCTTGAAGAACATGGGAACGATCCAAAGAAATTGTTTACTGAATTCAATTTCATCAGGCTCACCGGAGGGAGCTCTTATTTGCCTCGCCCAGTGGGTTCAGTTTCCTCCCATTCCTGTGATGGTATAATGGACACTATAAACTGGTCGTAAAGCAAGGTCCTTGTGACAGTATTCATGCAATGCATTTGAAAAGACGCATGGCATTGTATGGTAACCGTTATCCCACTGACAAAGAAGCCTATTGTTGGACTGTCAAATTTTAATATTAATCTACCAATCCAATATTAATAATAACAAAAACTAGGGGCCAATAAAACGAAATAATAAAACGTCTATGGGCTGACAGCGAAGCAAATGATGCAGAGCGAGCAAGCCAGGAATTTAAGCTAAAATCTCCTGATCCATAGTCAGACGCGTTGTCCATTGCGACTACGAACTCAAGCGCTGACGGCCTCTTCGAGAAGCGCGGTCAAGGAAATGTTTGCGTGTGAAAAAGATCTCCTTCGAGCCGGAGTCGAACCAGCGACCTAAGGATTGCTAACTTGCCACCTTCAGTCCTCCGCTCTACCAGCTGAGCTATCGAAGGCTCACTGGTCAGGGACAGAACCTCAAACTGGCAGGTTGCTGAAGCTCCACCGCTGGCTAAAAGTGCTATTGGCACTGACACACGTGCTGGCTGTTTTGATAAGTGAAGCAAAGACAACCCCAACTTCCCATATCGGGAGTCAAAATCGGGCCACCTGGGTGAGAACCAAGAATCCTGACCGCTAGACCATATGGGATCTTCCTTCCGCCTGGAGCAGGCCCGTTGGCTTTTAGTGTGTGACCGCCCCCTTTAAGAACATAGGAATGATCCGAAGGGATTGTTTACTGAATTCAATTTCATCAGGCTCACCGGAGGGAGCTCTCATTTGCCTCGCCCAGTGGGTTCAGTTTCCTCCCATTCCTGTGATGGTATAATGGACACTATAAACTGGTCATAAAGCAAGGTCCTTGTGACAGTATTCATGCAATGCATTTGAAAAGACGCATGGCATTGTATGGTAACCGTTATCCCACTGACAAAGAAGCCTATTGTTGGACTGTCAAATTTTAATATTAATCTACCAATCCAATATTAATAATATCAAAAACGATGGGCCAATAAAACGAAAATAATAAAACGGCTATGGGCTGACAGCGAAGCAAAAGATGCAGAGCGAGCAAGCCAGGAATTGAAGCTAGAATTTCCTGATCCATAGTCAGACGCTTTGTCCATTGCGACTACGAACTCAAGTGCTGACGGCCTCTACGAGAAGCACGGCAAAGGAAATTTTTGCGTGTGAAAAAGATCTCCTTCGAGCCGGAGTCGAACCAGCGACCTAAGGATTGCTAACTCGCCACCTACAGTCCTCCGCTCTACCAGCCGAGCTATCAAAGGCTCACTGGTCAGGGACAGAACCTCAAACTGTCATGCTGCTGAAGCTCCACCGCTGGCTAAATGTGCTATTGGTACTGACACACATGCTAGCTGTTTTGATAAGTGAAGCAAAGACAACCCCAACTTCCCATATCGGGAGTCAAAATCGGGCCACATGGGTGAGAACCAAGAATCCTGACCGCTAGACCATATGGGATCTTCCTTCCGCCTGGAGCAGGCCCGTTGGCTTTTAGTGTGTGACGGCCCCCTTTAAGAACATGGGAATGATTCGAAGGGATTGTTTACTGAATTCAGTTTCATCAGGCTCACCGGAGGGAGCTCTCATTTGCCTCGCCCAGTGGGTTTAGTTTCCTCCCATTCCTGTGATGGTATAATGGACACTATAAACTGGTCATAAAGCAAGGTCCTTGTGACAGTATTCATGCAATGCATTTGAAAAGACGCATGGCATTGTATGGTAACCGTTATCCCACTGACAAAGAAGCCTATTGTTGGACTGTCAAATTTTAATATTAATCTACCAATCCAATATTAATAATATCAAAAACGATGGGCCAATAAAACGAAATAATAAAACGTCTATGGGCTGACAGCGAAGCAAATGATGCAGAGCGAGCAAGCCAGGAATTGAAGCTAGAATCTCCTGATCCAGAGTCAGACGCGTTGTCCATTGCGACTACGAACTCAAGCACTGACGGCCTCTTCGGGAAGCGCGGCCAAGGAAATGTTTGCGTGTGAAAAAGATCTCCTTCGAGCCGGAGTCGAACCAGCGACTTAAGGATTGTTAACTTGCCACCTTCAGTCCTCCGCTCTACCAGCTGAGCTATCGAAGGCTCTCTGGTTAGGGACAGAACCTCAAACTGTCAGGTTGCTGAAGCTCCACCGCTAGCTAATACTGCTATTGGCACCGACACACATGCTGGCTGTTTCTATAAGTGAAGCAAAGACAACCCCAACTTCCCATACCGGGAGTCGAACCCGGGCCGCCTGGGTGAAAACCAGGAATCCTGACCGCTAAACCATATGGGATCTTACTTCTGCATGGAGCAGGCCCGTTGGCTTTTAGTGTGTGACGGCCCCCTTTAAGAACATGGGAATGATCCGAAGGGATTGGCGGCGTTCGGAATCGCATACTCAATGAGTAGGTACTTAATTTCAATGAGTACTTACTTAACGAGCGCTAAAAGAGTAGGTACTTAATGGCCAAATCTCGTTAAGTATGAATGCGATCCGGACATCATCCGCCATGTTGACGTTATCATGTGACCTACGATGCGTTATCACACTTAAACGATATGAACGAAACATTTAATTCATCTATCTGTAAATATCTTGATATTGATGAAACAATTGCTCATTTTGTGGTATTGTTGAAGAAACAGCTGACCATTTATTTTGTGAATACATTTAGGGTTGATTTAAGTTGTTATATTTTAAACCCTAATGTGACCCACAGTTTTATCCTTTTAACGATATTTTTTATTTATTAAGAAACCCCAAAATCGTCATCCCCTGAATATGTTGTTAATTTCTTTATTGTATACCCAAAAAGTTTCTCCTTTAAGTTTTCCTCTTTTTCTTGATGAATTTACCTCTCGTTTCATCCCTCAGACTTATAACAAAAAAATTTTTATGTGTTATGAAGAACTATTTAAAGATTGCCTTGTTATTGTTCTTTTGTCCTGTGTATAAATATAATATTATGATGTACACAAACCAATGATCTTTATGTTTTCTGTTTTGTCATTATGATTGTTCATTGTTAGATACAACTATGGTATCTTTCCATGATCTTTATGTAATAAGTTTAAATGATATGATCTACAGGTGCGCTAACTCTTCATAACATCAGTAACTCGACAGCACAACCCAGAACAGTTTTCCTCTCCGTGTGTAATGTCTGCACACAGGAGACGGGCCGTTGCTCGAAGATCTCTCTTTGGAGAAAACTGTTGATTTTATACTCGAAAAATGTAAGTATCGCTCCTTAAAAATGAATATTACCGAAGAATGCAATTGCATTGTTAGCCCACCCCAAAATGTAAACAAAATAATAATATTAAATGATGACCAATACTTAATTATATTACTTTTTTTATATACTAAAAATTATATAATTTAATAAAACAATCTAAATGTAATTTGTTTTGTCATATGACAGTTATGAATGAATACACACTAGATAAATGCAGTGAAACATCTCAAATGTCAGTCAAGCAATGAATTAATGCATACATTAATTAATTATATTTTATATACTGACAACAATAAGAAACATGAATAAATGAGAAAAAGACCAAATAAAAGTAACCATCACAATAAAGAAATGCATATACAAGTCAACAACACATGAAACAAAGCTTTATTCAAACTCCAAGTATGTATTTACAGGCGCTGAACCTCACATACCCTACTGCCATCTCAACACAGCGCTTCCCATTCTGTGGCTTTATCCTGATCCAGAGGTGAGCCGTGCCTTCGTGCCAGAGCGCTGCGCTTCACAATCTGAGGAAATAAGGGCAGTGTGGAGTGATGGAGGAGTTCATACGGGCAGATGGAATGATGGAGGGTCTCATAAGGGCAGATGGAGTGATGGAGGATCTCATAAGGGCAGGTGGAGTGATGGAGGAACTCATAAGGGCAGATGGAGTGATGGAGGAGCTCATACGGGCAGATGGAGTGATGGAGGAGCTCATAGGGGCAGATGGAGTGATGGAGGGTCTCATAAGGGCAGATGGAGTGATGGAGGGTCTCATAAGGGCAGATGGAGTGATGGAGGAGCTCATAAGGGCCGATGGAGTGATGGAGGGTCTCATAAGGGCAGATGGAGTGATGGAGGGCCTCATAAGGGCCGATGGAGTGATGGAGGATCTCATAAGGGCAGATGGAGTGATTGAGGGACTCATCCAGGAGCTGGGCTCCTCTCCTCAGTGCTCACACCAGTCTGCAGACATTTCAGATCCTACAAAAATGCACAAACATTATACAAAAGCAGTCATTTTAACAGCACAATGTAATTTGATTTATGTATTAAAAGTAACAAAAATGACCTTACTTTATATTTGAGTAAAATCCCTTAAACCTTTTTTTCCCAACAAATGCTACATCCTCTTTCCTCGCAGGTCCTGCTCCACCACAACAGCTCTGCAGCAAATGCACACAAATCAAGAATCAGAAAAGTGTTGTAATTTCTCAGTTTGAAACTTCAATAATTCAAATAAACTACAACTTAGTAGTATACTCACTCAAAGCCTTTGATCACAGGCCTTCAGCATCATCAGCCTCTCTCCACCGGATACACACACGCGTGTTCTTCTGTCCCTGGAACATCCAGACAAGACTCACGTTACCTCTGTGATTTATGAGCTCAATACTACATTTACATGTTGAGGTTGTTGCTAATAAATAGCTTTTTATCCATCATAAATGTTCAACAATTTTTCAACAGTGCTAATGGATAAATGAAATAGATTACTTATGTTTAGTTACTTTATGTAAAATGCATTAAACTAATAAAAACAGTGTTAACAACAGTGAATTCTCCTAAACAATAATACACACACGTCACTCAGATGTCTATTTCATATCAGTTACACGTAGTAATCTTGCCAGATTTTGAATAAATATTTAGTAATGGTATTTCAGATGTATACGGTTTAAAATGTATGCAAATACAGTTTAAAGACGTATGTGTCCTTATGGAGCTCCTCTATCCAATAAAATGTGATTTACGGCAAAATCACAAATTTACCATATTATATAGTGTCTTTGCACCTTCAACAGTTCAACAATTTACTGTACAGAAAGTTAGTTCAACACATGCGATTTGGTTTGTATTTGTAATACTCACATTTGAAAACACTCTCGTCCACCCTTTCCGTCATGTTTGAGTATGAAATATCTACTTCTTCTTGTTCTTTTTTATATCGTATCCTCTCGCGTGGCCTCCTGGGATAGATGAGTACAAGCTGAAAAACACTCAAATGTCTGGGCGAAAGCAGGAGATCATCCGGGAACTTCTCGCCTACTCTTTTAGGAATACTGATGTTTCGAACGTACTGCTTCCCTCACGTACTGTTTTCGCCTACTATATAGTAGGAAAGTAGGCATATTCGAACGCATTATTGTCCAAATCTCGCGATAATTAGTACGTCAACCAGGTAATTCTCGCCTACTCTTTTATGAATACTGAGGATTCGAACGTACTTTTTCGCTCGCCTACTCTTTTCGCCTAATATATAGTAGGGAAGTATGCGATTCCGAACGCAGCCATTGTTTACTGAATTCAATTTCATCAGGCTCACCGGAGGGAGCTCTCATTTGCCTCGCCCAGTGGGTTCAGTTTCGTCCCATTCCTGTGATGGTTTAATGGACACTATAAACTGGTCGTAAAGCAAGGTCCTTGTGACAGTATTCATGCCATGCATTTGAAAAGACGCATGTTATTGTATGGTAACCGTTATCCCACTGACAAAGAAGCCTATTGTTGGACTGTCAAATTTTAATATTAATCTACCAATCCAATATTAATAATAACAAAAACTATGGGCCAATAAAACGAAATAATAAAACGTCTATGGGCTGACAGCGAAGCAAATGATGCAGAGGGAGCAAGCCAGGAATTGAAGCTAGAATCTCCTGATCCATAGTCAGACGGGTTGTCAATTGCGCCACTGGCCCACTGGTCCGGAGTCCTTGAGCTTACTCGGGACCTGTTGCTGTTCGACTGGGCAGAGGCCTTTCATGACATCTACTTTTCCTCATGCCATTAACAGGCCTGGAGCCATCGTCAGGAAGGGGTCAGATGAGGGGCCTGCTATAATAACCTTCGAGATGGGTTGCATTGTTTTCATGGCAAGTTGTGGTGTTGTTGGGATATTCCAACAGAGCCTGTGACAGTTTCTCAGCAGAAGAACTGGGATCCAGTGTCAGAGACGTCTCCTCTCCTGGAGAAAAACACAAGCCTTAGTGGTCTTGCTTCAAAATCTGGTAGAGGCCCACAGCCAGGCTTGAGGGGCAGGAATCAACAGAACTTCCCTGGTAGTCTAGTGGTTAGGATTGGGCGCTCTCACCGCCGCGGCCCGGGTTGGATTCTCGGTCACGGAATGAGCTTTTACCCTCCATCGGTGGTCGTGATTGCAAAATGTCGGACTACGAAATGAAGTGCAGACGGCCTCTTCGAGAAGGACGGTCAAGGAAATGTTTGCGTGTGAAAAAGATCTCCTTCGAGCCGGCAACCTAAGGATTGCTAACTTGCCACCATCAGTCCTCCGCTCTACCAGCTGAGCTATCGAAGGCTCACTGGTCAGGGACAGAACCTCAAAGTTTCAGGTTGCTGAATGTCGCTAGCTAATAGTGCTATTGGCACCGACACACATGCTGGCTGTTTCGATAAGTGAAGCAAAGACAACCTCAACTTCCCATACCGGGAGTCGAACCCGGGCCGCCTGGGTGAAAACCAGGAATCCTGACCGCTAGACCATATGGGATCTTCCTTCTGCCTGGAGCAGGCCCGTTGGCTTTTTGTGTGTGACCACCCCCTTTAAGAACATGAGAACGATCCAAAGGGATTGTTTACTGAATTCAATTTCATCAGGCTCACCGGAGGGAGCTCTCATTTGCCTCGCCCAGTGGGTTCAGTTTCCTCCCATTCCTGTGATGGTATAATGGACACTATAAACTGGTCGTAAAGCAGGGTCCTTGTGACAGTATTCATGCAATGCATTTGAAAAGAAGCATGGCATTGTATGGTAACCGTTATCCCACTGACAAAGAAGC
This sequence comes from Meda fulgida, assembly GCA_030578275.1. NCBI lineage: Eukaryota > Metazoa > Chordata > Actinopteri > Cypriniformes > Leuciscidae > Meda > Meda fulgida. Next base: position 4,204,402 of record JAROOJ010000031.1, read on the forward strand.
CTATTGTTGGACTTTCAAATTTTAATATTAATCTACCAATCCAATATTAATAATATCAAAAACGATGGGCCAATAAAACGAAATAATAAAACGGCTATGGGCTGACAGCGAAGTAAAAGGTGCAGTGCGAGCAAGCCAGGAATTGAAGCTAAAATCTCCTGATCCATAGTCAGACGCGTTGTCCATTGCGACTACGAACTCAAGTGCTGACGGCCTCTTCGAGAAGCACGGCCAAGGAAATGTTTGCGTGTGAAAAAGATCTCCTTCGAGCCGGAGTCGAACCAGCGACCTAAGGATTGCTAACCTGCCACCTACAGTCCTCCGCTCTACCAGCTGACCTATCGAAGGCTCACTGGTCAGCGACAGAACCTCAAACTTTCAGGTTGCTGAAGCTCCACCGCTGGCTAAAAGTGCTATTGGCACTGACACACATGCTGGCTGTTTTGATAAGTGAAGCAAAGACAATCCCAACTTCCCATACCGGGAGAAGAACCCAGGCCTCCTGGGTGAAACCCAGGAATCCTGACCGCTAGACCATATGGGATCTTCCTTCTGCCTGGAGCAGGCCCGTTGGCTTTTAGTGTGTGACCACCCCCTTTAAGAACATGAGAACGATCCAAAGGGATTGTTTACTGAATTCAATTTCATCAGGCTCACCGGAGGGAGCTCTCATTTGCCTCGCCCAGTGGGTTCAGTTTCCTCCCATTCCTGTGATGGTATAATGGACACTATAAACTGGTCGTAAAGCAGGGTCCTTGTGACAGTATTCATGCAATGCATTTGAAAAGATGCATGGCATTGTATGGCAACCGTTATCCCACTGAAAAGAAGATTGCATTGTTTTCATGGCAAGTTGTGGTGTTGTTAGGATATTCCAACAGAGCCTGTGACAGTTTCTCAGCAGAAGAACTGGGATCCAGAGTCAGAGACGTCTCCTCTCCTGGAGAAAAACACAAGCCTTAGTGGTCTTGCTTCAAAATCTGGTAGAGGCCCACAGCCAGGCTTGAGGGGCAGGAATGAACAGAACATCCCTGGTAGTCTAGTGGTTAGGATTCGGCGCTCTCACCGCCGCCGCCTGGGTTCGATTCCCAGTCAGGGAATGAGCTTTTACCCTCCATCGGTGGTCGTGATTGCAAAATGGCGGACTGAAGTGCAGACGGCCTCTTCGAGAAGCACGGTCAAGGAAATGTTTGCATGTGAAAAAGATCTCCTTCCAGCCGGAGTCGAACCATTGACCTAAGGATTGCTGACTTCCCACCTACAGTCCTCCGCTCTACGAGCTGAGCTATCGAAGGCAGACGGGTCAGGGCAGAACCTCAAAGCTTCAGGTTGCTGAAGCTCCGCCACTGGCTAAAAGTGCTATTGGCACTGAAACACGTGCTGGCTGTTTCGATAAGTGAAGCAAAGGTAAAAGATGGAGAGCGAGCCAGCCAAAGGTCTAGTGTTTAGGATTTCACACTGTCACCGCCGTAGCCCGGGTTCGATTCTCGGTCACGGAATGAACTTTTACCCTTTATGGCGGTCGTTATTGCAAATTGGCGGACTACGAACTCAAGCGTAGTAACTCAATACTGTCATGCAATAAATTGCATGAGAGTATTCATGCAATGCATTTGAAAAGACGCCAGGCATTGTATGGTAACCGTTATCCCACTGACAAAGAAGCCTATTGTTGGACTGTCAAATTTTAATATTAATCTACCAATCCAATATTAATAATATCAAAAACCATGGGCCAATAAAACGAAATAATAAAACGGCTATGGGCTGACAGCGAAGCAAAAGATGAAGAGCGAGCAAGCCAGGAATTGAAGCTAGAATCTCCTGATCCATAGACAGACGCTTTGTCCATTACGACTACGAACTCAAGCGCTGACGGCCTCTTCGAGAAGCGCGGCCAAGGAAATGTTTGCGTGTGAAAAAGATCTCCTTCGAGCCGGAGTGTAACCAGCGACCTAAGGATTGCTAACTTGCCACCTACAGTCCTCCGCTCTACCAGCTGAGCTATCGAAGGCTCACTGGTCAGGGACAGAACCTCAAACTGTCAGGTTGCTGAAGCTCCACCGCTGGCTAAAAGTGCTATTGGCACTGACACACGTGCTGGCTGTTTTGATAAGGGAAGCAAAGACAACCCCAACTTCCCATATCGGGAGTCGAAATCGGGCCACCTGGGTGAGAACCAAGAATCCTGACCGCTAGACCATATGGGATCTTCCTTCCGCCTGGAGAAGGCCCGTTGGCTTTTAGTGTGTGACGGCCCCCTTTAAGAACATGGGAATGATCCAAAGGGATTGTTTACTGAATTCAATTTCATCAGGCTCACCGAAGGGAGCTCTCATTTGCCTCGCCCAGTGGGTTCAGTTTCCTCCCATTCCTATGATGGTATAATGGACACTATAAACTGGTCGTAAAGCAAGGTCCTTGTGACAGTATTCATGCCATGCATTTGAAAAGACGCATAGCATTGTATGGTAACCGTTATCCCACTGAAAAAGAAGCCTATTGTTGGACTGTCAAATTTTAATATTAATCTACCAATCCAATATTAATAATAACAAAAACTATGGGCCAATAAAACGAAATAATAAAACGTCTATGGGCTGACAGCGAAGCAAATGATGCAGAGCGAGCAAGCCAGGAATTGAAGCTAGAATCTCCTGATCCATAGTCAGACGCGTTGTCCATTGCGACTACGAACTCAAGCGCTGACGGCCTCTTCGAGAAGCACGACCAAGGAAATGTTTGCGTGTGAAAAAGAACTCCTTCGAGCCGGAGTCGAACCAGCGACCTAAGGATTGCTAACTTGCCACCAACAGTCCTCCGCTCTACCAGCCAAGCTATCGAAGGCTCACTGGTCAGGGACAGAACCTCAAACTGTCACGTTGCTGAAGCTCCACCGCTGGCTAAAAGTGCTATTGGCACTGACACACGTGCTGGCTGTTTTGATAAGTGAAGCAAAGACAACCCCAACTTCCCATATCGGGAGTCGAAATCGGGCCACCTGGGTGAGAACCAAGAATCCTGACCCCTAGACCATATGGGATCTTCCTTCTGCCTGGAGCAGGCCCGTTGGCTTTTTGTGTGTGACCACCCCCTTTAAGAACATGAGAACGATCCAAAGGGATTGTTTACTGAATTCAATTTCATCAGGCTCACCGGAGGGAGCTCTCATTTGCCTCGCCCAGTGGGTTCAGTTTCCTCCCATTCCTGTGATGGTATAATGGACACTATAAACTGGTCGTAAAGCAGGGTCCTTGTGACAGTATTCATGCAATGCATTTGAAAAGAAGCATGGCATTGTATGGTAACCGTTATCCCACTGACAAAGAAGCCTATTGTTGGACTTTCAAATTTTAATATGAATCTACCAATCCAATATTAATAATATCAAAAACGATGGGCCAATAAAACGAAATAATAAAACGGCTATGGGCTGACAGCGAAGTAAAAGATGCAGTGCGAGCAAGCCAGGAATTGAAGCTAAAATCTCCTGATCCATAGTCAGACGCGTTGTCCATTGCGACTACGAACTCAAGTGCTGACGGCCTCTTCGAGAAGCACGGCCAAGGAAATGTTTGCGTGTGAAAAAGATCTCCTTCGAGCCGGAGTCGAACCAGCGACCTAAGGATTGCTAACCTGCCACCTACAGTCCTCCGCTCTACCAGCTGACCTATCGAAGGCTCACTGGTCAGCGACAGAACCTCAAACTTTCAGGTTGCTGAAGCTCCACCGCTGGCTAAAAGTGCTATTGGCACTGACACACATGCTGGCTGTTTTGATAAGTGAAGCAAAGACAAGGCCAACTTCCCATACCGGGAGAAGAACCCAGGCCACCTGGATGAAACCCAGGAATCCTAACCGCTAGACCATATGGGATCTTCCTTCTGCCTGGAGCAGGCCCGTTGGCTTTTAGTGTGTGACCACCCCCTTTAAGAACATGAGAACGATCCAAAGGGATTGTTTACTGAATTCAATTTCATCAGGCTCACCGGAGGGAGCTCTCATTTGCCTCGCCCAGTGGGTTTAGTTTCCTCCCATTCCTGTGATCGTATAATGGACACTATAAACTGGTCGTAAAGCAGGGTCCTTGTGACAGTATTCATGCAATGCATTTGAAAAGATGCATGGCATTGTATGGCAACCGTTATCCCACTGAAAAGAAGATTGCATTGTTTTCATGGCAAGTTGTGGTGTTGTTAGGATATTCCAACAGAGCCTGTGACAGTTTCTCAGCAGAAGAACTGGGATCCAGAGTCAGAGACGTCTCCTCTCCTGGAGAAAAACACAAGCCTTAGTGGTCTTGCTTCAAAATCTGGTAGAGGCCCAGAGCCAGGCTTGAGGGGCAGGAAACAACAGAATTTCCCTGGTAGTCTAGTGGTTAGGATTCGGCGCTCTCACCGCCGCGGCCTGGGTTCTATTCCCGGTCAGGGAATGAGCTTTTACCCTCCATCGGTGGTCGTGATTGCAAAATGGCGGACTACGAACTGAAGTGCAGACGGCCTCTTCGAGAAGCACGGTCAAGGAAATGTTTGCGTGTGAAAAAGATCTCCTACGAGCTGAGCTATCGAAGGCACACGGGTCATGGCAGAACCTCAAAGGTTCAGGTTGCTGAAGCTCCGCCACTGGCTAAAAGTGCTATTGGCACTGAAACACGTGCTGGCTGTTTCGATAAGTGAAGCAAAGGCAAAAGATGCAGAGCGAGCCAGCCAAAGGTCTAGTGTTTAGGATTTCACACTCTCACCGCCGTAGCCCGGGTTCGATTCTCGGTCAGGGAATGAACTTTTACCCTTTATCGGCGGTCGTTATTGCAAATTGGCGGACTACGAATTCAAGCGTAGTAACTCAATACTGTCAAGCAATAAATTGCATGACAGTATTCATGCAATGCATTTGAAAAGACGCATGGCATTGTATGGTAACCGTTATCCCACTGACAAAGAAGCCTATTGTTGGACTGTCAAATTGTAATATTAATCTACCAATCCAATATTAATAATATCAAAAACTATGGGCCAATAAAACGAAATAATAAAACGGCTATGGGCTGACAGCGAAGCAAAAGATGCAGAGCGAGCAAGCCAAGAATTGAAGCTAGAATCTCCTGATCCATAGTCAGACGCGTTGTCCATTGCGACTACGAACTCAAGCGCTGACGGCCTCTTCGAGAAGCGCGGCCAAGGAAATCTTTGCCTGTGAAAAAGATCTCCTTCGAGCCAGAGTCGAACCAGCGACCTAACGATTACTAATTTACCACCTTCAGTCCTCCGCTCTACCAGCTGAGCTATCGAAGGCTCACTGGTCAGGGACAGAACCTCAAACTGTCAGGTTGCTGAAGCTCCACCGCTGGCTAAAAGTGCTATTGGCACTGACACACGTGCTGGCTGTTTTGATAAGTGAAGCAAAGACAACCCCAACTTCCCATATCGGGAGTCGAATCCGGGCCACCTGGGTGAGAACCAAGAATCCTGACCGCTAGACCATATGGGATCTTCCTTCCGCCTGGAGCAGGCCTGTTGTCTTTTAGTGTGTGACCATCACCGTTAAGAACATGAGAACGATCCAAAGGGATTGTTTACTGAATTCAATTTCATTGCGCTCACCGGAGGGAGCTCTCATTTGCCTTGCCCAGTGGGTTCAGTTTCCTCCCATTCCTGTGATGGTATAATGGACAATATAAACTGGTCGTAAAGCAGGGTCCTTGTGACAGTATTCATGCAATGCATTTGAAAAGATGCATGGCATTGTATGGCAACCGTTATCCCACTGAAAAGAAGCCTTTTGTTAGACAGAAATATTTTAATATTATATCTACATCTATAATATCTACCAATCCAATATTAATAATAACAAAAACTACTGGCCAATAAAACGAAATAATAAAAAGGCTATGGGCTGACAGCGAAGCAAAAGATTAAGAGCGAGCCAGCCAGGAGTCGAACCTAGAATCTTCTGATCCGTAGTCAGACACGTTGTCCATTGCGCCACTGGCCCACTGGTCTGGAGTCCATGAGCTTACTCGGGAACTGTTGCTGTTCGACTGGGCAGAGGCCTTTCATGACATCTACTTTTCCTCATGCCATTAACAGGCCTGGAGCCACCGTCAGGAAGGGGTCAGATGAGGGGAATGCTATAATAACCTTCGAGATGGGTTGCATTGTTTTCATGGCAAGTTGTGGTGTTGTTAGGATATTCCAACAGAGCCTGTGACAGTTTCTCAGCAGAAGAACTGGGATCCAGAGTCAGAGACGTCTCCTCTCCTGGAGAAAAACACAAGCCTTAGTGGTCTTGCTTCAAAATCTGGTAGAGGCCCACAGCCAGGCTTGAGGGGCAGGAATCAACAGAACTTCCCTGGTAGTCTAGTGTTTAGGATTCGGCGCTCTCACCGCCGCGGCCTGGGTTCGATTCCTGGTCAGGGAATGAGCTTTTACCCTCCATCGGTAGTCGTGATTGCAAAATGGCGGACTACGAACTGAAGTGCAGACGCCCTCTTCGAGAAGCACGGTCAAGGAAATGTTTGCATGTGAAAAAGATCTCCTTCCAGCCTGAGTCAAACCAGCGACCTAAGGATTGCTAACTTGCCACCTACAGTCCTCCGCTCTACCAGCTGAGCTATCGAAGGCTCACTGGTCAGGGACAGAACCTCAAACTGTCAGGTTGCTGAAGCTCCACCGCTGGCTAAAAGTGCTATTGGCACTAACACACGTGCTGGCCGTTTTGATAAGTGAAGCAAAGACAACCCCAACTTCCCATATCGGGAGTCAAAATCGGGCAACCTGGGTGAGAACCAAGAATCCTGACCGCTAGACCATATGGTATCTTCCTTCCGCCTGGAGCAGGCCCGTTGGCTTTTAGTGTGTGACGGCCCCCTTTAAGAACATGGGAATGATCCGAAGGGATTGTTTACTGAATTCAATTTCATCAGGCTCACCGGAGGGAGCTCTCATTTGCCTCTCCCAGTGGGTTCAGTTTCCTCCCATTTCTGTGATGGTATAATGGACACTATAAACTGGTCGTAAAGCAAGGTCCTTGTGACAGTATTCATGCCATGCATTTGAAAAGACGCATGGCATTGTATGGTAACCGTTATCCCACTGAAAAAGAAGCCTATTATTGGACTGTCAAATTTTAATATTAATCTACCAATCCAATATTAATAATAACAAAAACTATGGGCCAATAAAACGAAATAATAAAACGTCTATGGGCTGACAGCGAAGCAAATGATGCAGAGCGAGCAAGCCAGGAATTGAAGCTAGAATCTCCTTATCCATAGTCAGACGCGTTGTCCATTGCGACTACGAACTCAAGCGCTAACGGCCTCTTCGAGAAGCACGGCCAAGGAAATGTTTGCGTGTGAAAAAGATCTCCTTCGAGCCGGAGTCGAACCAGCGACCTAAGGATTGCTAACTTGCCACCTACAGTCCTCCGCTCTACCAGCTGAGCTATCGAAGGCTCACTGGTCAGGGACAGAACCTCAAACTGTCAGGTTGCTGAAGCTCCACCGCTGGCTAAAAGTGCTATTAGCACTGACACACGTGCTGGCTGTTTTGATAAGTGAAGCAAAGACAACCCCAACTTCCCATACCGGGAGTCGAACCCGGGCCGCCTGGGTGAAAACCAGGAATCCTGACCGCTAGACCATATGGGATCTTCCTTCTGCCTTAAGCAGGCCCGTTGGCTTTTATTGTGTGACCACCCCCTTTAAGAACATGGGAATGATCCGAAGGGATTGTTTACTGAATTCAATTTCATCAGGCTCACCAGAGGGAGCTCTCATTTGTCTCGCCCAGTGGGTTCAGTTTCCTCCCATTCCAGTGATGGTATAATGGACAATATAAACTGGTCGTAAAGCAAGGTCCTTGTGACAGTATTCATGCCATGCATTTGAAAAGATGCATGGCATTGTATGGCAACCGTTATCCCACTGAAAAGAAGCCTATTATTGGACTGTCAAATTTTAATATTAATCTACCAATCCAATATTAATAATAACAAAAACTATGGGCCATAAAACGAATAATAAAACGGCTATGGGCTGACAGCGAAGCAAATGATGCAGAGCGAGCAAGCCAGGAATTTAAGCTAGAATCTCCTGATCCATAGACAGACGCGTTGTCCATTGCGACTACGAACTCAAGCGCTGACGGCCTCTTCGCGAAGCGCGGCCAAGGAAATGTTTGCGTGTGAAAAACATCTCCTTCGAGCCAGAGTCGAACCAGCGACCTAAGGATTGCTAACTTGCCACCTTCAGTCCTCCGCTCTACCAGCTGAGCTATCGAAAGCTCTCTGGTCAGGGACAGAACCTCAAACTCTCAGGTGGCTGAAGCTCCGCCGCTAGCTAATAGTGCTATTGGCACCGACACACATGCTGGCTGTTTCGATAAGTGAAGCAAAGACAACCCCAACTTCCCATACCGGGAGTCGAACCCGGGCCGCCTGAGCGAAAAACACGAAACCTGACCGCTAGACCATATGGGATCTTCCTTCTGCCTGGAGAGGCAGAGACTGGCATAGCATTGCATGGCAACCGTTATCCCAATGAAAAGAAGCCTTTTGTTGGACAGAAAAATTTTAATATTAATCTACCAATCCAATATTAATAATAACAAAAACTCTGGGCCAATAAAACGAAATAATAAAACGTCTATTGGCTGACAGCGAAGCAAATGATGCAGCGCGAGCAAGACAGGAATTGAAGCTAGAATCTTCTGATCCGTTGTCAGAAGCGTTGTCCATTGCGCCACTGGCCCACTGGTCTGGAGTCCTTGAGCTTACTCTGGACCTGTTGCTGTTCGACTGGGCAGAGGCCTTTCATGACATCTACTTTTCCTCATGCCATTAACCGGCCTGGAGTCACCGTCAGGAAGGGGTCAGATGAGGGGCCTGCTATAATAACCTTCGAGATGGGTTGCATTGTTTTCATGGCAAGTTGTGGTGTTGTTAGGATATTCCAACAGAGCCTGTGACAGTTTCTCAGCAGAAGAACTGGGATCCAGTGTCAGCGACGTCTCCTCTCCTGGAGAAAAACACAAGCCTTAGTGGTCTTGCTTCAAAATCTGGTAGAGGCCCACAGGTAGGCTTGAGGGCAGGAGTCGACAGAACTTCCCTGGTAGTCTAGTGGTTAGGATTCGGCGCTCTCACCGCCGTGGCCCGGGTTCGATTCCCGGTCAGGGAATGAGCTTTTACCCTCCATCGGTGGTCGTGATTGCAAAATGGCGGACTATTAACTGAAGTGCACACGGCCTCTTCGAGAAGCGCGGCCAAGGAAACTTTTGCGTGTGGAAAAAGATCTCCTTTGAGCCGGAGTCGAACCAGCGACCTAAGGATTGCTAACTTGCCACCTTCAGTCCTCCGCTGTACCAGCTGAGCTATCAAAGGCTCTCTGGTCTAGGACAGAACCTCAAACTGTCAGGTTGCTGAAGCTCCGCCGCTAGCTAATAGTGCTATTGGCACTGAAACACGTGCTGGCTGTTTCGATAAGTGAAGCAAAGGCAAAAGATGCAGAGCGAGCCAGCCAAAGGTCTAGTGTTTAGGATTTCAATCTCTCACCGCCGTAGGCCGGGTTCGATTCTCGGTCAGGGAATGAACTTTTACCCTTTATCGGCGGTCGTTATTGAAAATTGGCGGACTACGAACTCAAGCGTAGTAACTCAATACTGTATTCATGCAATGCATTTGAAAAGACGCATGGCATTGTATGGTAACCGTTATCCCACTGACAAAGAAGCCTATTGTTGGATTGTCAAATTTTAATATTAATCTACCGATCCATTATTAATAATAACAAAAACTATGGGCCAATAAAACGAAATAATAAAACGTCTATGGGCTGACAGCGAAGCAAATGATGCAGAGCGAGCAAGCCAGGAATTGAAGCTAGAATCTCCTGATCCATAGTCAGACGCGTTGTCCATTGCGACTACGAACTCAAGCACTGACGGCCTCTTCGAGAAGCACAGCCAAGGAAATGTTTGCGTGTCAAAAAGATCTCCTTCGAGCCGGAGTCGAACCAGCTACCTAAGGATTGCTAACTTCCCACCTACAGTCCTCTGCTCTACCAGCTGAGCTATGGAATGCCCACTGGTCAGGGACAGAACCTCAAAGTTTCAGGTTGCTGAAGCTCCGCCACTGGCTAAAAGTGCTATTGGCACTGAAACACGTGCTGGCTGTTTCGATAAGTGAAGCCAAGACAACCCCAACTTCCCATATCGGGAGTCGAAATCGGGCCACCTGGGTGAGAACCAAGAATCCTGACCGCTAGACCATATGGGATCTTCCTTCCGCCTGGAGCAGGCCCGTTGGCTTTTAGTGTGTGACCGCCCCCTTTAAGAACATGGGAATGATCCGAAGAGATTGTTTACTCAATTCAATTTCATCAGGCTCACCGGAGGGAGCTCTCATTTGCCTCGCCCAGTGGGTTCAGTTTCCTCCCATTCCTGTGATGGTATAATTGACACTATAAACTGGTCGTAAAGCAAGGTCCTTGTGACAGTATTCATGCAATGCATTTGAAAAGACGCATGGCATTGTATGGTAACCGTTATCCCACTGACAAAGAAGCCTATTTTTGGATCGTCAAATTTTAATATTAATCTACCAATCCATTATTAATAATAACAAAAACTATGGGCCAATAAAACGAAATAATAAAACGTCTATGGGCTGACAGCTAAGCAAATGATGCAGCGCGAGCAAGACAGGAATTGAAGCTAGAATCTCCTGATCCATAGTCAGACGCGTTGTCCATTGCGACTACGAACTCAAGTGCTGACGGCCTCTTCGAGAAGCGCAGCCAAGGAAATCTTTGCCTGTGAAAAAGATCTCCTTCGAGCCAGAGTCGAACCAGCGACCTAACGATTACTAATTTGCCACCTTCAGTCCTCCGCTCTACCAGCTGAGCTATCGAAGGCTCACTGGTCAGGGACAGAACCTCAAACTGTCAGGTTGCTGAAGCTCCACCGCTGGCTAAAAGTGGTATTGGCACTGACACACGTGCTGGCTGTTTTGATAAGTGAAGCAAAGACAACCCCAACTTCCCATATCGGGAGTCGAGCCCGGGCCACCTGGGTGAGAACCAAGAATCCTGACCGCTAGACCATATGGGATCTTCCTTCCGCCTGGAGCAGGCCTGTTGTCTTTTAGTGTGTGACCATCCCCGTTAAGAACATGAGAACGATCCAAAGGGATTGTTTACTGAATTCAATTTCATTGCACTCACCGGAGGGAGCTCTCATTTGCCTTGCCCAGTGGGTTCAGTTTCCTCCCATTCCTGTGATGGTATAATGGACAATATAAACTGGTCGTAAAGCAGGGTCCTTGTGACAGTATTCATGCAATGCATTTGAAAAGATGCATGGCATTGTATGGCAACCGTTATCCCACTGAAAAGAAGCCTTTTGTTAGACAGAAATATTTTAATATTATATCTACATCTATAATATCTACCAATCCAATATTAATAATAACAAAAACTACTGGCCAATAAAACGAAATTATAAAAAGGCTATGGGCTGACAGCGAAGCAAAAGATTAAGAGCGAGCCAGCCAGGAGTCGAACCTAGAATCTTCTGATCCGTAGGCAGACACGTTGTCCATTGCGCCACTGGCCCACTGGTCTGGAGTCCATGAGCCTACTCGGGAACTGTTGCTGTTCGACTGGGCAGAGGCCTTTCATGACATCTACTTTTCCTCATGCCATTAACAGGCCTGGAGCCACCGTCAGGAAGGGGTCAGATGAGGGGAATGCTATAATAACCTTCGAGATGGGTTGCATTGTTTTCATGGCAAGTTGTGGTGTTGTTAGGATATTCCAACAGAGCCTGTGACAGTTTCTCAGCAGAAGAACTGGGATCCAGTGTCAGAGACGTCTCATCTCCTGGAGAAAAACACAAGCCTTAGTGGTCTTGCTTCAAAATCTGGTAGAGGCCCACAGCCAGGCTTGAGGGGAAAGAATCAACAGAACTTCCCTGGTAGTCTAGTGGTTGGGATTCGGCGCTCTCACCGCCGCGGCCCGGGTTCGATTCCCGGTCAGGGAATGAGCTTTTACCCTCCATCGGTGGTCGTGATTGCAAAATGGCGGACTACGAACTGAAGTACAGACGGCCTCTTCGAGAAGCACGGTCAAGGAACTGTTTGCTTGTGAAAAAGATCTCCTTCGAGCCGGGGTAGAACCAGCGACCTAAAGATTGTTGACTTGCCACCTACAGTCCTCCGCTCTACCAGCTAAGCTATCGAAGGCTCACTGGTCAGGGACAGAACCTCAAACTGTCAGGTTGCTGAAACTCCACCGCTGGCTAAAAGTGCTATTGGCACTGACATATGTGCTGGCTTTTTTGATAAGTGAAGCAAAGACAACCCCAACTTCCCATATCGGGAGTCGAAATCTGGCCACCTGGGTGAGAACCAAGAATCCTGACCGCTAGACCATATGGGATCTTCCTTCCGCCTGGAGCAGGCCCGTTGGCTTTTAGTGTGTGACCGCCCCCTTTAAGAACATGAGAATGATCCGAAGGGATTGTTTACTGAATTCAATTTCATCAGGCTCACCGGAGGGAGCTCTCATTTGCCTCGCCCAGTGGGTTCAGTTTCCTCCCATTCCTGTGATGGTATAATGGACACTATAAACTGGTCGTAAAGCAAGGTCCTTGTGACAGTATTCATGCCATGCATTTGAAAAGAGCATGGCATTGTATGGTAACCGTTATCCCACTGACAAAGAAGCCTATTGTTGGACTGTCAAATTTTAATATTAATCTACCAATCCAATATTAATAATATCAAAAACGATGGGCCAATAAAACGAAACAATAAAGCGGCTATGGGCTGACAGCGAAGCAAATGATGCAGAGCGAGCAAGCCAGGAATTGAAGCTAGAATCTCCTGATCCATAGTCAGACGCGTTGTCCATTGCGACTACGAACTCAAGCGCTGACGGCCTCTTCGAGAAGCACGACCAAGGAAATGTTTGCGTGTGAAAAAGAACTCCTTCGAGCCGGAGTCGAACCAGCGACCTAAGGATTGCTAACTTGCCACCAACAGTCCTCCGCTCTACCAGCCAAGCTATCGAAGGCTCACTGGTCAGGGACAGAACCTCAAACTGTCACGTTGCTGAAGCTCCACCGCTGGCTAAAAGTGCTATTGGCACTGACACACGTGCTGGCTGTTTTGATAAGTGAAGCAAAGACAACCCCAACTTCCCATATCGGGAGTCGAAATCGGGCCACCTGGGTGAGAACCAAGAATCCTGACCCCTAGACCATATGGGATCTTCCTTCTGCCTGGAGCAGGCCCGTTGGCTTTTTGTGTGTGACCACCCCCTTTAAGAACATGAGAACGATCCAAAGGGATTGTTTACTGAATTCAATTTCATCAGGCTCACCGGAGGGAGCTCTCATTTGCCTCGCCCAGTGGGTTCAGTTTCCTCCCATTCCTGTGATGGTATAATGGACACTATAAACTGGTCGTAAAGCAGGGTCCTTGTGACAGTATTCATGCAATGCATTTGAAAAGAAGCATGGCATTGTATGGTAACCGTTATCCCACTGACAAAGAAGCCTATTGTTGGACTTTCAAATTTTAATATGAATCTACCAATCCAATATTAATAATATCAAAAACGATGGGCCAATAAAACGAAATAATAAAACGGCTATGGGCTGACAGCGAAGTAAAAGATGCAGTGCGAGCAAGCCAGGAATTGAAGCTAAAATCTCCTGATCCATAGTCAGACGCGTTGTCCATTGCGACTACGAACTCAAGTGCTGACGGCCTCTTCGAGAAGCACGGCCAAGGAAATGTTTGCGTGTGAAAAAGATCTCCTTCGAGCCGGAGTCGAACCAGCGACCTAAGGATTGCTAACCTGCCACCTACAGTCCTCCGCTCTACCAGCTGACCTATCGAAGGCTCACTGGTCAGCGACAGAACCTCAAACTTTCAGGTTGCTGAAGCTCCACCGCTGGCTAAAAGTGCTATTGGCACTGACACACATGCTGGCTGTTTTGATAAGTGAAGCAAAGACAAGGCCAACTTCCCATACCGGGAGAAGAACCCAGGCCACCTGGATGAAACCCAGGAATCCTAACCGCTAGACCATATGGGATCTTCCTTCTGCCTGGAGCAGGCCCGTTGGCTTTTAGTGTGTGACCACCCCCTTTAAGAACATGAGAACGATCCAAAGGGATTGTTTACTGAATTCAATTTCATCAGGCTCACCGGAGGGAGCTCTCATTTGCCTCGCCCAGTGGGTTTAGTTTCCTCCCATTCCTGTGATCGTATAATGGACACTATAAACTGGTCGTAAAGCAGGGTCCTTGTGACAGTATTCATGCAATGCATTTGAAAAGATGCATGGCATTGTATGGCAACCGTTATCCCACTGAAAAGAAGATTGCATTGTTTTCATGGCAAGTTGTGGTGTTGTTAGGATATTCCAACAGAGCCTGTGACAGTTTCTCAGCAGAAGAACTGGGATCCAGAGTCAGAGACGTCTCCTCTCCTGGAGAAAAACACAAGCCTTAGTGGTCTTGCTTCAAAATCTGGTAGAGGCCCAGAGCCAGGCTTGAGGGGCAGGAAACAACAGAATTTCCCTGGTAGTCTAGTGGTTAGGATTCGGCGCTCTCACCGCCGCGGCCTGGGTTCTATTCCCGGTCAGGGAATGAGCTTTTACCCTCCATCGGTGGTCGTGATTGCAAAATGGCGGACTACGAACTGAAGTGCAGACGGCCTCTTCGAGAAGCACGGTCAAGGAAATGTTTGCGTGTGAAAAAGATCTCCTACGAGCTGAGCTATCGAAGGCACACGGGTCATGGCAGAACCTCAAAGGTTCAGGTTGCTGAAGCTCCGCCACTGGCTAAAAGTGCTATTGGCACTGAAACACGTGCTGGCTGTTTCGATAAGTGAAGCAAAGGCAAAAGATGCAGAGCGAGCCAGCCAAAGGTCTAGTGTTTAGGATTTCACACTCTCACCGCCGTAGCCCGGGTTCGATTCTCGGTCAGGGAATGAACTTTTACCCTTTATCGGCGGTCGTTATTGCAAATTGGCGGACTACGAATTCAAGCGTAGTAACTCAATACTGTCAAGCAATAAATTGCATGACAGTATTCATGCAATGCATTTGAAAAGACGCATGGCATTGTATGGTAACCGTTATCCCACTGACAAAGAAGCCTATTGTTGGACTGTCAAATTGTAATATTAATCTACCAATCCAATATTAATAATATCAAAAACTATGGGCCAATAAAACGAAATAATAAAACGGCTATGGGCTGACAGCGAAGCAAAAGATGCAGAGCGAGCAAGCCAAGAATTGAAGCTAGAATCTCCTGATCCATAGTCAGACGCGTTGTCCATTGCGACTACGAACTCAAGCGCTGACGGCCTCTTCGAGAAGCGCGGCCAAGGAAATCTTTGCCTGTGAAAAAGATCTCCTTCGAGCCAGAGTCGAACCAGCGACCTAACGATTACTAATTTACCACCTTCAGTCCTCCGCTCTACCAGCTGAGCTATCGAAGGCTCACTGGTCAGGGACAGAACCTCAAACTGTCAGGTTGCTGAAGCTCCACCGCTGGCTAAAAGTGCTATTGGCACTGACACACGTGCTGGCTGTTTTGATAAGTGAAGCAAAGACAACCCCAACTTCCCATATCGGGAGTCGAATCCGGGCCACCTGGGTGAGAACCAAGAATCCTGACCGCTAGACCATATGGGATCTTCCTTCCGCCTGGAGCAGGCCTGTTGTCTTTTAGTGTGTGACCATCACCGTTAAGAACATGAGAACGATCCAAAGGGATTGTTTACTGAATTCAATTTCATTGCGCTCACCGGAGGGAGCTCTCATTTGCCTTGCCCAGTGGGTTCAGTTTCCTCCCATTCCTGTGATGGTATAATGGACAATATAAACTGGTCGTAAAGCAGGGTCCTTGTGACAGTATTCATGCAATGCATTTGAAAAGATGCATGGCATTGTATGGCAACCGTTATCCCACTGAAAAGAAGCCTTTTGTTAGACAGAAATATTTTAATATTATATCTACATCTATAATATCTACCAATCCAATATTAATAATAACAAAAACTACTGGCCAATAAAACGAAATAATAAAAAGGCTATGGGCTGACAGCGAAGCAAAAGATTAAGAGCGAGCCAGCCAGGAGTCGAACCTAGAATCTTCTGATCCGTAGTCAGACACGTTGTCCATTGCGCCACTGGCCCACTGGTCTGGAGTCCATGAGCTTACTCGGGAACTGTTGCTGTTCGACTGGGCAGAGGCCTTTCATGACATCTACTTTTCCTCATGCCATTAACAGGCCTGGAGCCACCGTCAGGAAGGGGTCAGATGAGGGGAATGCTATAATAACCTTCGAGATGGGTTGCATTGTTTTCATGGCAAGTTGTGGTGTTGTTAGGATATTCCAACAGAGCCTGTGACAGTTTCTCAGCAGAAGAACTGGGATCCAGAGTCAGAGACGTCTCCTCTCCTGGAGAAAAACACAAGCCTTAGTGGTCTTGCTTCAAAATCTGGTAGAGGCCCACAGCCAGGCTTGAGGGGCAGGAATCAACAGAACTTCCCTGGTAGTCTAGTGTTTAGGATTCGGCGCTCTCACCGCCGCGGCCTGGGTTCGATTCCTGGTCAGGGAATGAGCTTTTACCCTCCATCGGTAGTCGTGATTGCAAAATGGCGGACTACGAACTGAAGTGCAGACGCCCTCTTCGAGAAGCACGGTCAAG
Source organism: Meda fulgida (assembly GCA_030578275.1). Taxonomy (NCBI): domain Eukaryota; kingdom Metazoa; phylum Chordata; class Actinopteri; order Cypriniformes; family Leuciscidae; genus Meda; species Meda fulgida. The sequence goes on from JAROOJ010000031.1 coordinate 4,221,131, forward strand.
GAAATGTTTGCATGTGAAAAAGATCTCCTTCCAGCCTGAGTCAAACCAGCGACCTAAGGATTGCTAACTTGCCACCTACAGTCCTCCGCTCTACCAGCTGAGCTATCGAAGGCTCACTGGTCAGGGACAGAACCTCAAACTGTCAGGTTGCTGAAGCTCCACCGCTGGCTAAAAGTGCTATTGGCACTAACACACGTGCTGGCCGTTTTGATAAGTGAAGCAAAGACAACCCCAACTTCCCATACCGGGAGTCGAACCCGGGCCGCCTGGGTGAAAACCAGGAATCCTGACCGCTAGACCATATGGGATCTTCCTTCTGCCTTAAGCAGGCCCGTTGGCTTTTATTGTGTGACCACCCCCTTTAAGAACATGGGAATGATCCGAAGGGATTGTTTACTGAATTCAATTTCATCAGGCTCACCAGAGGGAGCTCTCATTTGTCTCGCCCAGTGGGTTCAGTTTCCTCCCATTCCAGTGATGGTATAATGGACAATATAAACTGGTCGTAAAGCAAGGTCCTTGTGACAGTATTCATGCCATGCATTTGAAAAGATGCATGGCATTGTATGGCAACCGTTATCCCACTGAAAAGAAGCCTATTATTGGACTGTCAAATTTTAATATTAATCTACCAATCCAATATTAATAATAACAAAAACTATGGGCCATAAAACGAATAATAAAACGGCTATGGGCTGACAGCGAAGCAAATGATGCAGAGCGAGCAAGCCAGGAATTTAAGCTAGAATCTCCTGATCCATAGACAGACGCGTTGTCCATTGCGACTACGAACTCAAGCGCTGACGGCCTCTTCGCGAAGCGCGGCCAAGGAAATGTTTGCGTGTGAAAAACATCTCCTTCGAGCCAGAGTCGAACCAGCGACCTAAGGATTGCTAACTTGCCACCTTCAGTCCTCCGCTCTACCAGCTGAGCTATCGAAAGCTCTCTGGTCAGGGACAGAACCTCAAACTCTCAGGTGGCTGAAGCTCCGCCGCTAGCTAATAGTGCTATTGGCACCGACACACATGCTGGCTGTTTCGATAAGTGAAGCAAAGACAACCCCAACTTCCCATACCGGGAGTCGAACCCGGGCCGCCTGAGCGAAAAACACGAAACCTGACCGCTAGACCATATGGGATCTTCCTTCTGCCTGGAGAGGCAGAGACTGGCATAGCATTGCATGGCAACCGTTATCCCAATGAAAAGAAGCCTTTTGTTGGACAGAAAAATTTTAATATTAATCTACCAATCCAATATTAATAATAACAAAAACTCTGGGCCAATAAAACGAAATAATAAAACGTCTATTGGCTGACAGCGAAGCAAATGATGCAGCGCGAGCAAGACAGGAATTGAAGCTAGAATCTTCTGATCCGTTGTCAGAAGCGTTGTCCATTGCGCCACTGGCCCACTGGTCTGGAGTCCTTGAGCTTACTCTGGACCTGTTGCTGTTCGACTGGGCAGAGGCCTTTCATGACATCTACTTTTCCTCATGCCATTAACCGGCCTGGAGTCACCGTCAGGAAGGGGTCAGATGAGGGGCCTGCTATAATAACCTTCGAGATGGGTTGCATTGTTTTCATGGCAAGTTGTGGTGTTGTTAGGATATTCCAACAGAGCCTGTGACAGTTTCTCAGCAGAAGAACTGGGATCCAGTGTCAGCGACGTCTCCTCTCCTGGAGAAAAACACAAGCCTTAGTGGTCTTGCTTCAAAATCTGGTAGAGGCCCACAGGTAGGCTTGAGGGCAGGAGTCGACAGAACTTCCCTGGTAGTCTAGTGGTTAGGATTCGGCGCTCTCACCGCCGTGGCCCGGGTTCGATTCCCGGTCAGGGAATGAGCTTTTACCCTCCATCGGTGGTCGTGATTGCAAAATGGCGGACTATTAACTGAAGTGCACACGGCCTCTTCGAGAAGCGCGGCCAAGGAAACTTTTGCGTGTGGAAAAAGATCTCCTTTGAGCCGGAGTCGAACCAGCGACCTAAGGATTGCTAACTTGCCACCTTCAGTCCTCCGCTGTACCAGCTGAGCTATCAAAGGCTCTCTGGTCTAGGACAGAACCTCAAACTGTCAGGTTGCTGAAGCTCCGCCGCTAGCTAATAGTGCTATTGGCACTGAAACACGTGCTGGCTGTTTCGATAAGTGAAGCAAAGGCAAAAGATGCAGAGCGAGCCAGCCAAAGGTCTAGTGTTTAGGATTTCAATCTCTCACCGCCGTAGGCCGGGTTCGATTCTCGGTCAGGGAATGAACTTTTACCCTTTATCGGCGGTCGTTATTGAAAATTGGCGGACTACGAACTCAAGCGTAGTAACTCAATACTGTATTCATGCAATGCATTTGAAAAGACGCATGGCATTGTATGGTAACCGTTATCCCACTGACAAAGAAGCCTATTGTTGGATTGTCAAATTTTAATATTAATCTACCGATCCATTATTAATAATAACAAAAACTATGGGCCAATAAAACGAAATAATAAAACGTCTATGGGCTGACAGCGAAGCAAATGATGCAGAGCGAGCAAGCCAGGAATTGAAGCTAGAATCTCCTGATCCATAGTCAGACGCGTTGTCCATTGCGACTACGAACTCAAGCACTGACGGCCTCTTCGAGAAGCACAGCCAAGGAAATGTTTGCGTGTCAAAAAGATCTCCTTCGAGCCGGAGTCGAACCAGCTACCTAAGGATTGCTAACTTCCCACCTACAGTCCTCTGCTCTACCAGCTGAGCTATGGAATGCCCACTGGTCAGGGACAGAACCTCAAAGTTTCAGGTTGCTGAAGCTCCGCCACTGGCTAAAAGTGCTATTGGCACTGAAACACGTGCTGGCTGTTTCGATAAGTGAAGCCAAGACAACCCCAACTTCCCATATCGGGAGTCGAAATCGGGCCACCTGGGTGAGAACCAAGAATCCTGACCGCTAGACCATATGGGATCTTCCTTCCGCCTGGAGCAGGCCCGTTGGCTTTTAGTGTGTGACCGCCCCCTTTAAGAACATGGGAATGATCCGAAGAGATTGTTTACTCAATTCAATTTCATCAGGCTCACCGGAGGGAGCTCTCATTTGCCTCGCCCAGTGGGTTCAGTTTCCTCCCATTCCTGTGATGGTATAATTGACACTATAAACTGGTCGTAAAGCAAGGTCCTTGTGACAGTATTCATGCAATGCATTTGAAAAGACGCATGGCATTGTATGGTAACCGTTATCCCACTGACAAAGAAGCCTATTTTTGGATCGTCAAATTTTAATATTAATCTACCAATCCATTATTAATAATAACAAAAACTATGGGCCAATAAAACGAAATAATAAAACGTCTATGGGCTGACAGCTAAGCAAATGATGCAGCGCGAGCAAGACAGGAATTGAAGCTAGAATCTCCTGATCCATAGTCAGACGCGTTGTCCATTGCGACTACGAACTCAAGTGCTGACGGCCTCTTCGAGAAGCGCAGCCAAGGAAATCTTTGCCTGTGAAAAAGATCTCCTTCGAGCCAGAGTCGAACCAGCGACCTAACGATTACTAATTTGCCACCTTCAGTCCTCCGCTCTACCAGCTGAGCTATCGAAGGCTCACTGGTCAGGGACAGAACCTCAAACTGTCAGGTTGCTGAAGCTCCACCGCTGGCTAAAAGTGGTATTGGCACTGACACACGTGCTGGCTGTTTTGATAAGTGAAGCAAAGACAACCCCAACTTCCCATATCGGGAGTCGAGCCCGGGCCACCTGGGTGAGAACCAAGAATCCTGACCGCTAGACCATATGGGATCTTCCTTCCGCCTGGAGCAGGCCTGTTGTCTTTTAGTGTGTGACCATCCCCGTTAAGAACATGAGAACGATCCAAAGGGATTGTTTACTGAATTCAATTTCATTGCACTCACCGGAGGGAGCTCTCATTTGCCTTGCCCAGTGGGTTCAGTTTCCTCCCATTCCTGTGATGGTATAATGGACAATATAAACTGGTCGTAAAGCAGGGTCCTTGTGACAGTATTCATGCAATGCATTTGAAAAGATGCATGGCATTGTATGGCAACCGTTATCCCACTGAAAAGAAGCCTTTTGTTAGACAGAAATATTTTAATATTATATCTACATCTATAATATCTACCAATCCAATATTAATAATAACAAAAACTACTGGCCAATAAAACGAAATTATAAAAAGGCTATGGGCTGACAGCGAAGCAAAAGATTAAGAGCGAGCCAGCCAGGAGTCGAACCTAGAATCTTCTGATCCGTAGGCAGACACGTTGTCCATTGCGCCACTGGCCCACTGGTCTGGAGTCCATGAGCCTACTCGGGAACTGTTGCTGTTCGACTGGGCAGAGGCCTTTCATGACATCTACTTTTCCTCATGCCATTAACAGGCCTGGAGCCACCGTCAGGAAGGGGTCAGATGAGGGGAATGCTATAATAACCTTCGAGATGGGTTGCATTGTTTTCATGGCAAGTTGTGGTGTTGTTAGGATATTCCAACAGAGCCTGTGACAGTTTCTCAGCAGAAGAACTGGGATCCAGTGTCAGAGACGTCTCATCTCCTGGAGAAAAACACAAGCCTTAGTGGTCTTGCTTCAAAATCTGGTAGAGGCCCACAGCCAGGCTTGAGGGGAAAGAATCAACAGAACTTCCCTGGTAGTCTAGTGGTTGGGATTCGGCGCTCTCACCGCCGCGGCCCGGGTTCGATTCCCGGTCAGGGAATGAGCTTTTACCCTCCATCGGTGGTCGTGATTGCAAAATGGCGGACTACGAACTGAAGTGCAGACGGCCTCTTCGAGAAGCACGGTCAAGGAACTGTTTGCTTGTGAAAAAGATCTCCTTCGAGCCGGGGTAGAACCAGCGACCTAAAGATTGTTGACTTGCCACCTACAGTCCTCCGCTCTACCAGCTAAGCTATCGAAGGCTCACTGGTCAGGGACAGAACCTCAAACTGTCAGGTTGCTGAAACTCCACCGCTGGCTAAAAGTGCTATTGGCACTGACATATGTGCTGGCTTTTTTGATAAGTGAAGCAAAGACAACCCCAACTTCCCATATCGGGAGTCGAAATCTGGCCACCTGGGTGAGAACCAAGAATCCTGACCGCTAGACCATATGGGATCTTCCTTCCGCCTGGAGCAGGCCCGTTGGCTTTTAGTGTGTGACCGCCCCCTTTAAGAACATGGGAATGATCCGAAGGGATTGTTTACTGAATTCAATTTCATCAGGCTCACCGGAGGGAGCTCTCATTTGCCTCGCCCAGTGGGTTCAGTTTCCTCCCATTCCTGTGATGGTATAATGGACACTATAAACTGGTCGTAAAGCAAGGTCCTTGTGACAGTATTCATGCCATGCATTTGAAAAGAGCATGGCATTGTATGGTAACCGTTATCCCACTGACAAAGAAGCCTATTGTTGGACTGTCAAATTTTAATATTAATCTACCAATCCAATATTAATAATATCAAAAACGATGGGCCAATAAAACGAAACAATAAAGCGGCTATGGGCTGACAGCGAAGCAAAAGATGCAGAGCGAGTAAGCCAGGAATTGAAGCTAGAATCTCCTGATCCATAGTCAGACGCTTTGTCCATTGCGACTACGAACTCAAGTGCTGACGGCCTCTTCGAGAAGCACGGCCAAGGAAATGTTTGCGTGTGAAAAAGATCTCCTTCGAGCCGAAGTCAAACCAGCGACCTAAGGATTGCTAACCTGCCACCTACAGTCCTCCGCTCTACCGGCTGAGCTATCGAAGGCTCACTGGTCAGGGACAGAACCTCAAACTGTCAGGTTGCTGAAGCTCCACCGCTGGCTAAAAGTGCTATTGGCACTGACACACGTGCTGGCTGTTTTGATAAGTGAAGCAAAGACAACCCCAGCTTCCCATATCGGGAGTCGAAATCGGGCCAACTGAGTGAGAAACAAGAATCCTGACCGCTAGACCATATGGGATCTTCATTCTGCCTGGAGCAGGCCCGTTGGCTTTTAGTGTGTGACGGCCCCCTTTAAGAACATGGGAATGATCCGAAGGGATTGTTTACTGAATTCAATTTCATCAGGCTCACCGGAGGGAGCTCTCATTTGCCTCGCCCAGTGGGTTCAGTTTCCTCCCATTCCTGTGATGGTATAATGGACACTATAAACTGGTCGTAAAGCAAGGTCCTTGTGACAGTATTCATGCCATGCATTTGAAAAGACGCATGGCATTGTATGGTAACCGTTATCCCACTGACAAAGAAGCCTATTGTTGGACTGCCAAATTTTAATATTAAAATATCAATCCAATATTAATAATATAAAAAACGTTGGGCCAATAAAACGAAATAATAAAACGGCTATGGGCTGACAGCGAAGCAAAAAATGCAGCGCGAGCAAGCCAGGAATTGAAGCTAGAATCTCCTGATCCATAGTCAGACGCTTTGTCCATTGCGACTACGAACTCAAGTGCTGACGGCCTCTTCGAGAAGCCAGGCCAAGGAAATGTTTGCGTGTGAAAAAGATCTCCTTCGAGCCGGAGTCGAACCAGCGACCTAAAGATTGCTAACTTGCCACCTACAGTCCTCCGCTCTACCAGCTGAGCTATCGAAGGCTCACTGGTCAGGGACAGAACCTCAAACTGTCAGGTTGCTGAAACTCCACCGTTGGCTAAAAGTGCCATTGGCACTGACACATGTGCTGGCTGTTTTGATAAGTGAAGCAAAGACAACCCCAACTTCCCATATCGGGAGTCGAAATCGGGCCACCTGGGTGAGAAAAAAGAATCCTGACCGCTAGACCATATGGGATCTTCCTTCCGCCTGGAGCAGGCCCGTTGGCTTTTAGTGTCTGACGGCCCCCTTTAAGAACATGGGAATGATTCGAAGGGATTGTTTACTGAATTCAATTTCATCAGGCTCACCGGACGGAGCTCTCATTTGCCTCGCCCAGTGGGTTCAGTTTCCTCCCATTCCTGTGATGGTATAATGGACACTATAAACTGGTCGTAAAGCAAGGTCCTTGTGACAGTATTCATGCCATGCATTTGAAAAGACGCATGGCATTGTATGGTAACCGTTATCCCACTGACAAAGAAGCCTATTGTTGGACTGTCAAATTTTAATATCTACCAATCCAATATTAATAATAACAAAAACTACGGGCCAATAAAACGAAATAATAAAACATCTATGGGCTGACAGCGAAGCAAATAATGCAGATCGAGGAAGCCAGGAATTGAAGCTAGAATCCCATGATCCATAGTCAGACGCGTTGTCCATTGCGACTACGAACTCAAGCGCTGACAGCCTCTTCGAGAAGCGCGGCCAGAGAAATTTTTGCGTGTGAAAAAGATCTCCTTTGACCCCGAGTCGAACCAGCGACCTTTGGATTGCTATCTTGCCACCTTCAGTCCTCCGCTCTACCAGCTGAGCTATCAAAGGCTCTCTGGTCAGGGACAGAACCTCAAACTGTCAGGTTGCTGAAGATCCATGGCTGGCTAAAAGTGCTATTGGCACTGACACACGTGCTGGCTGTTTTGATAAGTGAAGCAAAGACAACCCCAACTTCCCATATCGGGAGTCGAAATCGGGCCACCTGGGTGAGAACCAAGAATCCTGACCGCTAGACCATATGGGATCTTCCTTCCGCCTGGAGCAGGCCCGTTGGCTTTTAGTGTGTGACGGCCCCCTTTAAGAACATGGGAATGATCCGAAGGGATTGTTTACTGAATTCAATTTCATCAGGCTCACCGGAGGGAATTCTCATTTGCCTCGCCCAGTGGGTTCAGTTTCCTCCCATTCCTGTGATGGTATAATGGACACTATAAAATGGTCGTAAAGCAAGGTCCTTGTGACAGTATTCATGCAATGCATTTGAAAAGACGCATGGCATTGTATGGTAACCGTTATCCCACTGACAAAGAAGCCTATTGTTGGATTGTCAAATTTTAACATTAATCTACCAATCCATTATTAATAATATCAAAAACTATGGGCCAATAAAATGAAATAATAAAACGTCTATGGGCTGACAGCGAAGCAAATGATGCAGAGCGAGCAAGCCAGGAATTGAAGCTAGAATCTCCTGATCCATAGTCAGACGCGTTGTCCATTGCGACTACGAACTCAAGCACTGACGGCCTCTTCGAGAAGTACGACCAAGGAAATGTTTGCGTGTGAAAAAGATCTCCTTCGAGCCGGAGTCGAACCAGCGACCTAAAGATTGCTAACTTGCCACCTAGAGTCCTCCGCTCTACCAGCTAAGCTATCGAAGGCTCACTGGTCAGAGACAGAACCTCAAACTGTCAGGTTGCTGAAGCTCCATGGCTGGCTAAAAGTGCTATTGGCACTGACACACGTGCTGGCTTTTTTGATAAGTGAAGCAAAGACAACCCCAACTTCCCATATCGGGAGTCGAAATCGGGCCACCTGGGTGAGAAAAAAGAATCCTGACCGCTAGACCATATGGGATCTTCCTTCCGCCTAGAGCAGGCCCGTTGGCTTTTAGTGTGTGACGGCCCCCTTTAAGAACATGGGAATGATTCGAAGGGATTGTTTACTGAATTCAATTTCATCAGGCTCACCGGAGGGAGCTCTCATTTGCCTCGACCAGTGGGTTCAGTTTCCTCCCATTCCTGTGATGGTATAATGGACACTATAAACTGGTCGTAAAGGTCCTTGTGACAGTATTCATGCCATGCATTTGAAAAGACGCATGGTATTGTATGGTAACCGTTATCCCACTGACAAAGAAGCCTATTGTTGGACTGTCAAATTTTAATATCTACCAATCCAATATTAATAATAACAAAAACTATGGGCCAATAAAACGAAATAATAAAAAGGCTATGGGCTGACAGCGAAGCAAAATATTAAGAACGAGCCAGCTAGGAGTCGAACCTAGAATCTTCTGATCCGTAGTCAGACGCGTTGTCCATTGCACCACTGGCCCACTGGTCCAGAGTCGTTGAGCTTACTCAGGACCTGTTGCTGTTCGACTGGGCAGAGGCCTTTCATGACATCTAGTTTTCCTCATGCCAATAAAAGGCCTGTAGCCACCGTCAGGAAGGGGTCAGATGAGGGGCCTGCTATAATAACCATCGAGATGGGTTGCATTGTTTTCATGGCAAGTTGTGGTGTTGTTAGGATATTCCAACAGAGCCTGTGACAGTTTCTCAGCAGAAGAACTGGGATCCAGTGTCAGAGACGTCTCATCTCCTGGAGAAAAACACAAGCCTTAGTGGTCTTGCTTCAAAATCTGGTAGAGGCCCACAGCCAGGCTTGAGGGGAAGGAATCAACAGAACTTTCCTGGTAGTCTAGTGGTTAAGATTCGGCGCTCTCACCGCCGGCGGCCCGGGTTCGATTCCCGGTCAGGGAATGAGCTTTTACCCTCCATCGGTGGTCGTGATTGCAAAATGGCGGACTACGAACTGAAGTGCAGACGGCCTCTTCGAGAAGCACGGTAAAGGAAATGTTTGCGTGTGAAAAAAATCTTCTTCGAGCCGGAGTCGAACCAGCGACCTAAGGATTGCTAACTTCCCACCTACAGTCCTCCGCTCTACCAGCTGAGCTATCGAAGGCACACCGGTCAGGGACAGAACCTCAAAGTTTCAGGTTGGTGAAGCTCCGCCACTGGCTAAAAGTGCTATTGGCACTGAAACACGTTTAGGATTTCACACTCTCACCGCCGTAGCCCGGGTTCGATTCTCGGTCACGGAATGAACTTTTACCCTTTATCGGCGGTCGTTATTGCAAATTGGCGGACTACGAACTCAAGCGTAGTTACTCAATACATTGCATTACAGTATTCATGCAATGCATTTGAAAAGACGCATGGCATTGTATGGTAACCGTTATCCCACTGACAAAGCAGCCTATTGTTGGACTTTCAAATTTTAATATTAATCTACCAATCGAATATTAATAATATCAAAAACGATGGGCCAATAAAACGAAATAATAAAATGGCTATGGGCTGACAGCGAAGCAAAAGATGCAGAGCGAGCAAGCCAGGAATTGAAGCTAAGTAGTTATTACCGGACACCATGTGTCAAAATGATTGATGACTTCCGGTTGACCTTTGACCTTTTCCGGTCCCGCCCTTTTCCTGGTGTGCATCCGTTATCTATAGATAAGGATTGACCTATTGACCCCACCCATCCAATCGATGTTTTTTGAGAGATTGTGCATCCGTCGTCTATTGTTAAGGGTCAAGCAGTTGACCCCGCCTATCCGATCAATGAAATGTTTTGACCATCTGTTCTCTATTGATAAGGGTTGTGGTGTTGAGCTATCTGATCAATCAACTGTTTTGGCATTCCAGAGGCCATAGTGGTTTCAATGTGATGTGGGTAATGTGAGAGGAAAAAAGTCAGTGTCACCGGGGGTCCCTCAGTATGTGTGTCACAGACGCTCCCCCTACCTCTGCTCTGGCCTCTATTGATAAGGGTTGTGGTGTTGAGCTATCTGATCAATCAACTGTTTTGGCATAAGCATTGTGCGTTTTTTTTTTTTTTTATGGTAGAAAGTTTGAGGCGGTTGTTATAGAACATGTACCACCGGCATTCCATAGGGCAGCTCTACATATAAATGGGGTCAGTGTGTTCTACAACCAACAGAACCATGAGCTACATGAGCATGGACGGTTTAGCCTCCCCACAACCCCCCGAGACGGGGCTGACCAGCAGGATGATGGAAAGTCTGACTATGGCTCAGAGAAAACCTTATGGTCATGTTCGTTTGACAAATTTTCTCCATGAAGTTTCGGAATGGACTGAAGCCGAATTTATGATGTGTAGTAATCGTGTATTCGGGTATAAATTTCACAAACCAACACGCGTGGTTATGCTCTACACCACTGACGGCGTCGGGGAGTTTCAGGCTGGGGAAGATCCATGTGTGACATTTCCTGAAAAAGACTGGGGTCTATTTTACAAATTTGTCTGGAAGGATCTGAATGACGCTGGGGAAGAGCCTTTGTATGTGGCGGAGTGGGTCGGGGAGACCCCGAATGTCCAATACCGTGTGGTAGGCGACCATACTAACAAGCCGCCGAATGATTCTGTATACATATTCAGCTGTAAAGACAAGACTAAGCTCACCAACACCCGATCAGGAAGTGTCCTGCCCAAGGATCATCATGACCTGTATGAAATGCAATTTTTGTTCAAGTGGTGTGATCTGAATCTGCTGAATGGTGTTTTTTCAATCATCAACAAAATGTTCAAATGGTGTGACATGCATGACGGATACAACAAGATTAAAGTACAGTTGTTCCACCCTGAGAGATGCGTGCGCAGCGGTATAGACTGTCTACCGTCCTCCACCATTCGCTACAGCCATCATAAACCTCGACGGGGAGACCCTCCCAAGCGTCGTTTATAAATCGGCGTCTCCACCCCTTTACTACAACGACCATAAATTCAGGGACCCAAACCCTCTATGCATCATTTATAAACCATGGGTGAAGATAGGGGTTCAGAAGCCGACCATGTATGCAGCTGCGGAATTTCTTTCGGCAGCATTCTTGACCCTCCCAACGACAACGCCTGTGACCCGCCGGACCACCACAAAGACTGGGGTTTGACTAAAACTATCAAACGTCGCATAGGCTTTGAAACGTGCATTGAAAACGATTGGGGTCCGGCTAACATTATCAACCCTGAACCATTGAACACGCAAAACGACATCGGTCCGGGTAACTGTATCGAGCGCGACAAAGACCAGGATTTGGAGACATTCAAAATTTTCAAGCTCCATAACGATCAGCAATCGTACGACAGATCTAAAATCGACCGACCCCTGCCACGTGCTAATCAAACCTTCAACGTCACAGACGGATGTTTCAATGTGTTGGGGTTCAAACTCATAAAAGCTGCGACTGCGGTTTTGCTCCAACATCTCATCGGAACGAAGCTGAAGAACGAGTGCGAGGGGTGTGAGATTGATCACCCCAGCCAGCTGCAGCATTCCTGTCTGTTTGACCCTCCTAACTACTACTTGGACACGCATTTTGATGAACTTTCAACCAAACTGTTTAGACCCTATTTTCATGTCATCATCGCTATCCTGCTAAAACGCTGTGGGTTAAAATCTGACCCTCAACGGATTCAAGGAACAGTCGGGACTATTCTGCACGAATTAAAAGACGAGCCATTCATTGGTGTTAAGCTTGAAGAAATCACAGTTGGACTTCTGGAGAAACCCTGCGACGAAGTAGTTCACGACGTCGTCGATCTCTGGGAAGGTCTCGCGATCGTGAATGGAGACTGATCAAGACGCCAGCGGTATGGGAGCTGCCTGTACCGTAAAGAACACTATGGAATTCATGTTTAAAAGACATTACAACCGACAGATGACCAAACTGGTGAATAAGATTATTACAGATGCATCGCGCGATGGTCATCCATTTATTGAGGACACTACACGTGAAGCGAATTTCAAGAAACAAATGGTGAATATAAGAGGACTGGCTAATTCCTGGGATGGTTTGGTGGGCAAATGCATTCATGGTATCGAAAAACCTGACGTGATGATAAAACAGATTTTGGATATGATGTGTGAATCACAATCCCAGCTCTCGGTCATCGACATGCTCTGTACTTGTACGTATGTGGCAGATGTCTGTACCATGCTAACCTTGAGGTCAGAACAATACGACCCGGATGATGACGATGATGGTATTAAAATTGACGAAATCAGTACCACCATCGACAAAATTGTTGTAATGTATATCGACTACATCCTAGACAAACACATGTTGGCCTGTCGCGATTTTCTTTTCTGGCTCGACTATCAGTGACATCATTATGACTATCCTGCTTTTATCACCCTCCATTATACTTAGACTATGCATGTAACGTCGTTATATCCAATTATTATATATTTTATTATATGCATTTTGTACTAACCTCGTTATATTCAATTTTACTTAGATTTTGTAGTACTAATATTATTCTATTTACTTTCTATTTGATTTTTATTATTATTATTATTATTATTATAATAGCCATGTCTAGTATCATGTATTATATTATTGCCATTTACTTAAATTGTGTATCCTGTAACTTTTTTTTTTTTAATAAAAGATTGATTCAAACTGCATGTACGAGTTATTCTTTTACAGCGATCGAAACGACAGCATGACGGAGCTCATGAAAAAGGCTTATTATACACCCTCCAACCCCGGTTCTTTAGGGGGTAAAAAACGATTAAAAGAAGCCATCTTAAGAGATAGCGGGGTCCATCTAAGCGATAAAAAGGTTTCAGAATGGCTGTCTGGTGAGGATGCTTACACTTTACACAAAACAGCCCCTATAAAATACAAACGAAATAGAGTAGTTGTGTACGGGGTCGATACGCAGTTTCAGGCCGATCTAGTCGACATGGTCCCGTATGCCCAGGACAATGACGATAATAAATATCTGCTGACCTGTATAGATGTGTTTAGTAAATATTCGTGGGTTCGCGTGTTGAAGAATAAGAGTGGCGTAGAGGTTACTAGAGCGTTCGAGTCTATACTCGAAGAGGGACGTGTGCCACAGAAATTGCAGACGGATCAGGGAAAGGAATTTTTTAACAAACAATTTCAAGATGTAATGAAAAAGCACGATATTAATCATTTCGCTACCGCTAGCGGTTTGAAAGCCAGCGTCGTGGAACGATTTAATAGAACGTTAAAAAGTCGAATGTGGAGATTTTTAACGGCTACAAATTCACAACGATACATAGATGTTTTACAAGACATTATGCAGGGGTACAACGTCAGTTATCACCGAAGTATTAAAATGAGACCCGTGGACGTCAACAAACTAAATGAGGGTCAAGTGTTTCAAAACTTGTACGGGGGTATAAAGAAGACCGAGAGACCCACATTTAATTTCAAAGTCGGCGACATTGTCAGGATTTCTAAAGTGAGAGGCCCATTCGCCAAAGGTTATGAGCAGAACTACACGGAAGAATTTTTCACCGTATCCGATCGCATTCCGCGCAAACCACCTGTCTACAGACTCACAGATTACGACGGCGATGTCATCGAGGGAGTTTTTTATGAAAAAGAGATGCAAAAAATAATTGTGAGTAAAAACAAATCTTTTAAGGTGGAAAAGATTTTAGGTCAGAAAAAACAGGGGAAATCTACGCTTGTTTTAGTGAAATGGGTAGGCTGGCCTTCAAAATTCAATAGTTATATAGATAAAAAAACTCTGGTGGACTTACAATCTCCTTAAAACAAGCCTGCGTGTAACGGATGAGATCATACAAGTGAAGGATTACCATGGACGATCAAGGTTTCTACGTCACGCTACCGTGCAATGCATCTTCGACAGTTTACCCCGGAAATCGGGGTAATCGGGACCTACGAATAACGCCTCCCCTACAGACAGCGGGCCTTTTAAAAAAGACTTATCAGGGTTTTTTGTATCGAGGAAATTACAAATAAGCGGGGGGTACTACGCAAACATTCGTGCAATCATCCGTTTGATAAATCAAGTTCTCGCACCCTTGGTAGTGTTGGATCACGATGAATTAAAAAACAAAGTGTTTCTGGTCGCGAGACCCAACATTTCAGTCAGTTTCCAAGGTAAACTCGCTACTATTTTAGGAATGATACCGGACGATAATCTTGGACGTTCAAACTACCATGAAGCAGCCGATTTTACTAGGAGCGTCACTACGTATGCTCCTCATCAATCCGATATCAACGGTGGGTTCTACACATTGTACGTTTACGCCGACATCATCCAATATCAATCGGTCGGCGATTCTTACGTTCCCCTTTTGAGATGCGTACATATATCCGGTAAAAGCAATGACACAGTCATTGCTAGATACGACTCACCCCATTACGTATCGATAAACAAGGATCACATCACCAGCATTACCATAGAGTTGAAGGACGACCAAAACCGCGAGATACCATTTTCTTACGGGAAAGTCATCGTAAAACTACACTTTAAACCAGCGAATCATTCTATTCTTTAAAAATGAGTTATTACTATAACCCTAGAGAGCCCCATACAGCCGACTATGTGGACTATTACCGAAATCAGGCCGGAGGGGGTTTGCCAGGCTATTCCGGCGGGTCGGTTATGTACGGAGCTAGACTGGGTGGACTTTTCAGAGGTCTGTTCAGGATGGCCATACCTCTGTTAAAAAGAGGATTTAGCATCGCGAAACCCCATCTAAAATCCGCTGCTAAAAATATAGTATCCGACGTCGTCTCAAACGTATTGACGCGTGCCCATAGCAATAATGCTAATGGTCAAGACGGATCAGGGCTGATGGTCATGGCCCGTAAGAGGATGTCTAAACCACCCGGTGTGAGGAGGCGTGGTCAATGCGGTAAGAAGAAGAAGAAAACAACAAGTGGACCAAAGAAGCGACCAGTCATACGCAGAAAGCGTAAGAAGTCTGTTAGTCGAAAATCATCCGTCAAGAGATTCGTAAAAACCATATTCTAGCATGGCGCTACTGCATCGTATGTCGGGAGAATGCATCAAGTCCGAGTTGGACTTATTTACAGTCCCGCTGACACAGACGGTTATTGAGAAAAACAGTTATTTAGAAGTAGCCCCTTTATCCGCCATATCGGACACCGCCCCATTAGAGTTTTTTATTGCGGGCAACGGCGATGATTATGTAGATCTAAATAACACGATGCTCTACCTACGCCTGAAAATCACAAGACCTAATGGAACCGACATCGTACATCCAGCAAGAGTTGCGTTAATAAATTATCCCGGCGCCACAATATTTTCACAAGTCGATGTGACCCTAGGCGATCGTCTGATATCGCAGAGTTCGAACACCTATCCTTATCGATGCATCATAGAGAGTCTGATCAACTATAGTAAAGATTCGTTGGAATCTCTTTTCTCCGCCGGACTGTTTTACAAAGACACTTCTGGTCATATGGATTCTAACGACCCAGTTGGGCGTAACGCAGGGCTGACGAAGAGATCGATGTACACTAGCGAGAGCAAGGTGGTGGAACTGATGGCCCCTATACATAGCGATATATTCTTTCAAGAAAAACTTTTGTTAAACGGTGTAGACATCAAAATACGCCTAATTAGAGCGAAAGATGAATTCTGTCTGATGATGTGGCTTACAAAATAAAAATAGAGTCAGCATCCCTATTTGTCAAGAAAGTCACTGTAGCACCGCCGGTGAGACTGGGACATGCCCAGGCGTTACTCTCGACAACAGCCAAGTATCCCATAGATAGGGTGGTTCTAAAATATTTCTCCATACCTGAGGGGACGCGTGTGTCAAAACAAGAAAATCTGTTTTTAGGAACCCTACCAAAATCTATCGTCATAGCTATGGTCGACAATGACGCATTCACGGGTTCCTACGAAAAAAATCCATTTGCATTCAAACATTACGATCTGGAGTTCCTAGCCGTCTACGTCGACGGACAACAATTCCCCGCAAAGCCTCTACAACCTAATTTTGAAGCCGGTACGGCTGTACGCGAATTTTATCAGTTGGCGATGACGACGGGGAGACATCTTAAAAACCAAGCACTCTCCATAGACAGGGGTGATTTCCTGAACGGATACACACTTTACGCATTTAACCTGACGCCTGATGAAGACTGCGGTCAGCACATATCGCTCATCAAGTCCGGGAATATCAGACTCGAAGCACGATTCAGACACCCATTGCCGAATACCGTTAATTTATTAATTTACTCGGTATTTGACTCGATTATAGAACTGTCTAATCGCAGACAGGTACTAGTCGATTACTACTGAGATGAATACGCTACAGCTCACCGCTGTCATGGATAAAATCACGTGCAGGATTCATTTTCTCGGGGTGCTACCATGCGATCAACTTCCCAAAAAAACGCTGAGGATCTTACCGTCGATGGCCATCATAAACACTCACCCTGCACAGCTGCCGGGAGAGCATTGGGTCGCCGTTTATTTAACCCAGGATGGACCGTCTTGTTTTTTCGACAGCTTCGGTAATCCACCCGACAGCCCCCGCTTTCCAATCAGCATCAATAACTTTCTAACAACCAACGATGTTGATGTGTTACATTCCGGCAGACGTGTCCAGGATTTTTCATCGGATACCTGCGGACAGCACTGCGTGTTTTTTCTGTATCATCTAGCTAGAGGCTACGACTATAACCATGTGATGAAATTATACACTGATGATTCTATTAAAAACGATAAAATGGTGTCCCTATTTGTGAAGAGATTAAGACCACATGTTTGTAATGATAAAATGTTATCATGCATTCACTGTGTGCAGACGTGTTTGACGTATAAATGAAAAGCTTTAAATCATTATATATTTGTTTATCGTCTTTTATTTAATGTATACATTGAATGGAAATGTTCATTAAAATTCCAACCATCGCTTTCGTTTGAGAGTCGGCGATTTAAACACAGTGTCTTTGGACTCTGGAACCGCGTAAGGCGTATATCTTTGTGTTTTTTTATAAGGTCTAACACGGCGAGGGCTTGGGGTGCCGGGTTTAAGCCTTAGAGAGTTAATTTTGTGTCTGACCTGCTGATTCGGCACTGTAGAAAATGGGATGTTTAATTCAGCAAACGCCCGTAGAAGTCTCCGATCATCCCTAACCTTTTGAGGGGCCGTAACATTTATTAACAAATCTACCATGTGTGACCCTCGTACGGTGTTGCCCCTGAACACAAACTCGCCCGATTCGTTCCATGCGCTTAGACCTTTAGCTTTAGACATCTTGTCTAATATGTATCTGCTGTTTTTCATGCTTCTCGAAGGGATATTCTTCAGAACTTCATCGACAATATCCTCCCCCACAGCTCTGCCGTCTTCAACGATAGCATCAGCAGCACCCCCCTGGGTTTCATCTTTATGACCGGAATCAGTAATAGGTAACGAAAGCGTTAAAACGCTACTCTCACGATCGCCTTGTTTAACGATGTTCAAAAACCTGGTAAGGGTATTGGTGTAAAGTTTGGCTTTTTCGTACGGATTCAAGTCTGTGCGACGTAGAATATCTCTTATGGCGTCATCCAAATCGTTCTCTACCGTCCGTTGAATGTTCTCGCGGGGGGTTTCACTCTTCATCTTATCCAGTTGATGGCGCGGAACTAAATACATCTTCTCTGCATACTCCATCCTATCGATTCGCTATTAAACTTGTAATAAAGGGCACTGCGACGCTTAGGAGTGGCAACAGGAATCCGCCCTTCTGGTTAAAGACTCGTTTCTTAGCAGTTATGCCAATTTTTTTATCGACTATAAATTTGATTTCGGCTTTTCTCTTTTTCAACTTTCGATACTGTTGCTTATTGACCGGGATGGTACCGTAGAGGATGTTAAGAGCCACTTCGTACAGCGCTAAAATGAATTCGTCGGACGCCGATTGTAAAATAAGACGTCTCTGTTTAGGACTGGCTTTATGTAAGAGTTTTAACATAGGCAAATGTTTACAAAGTCTGGCAGACATGCTGATTTATAGTGTTCTTCTTTTTTTCGGAATATAAACCACTTGACGGTCGGAAAGTAATCCTGTTCTGAGACGGTACTGCTCCGGAGTTTTCGCTTTATAGTCTATCATTAGGTAGCCGAAAGCCCGATCGACAGCATCGTGATAACACTCCATAAAGTATTTTGTATTTCCCGGGTACATTTGACGTCCTAGCATCGCCACTTGATTGACGTCTCGTGGATTTTTAAACAGAATAATATAATTGGCGTTTAAGCTTATGGTTCGGCTGGACTTACCCTGGGCAAATAAATTTTGCACTATATAGATAGAGCTGAGATTGCGGTGGTGACAGTATTGGGTGAAAACACGTTGAAGTTCGACGTTACCGCTAGCTTGCTCCATTAAATCATCCACCGAGCAAGTTTGTTTTGGTGACAGGCAGTAAATCATCATCATTCAGAGTCTGGGGTATTCCTTGCACAAATTTAATGTCGTACAATTGAAGTAAATCATCATACAAAGTCTGCCAGCAATCATACAACCAAACAATGTTTTCAATTTTCATGGAAATGATATTCAAACCTTTTTCCAACAAAAGTTTTACAAAATATGACTTTCCAGAGTTGGAAGGCCCACTCACGACACAACTGAAAGGGTGTTGAAGTCTGAAATCGAAATCGGAAACATCCTGACCCCCTCTATGCATCATCTGATCAGTAGCCATAAGGAAGTGTGGTGAAATCAGACAGAAGCCTACGTTTATTATAGACCACCTTAAACCTTTTAACGACTGATTTGCTGTGCAGTGTGAGAGACTTTTTATTCCTCACAATGTCTTCCGTCTGAGCCAGGATGTATTTGGATCTATCATGCGACGTCACATAGCTGTCAACCAGACCAATCAGGGATTCGAGACAGATAGCTTGGGAATTTTTAGCATTCAGGGTTATCCCCTTAGCCTTCATGCACGATTTACCTTTGACAGTTTCAAAACCATACGATTTGGGCCCGCTCGAGCAAAAGACCGTTATATGGTCATCATCGTCTAATTCGCTAGTAAGATCCCCTAAATAATCCCCCAACGGAGGCTCCCAGTCCCCTTCCCTAGACACGAATACGACACTGTCTGTGTCAGAGTATAACAGTCGGTCGCCGAGTCTATCCATCAATTCGTACAATTCCAGTCGGGCGTGTGCGGTAGTAAAGGCCCCTACAAAAACATTCCCATCGCGTGCCTTGCAAACGTCCTCTTTAGACGGTCTATGCTGGACGAGAGCTACGTCTTCTGCGATGAATGAGAAATACGTCAATGTGTCGGTATTGCCAAAAACGATTCTGGTGAAATCTTCAGGGTCGCTCACCAGAGTCGTTTGAGGCAAGTTCTGTCTTAAAGAGAAGCGCCCCCACAAACTATTCAGAATTAATTTTGTGATTGCCCTCTGGGCGGCGTTGTACTTGATCTTTTCAGGGTCGAGTTGAATCCCCTCTTTTTCAAAATAGTCACGAATGTACGTCTCTTTCTCAGCATCCGTGACAACATTCGAAGGGTAGCCCGACGCTTGCTGTTTCAAACACAAGAACGTTTTTGGAAACTGTTGTGGAAAATGCCAAACCTCGTCTATCTTGGCTACCACATAACCCTTCTCGATGGCTTTTAAAAGCTCGATAGTGACCCAACAACCGGAGAGCGCTCTTTCCTTGTCCGTATGGGTGCAGCTCGTGGTCTGGTTTTGGTCGTGAGCACACGCGGCACAAAGGGGAAACATGAGTTTTCCTTGGCATCTGTAGGGGAGAACCGGGTGCAGTAATTTGCGGGGAGGGGACACGGTCGCTTTGACAAGGCCGTAATAATTTTCAATCGGTTCAAAATCTTTGAAAATGATTTGGGGGTGTTCAATCGGGTAGCTTTTCCTCGCCTGACAATACGGGTAGAGACTGGTGAAGTCCAGATACTTTATTTTCTCATCACCGGTCACTTTGTGATAGAGTTTATAGGCGTTCGTTCTCCCACCGTACAGAGCGTCTCGCGGGTTCAATCTCTCTGGCGCGGAATAATCAGTCATAAATTCGATCACGGACGGGTCGGTTTTTTTCATATCGGTCCATTGGCATTCCCAAAGAACTTCGATTTGCAAACCGTACGCGTTCCGCAGAATTTCGATCTTATCGTCAAACTGGTTCCTGAGAACCCCGTAGGGTACTCCGGACAAGGGATGCGTCTGATGAGGTGTAAAGCGACAGCAATGACCATGGAAAATACAACCCGCGTACTC
Source organism: Meda fulgida (assembly GCA_030578275.1). Lineage (NCBI taxonomy): Eukaryota > Metazoa > Chordata > Actinopteri > Cypriniformes > Leuciscidae > Meda > Meda fulgida. The sequence goes on from JAROOJ010000031.1 coordinate 4,241,789, forward strand.
TAGACCGTGTCGAATACCATCGCGTTCATAGAATCCGTCTAAAAAGTACTTACCGATCGATACTTCGCCGTGGTTTAAGGCGTGGTGTACGTCTACGTTTCGAGTCTTTTTTATATACTCGATCCATTCTATCGCACCGCTTGAGTAAGTCTTATTCTGATGGATGTACGCTTTGTTATGAGTTAGGGCGAGCGTGTTTCTGGTGAGATAATGTGTTTTGAAGATCCCCATCGAACAGCCGGCGATCGTCGTGAACGAAAAAGGGTCGAGTTGGGTACAATGTATGAAAGACTCCCTGTATTTCATACATCCTTCACGTAATAAGACGACGTCGTTAACACCGTACTCATGTAGTTCTTTCTTGAAGTCAAAGAACTTACCCTCAACCGTCTGGTACCACTCGCAAAACTTTTGTCTTTCTTTGACCGACATGTTATCGTAATTGTAGAGCTTTTTGTCAGGGTATGGCCCAAAATAGTTCTCATTTTCCACCCTGTTGAAAAGGTGGGGGAAGTAACCTTTTTCAGTCGTCGTTAAGTCTAACGCCGCGGGGATTTTGGCAAGAGCCATTGGGAAAAATGAGTAGCTATCGATATATCTCTGGGCATACGCCTCATCGTACATGAAAATTAATTTGCAGCCTTGCATTATAACCTGAAACGCAATCCCGGCTTTGCAGAAAAACTCAAGAATTAAAAAGGAGTCAAATCGGGATGAATAATGCGCTATGAAGCAGTAACCATTATATCGCGGTTGTCGGAAGCGATTGATTAGCTTAGCGATACAGTCGGTACCGTGAGCGGTAAATTTCTCCCCTTTGAATGTGATGGCGCAAACAAAATTGGCCTCGTGTCTACCGTTTTCGTAACGCGTTTCAAAATCGTAGAATATGTATTTCTCACACAGTTCCTTAGGCGGTAGGGGCTGTATGAAATATTGATGCTCACCATCCCCCGTCAGACGCTCCCGACAATGCACACATCTGTCCGAGGCGCATGTGTGTTTGGTTTTCTTGTCGCCCAGTTTAACGTCATAACGTCGGTTACATAGTTTGCAAAATTTTATAATATCGCAGGCGGGGTGTTCCTTACCAGGAGGTGAGTTTTTTTTATGCATTTCGAAGCAATAGGCAGATTTACAGTAACGCAGACAATCGGGGCAATGTATGATTCTTACAGGGAACGTGTAACAATCGGCGTCGAAACAGATGTTGCAGACATGCTTACATCGATGGTCTCTGCGACAGCTATAACTTTTATAGCAGAATGAGCACACGTATCTAGAACCCATGAATCCCTCCAAATTCAGTATCATGTAATAATGATCTTTGTGGATGTATAAGAAAACTGTTTTTGGGTGGGGTTCGTCAGAATTTTTAAACGTTTCTACGATCATAGCATTAGATCTGTAAAATACGACAATTTTAATGTCTAGCGCTCGTTCAAACGATGCTATGTCGTCAAGACCGATTTGATCTTGGATTGAGAAGCCGGCATTGTTTTGGATAGTGGTAGCCAGTTTTTCTAACTCATTCTCGGGTAATTGGGGGTTAAGAAAACGGGCGAGACAGATGGAGAAACACAAATTATTCGAAATATTTGTGGGGCAGAATAAGTTCGTCTTTTTTCTTTTAATCACCTCATCAACAGCCAGATCTGTTAGTTTACGTCGACCCCCACCTTGTCGGTTAAAGACTACAGACGCGTCGATTTCAACGGACTGGTCAGATAGTAACCGATTGTTGCTCTGTAAAACTTTTTCAATTTGATCAAAAACCGGATCTATGGCATAATTATTACCGCAAGTTAAAATCCCGCTGACGGGTTCTTGGAGACTGGGAGCCGACAATGTAATATTGATTACGGGTTCACTCTGGTCGAATTCTCTAGCAAAATTAACAATCCCTACTAACATGTTGTGTAAGTAAGTATGATAAGAGGCTAAATCTGTAGAGTTAATCTCTCTCAGATTCATAGTCCTTCTCAGAGTTACGCCATTGAAACGAGGTCGTGGTAAAACATGATATCCGTTAATGTCCCCACCGTCGCGAATCAATCTATCGATGTCGGTGCGGTTTAATCGAGGCTGTGTAGTAGAATCAACATTACCTGATGTAGATGGTTGTGATGTATCATCACCGTCAGGGAGCTTTGGTGATAGCGATGGTTGGTTGTTTAAAACACCGGCGAATTGTACAACAGGATCGAATAAATGCATATTTGGATTTACCGCTAATTCGAAAAGATCCAAATTAGCGACGGGTTGCGAAGATTCTAAATTAACCAAATAGTCTTCTAAAGAATTCGGAAGTATACTTAGCATTTCGATTTCGTCCGGTGACAGTTCTGTATCGTCAAAGCTTTTAGCACCCTCCATTTTAGATTTCAGACCAAAACATGAAATATAAAAAGCATACACGAAATAGTACAAAATCAGAGTATATGTAAAAAGTATAAAAAAGCATACATGAAATAGAAATAAATGAAATGCCTGATTTGATAACACAGCTCTATCTTACTCATCCGACTGTTCAAGGAGAATGAGAAGAAGATGATGAATCAATAGTATCAGTTCGCGATGGAATTCGGTGAACATCTGCTCGTTTCTATTGACACGACGAAATATTTCGTCACCCAAATTTCGAATAAATCGATCTTGCGTATCGATTCTGTCATGTATCTCCTGCTGAGAATTGCGAAGATCTCTGCTAAATGAGGATAATCTACTATGTGTTTCGATCTGAGCATCACAAACCTGAACTTGCAGTGTTTCTATCCTAACAAGTGTATCAATATGTGCGTTGCGATGCTCAGCATGGATTGTCTCTAAGCGGTTTTGTGTATTGGTGTGTGCATCACGAAACTGCTGTCTCAATGATTCTACTGAATCAATAAGCGCATGCATCAGAGGAGTAGGATGCTCATCATCAGCCGGCCGAGTCGCTGGTACTAATTCAGCAGCGATATGCCCTTGATCTTCTTCCGACGATTGGTGATAACAGTTGTTTTCATCTATAGTCTGATTAGTTTCTATGACCGATACCTCGTCGTCGAGCCCGCTCGCCCAAGAACCACAGGACCATGCTTCCAGTTGATCGCTATTCCAATCCGTCATATCATTATGCTTTCCGCTCGAACCTATTGTGTAGAAAAATAACAAAATCATAATCGTCTTGTTCAATTTAGATTTTTAAACTTGCGATAATGTAGTAAGTCTTACCGTAAAACACTGTCGTATTAGGACTGAGATGAAAGTTGCATGTCCGACTGGTAGATGGACCAGCAGACTGGTTGATAGCCAAGGTACCAGGGGTAATGGCAGGCGGAGTAGCCGGTGGGGTGTTAGGTAGAATGGCCTGAGGGACGGAAGGAGAACCGGCATGCGGGGTGATACGACTGGGGGGTGGTACGGCAAGCGGTGTGGTATCGGACGTGCTGGAACCGTCGGTCTTTCTGACTTTTCTCAAAGGCTCATCACAGGGTCCTCTCACCGTCATTATCAACATGTGTAAGATCCACGACATCTAATACTGCGAATTAAAAATTATGTTAAAATAAAATAATTCATTTTAATTTGTAATACAATATAAAAGTTCTCACATGCGTCATTAATGGCTTGGAAGACACCCAATTCGATGTTCGGGGTATTTGTGCCTGGAAAATATAAAACCTGTTTATGCATGAAAGACAAATTGGTGAGATGATTTTATACACATCAACTCTGAATAATAAAACACATACGCATGTAATGTAATCCACATATACAACCTTCAGCCTCGAGAGGGTAACTGACGCTAGAATCTAAAGGGGTGTTCTTTTAACAAATTAGACACACACACACACACGCACACGCACACGCACACGCACACACACACACACACACACACACACACACACACACGCACACGCACACGCACACGCACACACGCACACACACGCACACACGCACACACACACATACAAAAATAACAAATAAAAAATATATAGTAATAATAATAAAAAAATAAATAAATGAGAAAAAAAAAATATATAATAATTAAATAAAAAATAAATAAATGAGAAGAATTAAAATAATTATGTAAAAAAAAAAAGATTATCGATCCTAAAATCAAATCAGCATATCATACCAGTTACAACCACTAGATGGACCTATTTCACAAATCAACGTGTCATACCAGTTACAACCACAAGATGGACCTATTTCACAAATCAACATGTCATACCAGTTACAACCACTAGATGGACCTATTTCACAAATCAACATGTCATACCAGTTACAACCACTAGATGGACCTATTTCACAAATCAACGTGTCATACCAGTTACAACCACTAGATGGACCGATTTCACAAATCAACGTGTCATACCAGTTACAACCACAAGATGGACCTATTTCACAAATCAACATGTCATACCAGTTACAACCGCAAGATGGACCTATTTCACAAATCAACATGTCATACCAGCTACAATCGCTAGATGCACCTATTTCACAAATCAACACGTCATACCAGTTACAACCACAAGATGCACCTATTTCGCAAATCAGGATGAAGTACACACATGCCCGTGGCTAAGGGATGCTATGTGGCGGCAGTTTTAAAACACTAACAACGACAACATTAACTTTCAGACAGTGTTAAAACATGCTTTTAGGTTTTAAAACATCGCGAAAACAAACCAATCTAACTTCAGAACTATGTAGACTGCAGAAATGAGATCGGTCTACAGTCGCGTTAGTATATGGGATACGATTAAGGTAAGAAAAAAATATTTGTCTCTGTTTATTGTCGAACATAGAAAAACATTGTAGCATGCTAACATCAACCTAAATTAAGGCAGGCCTAGTCTTTTCATAATAAAATCCATGGGTATGTATAAAATTAATATCGTAACAATGATAGAGATTTTAACATCCAGCATCATCAACCGCCGGATAAAAATATCAGATAGCAGATAATGGGTGTAATGGCAGATAAAGCAGTTAAAAACATCAGACAGCGGATAAAAATAACAGATAGCCGATACAAATAACTGGTAAAAGCTAACAATAGCATAGAGTTAAAAACATCAGATCAAAATAATATAGTTAAAACAATCTTTTTAGATAAAACAATTCTATAACTCCAACAACTACTCGACCAATGATTAAACCAGTAATAAATTATTCCTAATGTATAAAAACAGTATATTAATATAACATATAAACACTTACTTTTTTGCATCTTGACGAAGGTGGGCGCTGATGGTCGGCAGACTAGCGTGGTTGACAAATGTTTTTAGCGTTTGGCTGGAATCCAAGCTTTATTTATACACCTGTAGCACGTGGTGAAAAACAGTACTCTTTCGCCACTAGATGGAGGTATTGCATAAGGAATAACTTCGCATCCAGGATGTCGCTATCGCTATCGTTACGAACCAGATAGCAACCGTAGTTTCGTAATATAATCAAGCTGTCAAACGGACTGGTAAATGTCCGCATTTGTGTTTTTAAACAAATACCTATTCATCCGTGTGTATCAGAGATACGTTGTTTACTGCTTTGACACCGTGACACACACACACACACACACACACACACACACACACACACACACACACACACACACACACACACACACACACACACACACACACACACACACACACTGATAAGCATACATAGAGACACGGTGCTTTTACTTTTATAGACACTGTAGTCACGACTGTTTAGTATTATAGACATTGTAAACTCATTCGTGAGAAACACTGTTTTTTTTTTGTTTTTTTTTGTTTTACAACTTTTTAACTGCATGTTTCAACCATACAGTTAAATTATTTTATAACCATTTCATTTATACATTTATAAAGAATAGTATGTTTCAACTTTAGTTAAATTATTTATAACCATTTCATTTATACATTTATAAAGAATAGTATGTTTCAACCTTAGTTAAATTATTTTATAACCATTTCATTTACATCATTTAAACTATACGTTTTCAACTGTAGTTAAATTATTTTATAACCATTTCATTTACATCATTTAAACTATACATTTTCAACTGTAGTTAAATTATTTTATAAACATTTATGAAGACCAGTATGTTTTTCAACTCTGCTTTCATTTGAATAATATTTTAAACGATAGACCCTGTTTATGTAACATTGTTTCAGATATCAGAGCAGACATGGAGGGGTAGGCAAGAACCCCCGTGACACACTTGCAGAGGTAGGGGGAGCGTCAGTGACACACATGGAGAGGGAAAGCCTGTGACACTGACTTTTTTCCTCTCATATTACACAGGAAACCACAATGGCCTCTGGAATGCCACACTTGCAGAGGTAGGGGGAGTGTCTGTGACACACATAGAGAGGGGAGGTGAGGGACAGCCTGTGACACTGACTTTTTTCCTCTCACATTACACAGCAAAACACAATGGCCTCTGGAATGCCAAAACAGTTGATTGATCAGATAGCTCAACACCACAACCCTTATCAATAGAGGCCAGAGCAGAGGTAGGGGGAGCGTCTGTGACACGGACTTTTTTCCTCTCACATTACCCACATCACATTGAAACCACTATGGCCTCTGGAATGCCAAAACAGTTGATTGATCAGATAGCTCAACACCACAACCCTTATCAATAGAGGCCAGATGGTCAAAACATTTCATTGATCGGATAGGCGGGGTCAACTGCTTGACCCTTAACAATAGACGACGGATGCACAATCTCTCAAAACACATCGATTGGATGGGTGGGGTCAATAGGTCAATCCTTATCTATAGATAACGGATGCACACCAGGAAAAGGGCGGGACCGGAAAAGGTCAAAGGTCAACCGGAAGTCATCAATCATTTTGACACATGGTGTCCGGTAATAACTACTAAGCTAGAATCTCCTGATCCATAGTCAGACGCTTTGTCCATTGCGACTACGAACTCAAGTGCTGACGGCCTCTTCAAGAAGCACGGCCAAGGAAATGTTTGCATGTGAAAAAGATCTCCTTCGAGCCGGAGTCGAACCAGCGACCTAAGGATTGTTAACCTGCCACCTACAGTCCTCCGCTCTTTTTTTTTTTTTTTTTTTTTTTTTTTTTTTTTTTTTTCAGTCAATAAAATACAATAAAATATTTACAATAAGAAATACACATCTTCTTCTACAAACATCTCTTCATCACATATCTTCGATTTATATACACAGTTTTTTTTTTTTTTTTTTAAAAACCTCTTCACTTCCTGGCAGCTTCCACATTAAATCTTTTAAAACACAACAAACTTTTGGGGTAAAAACATCATAAAAAGCATGCAAAATATTTTCACCTTTAAAATACACATACAGTCTTTCCATATATAATTCCGTTTTCTTTTTAAACACAGTCCAAACATCCAACACAATTTTTTCCTTTTTAGCCACAGTTCTTCTCTCCCATATTGCACTTTTCATTAGCATTACACACAGATTTATAAACCTTTTGTTTTCACACTTCTTTTCCCAACCAAACATCACAACTCTGTTCCATTCCATTCCATTTTCATCCCACTCCTCAGTCAACTCTTTGATTAAACATTTACATTTCTTTAAAAATTCCTCCAATTCTTTACAATATAAAAACATATGTAAAATCCACTCTTCCTTTTCTTGATATACTTTACACAAAGCGTTTTGTTCCATTCCTATTTTATTTAAAACAGCCTCAGTAAAAACCACTTTATGCCTTATAAAATATTCCAAACATCCCAATTTTGTTTCCACACACCCCCCCCCCCCCATGTTTCTCCATATACACTCTTCTTTTAGATCTTTAAATTTCTGCACCCAGTATCCATTTACAATCGGTTCTTTAAAAACACCATCTCTAAATAAACCATAAAACATCTTCACCGTACATGATTTAAAACCATAAAATTTTTCTCTCAACTTTACATACACTTCTTTTCCATTTGTCCCTTCTTCCATACTTTCAATCCTTTTAATCCAGTCTTTGGGTATTGCCTTTTTGATTATTTCATATTTGTTTATTAACTCTTGTCTGCTAAAATCCTCCTTTGCCTCCTCCATTACGTGCACAATATACTGAACTGGTAAAAATCCTTCCTTAAATTCATATAAAACATCTCTTACTCTTGTAATTCCCAGCTCCCACCATTTCTTAAAAAATATCTCCTTTCCTTGATTTAAAATGCCATTGTTTAAGAATAAAGGCTGATTTAAAATGTTCTCTCTACCTCTTGGATTAAAATGTACATTAGTTAAAAATTAACCCCAGGCGCTCATCAATTCCTTATAAAAAATCTGGCAACTCCTCTGTCATCCATTTTTTTGCTCTCATCCACAGTACATTATCTCCAAGTGTAAAATTCCCACATTTACTTAAAAAATATTCCATTGTCTTTTTCCATGCTGTTTTATTTTCTTCATTCAAGTACTTTTGTATTATTTTTACTCTTAAACTATTCTTTCTTTGTTCAAAATCCATTAAGCCCAAACCTCCCTTCCCCACTTCTCCTATTAATGTGTTGTACGCAATTCTTGCTGGCTTCCCTTCCCATAAAAAATCTAAAAAACATTTTTTCAGCCTTTTTTCTGCCCACAATGGCATGGATGACACATATAAAACATACCATAATTTAGAAACCATTAAAACATTCAAAATTAAAACCTTCCCTTCCAAAGTTAAAGTTCTCAGTTTCCAAAAGTTCATCCTCCTTTCAATACCCCCTAATAATTCCTCCCACATTGTTTCTCCTACCTTCTTTTCATCTATTCCCATTAAAACCCCTAAAATCTTCATTTCTTTTATTTCCTTAAAAGCAAGACTATTTGTTAAATCTTCTGCCCCTCCAAATCTCATATATACTGTTTTTTCTGCATTTACTTTTGCTCCTGATCCCTTACAAAACTCGTCTACGATTCTCATTGCTTTTTTAACACTCTCTAGATCCTTTACTATCACTGTAGTATCATCCGCATACTGAAATATTTTGTTTTCTTCTCCCTCTACACCTATTCCATTAATTCCCGCTTCTTGTTTTATGGCCAGGCCTAGTGGTTCAGAAACTAATGAATATAAAAGAGCTGAAAGTGGACATCCTTGCCTTATGGATCTGGTAACTTTAAAACACTGTGTTAAAAAGCCATTACATTTAATTTTTGTTATTGCTCCTTTGTATAAAATTCTTATCCATTTAATAAAATTCCCTCCAAAACCAAAACTTTTTAAAATATCAAATAAAAATTCATGTTCTACTCTGTCAAACGCTTTCTCAAAATCCAAACCTATTATGTACCCTTGTTTATTCTTTTCATGCATGTATCTTATTATATCTTTTATACTTATTGTTGTGTCTGCTATGTCTCTTCCTTTCACTCCGTACGCTTGGTTGGTTTTAATTATACTCGGCATTACTTCCTTCAATCTGTTGGCTAAAATTTTCGATAAAATCTTTAAGTCGGTATTCAACATCGTAATTGGTCTGTAGTTCTTCAAATCTATCTTCTCTCCTTTTCGCTTGTATATCAATTTCATTAAACCCATTCCCATTCGTTCAATCAGTTCTCCTTTCTTAAAAATATCTACATATACTTCTTTTAAAATGCTAGTTAAAAAATCTTTTAAAACTATATAAAATTCACTCCCCAAACCATCTATACCCGGACTTTTCTTTTTGTTTAATTCACTTATTGCTCTTTTTATCTCTTCATCTCTTATTTCTTCATCACACTCTTTTTTGTCTAGTTCTCCAACGGTTGTTTTTATTTGTTTCAGGAACTCCAGTTTCTCTTCTTCTTTCACTCCCTCTGCACTAAACAAATTCTCATAGTATGCTTTTATTTCTTTTAGTATTTCCTCGTTTGTTTCCACAACAACTCCATTATTTCCTCTAATTTCTTTTATCATTTTCGCTTTCCCTCTACTTTTTTCTAGATCGAAGAAAAACTTTGTACATGTTTCGCCCTCCACCGTATATTTTGCCTTACTTCTTAGTCTTGCTCCTTCATATTTCTCCTCTTCCATTTCTTTCAATTTACCCTCTAATTCTTTTATTTTTTGTATATCTTTCCCATTCTCATTTAATTCTTTTTTCAATTTTTCTCTCATTTCTCTCTCCGTATTTCTCTTACTTTTCTGTATTAGCTTGCAGTACTTCATAGTAAATTTTTTAACTAAAAATGTTGTATTTTCCCACCATATTCTTTTATCCTCGATATACATTTCATTCTCCTTTTCAGTTTCAATAATCTCTTTAACATTTAAAACATAATCTTCATTCTTTAAAATCTCTGTGTTTAAAACCCATACTCCCGGCCCTCTTTTCACAGAGCTCCAGTCTATTTGCATAAAAATTGGTTTATGATCGCTTAGACTTGTTTCTTCGTATTTAATACCACTGATAAAATCCTCAACGTTCCTTGTACATAATATAAAATCAATTCTTGTTTTGCACATAAAATTCCCCACTAATTGTCTTCTTGAATATTCTCTTGTTTTTTCATTTCTTTCCCTCCATACATCGATCAGATTGTTTTCTTCCATTAATAACTTTAACTCTTTTCTTCCTTTGTCACTTTTAAAAACCATTCCCTCACCCATTTCTAATTTGCTAAAAACAGTATTAAAATCACCCATCATTATAACTTCTTTATATTTCTTTAAGAATTCTCTTAAAACACTAAAAAACTCTTTCTTTTCATTCTCTTCCGTTGGCGCATGAACATTCACTACAACTACTACTTTCCCCTCAAAATTCATTTCTACTGCCATACATTTCCCTTCTTTATCATTGTATATTGTTATACATTTTACACCTCTGTTTTCCTTTATTAAAACTGCTACACCTCTGCCCTGCCTATCATCCCCATTATTATATAAAATATCTCCGTTCCATCTTTTTCTTATTTCAGTCATAAATCCATCCCTCCAGTTAGTCTCTTGTAATAAAATCACATCTTCATTCTTGAACATTTCCTTCATTTTCTCAAATTTTCTTACATCTAAAAGTCCTCTGGCATTAAAAGTAACACAACTAAAAGCCATTAAAAGAAAAACAAATAAATACTTAAAAACCATTAATCTTCATCTTCTCCCTCCAGATCCTTTAACACTTCAAACCTATTTTCACTTTTATCTAAAACCTTTAAAATAGTCCTTTTTCTTGAGTTAACAATATTTGGTTTTACCTTTACTAGTCTTCTTCTTAAATGTCCTTTCCCCTCTCTGTCTTTGTCCATCGTTGTTTCTTCTTCACTTTCAGTCTCACTTTGATCATTCTTTTCATGTCCGACTTTCTCCACGTCATCCAAGTAGCTTTTAAAACTGTGCGAAACGTCCATTTCTGTCCTTTGAGTGTCCTGCTCCATTATTTGTTCTTTGTCGTTCTCTTGTTCTCTTTCTTCCTCTTCCTCTCGAATGCTCACTGCTCCTTCCATTTTTTGTTGTAGGCTTTCTTCTGGTTGTCCTTCATCAATTTGCCGTTCCTCCTCGTTGTTTCCTTCATGCACCTGTCCGTCCACCTGATTTTCCCTACCTCCTTCCTCTTTCTCCATCAAACATTCACATTTATTTAACGTTTCTCTGCATTCCGGGCACCTGACAGCATTGCAATCTCTTGCAAAATGTCCCCTCTCCTCGCATTTATAGCACTTAAAATCTGGGCAGTCTTTCAGTAAATGTTCTGGGCTCGTGCACAGCCGACAGGTTTTAACCTGGTGACTGTGCACCACCCTAAAATACTGTGGCCCTTCCGCTGTTTCCAGCTTTGTGCTGTATGGTAGCGACGCAACCTCTTTGGGGAACCTCACCTTTAGGAACCTTGTTCCGTCCTCTATGTCAGTGCCCGGATAACGTCTTCTTTTTATTTTAGAGATGGGAGTGACTCTCCATCCTTCCAATTTATCTAAGATTTCATCATCATCAAGATAGACGGGCAGGTGCATGAAGGAAACAACATAGTCTCTGTTTTGCAGATTTTTCACATCACATTTCACTCCTTTTATTACCAGTCCATCAGTCAGTTTGTCACATATTTCTTCTTTTCCCATTGTCAGTTCATATTCCTTTCCTTGTCTTGGTCTTAGCGCTAAAATTTCCCCATGTCCACATAATTCCGTTACAGCTTTAATGATATCATCCGCTTTTACTTCAATCACGTTTTCCACATTCACTGTAGCCTCTTTTAAATACTTCCTTTCGTTGATTTTCTCTCTCACATCTCTGGTGTTTCCATTTCTCAATCGTGGTCGATTATCCAGTCCATTGTCGATTGCCGTGCGTTTTTTTTTCTGCCAGTCCATTGTCGTTTGCCTTGCGTTTTTCTCCTGCCAGTCCATTGTCTTTTGCCGTGCGTGTTCCTCCTGCCAGTCCGTTGTCGTTTGCCTTGCGTGTTCCTCCTGCCAGTCCAGTGTCGATAGCCATACGTGTTCCTCCAACCATTCCAGTGTCGTTTGCCCTAAATCCGTCCATGCTTACAAAAAAGTAACGATAACCACCCTCCAGCCAGCAAAAGCTGCTGTTAGGTGGTTTGAAAAAAAAACAAAAAAGTAAAAAAACTAACTTAAAGTAACCAAAAACTCAAAAAACAAACACAAATAGAAAAACAAAGATGGGGAGAGCCTTCCTCTCCCAACTGCAGCCACGTCACTTCCTGTTGCTCACTAGCTCCCTCTAGCGCGCTCAAGGTGGTATGGCCGTAAGGATATTCCAACAGAGCCTGTGACAGTTTCTCAGCAGAAGAACTGGGATCCAGTGTCAGAGACGTCTCCTCTCCTGGAGAAAAACACAAGCCTCAGTGGTCTTGCTTCAAAATCTGGTAGAGGCCCACAGGCAGGCTTGAGGGAAGGAGTCAACAGAACTTCCCTGGTAGTCTAGTGGTTAGGATTCGGCGCTCTCACCGCCGCGGCCCAGGTTCGATTCCCGGTCAGGGAATGAGCTTTTACCCTCCATCGGTGGTCGTGATTGCAAAATGGCGGACTATTAATTGAAGTGCAGACGGCCTCTTCGAGAAGCGCCGCCAAGGAAATGTTTGCGTGTGAAAAAGATCTCCTTCGAGCCGGAGTCGAACCAGCGACCTAAGGATTGCTAACTTGCCACCTTCAGTCCTCCGCTGTACCAGCTGAGCTATTGAAGGCTCTCTGGTCTGGGACAGAACCTCAAACTGTCAGGTTGCGGAAGCTCCGCCGCTAGCTAATAGTGCTATTGGCACTGAAACACGTGCTGGCTGTTTCGATAAGTGAAGCAAAGGCAAAAGATGCAGAGCGAGCCAGCCAAAGGTCTAGTGTTTAGGATTTCAAACTCTCACCGCCGTAGGCCGGGTTCGATTCTCGGTCAGGGAAGGAACTTTTACCCTTTATCGGCGGTCGTTATTGCAAATTGGCGGACTACGAACTCAAGCGTAGTAACTCAATACTGTATTCATGCAATGCATTTGAAAAGACGCATGGCATTGTATGGTAACCGTTATCCCACTGACAAAGAAGCCTATTGTTGGATTGTCAAATTTTAATATTAATCTACCGATCCATTATTAATAATAACAAAAACTATGGGCCAATAAAACGAAATAATAAAACGTCTATGGGCTGACAGCGAAGCAAATGATGCAGAGCGAGCAAGCCAGAAATTGAAGCTAGAATCTCCTGATCCATAGTCAGACGCGTTGTCCATTGCGACCACGAACTCAAGCGCTGACGGCCTCTTCGACAAGCGTGGCCAAGGAAATGTTTGCGTGTGGAAAAGATCTCCTTCGAGCCAGAGTCGAACCAGCAACCTAAGGATTGCTAACTTCCCACCTACAGTCCTCCGCTCTACCAGCTGAGCTATCAAAGGCACACTGGTCAGGGACAGAACCTCAAAGTTTCAGGTTGCTGAAGCTCCGCCACTGGCTAAAAGTGCTATTGGCACTGAAACACGTGCTGGCTGTTTCGATAAGTGAAGCAAAGGCAAAAGATGCAGGGCGAGCCAGCCAAAGGTCTAGTGTTTAGGATTTCACACTGTCACCGCCGTAGCCCGGGTTCGATTCTCGGTCACGGAATGAACTTTTACCCTTTATCGGCGGTCATTATTGCAAATTGGCGGACTACGAACTCAAGCGTAGTAACTCAATACTGTCATCCAATAAATTGCATGACAGTATTCATGCAATGCATTTGAAAAGACGCCAGGCATTGTATGGTAACCGTTATCCCACTGACAAAGAAGCCTATTGTTGGACTGTCAAATTTTAATATTAATCTACCAATCCAATATTAATAATATCAAAAACGATGGGCCAATAAAACGAAATAATAAAACGGCTATGGGCTGACAGCGAAGCAAAAGATGCAGAGCGAGCAAGCCAGGAATTGATGCTAGAATCTCCTGAGCCATAGTCAGACGCTTTGTCCATTGCGACTACGAACTCAAGTGCTGACGGCCTCTTCGAGAAGCACGGCCAAGGAAATGTTTGCGTGTGAAAAAGATCTCCTTCGAGCCGGAGTCGAACCAGCGACCTAAGGATTGCTAACTTGCCACCTACAGTACTCCGCTCTACCGGCTGAGCTATCGAAGGCTTACTGGTCAGAGACAGAACCTCAAACTGTCAGGTTGCTGAAGCTCCACCGCTGGCTAAAAGTGCTATTGGCACTGACACACGTGCTGGTTGTTTTTATAAGTGAAGCAAAGACAACCCCAACTTCCCATATCGCGAGTCGAAATCGGGCCACCTGGGTGAGAACCAAGAATCCTGACCGCTAGACCCAATGGGATCTTCCTTCTGCCTGGAGAGGCAGAGACTGGCATGGCATTGCATAGCAACCGTTATCCCACTGAAAAGAAGCCTTTTGTTGGACAGAAAAATTTTAATATTAACCTACCAATCCAATATTAATAATAACAAAAACTATGGGCCAATAAAACGAAATAATAAAAAGGCTATGGGCTGACAGCGAAGCAAAAGGTTAAGAACGAGCCAGCCACGAGTCGAACCTAGAATCTTCTGATCCATAGTCAGACGCGTTGTCCATTGCGCCACTGGCCCACTGGTCCTTGAACTTACTCGGGACATGTTGCTGTTCGACTGGGCAGAGGCTTTTCATGACATCTACTTTTCCTCATGCCATTAACAGGCCTGGAGCCACCGTCAGGAAGGGGTCAGATGAGGGGCCTGCTATAATAACTTTCGAGATGGGTTGCATTGTTTTCATGGCAAGTTGTGGTGTTGTTAGGATATTCCAACAGAGCCTGTGACAGTTTCTCAGCAGAAGAACTGGGATCCAGTGTCAGAGACGTCTCCTCTCCTGGAGAAAAACACAAGCCTTAGTGGTCTTGCTTCAAAATCTGGTAGAGGCCCACAACCAGGCTTGAGGAGTAGGAATCAACAGAACTTCCCTGGTACTCTAGTGGTTAGGATTCGGCGCTCTCACCGCCGCGGCCCGGACTCGACTCCCGGTCAGGGATTGAGCTTTTACCCTCAATCGGTGGTGGTGATTGCAAGATGGCGGACTATGAACTGAAGTGCAGACGGCCTCTTCGAGAAGCACGGTCAAGGAAATGTTTGCTTGTGAAAAAGATCTCCTTCGAGCCGGAGTCGAACCAGCGACCTAAGGATTGCTAACTTCCCACATACAGTCCTCCGCTCCACCAGCTGAGCTATCAAAGGCACACTGGTCAGGGACAGAACCTCAAAGTTTCAGGTTGCTGAAGCTCCGCCACTGGCTAAAAGTGCTATTGGCACTGAAACACGTGCTGGCTGTTTCGATAAGTGAAGCAAAAGCAAAAGATGCAGAGCGAGCCAGCCAAAGGTCTAGTGTTTAGGATTTCACACTGTCACCGCCGTAGCCCGGGTTCGATTCTCGGTCACGGAATGAACTTTTACCCTTTATCGGCGGTCATTATTGCAAATTGGCGGACTACGAACTCAAGCGTAGTAACTCAATACTGTCATGCAATAAATTGCATGACAGTATTCATGCAATGCATTTGAAAAGACGCCAGGCATTGTATGGTAACCGTTATCCCACTGACAAAGAAGCCTATTGTTGGACTGTCAAATTTTAATATTAATCTACCAACCCCAACTTCCCATATCGGGAGTTGAAATCGGGCCACCTGGGTGAGAACCAAGAATTCTGACCGCTAGACCATATTGGACCTTCCTTCCGCCTGGAGCAGGCCCGTTGGCTTTTAGTGTGTGACGGCCCCCTTTAAGAACATGGGAATGATCCGAAGGGATTGGCTGCGTTTGGAATCGCCTACTCAATGAGTAGGTACTTAATTTCAATGAGTACTTACTTAACGAGCGCTAAAAGAGTAGGTACTTAATGGACAAATCTCGTTAAGTATGAATGCTGAAGATTCAAAATTTCATCTTTTAATATTATTTTATTATTAAATATTATGTATCTGTATTATTATTCTTTATTAATATTCATAATCAGTTGTATCATCTTATGAAGTTTCAAAAGCATGAGTTTGAATGCATGAGGGAACTATAGATAGCATGGATCCATGGGATGATCATATGTCAGACAGGGGGAAGCTATATTTTGCTATGGGGTGTGTACAATGTAACATGATCGACTGATGTAAGTGCATCACAGATGTAAACAACAAGGATAGTTCTTAATATGGAAGTGAATTGTGACATGTTAAATATAACGTGTATGTATGACATACGTTCTAATTTTAAGAAGCTCAGAGCAACATGTTTTGTTACCTTACAAGGAAGCTGTAAGACTCTCTGTGATGTATAAAAGCTCAATCTTACTGTACTACCTCAGAGAAACACGGAAACGCATAGACCTGGCATGAATACAACATCTTGAAGTTTCTCTCCTGACATATAAGAATAAAATCTTTCTTGGCAAGATAACTGGTGTCTGGTCCCGTAAATCAAATAATAACGGGGAAACAAAAGAGGCTTTAATTCCAAGTCTACATTTGGCGTCACGAGAACAGGATTGCATCTTCAGGCATTTGTCAATCATTCAAGGTAAGACTTTTCCTATTCTAAATAATTCTAAGTCTGCCTGATGATTGGACATTGACTGAAACTGCTTAAAAGAACTGTGTTATTTAAAGTACCAGTTGTTTTGCCAATGAATATATGTGTCAGAAAAATAAAATAATTTAAATAATTAGAATGTGGCTTATTTGAGTTGCTCTGGTCAGTAAACCTCTGAATATTGAATGATGCTGGGGAAGTCTTTTTCATTTTTGAAAAGACTGTAGAAAGTGGATCTTTTTTAGGAAAAGACCATCTTAGTCAAATTTTGGAAATAGCTGTAAGGCGATTTAGCAATTAGCTTGTAAGGTGGTTGGAATATGGCGAGATTGCGATAAAGGGCAGATTTATCTCTAAAATATATCCAATACACAAAGAATCGTTTCAGAAGAAGACGAGGATAGTGTGACAAGCAGTGATTTATAGCGGTTTACAGTGGCGGGTCTGTGCTTGAAGTTAGTACAGTGCAGTATAAAAAAAAATACAAATAAACCCTAAAACGTAAATACGCAGAGGATTGAACCCTTAGAAGAAGGGTATCAATGGAATAGATGCTAGAATTGCATGCATTCTGATTTTGACAATAAAGCTGTTCAGTGTTTGGAGGAAAAGACTGATCTGAGAGCAACTTTAATGTGTGTGTATATATATATATATATATATATATATATATATATATGTGTGTATATATGTGTGTATGTTTATGTATATATATATAAATTAATCTGAATTAAGACAAACAAAAAAGAAAAACAGAAAATATTAGAGTTGTTTTTTGTTTTTTTGTTTCCCAACCCCTTCTTTGTTCTTGAGAAATTAGAACAGGTGGAGAGTGAGAAAAGCAGAGGGCCTCCCCTGGAATTCACACACACACTCCCTCACAAAAATAGCCCTGCTGTTTGAGCACACAGACACAGAGTGACAAATAATTTGCAATGGCAGAAAGTGGATTTAACAGCAGAACAATATCTGCTTGGTACTTAGAAAGAAAACAGAAAAAGCAAGCTAAGTTTTTGAAAAAAGGACTGGACATTAACACATCTATGGATGTGCAGTTAAGCTGGCTTGAGTCCCAGAAGGACTCTATCAAGTCAAAAGTATTTCCAATCCTCGCCGCACATTGGATTTTGAAACAAGGTGGAATTTGTTGTGGTATCAATGGGTGCCCAGTCCCACTTGTTGAAGCAATGAAGCCTCAAATTGAAGCATATAACAAATTGAACAAAATTATGTCTATTAAATGTTCAGATGGAGAAAATACAACCAATGATGATTCATTTGATCCAGATTGGACAAATATAATAACTGAAGCTGAAAAGAAATATTCACAAGCACCAGTGAAATCTGCAACAACTGTAACGCCTCCTCCTTACAACCCAATTTATCCAATTTTGCCTGAACAATATACAAATTCATCTAAACCTCTGACACAGCCTCAAGCTTCGAGATCAAATGGAGGTCCAGTTGACAAAATGTATATTGCATCTGCACAAGCAGCTCCGGTAATAACAAGATCTAAAACAGTTCAGCCAAACAGAGACATGCTGCGATGTACACCAGTTCGGAATTATGATTCTGACTGGGGTGATGAGACAAGAGATGACGACATGATCACAATTGACAAGCTTGGTCCTGAATTTTCTTCACCTGTAATTAAAAGGGAAGGATCTGAGATGATGACAGAAGAGAGACCATTCACACCAGGAGAACGTCAAGCCATTCTCACAGCCTTGCCTCCTCTGAAGAGACAAGATCCAAACACAGAGTTTTGGCGAGAATTAGACTCATTGATTGAAGCACATCAAATGACATTAAGAGACATACATACCATTGTGAAAGCTAAAATCCCAAGAGACAGATGGGAACGCTTGCCAGCTTCGATAACAACCGCCCAATGGATAGATTTGTGGGTTGATGGCCAGGGACGACCCCTGGGTCTTTGGCAAGCATTAGATGTGTTCCGAAAAGAAATCCAGGAAATCTTGGGCAGTGGTAAAATTCCTTTCACATTAGTGACATTGATTAAGCAAAAGGATGATGAATCTCCAGATGAATATGCTCTACGTAAGTGGAATGCTTATGAGAGATGGGCTCTCTGTGCCAAGAAACAACCTGACAGAGATGATGTACAGTTCACTGACACACTTGTGGATGGACTTAGCACAAAATACCAACAAGCCTTATCACTTGGAGTCAACCCAGGTGAGACATTTGACCAAATTATGCAATGGGCTGGCCGCTTAGAGATGGCTATGAGATCAAATAAAGAAGAAGGAAACAAGCCATATCGAAGAGGAGTGGCAACAGCTCAATACAACAAGGACACAAAGAATAGGGTGATTTCCTGCAGCAACTGTGGAAAGCGTGGACACTCAAAAATAGATTGTTGGGCTAAAGGAGGTGGAGCAGAAGGTCAAGGTCCATCATTTAGACAGGTCAGTGCAAAAAACCATAATGAAACCCCTCAAGGGAAGACGTGGACTGAAGCACAAGTCCGTCAGCTCATTGAGGGAATTATGCGTCCGCAATAGGAATCAGCGGCCCCCTGTATTAGTAAGAAAAGAGACAATCGCCTTTTCGTCAATGCATTAATAGGGGGCCACCCATGTGACATCCTTGTTGACACAGGTGCAGCCATTTCAATAACAGATCTGAACCTACCTACAACAGAGGAAACTATGGATGTTGAAGGAGTTGGAGGAGGTATCACAAAATTCCGCAAAAGTATTCAAGTTCCACTGCAAATACATGAAGATGAAGTCTTATGGACATCTTTCTGGGTTGGGCCGAATTCACAAGGAAGCCTTATTGGCATGGACATTCTTCCATTGTTAAAAATGATCATATTCACTGACAGTCGTCAAATCGCTACAACTGCTGGGATAATACCACACGAAGATCGCACATGTAATCTAAGGTCTGTTGGTACAGCAAAACCAATTATCAGAAACTGGAAGAAAGACGGTGTGTGGGGTCTTCTGTGCAGTTTATATCCGGATGTTTGGGCTAAACACAAATTGGATTGTGGTAAAGCCAACATTGATCCCATTGTTATTGAGGGACCGATACATGCCCCTCATAAACAATACCCCATCCGACCTGAAGCAAGACGAGCCGTGGAGGAGATAGTGGCAGACTTGGAAGCTGAAGGAATCATCAGACAAACTTCATCTACCACTAATAGTCCTGTCTGGCCTGTCAAGAAATCTGATAACTCATGGAGACTAACCATTGATTACATAAGACTTAACAGTGTAACACCAAAACCGCATCCTATTGTGGCCAATCCTGCCACCATTCTGAATGACATTCCAGGAAATGCTAAAATTTTTACGGTACTGGATGTACTGTCGGCTTTCTGGTCCATACCTATAGACAAAAGATCTCAAGAGAAATTAGCCTTCACAGTGGGCGCAAAACAGTATGTTTGGAACAGACTCCCACAAGGTCTTAATCTTTCTCCTGTTGTATTTCATAGAGCTTTGGACCAGTTCTTAACGGAGCAAAAAGCTGAAATTGAGAAATCAGGAAGTGTCTGCCTCCAATATGTTGATGACTTGTTAATTGCAAGCCCAGATGAAAACAGCCATGTATTTGCTCTGAATGTTGTCCTACAAGCCCTTAGGAAAGGGGGATTCAAAGTTAACCCCGATAAAGCACAGCTGGCCAAATCCAAGGTTATCTATTTGGGCCAAGAAATATCTGTGGAGGGAAGGAGAATGACAACAGAGCGTGTAGAGGCATTACGACAACTTCCAAAACCTCTAACAGTTACAGGAATGCGGAAGGTGATGGGACTTTTCAACTATTGTCGTCAGTATATACCTGATTTTGCTAGCATCACCAGCCCCCTCATCGACCTGTACAAGGGAGGAAAGCGTGGAGTGGAACATATAAACTGGACACCAGAAGCTGAGGAAGCGTTTACTTCTATGAAAGAAAAACTGACTTCAGCCCCAGCATTGGGACTTCCTGACGGACGGTTGCATTTTCATTTGTGGACCAGGGTAGGAGATGAGACATATTCAGCAGTACTGTGTCAAAAACCAGGTGATCGATACAGACCAGTTGGATACTTTTCCACAAAGATTCCTGTCACTATGATTGGGCAACCACGGTGTATACAAGCCCTCGATGGTGCCACATGGGCAGTGGATGCTGTTGAGAATCTGATAGGAGCACAAACTATCATATTGCACACTCCACACAGTATAGTGACACTGTTGAACAACACGAACATCAAAACCATAACTGATGCAAGAAGAGCAAAATGGGAAGCAACTTTGTTGAACAAAGATTTAAGAGTGGAAAT
Organism: Meda fulgida; assembly: GCA_030578275.1. Lineage (NCBI taxonomy): Eukaryota > Metazoa > Chordata > Actinopteri > Cypriniformes > Leuciscidae > Meda > Meda fulgida. Next base: position 4,263,060 of record JAROOJ010000031.1, read on the forward strand.
CATCAGGGACACGACTCTTAACCCTGCAACAATGATGCTGGAACCACACGAGGGAATACCACATGAGTGTGAAAAACAAGTAGAAGAAGATAGTCTTGGTCCAGTTAATCCAATCCCTCTTAAAAACCCAGACAAAGAGTTATGGGTTGATGGATCCAGTTATTATGTTGATGGAAAACGACATACTGGATGGGCTGTAGTGAAAGGAGATGGAACTGTTGTAAAGAAAGGAGCCCTTTCTGGGAAATCTTCAGCACAAGTAGCTGAACTTATAGCACTTACAGAAGCCTTTGAACTATCAGAAGGAGATCGAGTCAACATCTATACAGATAGTCGTTATGCTTTTGGCGTGGTCCATGACTACCTTGCTCTGTGGAAAAGACGTGGACTTATCACTAGCAGTGGGAGCGAAATACAACATGCTTCCATAATTCGTCGTTTGATTACAGCATGTTACCCCGAGAAGCAGCCGTGATCAAAGTAAAATCACATCAATCTGACAAGTCCAAAGAAAGTCAAGGAAACACGGCAGCAGATGCAGCAGCTAGAGAAGCAGCTCTACTTCCTTTTACTCCTGTTACCTTGGTAAAGGAAAATAGCAAGGATAATCCTGAGCTCCATCTTCTGTCATATCAATTGGAGAAAGATGAAGAGAAAGAACAATGGATGAAGTGGGAGCGAAAGAGGATGATCAAGGTATCTGGAGAATTCCAACAGGACAAGTGGTGATGCCTATCGGAAAAAGAAGAGAACTAATGCAGCTGTATCATGGAAAGGTACATGCTGGAGCAAAAGCAATGAAATCTCAAATCAGTGAGACTTGGTGGTGGCCAAGAATGATGAGAGACATTGATGATTACTGTAGGAGATGCTTGATATGCCTCAAAGCAAATGTAGGAAAATCTGTAAAGGTGCGAATGTCACATGCACCCAGACCAACAGGTCCATGGACACACCTCCAAATTGATTTCACAGGACCTTTATCACCCAGTGGAGGGTATCAATACATACTTGTAATCATGGACAGATTTACTAGATGGGTGGAAGCATACCCTACAAAATCCTGCACTGCTGAAGCGGCAGCACGAGTAATGGTGGAAGACGTTTTTCCTCGCTGGGGCCTTCCATATGAACTTGATTCTGACAATGGAACTCATTTCACTGGGAAATTGATGAAGGAAGCAATGAAATTGATGGGAATTAAACAGAAATTCCACATTCCTTATAGGCCGGAAAGCTCAGGCCTGGTTGAACGAATGAATAGATCTTTGAAAACCGCTCTTACCAAAGCCATTCTGCAAACTGGCCAAGGCTGGCATAAGTTATTACCTGCTATTCTGTGGAACTTGAGAGCAACTCCAAACCGAGTTACAGGACTAACCCCTTTTGAACTAATGACGGGAAGAGCAATGGTTCTACCTCCTGATGCTCCGCCACCAGCGGGAACAGGAGGAGACTCTACTTTGTTCCAAGAAAAGTTACGCCGTTATCTCGCAATGCTAGACAAAGCTACTAAAGACAATAATAAGAAAGTGCGAGAAGCTCAACAGCAATGGGATGAAAAACACACCACTACTGACATTCCACACATTCCCGAGTTAGGTAGTTTTGTCATGATCAAACGAATTGCTAGGAAAGGTTTAGAGCCTAGATGGGAAGGACCATATGAGATACTCCTAACTACTGATACAAGTGTTTGTCTCAAAGGGAAGGGTGTAGGAACAGATAGATGGTATCATTGGTCACAAGTTAAACCTTGCTTAGTGAATGAACAAGATGATAATGATGGCTTATGGCCTGAGATTGAGCAATGTTCATCGATTAGTTTTAAAGATTGGGAACAAAGAAGTGATGTTAATTATTTCTCTGCTTCCATTTCAGGAATCAGTTCCATTGACATTGATTAGAGATGGTTGCAAGTTATTCTCGATACCCAACGACGATGGTATGCTTATTTTTAATTTTACTTGGCATTTATCAAGAAAGCCAAGCCTTATGGACTCCTCGAGTTCAAGAAATCACTCGGAATGCAACTCTGAAATCCGGCCAACATTTTACTCTACCCTTTATTTCCAAATGGGGATTATGGGATTGGGTGCCACGCAATGATAAAGACCTTGCTAAATATCGTAAGGACGTCTTTGGAGGATGTAACTTTTACCACCAATGTTACAAAAGCAGAGTAATTTGGCCGGTAAAAGACGGGGGGTATACTGGTAGTGCTCAAAGACGAGACATTTGTTCAAAAGAACAATGTGAAGTTATAGGGTTAAACCTCATAACGTCTACTAATGTGGAAATTAATTTTGTTCTGAACCGTACCCACGTGCTTACAATATGGGATTCATTGACCCAAGGGTGTATTTATCCCATAGTGTTGCCATGTGAAGGGTTTCTGAGGGATGCTTCCTCAAGAACAACAAGATTTAAGGGAAATTATGTACGAGTATGGCATTCAGAAGATGAGAATGAATATTGTGAGACTGAACTAGAAACTGGGGAAATCGGAAGGTGTTTTTATCTTTCTGCGGAAAAGACAAACAAAGCTGAAACATGCCCAAATACAACTATTGCACCAGCTCATGGTATTTTGTTGGCAAAAGAAACCAAAACCTTGATAAATGAAGCCCATATGGTGCGGCAACGAATTAATTATAACTTGAACTCTCTTCTTACAGTTTTTGATCAGTCTTTTTGTGGTAATTTTACACAAATAAGAAGTTGGTTGGACAAAGAAGTTAAATATTATACCTCTAAAAATCCTCTGAGTAGTAAAAATCGTAAAACTCGAAGTATATGGGGAGACATAGCGGGGGTATTTGGTTCTGTCAATTCAATTAGTAATACCGCTCAAATGAATCAACTAAGCGAGTATACTCAGTGGGGGGGAACAATGACTGGGAAAGGACTCACTGAGGCTCTTCAGGGTTCTCTACATATTATAGCAGCGGGTCAGCATCTTAATGATGCTGCAAAGGAATTGGCAGATGCATTAACAAAATCGTCTAATTTTGAGACACATCGTGCAGCGTGTTTATTTTTAGCTCAGAATTTAAAGGATCAAATGGTAGAAGATATTCAAGTTATTCGAATGGGACAAGTTCCTGAGCGGATAGCAGAATCTTTGTTAGTGGTTTTCGGTAATCAACTTAATTTGACTTCTGCTAAACATATTCCATTAGTTAAAATCGCTATTAATGAAAATTCGTTGTCAGGTTCTGGAATGTTACCCTTGATTATGATATGGCCTCAATATGGGAAGCGCAATATTATGACAGTCAGGCAATTCCAATCAATGGGTGTTAGACAAGGAAATTCAGTAATTAGATTAGGAAGGAATGGATATTGGGCTGACGGCAATACACCGATGATTTCTACCACAGACTGTTGTGTTGAGGAACATGAGTGGGTAATTTGCTCATGCTCTACAATGTTTAGTCTATCTCTTAATGGTTCTGCTGTTTGGGAAGTAGTTCCTTTAGATCAAGCCACAGGTGCATGGCAGGTGTCAGAAGCACAGTGGTGTATATTACATGATGGAATAAGTGAAAATATGATATACGGGGGAAAGTTGTGTCCAATTCCTCCTGATCCATTTTGCCTTGAGATTCTCTATCCTCTTCACTTGGGTGGAATTCATGTTCCACATGTGCAACTGTTGCAGTTAGAGCCACAATGGTGGAATAATGATCTAGTAGAAGAACGGAATTATGACCTCTTTGAAATGGTTAGAAGAGTTAAAAAGAGTGTAAAAGCAGCTCAAGAGGAGGGAATTCAAGCAATGGGTCATGTTATTGTAGCAAGTGGAGTAGCTAAATTAATGTCTGAGAGGAAACTACCACGAATCCTAGGGAATTTATCATGGTCCGATTGGATAGTTTTGACTATGGTAGGAGTTTTTGTGTTCATGCTAATAATCCAAGTCCTTATATGTGTTACTAGAAGGAAAAGTACCAAACCTGTCAAATTGATTATTTCTAACCAAATGGATAGAACTAAGAATGGGACATACAGCGTGAAATAAGAGATTTTATGCAAAACACTACCTCACAAACAATGAACATCCGCTTACTGATTTTCAACCCCAAGGGATAGGATCCTTTAACGTCAACGTTTATTTTAATTTCTTGTTTTGGTTCGGAACTGAAGGATTTAATTAATTAACGAGTTAATTAATTAATGAGTTCAGGCACGGGCAGAAGACTTATTAGTTTTTCTTTTCTTAGATGATTGGGGTTCATTTTAAAGACATACACATAGATATTAAAATACACATAGTATACGGGGACATAACATGGGCTGGGGTTTTGTTCTTTGTTTTGTTTCTCTGTTTCCATTCTTCTGTTCTTTCTGTCTATTTTCTTGGTCTGCTATTTCTTCTCCTCACTATCACTTCTATAGGTTGGCCACCTGGGAATGATGGTGTGGAACTGACGGCCGTAGTTCCAGTGGAGGGAGATGAAGATTCAAAATTTCATCTTTTAATATTATTTTATTATTAAATATTATGTATCTGTATTATTATTCTTTATTAATATTCATAATCAGTTGTATCATCTTATGAAGTTTCAAAAGCATGAGTTTGAATGCATGAGGGAACTATAGATAGCATGGATCCATGGGATGATTATATGTCAGACAGGGGGAAGCTATATTTTGCTATGGGGTGTGTACAATGTAACATGATCGACTGATGTAAGTGCATCACAGATGTAAACAACAAGGATAGTTCTTAATATGGAAGTGAATTGTGACATGTTAAATATAACGTGTATGTATGACATACGTTCTAATTTTAAGAAGCTCAGAGCAACATGTTTTGTTACCTTACAAGGAAGCTGTAAGACTCTCTGTGATGTATAAAAGCTCAATCTTACTGTACTACCTCAGAGAAACACGGAAACGCATAGACCTGGCATGAATACAACATCTTGAAGTTTCTCTCCTGACATATAAGAATAAAATCTTTCTTGGCAAGATAACTGGTGTCTGGTCCCGTAAATCAAATAATAACGGGGAAACAAAAGAGGCTTTAATTCCAAGTCTACAATGCGATCCGGACATCATCCGCCATGTTGACGTTATCATGTGACCTACGATGCGTTATCACACTTAAAAGATATGAACGAAACATTTAATTCATCTATCTGTAAATATCTTGATATTGATGAAACTTTTGCTCATTTTGTGGTATTGTTGAAGAAACAGCTGCCCATTTATTTTGTGAATACATTTAGGGTTGATTTAAGTTGTTATATTTTAAACCCTAATGTGACCCACAGTTTTATCCTTTTAACGATATTTTTTATTTATTAAGAAACCCCAAAATCGTCATCTCTTGAATATGTTGTTAATTTCTTTATTTTATACCCAAAAAGTTTCTCCTTTAAGTTTTCCTCTTTTTCTTGATGAATTTACCTCTCGTTTCATCCCTCAGACTTATAACAAAAACTTTTTTATGTGTTATGAAGAACTATTTAAAGATTGCCTTGTTATTGTTCTTTTGTCCTGTGTATAAATATAATATTATGATGTACACAAACCAATGATCTTTATGTTTTCTGTTTTGTCACTATGATTGTTCATTGTTAGATACAACTATGGTATCTTTCCATGATCTTTATGTAATAAGTTTAAATGATATGATCGACAGGTGCGCTAACTCTTCATAACATCAGTAACTCGACAGCACAACCCAGAACAGTTTTCCTCTCCGTGTGTAATGTCTGCACACAGGAGACGGGCCGTTGCTCGAAGATCTCTCTTTGGAGAAAACTGTTGATTTTATACTCGAAAAATATAAGTATCGCTCCTTAAAAATGAATATTACCGAAGAATGCAATTGCATTGTTAGCCCACCCCAAAATTTAAACAAAATAATAATATTAAATAATATTTTTTATATACTAAAAATTATATAATTTAATAAAACAATCTAAATGTAATTTGTTTTGTCATATGACAGTTATGAATGAATACACACTAGATAAATGCAGTGAAACATCTCAATTGTCAGTCAAGCAATGAATTAATGCATACATTAATTAATTATATTTTATATACTGACAACAATAAGAAACATGAATAAATGAGAAAAAGAACAAATAAAAGTAACCATCACAATAAACAAATGCATATACAAGTCAACAACACATGAAACAAAGCTTTATTCAAACTCCAAGCATGTATTTACAGGCGCTGAACCTCACATATCCTACTGCCATCTCAACACAGCGCTTCCCATTCTGTGGCTTTATCCTGATCCAGAGGTGAGCCGTGCCTTCGTGCCAGAGCGCTGCGCTTCGCAATCGGAGGAAATAAGGGCAGTGTGGAGTGATGGAGGAGCTCATACGGGCAGATGGAATGATGGAGGGTCTCATAAGGGCAGATGGAGTGATGGAGGATCTCATAAGGGCAGGTGGAGTGATGGAGGAGCTCATAAGGGCAGATGGAGTGATGGAGGAGCTCATACGGGCCGATGGAGTGATGGAGGAGCTCATAAGGGCAGGTGGAGTGATGGAGGAGCTCATAAGGGCAGATGGAGTGATGGAGGAGCTCATAAGGGCAGATGGAGTGATGGAGGAGCTCATGAGGGCAGATGGAGTTATGGAGGAGCTCATACGGGCAGATGGAGTGATGGAGGAGCTCATAAGGGCAGATGGAGTGATGGAGGGTCTCATAAGGGCACATGGAGTGATGGAGGAGCTCATAAGGGCAGATGGATTGATGGAGGGTCTCATAAGGGCAGATGGAGTGATGGAGGGTCTCATAAGGGCAGATGGAGTGATGGAGGGTCTCATAAGGGTAGGTGGAGTGATGGAGGGCCTCATAAGGGCCGATGGAGTGATGGAGGAGCTCATAAGGGCAGATGGAGTGATGGAGGAGCTCATAAGGGCAGATGGAGTGATGGAGGAGCTCATAAGGGCAGATGGATAGTGGACATAAGGGTGCTAATAGTGCTATTGGCACCGACACACATGCTGGCTGTTTCGATAAGTGAAGCAAAGACAACCCCAACTTCCCATACCGGGAGTCGAACCCGGGCTGCCTGGGTGAAAACCAGGAATCCTGACCGCTAGACCATATGGGATCTTCCTTCTGCCTGGAGAGGCAGAGACTGGCATGGCATTGCATGGCAACCGTTATCCCACTGAAAAGAAGCCTTTTGTTGGATAGAAAAATTTTAATATTAACCTACCAATCCAATATTAATAATAACAAAAACTATGGGCCAATAAAACGAAATAATAAAAAGGCTATGGGCTGACAGCGAAGCAAAAGGTTAAGAACGACCCAGCCAGGAGTCGAACCTAGAATCTTCTGATCCGTAGTCAGACGCGTTGTCCATTGCGCCACTGGCCCACTGGTCCTTGAGCTTACTCGGGACATGTTGATGTTCGACTGGGCAGAGGCTTTTCATGACATCTACTTTTCCTCATGCCATTAACAGGCCTGGAGCCACCTTCAGGAAGGGGTCAGATGAGGGGCCTGCTATAATAACCTTCGAGATGGCTTGCATTGTTTTAATGGCAAGTTGTGGTGTTGTTAGGATATTCCAACAGAGCCTGTGACAGTTTCTTAGCAGAAGAACTGGGATCCAGAGTCAGAGACGTCTCCTCTCCTGGAGAAAAACACAAGCCTTAGTGGTCTTGCTTCAAAATCTGGTAGAGGCCCACAGCCAGGCTTGAGGGGCAGGAATCAACAGAACTTCCCTGGTAGTCTAGTGGTTAGGATTCGGCGCTCTCACCGCCGTGGCCTGGGTTCGATTCCCGGTCAGGGAATGAGCTTTTACCCTCCATCGGTGGTCGTGATTGCAAAATGGCGGACTACGAACTGAAGTGCAGACGGCCTCTTCGAGAAGCACGGTCAAGGAAATGTTTGCGTGTGAAAAAGATCTCCTTCGAGCCGGAGTCGAACCAGCGACCTAAGGATTGCTAACTTCCCACCTACAGTGCTCCACTCTACCAGCTGAGCTATCGAAGGCACACTGGTCAGGGACAGAACCTCAAAGTTTCAGGTTGCTGAAGCTCCGCCACTGGCTAAAAGTGCTATTGGCACTGAAACACGTGCTGGCTGTTTCGATAAGTGAAGCAAAGGCAAAAGATGCAGAGCGAGCCAGCTAAAGGTCTAGTGTTTAGGATTTCACACTCTCACCGCCGTAGCCCGGGTTCGATTCTCGGTCAGGGAATGAACTTTTACCCTTTATTGGCGGTCGTTATTGCAAATTGGCGGACTACGAACTCAAGCGTAGTAACTCAATACTGTCATGCAATAAATTGCCATGCATTTGAAAAGACGCATGGCATTGTATGGTAACCGTTATCCCACTGACAAAGAAGCCTATTGTTGTAATGTCAAATTTTAATATTAATCTACCAATCCAATATTAATAATAACAAAAACTATGGGCCAATAAAATGAAATAATAAAACGTCTATGGGCTGACAGCGAAGCAAATGATGCAGAGCGAGCAAGCCCGGAATTTAAGCTAGAATCTCCTGATCAATAGTCAGACGCGTTGTCCATTGCGACTACGAACTCAAGCGCTGACGGCCTCTTCGAGAAGCACGGCCAAGGAAATGTTTGCGTGTGAAAAAGATCTCCTTCGAGCCAGAGTCGAACCAGCGACCTAAGGATTGCTAACTTGCCACCTACAGTCCTCTGCTCTACCAGCTGAGCTATTGAACGCTCACTGGTCAGGGACAGAACCTCAAACTGTAGGGTTGGTGAAGCTCCACCGCTGGCTAAAAGTGCTATTGGCACTGACACACGTGCTGGCTGTTTTAATAAGTGAAGCAAAGACAACCCCAACTTCCCATATCGGGAGTCAAAATCGGGCCACCTGGGTGAGAACCAAGAATCCTGACCGCTAGACCATATGGGATCTTCCTTCCACCTGGAGCAGGCCCGTTGGCTTTTAGTGTGTGACGGCCTCCTTTAAGAACATGGGAATGATCTGAAGGGATTGTTTACTGAATTCAATTTCATCAGGCTCACCGGAGGAAGCTCTCATTTGCCTCGCCCAGTGGGTTCAGTTTCCTCCCATTCCTGTGATGGTATAATGGACACTATAAACTGGTCGTAAAGCAAGGTCCTTGTGACAGTATTCATGCCATGCATTTGAAAAGACGCATGGCATTGTATGGTAACCGTTATCCCACTGACAAAGAAGCCTATTGTTGGATTGTCAAATTTTAAAATTAATCTACCAATCCATTATTAATAATAACAAAAACTATGGGCCAATAAAAAGAGATAATAAAACGTCTATGGGCTGACAGCGAAGCAAATGATGCAGAGCGAGCAAGCCAGGAATGGAAGCTAGAATCTCCTGATCCATAGTCAGACGCGTTGTCCATTGCGACTACGACCTCAAGCGCTGACGGCCTCTTCGACAAGCGTGGCCAAGGAAATGTTTGCGTGTGAAAAAGATCTCCTTCGAGCCGGAGTCAAACCAGCAACCTAAGGATTGCTAACTTGCCACCTTCAGTCCTCCTCTCTACCAGGTGAGCTGTCGAAGGCTCTCTGGTCAGGGACAGAACCTCAAACTGTCAGGTTGCTGAAGCTCCACCGCTAGCTAATAGTGCTATTGGCACCGACACACATGCTGGCTGTTTCGATAAGTGAAGCAAAGACAACCCCAGCTTCCCATACCGGGAGTCGAACCCGGGCCGCCTGGGTGAAAACCAGGAATCCTGACCGCTAGACCATATGGGATCTTCCTTCTTCCTGGAGAGGCAGAGACTGGCATTGCATTGCATGGCAACCGTTATCCCACTGAAAAGAAGCCTTTTGTTGGACAGAAAAAAATTAATATTAATCTACCAATCCAATATTAATAATAACAAAAACTATGGGCCAATAAAACGAAATAATAAAAAGGCTATGGGCTGAAAGCGAAGCAAAAGATTAAGAACGAGCCAGCCAGGAGTCGAACCTAGAATCTTCTGATCCGTAGTCAGACGCGTTGTCCATTGCGCCACTGGCCCACTGGTCCGGAATTCTTGAGCTTACTCGGGACCTGTTGCTGTTCGACTGGGCAGAGGCTTTTCATGACATCTACTTTTCCTCATGCCATTAACAGGCCTGGAGCCACCGTCAGGAAGGGGTCAGATGAGGGGCCTAGTATAATAACCTTCGAGATGGGTTGCATTGTTTTCATGGCAAGTTGTGGTGTTGTTAGGATATTCCAACAGAGCCTGTGACAGTTTCTCAGCAGAAGAACTGGGATCCAGTGTCAGAGACGTCTCCTCTCCTGGAGAAAACCACAAGCCTTAGTGGTCTTGCTTCAAAATCTGGTAGAGGCCCACAGCCAGGCTTGAGGGGCAGGAATCAACAGAACTTCCCTGGTAGTCTAGTGGTTAGGATTCGGCGTTCTCACCGCAGCGGCCTGGGTTCGATTCCCGGTCAGGGAATGAGCTTTTACCCTCCATCGGTGGTCGTGATTGCAAAATGGCGGACTATGAACTGAAGTGCAGACGGCCTCTTCGAGAAGCACGGTCAAGGAAATGTTTGCGTGTGAAAAAGATCTCCTTCGAGCCGGAGTGGAACCAGCGACCTAAGGATTACTAACTTCCCACCTACAGTGCTCCACTCTACCAGCTGAGCTATCAAAGGCACACTGGTCAGGGACAGAACCTCAAAGTTTCAGGTTGCTAAAGCTCCGCCACTGGCTAAAAGTGCTATTGGCACTGAAACACGTGCTGGCTGTTTCGATAAGTGAAGCAAAGGCAAAAGATGCAGAGCGAGCCAGCTAAAGGTCTAGTGTTTAGGATTTCACACTCTCACCGCCGTAGCCCGGGTTCGATTCTCGGTCAGGGAATGAACTTTTACCCTTTATTGGCGGTCGTTATTGCAAATTGGCGGACTACGAACTCAAGCGTAGTAACTTGCATGACAGTATTCATGCAATGCATTTGAAAAGACGCATTGCATTGTATGGTAACCGTTATCCCACTGACAAAGAACCCTATTGTTGGACTGTCAAATTTTAATATTAATCTACCAATCCAATATTAATAATATCAAAAACGATGGGCCAATAAAACGAAATAATAAAACGTCTATGGGCTGACAGCGAAGCAAAAGATGCAGAGCGAGCAAGCCAGGAATTGAAGCTAGAATCTCCTGATCCATAGTCAGACGCTTTGTCCATTGCGACTACGAACTCAAGTGCTGACGGCCTCTTCGAGAAGCACGGCCGAGGAAATGTTTGCGTGTGAAAAAGATCTCCTTCGAGCCGGAGTCGAACCAGCGACCTAAGGATTGCTAACCTGCCACCTACAGTCCTTTTTTTTTTTTTTTTTTTTTTTTTCTTTATTGAAATTTTTCCAAATACAAAAAGTACATCATAACTTTCATCACTTTCAATACATCATTTTACAATACAAGTAATCAGTACAATATACTAAAGCTTAAAAAGCTGTTAAAAAATAATAAATATTAACTAAAATTCAATTTAAAGTAAAAGTAAAACTTAAAAATCCAAATCACTTCCAGGTACATTCCATTGTAAATCTTTTATAACTTTAGAAATCCTTGGAGTAAAAATTACATAAAAGCTTTGCAACATGTTTTCATACTTAAAATACCAATACAGTCCTTCAATATACCTTTCTGTTTTCTTTTTAAGAACATTCCAAACATCAAGCACCACTTTTTCTTTTTTGGCCACATTTCTTCTTTCCCATACTGCATTTTTTATCAACATTACTAACAGGTTCACAAACTTTTTACCTTGACAATTTCCCTCCCATCCAAACATCACTATCCTCTTCCATTCTATTACCTCTTCATCCCAGTCCTCAATTAATTCTTTTATCATCTTTTTGCATTTTCTGTAAAAGCCCTCCAACTCTTTACAGTATAAAAACAAGTGTAAAATCCCTTCGTCTTCGTCTTTGCATACTTTACAGGTTGCATTCTGTTCCATTCCAATCTTAGTTAAAATACAATCTGTAAAAATTGCTTTGTGCCTTATTAAATACTCGAAACATTCCAGTTTGGTTTCCACAATCTTTCCCCTCATATTTCTCCATATACTTCCTTTTTTTAGATCTTTAAATCTCTGTACCCAAAAATTGTTAGCAACTGGTTCTTTAAAAAAACCATCTCTAAAATAACAATAAAACCGTTTCACATTACACTCCTTAAAATTACATAGTTTCCCCTTCAGCCTGACATAAATGTCTTTCTCTTCCTTCCATTCCTCCATGTTTTCTATTCTTTTAATCCATTCCTTCGGTATTGCGTTTTTGATCATTTCGTATTTATTTTCTATTTCTCTTTCGCTGAAGTCCTCTTTTGCTTCCTCCATTGCATCCATTATAAATTGTGATGGTAAAAACCCTTCTTTAAATTCATACAAAACATCTCTTACCCTTGGTATTCCCACCTCCATCCATTTTTTTAAAAAGATCTCTTCCCCATCTCTTAAAATACTTTTGTTTAAGAACAGGGTTTGATTTAAAATGTTTTCTCTTCCTTTCGGATTATACTCTATTACAGTTAAGAAAACCCCCCCAAGCACTTAACATTTCCTTATAGAAGTCAGGTAATCCTTCCGCCATCCAGTTTTTTGTTTTCATCCATAAAATATCCTCCCCTAAATTAAAATTCCCACATTTGTTTAAAAAATATTTCATAACTTTCTTCCATTCTGTTTCATTTTCTTCTTGCAACAATTTTTGGACTATTTTAACTCTTAAGGAGTTTTTCCTTTGTTTAATATCCATTAACCCCAACCCACCCTCTTCTAATGGTCCTAATAAGGTGTTGTATGCTATTCTTGAGGGTTTACCCTCCCACAAAAAACAGAGAAAACATTTCTTCAACCTCCCTTCTACCCACAAAGGCATTTCTGTCACATATAAAACGTACCACAACTTTGAAGCCATTAAAACATTCAATACTAAAACCTTCCCTTTCAAATTTAAAGCCCTCATTCTCCAGAAATTTAACCTCCGCTCTATTCCTGTTATCAATTCCTCCCACATTTTATCTCTTACTTGCTTCCCATCCTTTCCCATTAATATCCCTAAAATCCTAATTTCTTCAACTTCCTTAAAATTAAAACATTCTGTTAACACTGACGCTGCCCCAAACCTCATATACACTGTCTTGTCCTCATTAATTTTACTTCCTGATCCTTTGCAAAATTCTTGTACATTCTTCATTACTTGTTTTACACCCTCTGTCCCTTTAACTATTATTGTTGTGTCATCCGCATATTGAAAAATTTTCCCTTCTGCTCTGCTTTCCTGTATTTGTATTCCTTTTATTTTCTCTTCTTTTCGTATTGCTAGGCCCAACGGTTCTGCTACAAGCGAGTATAATAAAGCTGAGAGTGGACATCCTTGTCTAATTGATCTAGTTATTTTAAAACATTCCGTTAAAAAAACGTTACATTTTATTTTTGTTAGAGCCCCCTTATATAAAATCTTTATCCATTTCATAAAATTCTCACCAAACCCAAACCTATTTAAAACCCCAAACAAATATTCATGCTCCACTCTATCAAAAGCCTTTTCGAAGTCTAAGCTGATCACATACCCATCATCATTCTTTTCTTTTATGTATTGTATTGTGTCCCTTATACTCATCGTTATGTCTGCTATGTCTCTTCCTTTTACTGCATATGTTTGATTTGTTTTTATTATTTGTGGCATCACTTCTTTTAACCTATTTGCTAAAATCTTTGCTAATATCTTTAAATCAGTATTTAGCATTGTTATTGGCCTGTAGTTTTTTAAATCAGTTTGTTCACCTTTCCTTTTATATATTAGCTTCATCAGCCCCATTCCCATCCTTTCATTCATCTCTTCCTCTTTAAATATTTCCCTAAAAACCTCTTTTAAAATCTCTATTAAAATGTCCTTAAAACGTATATAAAATTCACTTCCCAAACCATCTATCCCTGGGCTTTTCCTTTTATTTAGTTGATCTATCGCTATTTCGATCTCCTCATTCTTGATTTCCCCATCACATTCCTTTTTATCCTCTTCACTTAAATTTGTTTCAATATAATTTACCAGTTTCGTTTTTTCCTCTTCTTCCACTCCTCTTGTTTTAAAAAGATCCTCATAAAAAACCTTTATCTCTTCTAGCACTTTTCCATTCCCCTCCACAATCTCTCCACTTCTCCCTTTTATTTCTTTTATTATTCCAACTTGAGCCCTTTTTTTCTCCAAGTCAAAAAAAAACTTTGTGCATTTCTCCCCCTCCACCATATATTTGTTCTTACTTCTTAATCTTGCCCCCTCATATTCTTTTTCTTCTATTTCTTTCAGTTTCTCCTCTATTTCTTTTATCTTTTTTATGTCTTTACGCTCACTATTTAATTCTCTTTCTAGCATCTCCTTTATTTCTTTTTCTTTGTGTCTTTTACTTATTTGTAAGATTCTGCAATACTTTATTGAAAATTTCTTTACTAGATATTTAACATTCTCCCACCACATTCTTTTATCTTCTTCATACATTGCATTGTCCTTCTCTTTCTCCATGATTCCTTTTATCTCTGCAACATAATCTTCATTCTTTAAAATCTCTGTATTTAGAATCCATGTACCCGGTCCCCTTTGCATATTACTCCAATCTACTTTAAAACGTAAAAACAAAAACTTATGATCACTAAAACTAGTTTCTTCATAGCTAATTTTTTCAATAAAATTCTCCACATTTCTTGTACATAGCACATAATCAATTCTTGTTTTACATATAAAGTTCCCCACTATTTGCTTCCTTGAATAAATCTTTTTCCCTCCATTTCTTTCCCTCCATACATCTATTAAGTTGTTTTCTCTCATCAATTCAGTTAATTCTTTCCTCCCTGTGTCCGATTTAAAAACCATTCCCTCTGCCATGTCGAGTTTGCTAAAAACTGTGTTAAAATCCCCCACCATTATTATATCCTTATATTTCTTTATCACACTCCTTAGACAGTTAAAAAAACCTTTCTTTTCTTTCTCTTCTGTTGGTGCATGCACATTCACTAAAATTAATTCACGTCCTTCATAAATTATTTCCACAGCGATGCATTTTCCCATCTTATCTTTGTACACCACTTTGGTTGTATTAAAAACATCTTTTCTTATTAAAAACGCCACCCCTCTTCCAAGCCTACCATCCCCATTATTATATAAAATATCTCCTTCCCATTTCTTTTTGTATTCCTTCATCACACTCTCTTTCCAATTTGTTTCTTGTAAAACAATGACATCTTCTCCTCTACACTTTTCTTTCACTCTTTCAAATTTTCCCATGTCCATCAGTCCCCTTGCATTAAAAGTAACACAACTTAAAACCATTAAAAGAAATAAAAAATAAATACTTAAAAACCATTATTCTCCATTTTCTCCCTCCAGGCCCTTTAACACACCACATCTGTTTTCACTTTCATCTTGGACCTTAAACATAGTCTTTTTCCTTGCATTTTCCAGATTCGGTGTTACCTTTAATGATCTCCTTCTTATTTGTCCTCTCTCTTCTCTGTCTTTGTCCATATTGTCCATTGTTATTTCCTCTTCTCTTTCCGTCTCTTTACTTCGATCCTTCCTTCCTTGTCCATCTTTCTCCATGTCATCCTGATAATTTTTAAAACTGTCTGATACTTCCATTGGTGTCCCTTGTGTGTCCTGCTCCTTTGTTTGTTCTTTAACTTTATCATTCTCTTGTTCTCTTTCTCCTTCCTCTCTGTTGTTCACTCCTTCTTCCATTTCTTCTTGTTGTACAATTTCTTCCTCTTTTCCTTCATCGGCTTGTCTTCCATCCCCGTTGTTTCCTTCATGCACCTGTCCGTCCCCCTGATGCTCCCTACCTCCTTCCTCTTCCTCCATCCAACACTCACATTTGTTTAAAATTTCCTGACACTCCGGGCACCTGACTGCATTACAGTCCCTTGCGAAGTGTCCCCTTTCTTCACACTTGTAGCACTTGAAATCTGGGCACTCTTTAAGCAGATGATCCGGGCTCATGCACAGCCTACAGGTCTTTACCTGGTGACTGTGCATCACCCTAAAATACTGCTGCCCTTCTGCTGTTTCCAGCTTTGTGCTGTAGGGCAATGATGCCACCTCTTTAGGGAACCTTACTTTAAGGAACCTCGTTCCATCCTCAATTTCAGTGCCCGGGTAGCATCTCCTTTTAATTTTTGATATGGGATTAACTCCCCATCCCTCCAATTTACCGATAATTTCTCTGTCATCAAGGTAGACGGGCAGGTGCATGGAGGAAACAACATAGTCTCTATTTTGCAGTTTTTTAGTTTCACAATTCACCCCTTTTATATTCAGTCCATCAATCAATTCCTCACATGTTTCCTCATTTTCCATTGTTAGTTCATATTCATGTCCTTGTCTTGGCCTTAACGCCAGCATTTTCCCATTTCCACATTTATCCACCACTGCCTTGATAATATCCACCGCTCTCAGCTCATTAACATTCTCCACATTCACAATCATCGTCGCCTCCTTTAAATACTTTCTTCCACTGAACTTGTCTCGCACGTCTTGTTTATTCCCTTGTCCTGCTCGTTGTCGATAATCCAGTCTGGTGTCCTTTGCCATGCGTTTCTCTCCAGCCATTCCAGTGTCGTTTGCCATTCTTGTTCCTCCAGCCAGTCCAGTGTCGTTAGCCATTAATCCGTCCATTTACAAAATAAAATAAAAATAACCACCCTCCAGCCAGCACAAAGCTGCTGTTAGGTGGTTTAAACACTATCAAAAAAAAAAAAAAAAAAACTAAAACAAAACCTCAAAAACAAACACAAAAAGATAACACATAATGGCGGAGAGCCTTCCTCTCCAACTGCAGCCAACTCACTTCCTGCTTCCACTAGGGGGTGCTCAAGGTGGTATGGCCGTATGGAAGGATATTCCAACAGAGCCTGTGACAGTTTCTCAGCAGAAGAACTGGGATCCAGTGTCAGAGACGTCTCCTCTCCTGGAGAAAAACACAAGCCTTAGTGGTCTTGCTTCAAAATCTGGTAGAGGCCCAAGGCCAGAATTGAGGGGCAACAATCAACGGAACTTCCCTGGTAGTCTAGTGGTTAGGATTCGGCGCTCTCACCGCCGCGGCCCGGGTTCGACTCCCGGTCAGGGAATGAGCTTTTACCCTCCATCGGTGTTCGTGATTGCAAAATGGCGGACTACGAACTGAAGTGCAGACGGCCTCTTCGAGAAGCACGGTCAAGGAAATGTTTGCGTGTGAAAAAGATCTCCTTCGAGCCGGATTCGAACCAGCGACCTAAGGATTGCTAACTTGCCACCTACAGTCCTCCGCTCTACCAGCTGAGCTATCGAAGGCACACTGGTCATGGACAGAACCTCAAAGTTTCAGGATGCTGAAGCTCCGCCACTGGCTAAAAGTGCTATTGGCACTGAAACACGTGCTGGCTGTTTCGATAAGTGAAGCAAAGGCAAAAGATGCAGAGCGAGCCAGCCAAAGGTCTAGTGTTTAGGATTTCACACTCTCACCGCCGTAGCCCGGGTTCGATTCTCGGTCAGGGAATTAACTTTTACCCTTTATCGGCGGTCGTTATTGCAAATTGGCGGACTACGAACTCAAGCGTAGTAACTCAATACTGTCATGCAATAAATTGCATGACAGTATTCATGCAATGCATTTGAAAAGACGCATGGCATTGTATGGTAACCGTTATCCCACTGACAAAGAAGCCTATTGTTGGACTGTCAAATTTTAATATTAATCTACCAATCCAATATTAATAATATCAAAAACGATGGGCCAATAAAACGAAATACTACTTTTACAGAACTTATTTGTACATTAATTTATACATTTATACATGTACATTACAAAATTTATATTTTATTATATGAGTTTTTTTATTTTTATACTTTTACAGTAAATAAATAAATGGAACTTACTCTTCAACAGGGTCTAGACCATCCTGGTAATCCAGTTCCTCATCAGTCAAAAAGCTCTCTTCTCCAGAAAATCCATCATCGTCCATGGCATCAAAAAAGGCCAGCGCTTGTTTTAGATCCATGTTTCTCTGACGATCCATTATTATCCGTGTATTATTCAAAACTCGCGTCTCTCTGTGCGTCTCTCTCTCTCTCTCTCCTCGAAACCACTGTGTCGTGCGTCTCTCTCTCTCTCCACAATAGTAGCCTTGGTTCATGCGTAATGACGCACACCAACGTGGGTGACGGTTCAGCCTGTCATTGATCAACAACCTCACGCAAAGCATGACGTAATATCCAAAATGGCAGCTAGCATCGAGCTAGCGGCAAAAATGACGGAAAATGTATAAATTATGGACATCAAGTGAATAAAACTTGAATATAAGCGTTTGGATTTATTGCTGAAACACACTGAAAGAACGCACAAGTTCCAGGCTGGGTAGAAAACCTTCTGTAAAGGCTAGAAAGACACCAAAGACACCCCCGTGACGGCTAGCTCGTTAGCTTTCTGCTGCAAAAAACGGTAAGAAAATCGATCAAATTTTCATAAAATAAAATAAATATTTATCGGAGGAGTCGTGTGGCGTCGTGGACGATGCCGTCGGTTTTTAAGGGTTAATCTACCAATCCAATATTAATAATAACAAAAACTAAGGGCCAATAAAACGAAATAATAAAACGTCTATGGGCTGACAGCGAAGCAAATGATGCAGAGCGAGCAAGCCAGGAATTGAAGCTAGAATCTCCTGATCCATAGTCAGACGCTTTGTCCATTGCGACTACGAACTCAAGTGCTGACGGCCTCTTCGAGAAGCACGGCCAAGGAAATGTTTGCGTGTGAAAAAGATCTCCTTCGAGCCGGAGTCAAACCAGCGACCTAAGGATTGCTAACTTGCCACCTACAGTCCTCCGCTCTACCAGCTGAGCTATCGAAGGCTCACTGGTCAGGGACAGAACCTCAAACTGTCAGGTTGCTGAAGCTCCACCGCTGGCTAAAAGTGCTATTGGCACTGACACACGTGCTGGCTGTTTTGATAAGTGAAGCAAAGACAACACCAACTTCCCATATCGGGAGTCGAAATCGGGCCACCTGGGTGAGAACCAAGAATCCTGACCGCTAGACCATATGGGATCTTCCTTCCGCCTGGAGCAGGCCCGTTGTCTTTTAGTGTGTGACCGCCCCCTTTAAGAACATGGGAATGATCCGAAGGGATTGTTTACTGAATTCAATTTCATCAGGCTCACCGGAGGGAGCTCTCATTTGCCTCGCCCAGTGGGTTCAGTTTCCTCCCATTCCTGTGATGGTATAATGGACACTATAAACTGGTCGTAACGCAAGGTCCTTGTGACAGTATTCATGCAATGCATTTGAAAAGACGCATGGCATTGTATGGTAACCGTTATCCCACTGACAAAGAAGCCTATTGTTGGACTGTCAAATTTTAATATTAATCTACCAATCCAATATTAATAATATCAAAAACGATGGGCCAATAAAACGAAATAATAAAACGGCTATGGGCTGACAGCGAAGCAAAAGATGCAGAGCGAGCAAGCCAGGAATTGAAGCTAGAATCTCCTGATCCATAGTCAGACGCTTTGTCCATTGCGACTACGAACTCAAGCGCTGACGGCCTCTTCGAGAAGCACGGCCAAGGAAATCTGTGCGTGTGAAAAAGTTCTCCTTCGAGCCGGAGTCGAACCAGCGACCTAAGGATTGCTAACTTGCCACCTACAGTCCTCCGCTCTACCAGCTGAGCTATCAAAGGCTCACTGGTCAGGGACAGAACCTCAAACTGTCAGGTTGCTGAAGCTCCACCGCTGGCTAAAAGTGCTATTGGCACTGACACACGTGCTGGCTGTTTTGATAAGTGAAGCAAAGACAACCCCAACTTCCCATATCGGGAGTCGAAATCGGGCCACCTGGGTGAGAACCAAGAATCCTGACCGCTAGACCATATGGGATCTTCCTTCTGCCAGGAGCAGGCCCGTTGGCTTTTAGTGTGTGACCACCCCCTTTAAGAACATGAGAACGATCCAAAGGGATTGTTTACTGAATTCAATTTCATCAGGCTCACCGAAGGAAGCTCTCATTTGCCTCGCCCAGTGGGTTCAGTTTCCTCCCATTCTTATGATGGTATAATGGACACTATAAACTGGTCGTAAAGCAAGGTCCTTGTGACAGTATTCATGCCATGCATTTGAAAAGACGCATGTTAATGTATGGTAACCGTTATCCCACTGACAAAGAAGCCTATTGTTGGACTGTAAAATTTTAATATTAATATACCAATCCAATATTAATAATAACAAAAACTAAGGGCCAATAAAACGAAATAATAAAACGTCTATGGGCTGACAGCGAAGCAAATGATGCAGAGCGAGCAAGCCAGGAATTGAAGCTAGAATCTCCTGATCCATAGTCAGACGCTTTGTCCATTGCGACTACGAACTCAAGTGCTGACGGCCTCTTCGAGAAGCACGGCCAAGGAAATGTTTGCGTGTGAAAAAGATCTCCTTCGAGCCGGAGTCAAACCAGCGACCTAAGGATTGCTAACTTGCCACCTACAGTCCTCCGCTCTACCAGCTGAGCTATCGAAGGCTCACTGGTCAGGGACAGAACCTCAAACTGTCAGGTTGCTGAAGCTCCACCGCTGGCCAAAAGTGCTATTGGCACTGACACACGTGCTGGCTGTTTTGATAAGTGAAGCAAAGACAACACCAACTTCCCATATCGGGAGTCGAAATCGGGCCACCTGGGTGAGAACCAAGAATCCTGACCGCTAGACCATATGGGATCTTCCTTCCGCCTGGAGCAGGCCCGTTGTCTTTTAGTGTGTGACCGCCCCCTTTAAGAACATGGGAATGATCCGAAGGGATTGTTTACTGAATTCAATTTCATCAGGCTCACCGGAGGGAGCTCTCATTTGCCTCGCCCAGTGGGTTCAGTTTCCTCCCATTCCTGTGATGGTATAATGGACACTATAAACTGGTCGTAACGCAAGGTCCTTGTGACAGTATTCATGCAATGCATTTGAAAAGACGCATGGCATTGTATGGTAACCGTTATCCCACTGACAAAGAAGCCTATTGTTGGACTGTCAAATTTTAATATTAATCTACCAATCCAATATTAATAATATCAAAAACGATGGGCCAATAAAACGAAATAATAAAACGGCTATGGGCTGACAGCGAAGCAAAAGATGCAGAGCGAGCAAGCCAGGAATTGAAGCTAGAATCTCCTGATCCATAGTCAGACGCTTTGTCCATTGCGACTACGAACTCAAGCGCTGACGGCCTCTTCGAGAAGCACGGCCAAGGAAATCTGTGCGTGTGAAAAAGTTCTCCTTCGAGCCGGAGTCGAACCAGCGACCTAAGGATTGCTAACTTGCCACCTACAGTCCTCCGCTCTACCAGCTGAGCTATCAAAGGCTCACTGGTCAGGGACAGAACCTCAAACTGTCAGGTTGCTGAAGCTCCACCGCTGGCTAAAAGTGCTATTGGCACTGACACACGTGCTGGCTGTTTTGATAAGTGAAGCAAAGACAACCCCAACTTCCCATATCGGGAGTCGAAATCGGGCCATCTGGGTGAGAACCAAGAATCCTGACCGCTAGACCATATGGGATCTTCCTTCTGCCAGGAGCAGGCCCGTTGGCTTTTAGTGTGTGACCACCCCCTTTAAGAACATGAGAACGATCCAAAGGGATTGTTTACTGAATTCAATTTCATCAGGCTCACCGAAGGAAGCTCTCATTTGCCTCGCCCAGTGGGTTCAGTTTCCTCCCATTCTTATGATGGTATAATGGACACTATAAACTGGTCGTAAAGGAAGGTCCTTGTGACAGTATTCATGCCATGCATTTGAAAAGACGCATGTTAATGTATGGTAACCGTTATCCCACTGACAAAGAAGCCTATTGTTGGACTGTAAAATTTTAATATTAATATACCAATCCAATATTAATAATAACAAAAACTAAGGGCCAATAAAACGAAATAATAAAACGTCTATGGGCTGACAGCGAAGCAAATGATGCAGAGCGAGCAAGCCAGGAATTGAAGCTAGAATCTCCTGATCCATAGTCAGACGCTTTGTCCATTGCGACTACGAACTCAAGTGCTGACGGCCTCTTCGAGAAGCACGGCCAAGGAAATGTTTGCGTGTGAAAAAGATCTCCTTCGAGCCGGAGTCAAACCAGCGACCTAAGGATTGCTAACTTGCCACCTACAGTCCTCCGCTCTACCAGCTGAGCTATCGAAGGCTCACTGGTCAGGGACAGAACCTCAAACTGTCAGGTTGCTGAAGCTCCACCGCTGGCTAAAAGTGCTATTGGCACTGACACACGTGCTGGCTGTTTTGATAAGTGAAGCAAAGACAACACCAACTTCCCATATCGGGAGTCGAAATCGGGCCACCTGGGTGAGAACCAAGAATCCTGACCGCTAGACCATATGGGATCTTCCTTCCGCCTGGAGCAGGCCCGTTGTCTTTTAGTGTGTGACCGCCCCCTTTAAGAACATGGGAATGATCCGAAGGGATTGTTTACTGAATTCAATTTCATCAGGCTCACCGGAGGGAGCTCTCATTTGCCTCGCCCAGTGGGTTCAGTTTCCTCCCATTCCTGTGATGGTATAATGGACACTATAAACTGGTCGTAACGCAAGGTCCTTGTGACAGTATTCATGCAATGCATTTGAAAAGACGCATGGCATTGTATGGTAACCGTTATCCCACTGACAAAGAAGCCTATTGTTGGACTGTCAAATTTTAATATTAATCTACCAATCCAATATTAATAATATCAAAAACGATGGGCCAATAAAACGAAATAATAAAACGGCTATGGGCTGACAGCGAAGCAAAAGATGCAGAGCGAGCAAGCCAGGAATTGAAGCTAGAATCTCCTGATCCATAGTCAGACGCTTTGTCCATTGCGACTACGAACTCAAGCGCTGACGGCCTCTTCGAGAAGCACGGCCAAGGAAATCTGTGCGTGTGAAAAAGTTCTCCTTCGAGCCGGAGTCGAACCAGCAACCTAAGGATTGCTAACTTGCCACCTACAGTCCTCCGCTCTACCAGCTGAGCTATCAAAGGCTCACTGGTCAGGGACAGAACCTCAAACTGTCAGGTTGCTGAAGCTCCACCGCTGGCTAAAAGTGCTATTGGCACTGACACACGTGCTGGCTGTTTTGATAAGTGAAGCAAAGACAACCCCAACTTCCCATATCGGGAGTCGAAATCGGGCCACCTGGGTGAGAACCAAGAATCCTGACCGCTAGACCATATGGGATCTTCCTTCTGCCAGGAGCAGGCCCGTTGGCTTTTAGTGTGTGACCACCCCCTTTAAGAACATGAGAACGATCCAAAGGGATTGTTTACTGAATTCAATTTCATCAGGCTCACCGAAGGAAGCTCTCATTTGCCTCGCCCAGTGGGTTCAGTTTCCTCCCATTCTTATGATGGTATAATGGACACTATAAACTGGTCGTAAAGGAAGGTCCTTGTGACAGTATTCATGCCATGCATTTGAAAAGACGCATGTTAATGTATGGTAACCGTTATCCCAATGACAAAGAAGCCTATTGTTGGACTGTAAAATTTTAATATTAATATACCAATCCAATATTAATAATAACAAAAACTATGGGCCAATAAAACAAAATAATAAAACGTCTATGGGCTGACAGCGAAGCAAATGATGCAGAGCGAGCAAGCCAGGAATTGAAGCTAGAATCTCCTGATCGATAGTCAGACGCGTTGTCAATTGCGACTACGAACTCAAGCGCTGACGGCCTCTTCGAGAAGCGCGGCCAAGGAAATGTTTGGGTGTGAAAAAGATCTCCTTCGAGCCGGAGTCAAACCAGCGACCTAAGGATTGCTAACTTGCCACCTTCAGTCCTCCTCTCTACCAGCTGAGCTGTCGAAGGCTCTCTGGTCAGGGACAGAACCTCAAACTGTCAGGTTGCTGAAGCTCCGCCGCTAGCTAATAGTGCTATTGGCACCAACACACATGCTGGCTGTTTCGATAAGTGAAGCAAAGACAACCCCAACTTCCCATACCGGGAGTCGAACCCGGGCCGCCTGGGTGAAAACCAGGAATCCTGACCGCTAGACCATATGGGATCTTCCTTCTGCCTGGAGAGGCAGAGACTGGCATTGCATTGCATGGCAACCGTTATCCCACTGAAAAGAAGCCTTTTGTTGGACAGAAAAATTTTAATATTAAAGGGTTAGTTCGCCCATTTAAGACATGAAGTTGTATGCAATCCTTACCAGCAATATAGTGTATACACACTGACCCACTCTGTTGTCACCCCCCTGGTCCGAGTTCTGACCGCTGGAAGTTTTTGAATGAAGTAATCCCGGCTACTTTCCGGGGCCACAAAACTGTGCGTTTTTACGTGAAAAAAAGATTTAAGTTTCAAAGCTTGATTAATTTAACACACAAAAAACACGCCGGGCAAAATTCATACCTCAGTTTTACTGCGGCACTATTTTCCTTCCTTTTCTATCAATCCGCGCTGCTGTCAATGTCAACAGTGCGCACGTGACGATTAGCTGTTGACAGTGCGACTCGCCGACAACATGTCCGGCTACACTTCATAATCAGGGTCACCACTGCTAGCCTCTGTCAGTGCTGTTTCTTCCGTACTGGGTGCAAGCATGCATACCTTGTTAGACAAGATCAAATCAAATGTTATTTATTTGCAACGGCTTTATGCACAGCTGCTCTACTTCCAGAACTTCAACTAGCTCCTTGTTTCCTACTAGCCATTATAGGACAAATTGATTAATTCAGGTATACTTGACCTCAGTAGTCATGTAAACAATAATCATATACACCTGAATTAATCAAGTTTGCACAATAATGACAGACAGGAAACAAGGAGCTGGTTGAAGTTCTGGAAGTAGTGCAGCTGTGCATAAAGCCAATTGTGTGTGTTCAATCAAATATTTTTCACAGCAAATTGTAACAATATATATATATATATATATATATTTTTTTTTTTTTTTTTTACACATCTTTTCACGTGTTTTATAATGGAGTCTAAACATCATCTTGTTTACCGTACAGTTTAGACATGGGATCATAAAGTTAGTAAATAGAGCTTACCCGTGGTACTGGTACAGCAACACTCTTTAAAATCATTTTTTTGTCCTTTTCCTCCTTTAGATGTAATCGTCTTCGCTGAAGTGAGCACAACACACATGAAAATCCTTTATTCGAGATAATTTAGCTCCCGCTGAGTAGCCGATGGCAACCAGCCAAAGCTGTCTCATATTCATATTTGATACAGGAAAACGATGAAATTTGAACTTTGATCCCGGCACATCCTTGTTGTCACAGCCTGGGAATTTACAAGTTCGCACCATTGTTAATTGAATATTTTTTACCTTGTTGTCGATCGATTGTGTAAACACTATGGAAGAGCTGATCGTCACGTGCGCACTGTTGACATTGACAGCAGCGCGGAAGGAAAATAGTGCTGCATTAAAACTGAGGTATGAATTTTGCCCGGCGTGTTTTTAGTGTGTTAAATTAATCAAGCTTTGAAACGCAAATCTTTTTTTCACGTAAAAACGCACAGTTTTGTGGCCCCGGAAAGTAGCCGGGATTACTTCATTCACAAACTTCCAGCGGTCAGAACTCGGACCAGGGGGGTGACAACAGAGTGGGGCAGTGTGTAAACACTATAGTGCTGGTAAGGATTGCATACAACTTCATGTCTTTAATGGGCGAACTAACCCTTTAATTTACCAATCCAATATTAATAATAACAAAAACTATGGGCCAATAAAACGAAATAATAAAAAGGCTATGGGCTGACAGCGAAGCAAAAGATTAAGAGCGAGCCAGCCAGGAGTCGAACCTAGAATCTTCTGATCCGTAGTCAGACGCGTTGTCCATTGCGCCCCTGGCCCACTGGTCCGGAGTCCTTGAGCTTACCCGGGACCTGTTGCTGTTCGACTGGGCAGAGGCCTTTCATGACATCTACTTTTCCTCATGCCATTAACAGGCCTGGAGCCACCGTCAGGAAGGGGTCAGATGAGGGGCCTGCTATAATAACCTTCGAGATGGGTTGCATTGTTTTCATGGCAAGTTGTGGTGTTGTTAGGATATTCCAACAGAGCCTGTGACAGTTTCTCAGCAGAAGAACTGGGATCCAGTGTCAGAGACGTCTCCTCTCCTGGAGAAAAACACAAGCCTTAGTGGTCTTGCTTCAAAATCTGGTAGAGGCCCACAGCCAGGCTTGAGGGGAAGGAATCAACAGAACTTCCCTGGTAGTCTAGTGGTTAGGATTCGGTGCTCTCACCGCCGCGGCCCGGGTTCGATTCCCGGTCAGAGAATGAGCTTTTACCCTCCATCGGTGGTCGTGATTGCAAAATGGCGGACTACGAACTGAAGTGCAGACGGCCTCTTCGAGAAGCACGGTCAAGGAAATGTTTGCGTGTGAAAAAGATCTCCTTCGAGCCGGAGTCGAACCAGCGACCTAAGGATTGCTAACTTACCACCTACAGTCCTCCGCTCTTCCAGCTGAGCTATCGAAGGCACACTGGTCAGGGACAATTTGACAGTTGTTGGACTGTCAAATTTTGATATTAATCTACCAATCCAATATTAATAATATCAAAAACGATGGGCCAATAAAACAAATAATAAAACGGCTATGGGCTGACAGCGAAGCAAAAGATGCAGAGCGAGCATCCAGGAATTTAAGCTATAATCTCCTGATCCATAGTTTGTCCATTGCGACTACGAACTCAAGTGCTGACGGCCTCTTCGAGAAGCACGGCCAAGGAAATGTTTGCGTGTGAAAAAGATCTCCTTCCAGCCGGAGTCGAACCAGCGACCTAAGGATTGCTAACTTCCCACCTACAGTCCTCCGCTCTATCAGCTGAGCTATCGAAGGCACACTGGTCAGGGACAGAACCTCAAACTTTCAGGTTGCTGAAGCTCCACCACTGGCTAAAAGTGCTATTGGCACTGAAACACGTGCTGGCTGTTTCGATAAGTGAAGCAAAGGCAAAAGATGCAGAGCGAGCCAGCCAAAGGTCTAGTGTTTAGGATTTCACACTCTCACCGCCGTAGCCCGGGTTCGATACTCGGTCAGGGAATGAACTTTTACCCTTTATCGGCGGTCGTTATTGCAAATTGGCGGACTACGAACTCAAGCGTAGTAACTCAATACTGTCATGCAATAAATTGCATGACAGTATTCATGCAATGCATTTGAAAAGACGCATGGCATTGTATGGTAACCGTTATCCCACTGACAAAGAAGCCTATTGTTGGACTGTCAAATTTTAATATTAATCTACCAATCCAATATTAATAATAACAAAAACTATGGGCCAATAAAACGAAATAATAAAACGTCTATGGGCTGTGAAGATTCAAAATTTCATCTTTTAATATTATTTTATTATTAAATATTATGTATCTGTATTATTATTCTTTATTAATATTCATAATCAGTTGTATCATCTTATGAAGTTTCAGAAGCATGAGTTTGAATGCATGAGGGAACTATAGATAGCATGGATCCAAGGGAGGATCATATGTCAGAAAGGGGGAAGCTATAGTTTGCTATGGGGTGTGTACGTATGATATACGTTCTAATTTTAAGAAGCTCAGAGCAACATGTTTTGTTACCTTACAAGGAAGCTGTAAGACTCTCTGTGATGTATAAAAGCTCAATCTTACTGTACTACCTCAGAGAAACACGGAAACGCATAGACCTGGCATGAATACAACATCTTCTCTTTTCAACATCTTCAAGTTTCTCTCCTGACATATAAGAATAAAATCTTTCTTGGCAAGATAACTGGTGTCTGGTCCCGTAAATCAAATAATAACGGGGAAACAAAAGAGGCTTTAATTCCAAGTCTACATTTGGCGTCACGAACAGGATTGCATCTTCAGGCATTTGTCTCAATCAAGGTAAGACTTTTTCTATTCTAAATAATTCTAAGTCTGCCTGATGATTGGACATTGACTGAAACTGCTTAAAAGAACTGTGTTATTTAAAGTACCAGTTGTTTTGCCAATGAATATATGTGTCAGAAAAATAAAATAATTTAAATAATTAGAATGTGGCTTATTTGAGTTGCTCTGGTCAGTAAACCTCTGAATATTGAATGATGCTGGGGAAGTCTTTTTCATTTTTGAAAAAACTGTAGAAAGTGGATCTTTTTTAGGAAAAAGACCATCTTAGTCAAATTTTGGAAAATAGCTGTAAGGCGATTTAGCAATTAGCTTGTAAGGTGGTTGGAATATGGCGAGATTGCGATAAAGGGCAGATTTATCTCTAAAATATATCCAATACACAAAGAATCGTTTCAGAAGAAGACGAGGATAGTGTGACAAGCAGTGATTTATAGCGGTTTACAGTGGCGGGTCTGTGCTTGAAGTTAGTACAGTGCAGTATAAAAAAATACAAATAAACCCTAAAACGTAAATACGCAGTGGATTGAACCCTTAGAAGAAGGGTATCAATGGAATAGATGCTAGAATTGCATGCATTCTGATTTTGACAATAAAGCTGTTCAGTGTTTGGAGGAAAAGACTGATCTGAGAGCAACTTTAGTGTGTGTATATATATATATATATATATAAATTAATCTGAATTAAGACAAACAAAAAAGAAAAACAGAAAATATTAGAGTTGTTTTTTGTTTTTTTTTTGTTTCCCAACCCCTTCTTTGTTCTTGAGAAATTAGAACAGGTGGAGAGTGAGAAAAGCAGAGGGCCTCCCCTGGAATTCACACACACACACTCCCTCACAAAAATAGCCCTGCTGTTTGAGCACACAGACACAGAGTGACAAATAATTTGCAATGGCAGAAAGTGGATTTAACAGCAGAACAATATCTGCTTGGTACTTAGAAAGAAAACAGAAAAAGCAAGCTAAGTTTTTGAAAAAAGGACTGGACATTAACACATCTATGGATGTGCAGTTAAGCTGGCTTGAGTCCCAGAAGGACTCTATCAAGTCAAAAGTATTTCCAATCCTCGCCGCACATTGGATTTTGAAACAAGGTGGAATTTGTTGTGGTATCAATGGGTGCCCAGTCCCACTTGTTGAAGCAATGAAGCCTCAAATTGAAGCATATAACAAATTGAACAAAATTATGTCTATTAAATGTTCAGATGGAGAAAATACAACCAATGATGATTCATTTGATCCAGATTGGACAAATATAATAACTGAAGCTGAAAAGAAATATTCACAAGCACCAGTGAAATCTGCAACAACTGTAACGCCTCCTCCTTACAACCCAATTTATCCAATTTTGCCTGAACAATATACAAATTCATCTAAACCTCTGACACAGCCTCAAGCTTCGAGATCAAATGGAGGTCCAGTTGACAAAATGTATATTGCATCTGCACAAGCAGCTCCGGTAATAACAAGATCTAAAACAGTTCAGCCAAACAGAGACATGCTGCGATGTACACCAGTTCGGAATTATGATTCTGACTGGGGTGAAGAGACAAGAGATGACGACATTATTACAATTGACAAGCTCGGTCCTGAATTTTCTTCACCTGTAATTAAAAGGGAAGGATCTGAGATGATGACAGAAGAGAGACCATTCAAACCAGGAGAACGTCAAGCCATTCTCACAGCCTTGCCTCCTCTGAAGAGACAAGATCCAAACACAGAGTTTTGGCGAGAATTAGACTCATTGATTGAAGCACATCAAATGACATTAAGAGACATACACACCATTGTGAAAGCTAAAATCCCAAGAGACAGATGGGAACGCTTGCCAGCTTCGATAACAACCGCCCAATGGATAGATTTGTGGGTTGATGGCCAGGGACGACCCCTGGGTCTTTGGCAAGCATTAGATGTGTTCCGAAAAGAAATCCAGGAAATCTTGGGCAGTGGTAAAATTCCTTTCACATTAGTGACATTGATTAAGCAAAAGGATGATGAATCTCCAGATGAATATGCTCTACGTAAGTGGAATGCTTATGAGAGATGGGCTCTTTGTGCCAAGAAACAACCTGACAGAGATGATGTACAGTTCACTGACACACTTGTGGATGGACTTAGCACAAAATACCAACAAGCCTTATCACTTGGAGTCAACCCAGGTGAGACATTTGACCAAATTATGCAATGGGCTGGCCGCTTAGAGATGGCTATGAGATCAAATAAAGAAGAAGGAAACAAGCCATATCGAAGAGGAGTGGCAACAGCTCAATACAACAAGGACACAAAGAATAGGGTGATTTCCTGCAGCAACTGTGGAAAGCGTGGACACTCAAAAATAGATTGTTGGGCTAAAGGAGGTGGAGCAGAAGGTCAAGGTCCATCATTTAGACAGGTCAGTGCAAAAAACCATAATGAAACCCCTCAAGGGAAGACGTGGACCGAAGCACAAGTCCGTCAGCTCATTGAGGGAATTATGCGTCCGCAATAGGAATCAGCGGCCCCCTGTATTAGTAAGAAAAGAGACAATCGCCTTTTCGTCAATGCATTAATAGGGGGCCACCCATGTGACATCCTTGTTGACACAGGTGCAGCCATTTCAATAACAGATCTGAACCTACCTACAACAGAGGAAACTATGGATGTTGAAGGAGTTGGAGGAGGTATCACAAAATTCCGCAAAAGTATTCAAGTTCCACTGCAAATACATGAAGATGAAGTCTTATGGACATCTTTCTGGGTTGGGCCGAATTCACAAGGAAGCCTTATTGGCATGGACATTCTTCCATTGTTAAACATGATCATATTCACTGACAGTCGTCAAATCGCTACAACTGCTGGGATAATACCACACGAAGATCGCACATGTAATCTAAGGTCTGTTGGAACAGCAAAACCAATTATCAGAAACTGGAAGAAAGACGGTGTGTGGGGTCTTCTGTGCAGTTTATATCCGGATGTTTGGGCTAAACACAAATTGGATTGTGGTAAAGCCAACATTGATCCCATTGTTATTGAGGGACCGATACATGCCCCTCATAAACAATACCCCATCCGACCTGAAGCAAGACGAGCCGTGGAGGAGATAGTGGCAGACTTGGAAGCTGAAGGAATCATCAGACAAACTTCATCTACCACTAATAGTCCTGTCTGGCCTGTCAAGAAATCGGATAACTCATGGAGACTAACCATTGATTACACAAGACTTAACAGTGTAACACCAAAACCGCATCCTATTGTGGCCAATCCTGCCACCATTCTGAATGACATTCCAGGAAATGCTAAAATTTTTACGGTACTGGATGTACTGTCGGCTTTCTGGTCTATACCTATAGACAAAAGATCTCAAGAGAAATTAGCCTTCACAGTGGGCGCAAAACAGTATGTTTGGAACAGACTCCCACAAGGTCTTAATCTTTCTCCTGTTGTATTTCATAGAGCTTTGGACCAGTTCTTAACGGAGCAAAAAGCTGAAATTGAGAAATCAGGAAGTGTCTGCCTCCAATATGTTGATGACTTGTTAATTGCAAGCCCAGATGAAAACAGCCATGTATTTGCTCTGAATGTTGTCCTACAAGCCCTTAGGAAAGGGGGATTCAAAGTTAACCCCGATAAAGCACAGCTGGCCAAATCCAAGGTTATCTATTTGGGCCAAGAAATATCTGTGGAGGGAAGGAGAATGACAACAGAGCGTGTAGAGGCATTACGACAACTTCCAAAACCTCTAACAGTTACAGGAATGCGAAAGGTGATGGGACTTTTCAACTATTGTCGTCAGTATATACCTGATTTTGCTAGCATCACCAGCCCCCTCATCGACCTGTACAAGGGAGGAAAGCCTGGAGTGGAACATATAAACTGGACACCAGAAGCTGAGGAAGCGTTTACTTCTATGAAAGAAAAACTGACTTCAGCCCCAGCATTGGGACTTCCTGACGGACGGTTGCATTTTCATTTGTGGACCAGGGTAGGAGATGAGACATATTCAGCAGTACTGTGTCAAAAACCAGGTGATCGATACAGACCAGTTGGATACTTGAAAAACAAGTAGAAGAAGATAGTCTTGGTCCAGTTAATCCAATCCCTCTTAAAAACCCAGACAAAGAGTTATGGGTTGATGGATCCAGTTATTATGTTGATGGAAAACGACATACTGGATGGGCTGTAGTGAAAGGAAATGGAACTGTTGTAAAGAAAGGAGCCCTTTCTGGGAAATCTTCAGCACAAGTAGCTGAACTTATAGCACTTACAGAAGCCTTTGAACTATCAGAAGGAGATCGAGTCAACATCTATACAGATAGTCGTTATGCTTTTGGCGTGGTCCATGACTACCTTGCTCTGTGGAAAAGACGTGGACTTATCACTAGCAGTGGGAGCGAAATACAACATGCTTCCATAATTCGTCGTTTGATTACAGCATGTTACTTACCCCGAGAAGCAGCCGTGATCAAGGTAAAATCACATCAATCTGACAAGTCCAAAGAAAGTCAAGGAAACACGGCAGCAGATGCAGCAGCTAGAGAAGCAGCTCTACTTCCTTTTACTCCTGTTACCTTGGTAAAGGAAAATAGCAAGGATAATCATGAGCTCCATCTTCTGTCATATCAATTGGAGACAGATGAAGAGAAAGAACAATGGATGAAAGTGGGAGCGAAAGAGGATGATCAAGGTATCTGGAGAATTCCAACAGGACAAGTGGTGATGCCTATCGGAACAAGAAGAGAACTAATGCAGCTGTATCATGGAAAGGTACATGCTGGAGCAAAAGCAATGAAATCTCAAATCAGTGAGACTTGGTGGTGGCCAAGAATGATGAGAGACATTGATGATTACTGTAGGAGATGCTTGATATGCCTCAAAGCAAATGTAGGAAAATCTGTAAAGGTGCGAATGTCACATGCACCCAGACCAACAGGTCCATGGACACACCTCCAAATTGATTTCACAGGACCTTTATCACCCAGTGGAGGGTATCAATACATACTTGTAATCATGGACAGATTTACTAGATGGGTGGAAGCATACCCTACAAAATCCTGCACTGCTGAAGCGGCAGCACGAGTAATGGTGGAAGAAGTTTTTCCTCGCTGGGGCCTTCCATACGAACTTGATTCTGACAATGGAACTCATTTCACTGGGAAATTGATGAAGGAAGCAATGAAATTGATGGGAATTAAACAGAAATTCCACATTCCTTATAGGCCGGAAAGCTCAGGCCTGGTTGAACGAATGAATAGATCTTTGAAAACCGCTCTTACCAAAGCCATTCTGCAAACTGGCCAAGGCTGGCATAAGTTATTACCTGCTATTCTGTGGAACTTGAGAGCAACTCCAAACCGAGTTACAGGACTAACCCCTTTTGAACTAATGACGGGAAGAGCAATGGTTCTACCTCCTGATGCTCCGCCACCAGCGGGAACAGGAGGAGACTCTACTTTGTTCCAAGAAAAGTTACGTCGCTATCTCGCAATGCTAGACAAAGCTACTAAAGACAATAATAAGAAAGTGCGAGAAGCTCAACAGCAATGGGATGAAAAACACACCACTACTGACATTCCACACATTCCCGAGTTAGGTAGTTTTGTCATGGTCAAACGAATTGCTAGGAAAGGTTTAGAGCCTAGATGGGAAGGACCATATGAGATACTCCTAACTACTGATACAAGTGTTTGTCTCAAAGGGAAGGGTGTAGGAACAGATAGATGGTATCATTGGTCACAAGTTAAACCTTGCTTAGTGAATGAACAAGATGATAATGATGGCTTATGGCCTGAGATTGAGCAATGTTCATCCATTAGTTTTAAAGATTGGGAACAAAGAAGTGATGTTAATTATTTCTCTGCTTCCATTTCAGGAATCAGTTCCATTGACATTGATTAGAGATGGTTGCAAGTTATTCTCGATACCCAACGACGATGGTATGCTTATTTTTAATTTTATTTGGCATTTATCAAGAAAGCCAAGCCTTATGGACTCCTCGAGTTCAAGAAATCACTCGGAATGCAACTCTGAAATCTGGCCAACATTTTACTCTACCCTTTATTTCCAAATGGGGATTATGGGATTGGGTGCCACGCAATGATAAAGACCTTGCTAAATATCGTAAGGACGTCTTTGGAGGATGTAACTTTTACCACCAATGTTACAAAAGCAGAGTAATTTGGCCGGTAAAAGACGGGGGGTATACTGGTAGTGCTCAAAGACGAGACATTTGTTCAAAAGAACAATGTGAAGTTATAGGGTTAAACCTCATAACGTCTACTAATGTGGAAATTAATTTTGTTCTGAACCGTACCCACGTGCTTACAATATGGGATTCATTGACCCAAGGGTGTATTTATCCCATAGTGTTGCGATGTGAAGGGTTTCTGAGGGATGCTTCCTCAAGAACAACAAGATTTAAGGGAAATTATGTACGAGTATGGCATTCAGAAGATGAGAATGAATATTGTGAGACTGAACTAGAAACTGGGGAAATCGGAAGGTGTTTTTATCTTTCTGCGGAAAAGACAAACAAAGCTGAAACATGCCCAAATACAACTATTGCACCAGCTCATGGTATTTTGTTGGCAAAAGAAACCAAAACCTTGATAAATGAAGCCCATATGGTGCGGCAACGAATTAATTATAACTTGAACTCTCTTCTTACAGTTTTTGATCAGTCTTATTGTGGTAATTTTACACAAATAAGAAGTTGGTTGGACAAAGAAGTTAAATATTATACCTCTAAAAATCCTCTGAGTAGTAAAAATCGTAAAACTCGAAGTATATGGGGAGACATAGCGGGGGTATTTGGTTCTGTCAATTCAATTAGTAATACTGCTCAAATGAATCAACTAAGCGAGTATACTCAGTGGGTGGGAACAATGACTGGGAAAGGACTCACTGAGGCTCTTCAGGGTTCTCTACATATTATAGCAGCGGGTCAGCATCTTAATGATGCTGCAAAGGAATTGGCAAATGCATTAACAAAATCGTCTAATTTTGAGACACATCGTGCGGCGTGTTTATTTTTAGCTCAGAATTTAAAGGATCAAATGGTAGAAGATATTCAAGTTATTCGAATGGGACAAGTTCCTGAGCGGATAGCAGAATCTTTGTTAGTGATTTTCGGTAATCAACTTAATTTGACTTCTGCTAAACATATTCCATTAGTTAAAATCGCTATTAATGAAAATTCGTTGTCAGGTTCTGGAATGTTACCTTTGATTATGATATGGCCTCAATATGGGAAGCGCAATATTATGACAGTCAGGCAATTCCAATCAATGGGTGTTAGACAAGGAAATTCAGTAATTAGATTAGGAAGGAATGGATATTGGGCTGACGGCAATACACCGATGATTTCTACCACAGACTGTTGTGTTGAGGAACATGAGTGGGTAATTTGCTCATGCTCTACAATGTTTAGTCTATCTCTTAATGGTTCTGCTGTTTGGGAAGTAGTTCCTTTAGATCAAGCCACAGGTGCATGGCAGGTGTCAGAAGCACAGTGGTGTATATTACATGATGGAATAAGTGAAAATATGATATACGGGGGAAAGTTGTGTCCAATTCCTCCTGATCCATTTAGCCTTGAGATTCTCTATCCTCTTCACTTGGGTGGAATTCATGTTCCACATGTGCAACTGTTGCAGTTAGAGCCACAATGGTGGAATAATGATCTAGTAGAAGAACGGAATTATGACCTCTTTGAAATGGTTAGAAGAGTTAAAAAGAGTGTAAAAGCAGCTCAAGAGGAGGGAATTCAAGCAATGGGTCATGTTATTGTAGCAAGTGGAGTAGCTAAATTAATGTCTGAGAGGAAACTACCACGAATCCTAGGGAATTTATCATGGTCCGATTGGATAGTTTTGACTATTGTAGGAGTTTTTGTGTTCATGCTAATAATCCAAGTCCTTATATGTGTTATTAGAAGGAAAAGTACCAAACCTGTCAAATTGATTATTTCTAACCAAATGGATAGAACTAAGAATGGGACATACAGCGTGAAATAAGAGATTTTATGCAAAACACTACCTCACAAACAAAGAACATCCGCTTACTGATTTTCAACCCCAAGGGATAGGATCCTTTAACGTCAATGTTTATTTTAATTTCTTATTTTGGTTCGGAACTGAAGGATTTAATTAATTAACGAGTTAATTAATTAATGAGTTCAGGCACGGGCAGAAGACTTATTAGTTTTTCTTTTCTTAGATGATTGGGGTTCATTTTAAAGACATACACATAGATATTAAAATACACATAGTATACGGGGACATAACATGGGCTGGGGTTTTGTTCTTTGTTTTGTTTCTCTGTTTCCATTCTTCTGTTCTTTCTATCTATTTTCTTGGTCTGCTATTTCTTCTCCTCACTATCACTTCTATAGGTTGGCCACCTGGGAATGATGGTGTGGAACTGACGGCCGTAGTTCCAGTGGAGGGAGATGAAGATTCAAAATTTCATCTTTTAATATTATTTTATTATTAAATATTATGTATCTGTATTATTATTCTTTATTAATATTCATAACCAGTTGTATCATCTTATGAAGTTTCAAAAGCATGAGTTTGAATGCATGAGGGAACTATAGATAGCATGGATCCATGGGAGGATCATATGTCAGACAGGGGG
This sequence comes from Meda fulgida, assembly GCA_030578275.1. NCBI lineage: Eukaryota > Metazoa > Chordata > Actinopteri > Cypriniformes > Leuciscidae > Meda > Meda fulgida. The sequence goes on from JAROOJ010000031.1 coordinate 4,299,554, forward strand.
AAGCTATATTTTGCTATGGGGTGTGTACAATGTAACATGTTCGACTGATGTAAGTGCATCACAGATGTAAACAACAAGGATAGTTCTTAATATGGAAGTGAATTGTGACATGCTAAACATAACGTATACGTATGACATACGTTCTAATTTTAAGAAGCTCAGAGCAACATGTTTTGTTACCTTACAAGGAAGCTGTAAGACTCTCTGTGATGTATAAAAGCTCAATCTTACTGTACTACCTCAGAGAAACACGGAAACGCATAGACCTGGCATGAATACAACATCTTGAATTTTCTCTCCTGACATATAAGAATAAAATCTTTCTTGGCAAGATAACTGGTGTCTGGTCCCGTAAATCAAATAATAACGGGGAAACAAAAGAGGCTTTAATTCCAAGTCTACAAAAACAATCTAAATGTAATTTGTTTTGTCATATGACAGTTATGAATGAATACACACTAGATAAATGCAGTGAAACATCTCAATTGTCAGTCAAGCAATGAATTAATGCATACATTAATTAATTATATTTTATATACTGACAACAATAAGAAACATGAATAAATGAGAAAAAGAACAAATAAAAGTAACCATCACAATAAACAAATGCATATACAAGTCAACAACACATGAAACAAAGCTTTATTCAAACTCCAAGCATGTATTTACAGGCGCTGAACCTCACATATCATACTGCCATCTCAACACAGCGCTTCCCATTCTGTGGCTTTATCCTGATCCAGAGGTGAGCCGTGCCTTCGTGCCAGAGCGCTGCGCTTCACAATCGGAGGAAATAAGGGCAGTGTGGAGTGATGGAGGAGCTCATACGGGCAGATGGAATGATGGAGGGTCTCATAAGGGCAGATGGAGTGATGGAGGATCTCATAAGGGCAGGTGGAGTGATGGAGGAGCTCATAAGGGCAGATGGAGTGATGGAGGAGCTCATACGGGCCGATGGAGTGATGGAGGAGCTCATAAGGGCAGGTGGAGTGATGGAGGAGCTCATAAGGGCAGATGGAGTGATGGAGGAGCTCATAAGGGCAGATGGAGTGATGGAGGAGCTCATACGGGCAGATGGAGTGATGGAGGAGCTCATAAGGGCAGATGGAGTGATGGAGGAGCTCATAAGGGCAGATGGAGTAATGGAGGAGCTCATACGGGCAGATGGAGTGATGGAGGAGCTCATAAGGGCAGATGGAGTGATGGAGGGTCTCATAAGGGCAGATGGAGTGATGGAGGAGCTCATAAGGGCAGATGGAGTGATGGAGGGTCTCATAAGGGCAGATGGAGTGATGGAGGGTCTCATAAGGGCAGATGGAGTGATGGAGGGTCTCATAAGGGCAGGTGGAGTGATGGAGGGCCTCATAAGGGCCGATGGAGTGATGGAGGAGCTCACAAGGGCAGATGGAGTGATGGAGGAGCCCATAAGGGCAGATGGAGTGATGGAGGAGCTCATAAGGGCAGATGGAGTGATGGAGGAGCTCATAAGGGCAGATGGAGTGATGGAGGGTCTCATAAGGGCAGATGGAGTGATGGAGGGTCTCATAAGGGCAGATGGAATGATGGAGGGTCTCATAAGGGCAGGTGGAGTGATGGAGGAGCTCTTAAGGGCCGATGGAGTGATGGAGGAGCTCATAAGGGCAGGTGGAGTGATGGAGAAGCTCATAAGGGCAGATGGAGTGATGGAGGAGCTCATAAGGGCAGATGGAGTGATTGAGGGACTCATCCAGGAGCTGGGCTCCTCTCCTCAGTGCTCACACCAGTCTGCAGACATTTCAGATCCTACAAAAATGCACAAACATTATACAAAAGCAGTCATTTTAACAGCACAATGTAATTTGATTTATGTATTAAAAGTAACAAAAATGACCTTACTTTATATTTGAGTAAAATCCCTTAAACCTTTTTTTCCCAACAAATGCTGCATCCTCTTTCCTCGCAGGTCCTGCTCCACCTCAACAGCTCTGCAGCAAATGCACACAAATCAAGAATCAGAAAAGTGTTGTAATTTCTCCGTTTGAAACTTCAATAATTCAAATAAACTACAACTTAGTAGTATACTCACTCAAAGCCTTTGATCACAGGCCTTCAGCATCATCAGCCTCTCTCCACCGGATACACACACGCGTGTTCTTCTGTCCCTGGAACATCCAGACAAGACTCACGTTACCTCTGTGATTTATGAGCTCAATACTACATTTACATGTTGAGGTTGTTGCTAATAAATAGCTTTTTATCCATCATAAATGTTCAACAATTTTTCAAGAGTGCTAATGGATAAATGAAATAGATTACTTATGTTTAGTTACTTTATGTAAAATGCATTAAACTAATAAAAACAGTGTTAACAACAGTGAATTCTCCTAAACAATAATACACACACGTCACTCAGATGTCTATTTCATATCAGTTACACGTACTAATCTTGCCAGATTTTGAATAAATATTTAGTAATGGTATTTCAGATGTATACGGTTTAAAATGTATGCAAATACAGTTTAAAGACGTATGTGTCCTTATGGAGCTCCTCTATCCAATAAAATGTGATTTACGGCAAAATCACAAATTTACCATATTATATAGCGTCTTTGCACCTTCAACAGTTCAACAATTTACTGTACAGAAAGTTAGTTCAACACATGCGATTTGGTTTGTATTTGTAATACTCACATTTGAAAACACTCTCGTCCACCCTTTCCGTCATGTTTGAGTATGAAATATCTACTTCTTGTTCTTTTTTATATCGTATCCTCTCGCGTGGCCTCCTGGGATAGATGAGTACAAGCTGAAAAACACTCAAATGTCTGGGCGAAAGCAGGAGATCATCCGGGAACTTCTCGCCTACTCTTTTAGGAATACTGATGTTTCCAACGTACTGCTTCCCTCACGTACTGTTTTCGCCTACTATATAGTAGGAAAGTAGGCATATTCGAACGCACTATCGTCCAAATCTCGCGATAATTAGTACGTCAACCAGGTAATTCTCGCCTACTCTTTTATGAATACTGAGGATTCGAACGTACTTTTTCACTCGCCTACTCTTTTCGCCTACTATTGTTGTGGAAATAACTCTATTCGAAAAGTTAGGAGGAAGGACACAAGTGGAAACCTCTGAAAAGTCAAAGTATCAAGTATTTATTTCTTGCAAGGAATAAAATTGGCAGTTCTCATACAGACAGCATCTACATGAGAAGGGCAAAGGGCTGATTCTTTTCACCCCGTTATATACCCTAACACATCCTGTGAAAAGGTTACATCTGTTTCAATAATGCCCTTAAAAGGAAAACCAGGTTTTGCAAACCACTTGGTCTCACAAAAACTTGTTCAAGCTCTTAGGCTCACATAAATTTGCCTAGACAGCACAATGACATCTTCGTCCAGATTTCCTGTTTTTGAAATATTACTCCATTCCTAATTTTTCTAGCTATTACTCAACTTCGTACTTTTTCGATTATCATTTTCCCCTTTAAGCAAACTATAGGTCAACTTGAAGTACACATTGTTCCTCTTTGTTATTTTGGTCCTCTGTGACCCAGAACATGTTGTTCCAGAAGCCTTAATCTAACTTAACAGCTTGGTTATATTTTAATAATGTCCCTCAGTTTATACGAACATCTTCCTTTAAATGCTTATTAGAACATAAATCCTCAATGTTAATAAAAGTTACATATATCTAAAAGATAAAAGAATATGTTTAAAGGTAGAAAACACATCTAAATGTAAAATTTCCATTACACTATATAGTAGGGAAGTATGCGATTCCGAACGCAGCCATTGTTTACTGAATTCAATTTCATCAGGCTCACCGGAGGGAGCTCTCATTTGCCTCGCCCAGTGGGTTCAGTTTCCTCCCATTCCTGTGATGGTATAATGGACACTATAAACTGGTCGTAAAGCAAGGTCCTTGTGACAGTATTCATGCCATGCATTTGAAAAGAAGCATGTTATTGTATGGTAACCGTTATCCCACTGACAAAGAAGCCTATTGTTGGACTGTCAAATTTTAATATTAATCTACCAATCCAATATTAATAATAACAAAAACTATGGGCCAATAAAATGAAAAAATAAAACGTCTATGGGCTGACAGCGAAGCAAATTATGCAGAGCGAGCAAGCCAGGAATTGAAGCTAGAATCTCCTGATCCATAGTCAGACGGGTTGTCAATTGCGCCACTGGCCCACTGGTCCGGAGTCCTTGAGCTTACTCGGGACTTGTTGCTGTTCGACTGGGCAGAGGCCTTTTATGACATCTACTTTTCCTCATGCCATTAACAGTCCTGGAGCCATCGTCAGGAAGGGGTCAGATGAGGGGCCTGCTATAATAACCTTCGAGATGGGTTGCATTGTTTTCATGGCAAGTTGTGGTGTTGTTAGGATATTCCAACAGAGCCTGTGACAGTTTCTCAGCAGAAGAACTGGGATCCAGTGTCAGAGACGTCTCCTCTCCTGGAGAAAAACACAAGCCTTAGTGGTCTTGCTTCAAAATCTGGTAGAGGCCCACAGCCAGGCTTGAGGGGCAGGAATCAACAGAACTTCCCTGGTAGTCTAGTGGTTAGGATTCGGCGCTCTCACCGCCGTGGCCCGGGTTCGATTCCCGGTCAGGGAATGAGCTTTTACCCTCCATTAGTGGTCGTGATTGCAAAATGGCGGACTACGAAATTAAGTGCAGACGGCCTCTTCGAGAAGGACGGTCAAGGAAATGTTTGCGTGTGAAAAAGATCTCCTTCGAACCGGCGATCTAAGGATTGCTAACTTGCCACCATCAGTCCTCCGCTCTACCAGCTGAGCTATCGAAGGCTCACTGGTCAGTAACAGAACCTCAAAGTTTCAGGTTGCTGAAGCTCCGCCGCTAGCTAATAGTGCTATTGGCACCGACACACATGCTGGCTGTTTCGATAAGTGAAGCAAAGACAACCCCAACTTCCCATACCGGGAGTCGAACCCGGGCCGCCTGGGTGAAAACCAGGAATCCTTACCGCTAGACCATATGGGATCTTCCTTCTGCCTGGAGCAGGCCCGTTGGCTTTTTGTGTGTGACCACCCCCTTTAAGAACATGAGAACGATCCAAAGGGATTGTTTACTGAATTCAATTTCATCAGGCTCACCGGAGGGTGCTCTCATTTGCCTCGCCCAGTGGGTTCAGTTTCCTCCCATTCCTGTGATGGTATAATGGACACTATAAACTTGTCGTTAAGCAGGGTCCTTGTGACAGTATTCATGCAATGCATTTGAAAAGACGCATGGCATTGTATGGTAACCGTTATCCCACTGACAAAGAAGCCTATTGTTGGACTTTCAAATTTTAATATTAATCTAGCAATCCAATATTAATAATATCAAAAACGATGGGCCAATAAAACGAAATAATAAAACGGCTATGGGCTCAGAGCGAAGTAAAAGATGCAGTGCGAGCAAGTCAGGAATTGAAGCTAGAATCTCCTGATCCATAGTCAGACGCTTTGTCCATTGCGACTACGAACTCAAGTGCTGACGGCCTCATCGAGAAGCACGGCCAAGGAAATGTTTGCGTGTGAAAAAGATCTCCTTCGAGCCGGAGTCGAACCAGCGACCTAAGGATTGCTAACCTGCCACCTACAGTCCTCCGCTCTACCAGCTGAGCTATCGAAGGCTCACTGGTCAACGACAGAACCTCAAACTGTCAGGTTGCTGAAGCTCCACCGCTGGCTAAAAGTGATATTGGCACTGACACACGTGCTGGCTGTTTTGATAAGTGAAGCAAAGACAACCCCAACTTCCCATATCAGGAGTCGAAATCGGGCCACCTGGGTGAGAACCAAGAATCCTGACCGCTAGACCATATGGGATCTTCTTTCTGCCTGTAGCAGGCCCGTTGGCTTTTTGTGTGTGACCACCCCCTCTAAGAACATGAGAACGATCCAAAGGGATTGTTTACTGAATTCAATTTCATCAGGCTCACCGGAGGGAGCTCTCATTTGCCTCGCCCAGTGGGTTCAGTTTCCTACCATTCCTGTGATGGTATAATGGACACTATAAACTGGTCGTAAAGCAGTGTCCTTGTGACAGTATTCATGCAATGCATTTGAAAAGATGCATGGCATTGTATGGCAACCGTTATCCCACTGAAAAGAAGATTGCATTGTTTTCATGGCAAGTTGTGGTGTTGTTAGGATATTCCAACAGAGCCTGTGACAGTTTCTCAGCAGAAGAACTGGGATCCAGTGTCAGAGACGTCTCCTCTCCTGGAGAAAAACACAAGCCTTAGTGGTCTTGCTTCAAAATCTGGTAGAGGCCCACAGCCAGGCTTGAGGGGCAGGAATCAACAGAACTTCCCTGGTAGTCTAGTGGTTAGGATTTGGCGCTCTCACCGCCGCGGCCTGGGTTCGATTCCCGGTCAGGGAATGAGCTTTTACCCTCCATCGGTGGTCGTGATTGCAAAATGGCGGACTACGAACTGAAGTGCAGACGGCCTATTCGAGAAGCACGGTCAAGGAAATGTTTGCGTGTGAAAAAGATCTCCTACGAGCTGAGCTATCGAAGGCACACGGGTCATGGCAGAACCTCAAAGGTTCAGGTTGCTGAAGCTCCACCACTGGCTAAAAGTGCTATTGGCACTGAAACACGTGCTGGCTGTTTCGATAAGTGAAGCAAAGGCAAAAGATGCAGAGCGAGCCAGCCAAAGGTCTAGTTTTTAGGATTTCACACTCTCACAGCTGTAGCCCGGGTTCGATTCTCGGTCAGGGAATGAACTTTTACCCTTTATCGGTGGTCGTTATTGCAAATTGGCGGACTACGAACTCAAGCGTAGTAACTCAATACTGTCAAGCAATAAATTGCATGACAGTATTCATGCAATGCATTTGAAAAGACGCATGGCATTGTATGGTAACCGTTATCCCACTGACAAAGAAGCCTATTGTTGGACTGTCAAATTGTAATATTAATCTACCAATCCAATATTAATAATATCAAAAACGATGGGCCAATAAAACGAAATAATAAAACGGCTATGGGCTGACAGCGAAGCAAAAGATGCAGAGCGAGCAAGCCAAGAATTGAAGCTAGAATCTCCTGATCCATAGTCAGACGCGTTGTCCATTGCGACTACGAACTCAAGCGCCTCCTTTGCCTCCTCCATTACGTGCACAATATACTGAACTGGTAAAAATCCTTCCTTAAATTCATATAAAACATCTCTTACTCTTGTAATTCCCAGCTCCCACCATTTCTTAAAAAATATCTCCTTTCCTTGATTTAAAATGCCATTGTTTAAGAATAAAGGCTGATTTAAAATGTTCTCTCTACCTCTTGGATTAAAATGTACATTAGTTAAAAATTTACCCCAGGCGCTCATCAATTCCTTATAAAAATCTGGCAACTCCTCTGTCATCCATTTTTTTGCTCTCATCCACATTACATTATCTCCAAGTGTAAAATTCCCACTTTTACTTAAAAAATATTCCATTGTCTTTTTCCATGCTGTTTTATTTTCTTCATTCAAGTACTTTTGTATTATTTTTACTCTTAAACTATTCTTTCTTTGTTCAAAATCCATTAAGCCCAAACCTCCCTTCCACACTTCTCCTATTAATGTGTTGTACGCAATTCTTGCTGGCTTCCCTTCCCATAAAAAATCTAAAAAACATTTTTTCAGCCTTTATTCTGCCCACAATGGCATGGATGACACATATAAAACATACCATAATTTAGAAACCATTAAAACATTCAAAATTAAAACCTTCCCTTTCAAAGTTAAAGTTCTCAGTTTCCAAAAGTTCATCCTCCTTTCAATACCCCCTAATAATTCCTCCCACATTGTTTCTCCTACCTTCTTTTCATCTATTCCCATTAAAACCCCTAAAATCTTCATTTCTTTTATTTCCTTAAAAGCAAGACTATTTGTTAAATCTTCTGCCCCTCCAAATCTCATATATACTGTTTTTTCTGCATTTACTTTTGCTCCTGATCCCTTACAAAACTCGTCTATGATTCTCATTGCTTTTTTAACACTCTCTAGATCCTTTACTATCACTGTAGTATCATCCGCATACTGAAATATTTTGTTTTCTTCTCCCTCGACACCTATTCCATTAATTCCCGCTTCTTGTTTTATGGCCAGGCCTAGTGGTTCAGAAACTAATGAATATAAAAGAGCTGAAAGTGGACATCCTTGCCTTATGGATCTGGTAACTTTAAAACACTGCGTTAAAAAGCCATTACATTTAATTTTTGTTATTGCTCCTTTATATAAAATTCTTATCCATTTAATAAAATTCCCTCCAAAACCAAAACTTTTTAAAATATCAAATAAAAATTCATGTTCTACTCTGTCAAACGCTTTCTCAAAATCCAAACCTATTATGTACCCTTGTTTATTCTTTTCATGCATGTATCTTATTATATCTTTTATAATTATTGTTGTGTCTGCTATGTCTCTTCCTTTCACTCCGTACGCTTGGTTGGTTTTAATTATACTCGGCATTACTTCCTTCAATCTGTTGGCTAAGATTTCGATTTTCGATAAAATCTTTAAGTCGGTATTCAACATCGTAATTGGTCTGTAGTTCTTCAAATCTATCTTCTCTCCTTTTCGCTTGTATATCAATTTCATTAAACCCATTCCCATTCGTTCAATCAGTTCTCCTTTCTTAAAAATATCTACATATACTTCTTTTAAAATGCTAGTTAAAAAATCTTTTAAAACTATATAAAATTCACTCCCCAAACCATCTATACCCGGACTTTTCTTTTTGTTTAATTCACTTATTGCTCTTTTTATCTCTTCATCTCTTATTTCTTCATCACACTCTTTTTTGTCTAGTTCTCCAACGGTTGTTTTTATTTGTTTCAGGAACTCCAGTTTCTCTTCTTCTTTCACTCCCTCTGCACTAAACAAATTCTCATAGTATGCTTTTATTTCTTTTAGTATTTCCTCGTTTGTTTCCACAACAACTCCATTATTTCCTCTTATTTCTTTTATCATTTTCGCTTTCCCTCTACTTTTTTCTAGATCGAAGAAAAACTTTGTACATGTTTCGCCCTCCACCGTATATTTTGCCTTACTTCTTAGTCTTGCTCCTTCATATTTCTCCTCTTCCATTTCTTTCAATTTACCCTCTAATTCTTTTATTTTTTGTATATCTTTCCCATTCTCATTTAATTCTTTTTTCAATTTTTCTCTCATTTCTCTCTCCGTATTTCTCTTACTTTTCTGTATTAGCTTGCAGTACTTCATAGTAAATTTTTTAACTAAAAATTTTGTATTTTCCCACCATATTCTTTTATCCTCGATATACATTTCATTCTCCTTTTCAGTTTCAATAATCTCTTTAACATTTAAAACATAATCTTCATTCTTTAAAATCTCTGTGTTTAAAACCCATACTCCCGGCCCTCTTTTCACAGAGCTCCAGTCTATTTGCATAAAAATTGGTTTATGATCGCTTAGACTTGTTTCTTCGTATTTAATACCACTGATAAAATCCTCAACGTTCCTTGTACATAATATAAAATCAATTCTTGTTTTGCACATAAAATTCCCCACTAATTGTCTTCTTGAATATTCTCTCGTTTTTTCATTTCTTTCCCTCCATACATCGATCAGATTGTTTTCTTCCATTAATAACTTTAACTCTTTTCTTCCTTTGTCACTTTTAAAAACCATTCCCTCACCCATTTCTAATTTGCTAAAAACAGTATTAAAATCACCCATCATTATAACTTCTTTATATTTCTTTAAGAATTCTCTTAAAACACTAAAAAACTCTTTCTTTTCATTCTCTTCCGTTGGCGCATGAACATTCACTACAACTACTACTTTCCCCTCAAAATTCATTTCTACTGCCATACATTTCCCTTCTTTATCATTGTATATTGTTATACATTTTACACCTCTGTTTTCCTTTATTAAAACTGCTACACCTCTGCCCTGCCTATCATCCCCATTATTATATAAAATATCTCCGTTCCATCTTTTTCTTATTTCAGTCATAAATCCATCCCTCCAGTTAGTCTCTTGTAATAAAATCACATCTTCATTCTTGAACATTTCCTTCATTTTCTCAAATTTTCTTACATCTAAAAGTCCTCTGGCATTAAAAGTAACACAACTAAAAGCCATTAAAAGAAAAACAAATAAATACTTAAAAACCATTAATCTTCATCTTCTCCCTCCAGATCCTTTAACACTTCAAACCTATTTTCACTTTTATCTAAAACCTTTAAAATAGTCCTTTTTCTTGAGTTAACAATATTTGGTTTTACCTTTACTAGTCTTCTTCTTAAATGTCCTTTCCCCTCTCTGTCTTTGTCCATCGTTGTTTCTTCTTCACTTTCAGTCTCACTTTGATCATTCTTTTCATGTCCGACTTTCTCCACGTCATCCAAGTAGCTTTTAAAACTGTGCGAAACGTCCATTTCTGTCCTTTGAGTGTCCTGCTCCATTATTTGTTCTTTGTCGTTCTCTTGTTCTCTTTCTTCCTCTTCCTCTCGAATGCTCACTGCTCCTTCCATTTTTTGTTGTAGGCTTTCTACTGGTTGTCCTTCATCAATTTGCCGTTCCTCCTCGTTGTTTCCTTCATGCACCTGTCCGTCCACCCGATTTTCCCTACCTCCTTCCTCTTTCTCCATCAAACATTCACATTTATTTAACGTTTCTCTGCATTCCGGGCACCTGACAGCATTGCAATCTCTTGCAAAATGTCCCCTCTCCTCGCATTTATAGCACTTAAAATCTGGGCAGTCTTTCAGTAAATGTTCTGGGCTCGTGCACAGCCGACAGGTTTTAACCTGGTGACTGTGCACCACCATAAAATACTGTGGCCCTTCCGCTGTTTCCAGCTTTGTGCTGTATGGTAGCGACGCAACCTCTTTGGGGAACCTCACCTTTAGGAACCTTGTTCCGTCCTCTATGTCAGTGCCCAGATAACGTCTTCTTTTTATTTTCGAGATGGGAGTGACTCTCCATCCTTCCAATTTATCTAAGATTTCATCATCATCAAGATAGACGGGCAGGTGCATGAAGGAAACAACATAGTCTCTGTTTTGCAGATTTTTCACTTCACATTTCACTCCATTTATTACCAGTCCATCAGTCAGTTTGTCACATATTTCTTCTTTTTCCATTGTCAGTTCATATTCCTTTCCTTGCCTTGGTCTTAGCGCTAAAATTTCCCCATGTCCACATAATTCCGTTACAGCTTTAATGATATCATCCGCTTTTACTTCAATCACGTTTTCCACATTCAAAATCACTGTAGCCTCTTTTAAATACTTCCTTTCGTTGATTTTCTCTCTCACATCTCTGGTGTTTCCATTTCTCAATCGTGGTCGATTATCCAGTCCATTGTCGATTGCCGTGCGTTTTTTTTCTGCCAGTCCATTGTCGTTTGCCTTGCGTTTTTCTCCTGCCAGTCCATTGTCTTTTGCCGTGCGTGTTCCTCCTGCCAGTCCGTTGTCGTTTGCCTTGCGTGTTCCTCCTGCCAGTCCAGTGTCGATAGCCATACGTGTTCCTCCAACCATTCCAGTGTCGTTTGCCCTAAATCCGTCCATGCTTACAAAAAAGTAACGATAACCACCCTCCAGCCAGCAAAAGCTGCTGTTAGGTGGTTTGAAAAAAAACAAAAAAGCAAAAAAACTAACTTAAAGTAACCAAAAACTCAAAAAACAAACACAAAAAGAAAAACAAAGATGGGGAGAGCCTTCCTCTCCCAACTGCAGCCACGTCACTTCCTGTTGCTCAATAGCTCCCTCTAGCGCGCTCAAGGTGGTATGGCCGTAAGGATATTCCAACAGAGCCTGTGACAGTTTCTCAGCAGAAGAACTGGGATCCAGTGTCAGAGACGTCTCCTCTCCTGGAGAAAAACACAAGCCTTAGTGGTCTTGCTTCAAAATCTGGTAGAGGCCCAGAGCCAGGCTTGAGGGGCAGGAATCAACAGAACTTCCCTGGTAGTCTAGTGGTTAGGATTCGGCGCTCTCACCGCCGCGGCCCGGGTTCGATTCCCGGTCAGGGAATGAGCTTTTACCCTCCATCGGTGTTCGTGATTGCAAAATGGTGGACTACAAACTGAAGTGCAGATGGTCTCTTCGAGAAGCACGGTCAAGGAAATGTTTGCGTGTGAAAAAGATCTCCTTCGAGCCGGAGACGAACCAGCGACCTAAGGATTGCTAACTTGCCACCTACAGTCCTCCGCTCTACCAGCTGAGCTATCGAAGGCTCACTGGTCAGGGACAGAACCTCAAACTGTCAGGTTGCATGAATCTCCACCGCTGGATAAAAGTGCTATTGGCACTGACACACGTGCTGGCTGTTTCGATAAGTGAAGCAAAGACAACCCCAACTTCCCATGTCGGGAATCGAAATCGGGCCACCTGGGTGAGAACCAAGAATCCTGACCGCTAGACCATATGGGATCTTCCTTTCGCCTGGAGCATGCCCGTTGGCTTTTAGTCTTTTAGTGCCCCCTTTAAGAACATGGGAATGATCCGAAGGGATTGGCTGCGTTCGGAATCGCATACTCAATGAGTAGGTACTTAATTTCAATGAGTACTTAACGAGCGCTAAAAGAGTAGGTACTTAATGGCCAAATCTCGTTAAGTATGAATTCGATCCGGACATCATCCGCCATGTTGACGTTATCATGTGACCTACGATGCGTTATCACACTTAAAAGATATGAACGAAACATTTAATTCATCTATCTGTAAATATCTTGATATTGATGAAACAATTGCTCATTTTGTGGTATTGTTGAAGAAACAGCTGCCCATTTATTTTGTGAATACATTTAGGGTTGATTTAAGTTGTTATATTTTAAACCCTAATGTGACCCACAGTTTTATCCTTTTAACGATATTTTTTATTTATTAAGAAACCCCAAAATCGTCATCTCTTGAATATGTTGTTAATTTCTTTATTTTATACCCAAAAAGTTTCTCCTTTAAGTTTTCCTCTTTTTTTGATGAATTTACCTCTCGTTTCATCCCTCAGACTTATAACAAAAACTTTTTTATGCGTTATGAAGAACTATTTAAAGATTGCCTTGTTATTGTTCTTTTGTCCTGTGTATAAATATAATATTATGATGTACACAAACCAATGATCTTTATGTTTTCTGTTTTGTCATTATGATTGTTCATTGTTAGATACAACTATGGTATCTTTCCATGATCTTTATGTAATAAGTTTAAATGATATGATCGACAGGTGCGCTAACTCTTCATAACATCAGTAACTCGACAGCACAACCCAGAACAGTTTTCCTCTCCGTGTGTAATGTCTCCACACAGGAGACGGGCCGTTGCTCGAAGATCTCTCTTTGGAGAAAACTGTTGATTTTATACTCGAAAAATGTAAGTATCGCTCCTTAAAAATGAATATTACCGAAGAATGCAATTATATTGTTAGCCCACCCCAAAATTTAAACAAAATAATAATATTAAATGATGACCAATACTTAATTATATTACTTTTTTTATATACTAAAAATTATATAATTTAATAGAAACAATCTAAACGTAATTTGTTTTGTCATATGACAGTTATGAATGAATACACACTAGATAAATGCAGTGAAACATCTCAATTGTCAGTCAAGCAATGAATTAATGCATACATTAATTAATTATATTTTATATACTGACAACAATAAGAAACATGAATAAATGAGAAAAAGAACAAATAAAAGTAACCATCACAATAAACAAATGCATATACAAGTCAACAACACATGAAACAAAGCTTTATTCAAACTCCAAGCATGTATTTACAGGCGCTGAACCTCACATATCATACTGCCATCTCAACACAGCGCTTCCCATTCTGTGGCTTTATCCTGATCCAGAGGTGAGCCGTGCCTTCGTGCCAGAGCGCTGCGCTTCACAATCTGAGGAAATAAGGGCAGTGTGGAGTGATGGAGGAGCTCATACGGGCAGATGGAATGATGGAGGGTCTCATAAGGGCAGATGGAGTGATGGAGGATCTCATAAGGGCAGGTGGAGTGATGGAGGAGCTCATAAGGGCAGATGGAGTGATGGAGGAGCTCATACGGGCCGATGGAGTGATGGAGGAGCTCATAAGGGCAGGTGGAGTGATGGAGGAGCTCATAAGGGCAGATGGAGTGATGGAGGAGCTCATAAGGGCAGATGGAGTGATGGAGGAGCTCATACGGGCAGATGGAGTGATGGAGGGTCTCATAAGGGCAGATGGAGTGATGGAGGAGCTCATAAGGGCAGATGGAGTGATGGAGGAGCTCATAAGGGCAGATGGAGTGATGGAGGGTCTCATAAGGGCAGATGGAGTGATGGAGGGTCTCATAAGGGCAGATGGAGTGATGGAGGGTCACATAAGGGCAGGTGGAGTGATGGAGGGCCTCATAAGGGCCGATGGAGTGATGGAGGAGCTCATAAGGGCAGGTGGAGTGATGGAGGAGCTCATACGGGCAGATGGAGTGATGGAGGATCTCATAAGGGCAGATGGAGTGATTGAGGGACTCATCCAGGAGCTGGGTTCCTCTCCTCAGTGCTCACACCAGTCTGCAGACATTTCAGATCCTACAAAAATGCACAAACATTATACAAAAGCAGTCATTTTAACAGCACAATGTAATTTGATTTATGTATTAAAAGTAACAAAAATGACCTTACTTTATATTTGAGTAAAATCCCTTAAACCTTTTTTTCCCAACAAATGCTGCATCCTCTTTCCTCGCAGGTCCTGCTCCACCACAACAGCTCTGCAGCAAATGCACACAAATCAAGAATCAGAAAAGTGTTGTAATTTCTCCGTTTGAAACTTCAATAATTCAAATAAACTACAACTTAGTAGTATACTCACTCAAAGCCTTTGATCACAGGCCTTCAGCATCATCAGCCTCTCTCCACCGGATACACACACGCGTGTTCTTCTGTCCCTGGAACATCCAGACAAGACTCACGTTACCTCTGTGATTTATGAGCTCAATACTACATTTACATGTTGAGGTTGTTGCTAATAAATAGCTTTTTATCCATCATAAATGTTCAACAATTTTTCAACAGTCCTAATGGATAAATGAAATAGATTACTTATGTTTAGTTACTTTATGTAAAATGCATTAAACTAATAAAAACAGTGTTAACAACAGTGAATTCTCCTAAACAATAATACACACACGTCACTCAGATGTCTATTTCATATCAGTTACACGTAGTAATTTTGCCAGATTTTGAATAAATATTTAGTAATGGTATTTCAGATGTATACGGTTTTAAATGTATGCAAATACAGTTTAAAGACGTATGTGTCCTTATGGAGCTCCTCTATCCAATAAAATGTGATTTACGGCAAAATCACAAATTTACCATATTATATAGCGTCTTTGCACCTTCAACAGTTCAACAATTTACTGTACAGAAAGTTAGTTCAACACATGCGATTTGGTTTGTATTTGTAATACTCACATTTACAAAACACTCTCGTCCACCCTTTCCGTCATGTTTGAGTATGAAATATCTACTTCTTGTTCTTTTTTATATCGTATCCTCTCGCGTGGCCTCCTGGGATAGAAGAGTACAAGCTAAAAAACACTCAAATGTCTGGGCGAAAGCAGGAGATCATCCAGGAACTTCTCGCCTACTCTTTTAGGAATACTGATGTTTCGAGCGTACTGCTTCCCTCACGTACTGTTTTCGCCTACTATATAGTAGGAAAGTAGGCATATTCGAACGCACTATCGTCCAAATCTCGCGATAATTAGTACGTCAACCAGGTAATTCTCGCCTACTCTTTTATGAATACTGAGGATTCGAACGTACTTTTTCGCTCGCCTACTCTTTTCGCCTACTATATAGTAGGGAAGTATGCGATTCCGAACGCAGCCATTGTTTACTGAATTCAATTTCATCAGGCTCACCGGAGGGAGCTCTCATTTGCCTCGCCCAGTGGGTTCAGTTTCCTCCCATTCCTGTGATGGTATAATGGACACTATAAACTGGTCGTAAAGCAAGGTCCTTGTGACAGTATTCATGCCATGCATTTGAAAAGACGCATGTTATTGTATGGTAACCGTTATCCCACTGACAAAAAAGCCTATTGTTGGACTGTCAAATTTTAATATTAATCTACCAATCCAATATTAATAATAACAAAAACTATGGGCCAATAAAACGAAATAATAAAACGTCTATGGGCTGACAGCGAAGCAAATGATGCAGAGCGAGCAAGCCAGGAATTGAAGCTAGAATGTCCTGATCCATAGTCAGACGGGTTGTCAATTGCGCCACTGGCCCACTGGTCCGGAGTCCTTGAGCTTACTCGGGACCTGTTGCTGTTCCACTGGGCAGAGGCCTTTCATGATATCTACTTTTCCTCATGCCATTAACAGGCCTGGAGCCATCGTCAGGAAGGGGTCAGATGAGGGGCCTGCTATAATAACCTTCGAGATGGGTTGCATTGTTTTCATGGCAAGTTGTGGTGTTGTTAGGATATTCCAACAGAGCCTGTGACAGTTTCTCAGCAGAAGAACTGGGATCCAGTGTCAGAGACGTCTCCTCTCCTGGAGAAAAACACAAGCCTTAGTGGTCTTGCTTCAAAATCTGGTAGAGGCCCACAGCCAGGCTTGAGGGGCAGGAATCAACAGAACTTCCCTGGTAGTCTAGTGGTTAGGATTGGGCGCTCTCACCGCCGCGGCCCGGGTTGGATTCTCGGTCACGGAATGAGCTTTTACCCTCCATCGGTGGTCGTGATTGCAAAATGGCGGACTACGAAATGAAGTGCAGACGGCCTCTTCGAGAAGGACGGTCAAGGAAATGTTTGCGTGTGAAAAAGATCTTCTTCGAGCCGGCAACCTAAGGATTGCTAACTTGCCACCATCAGTCCTCCGCTCTACCAGCTGAGCTATCGAAGGCTCACTGGTCTGGGACAGAACCTCAAAGTTTCAGGTTGCTGAAGCTCCACCGCTAGCTAATAGTGCTATTGGCACCGACACACATGCTGGCTGTTTCGATAAGTGAAGCAAAGACAACCCCAACTTCCCATACCGGGAGTCGAACCCGGGCCACCTGGGTGAAAACCAGGAATCCTGACCGCTAGACCATATGGGATCTTCCTTCTGCCTGGAAGAGGCCCGTTGGCTTTTTGTGTGTGACCACCCCCTTTAAGAACATGAGAACGATCCAAAGGGATTGTTTACTGAATTCAATTTCATCAGGCTCACCGGAGGGAGCTCTCCTTTGCCTCGCCCAGTGGGTTCAGTTTCCTCCCATTCCTGTGATGGTATAATGGACACTATAAACTGGTCGTAAAGCAGGGTCCTTGTGACAGTATTCATGCAATGCATTTGAAAAGACGCATGGCATTGTATGGTAACCGTTATCCCACTGAAAAGAAGATTGCATTGTTTTCATGGCAAGTTGTGGTGTTGTTAGGATATTCCAACAGAGCCTGTGACAGTTTCTCAGCAGAAGAACTGGGATCCAGTGTCAGAGACGTCTCCTCTCCTGGAGAAAAACACAAGCCTTAGTGGTCTTGCTTCAAAATCTGGTAGAGGCCCACAGCCAGGCTTGAGGGGCAGGAAGCAACAGAACTTCCCTGGTAGTCTAGTGGTTAGGATTTGGCGCTCTCACCGCCGTGGCCTGGGTTCGATTCCTGGTCAGGAAATGAGCTTTTACCCTCCATCGGTGGTCGTGATTGCAAAATGGCGGACTACGAACTGAAGTGCAGACGGCCTCTTCGAGAAGCACGGTCAAGGAAATGTTTGCGTGTGAAAAAGATCTCCTACGAGCTGAGCTATCGAAGGCACACGGGTCATGGCAGAACCTCAAAGGTTCAGGTTGCTGAAGCTCCGCCACTGGCTAAAAGTGCTATTGGCACTGAAACACGTGCTGGCTGTTTCGATAAGTGAAGCAAAGGCAAAAGATGCAGAGCGAGCCAGCCAAAGGTCTAGTTTTTAGGATTTCACACTCTCACCGCCGTAGCCCGGGTTCGATTCTCGGTCAGGGAATGAACTTTTACCCTTTATCGGCGGTTGTTATTGCAAATTGGCGGACTACGAACTCAAGCGTAGTAACTCAATACTGTCAAGCAATAAATTGCATGACAGTATTCATGCAATGCATTTGAAAAGACGCATGGCATTGTATGGTAACCGTTATCCCACTGACAAAGAAGCCTATTGTTGGACTGTCAAATTGTAATATTAATCTACCAATCCAATATTAATAATATCAAAAACGATGGGCCAATAAAACGAAAATAATAAAACGGCTATGGGCTGACAGCGAAGCAAAAGATGCAGAGCGAGCAAGCCAAGAATTGAAGCTAGAATCTCCTGATCCATAGTCAGACGCGTTGTCCATTGCGACTACGAACTCAAGCGCTGACGGCCTCTTCGAGAAGCGCGGCCAAGGAAATGTTTGCCTGTGAAAAAGATCTCCTTCGAGCCAGAGTCGAACCAGCGACCTAACGATTGCTAATTTGCCACCTTCAGTCCTCCGCTCTACCAGCTGAGCTATCGAAGGCTCTCTGGTCAGGAACAGAACCTCAAACTGTCAGGTTGCTGAAGCTCCGCCGCTAGCTAATAGTGCTATTGGCACCGACACACATGCTGGCTGTTTCGATAAGTGAAGCAAAGACAACCCCAACTTCCCATACCGGGAGTCGAACCCGGGCCGCCTGGGTGAAAACCAGGAATCCTGACCGCTAGACCATATTGGATCTTCCTTCCGCCTGGAGCAGGCCCGTTGTCTTTTAGTGTGTGACCATCTCCGTTAAGAACATGAGAACGATCCAAAGGGATTGTTTACTGAATTCAATTTCATCAGGCTCACTGGAGGGAGCTCTCATTTGCCTCGCCCGGTGGGTTCAGTTTCCTCCCATTCCTGTGATGGTATAATGGACAATATAAACTGGTCGTAAAGCAGGGTCCTTGTGACAGTATTCATGCAATGCATTTGAAAAGATGCATGGCATTGTATGGCAACCGTTATCCCACTGAAAAGAAGCCTTTTGTTAGACAGAAATATTTTAATATTATATCTACATCTATAATATCTACCAATCCAATATTAATAATATCAAAAACGATGGGCCAATAAAACGAAATAATAAAACGGCTATGGGCTGACAGCGAAGCAAAAGATGCAGAGCGAGCAAGGCAGGAATTGAAGCTAGAATCTCCTGAGCCATAGTCAGACGCTTTGTCCATTGCGACTACGAACTCAAGTGCTGACGGCCTCTTCGAGAAGCACGGCCAAGGAAATGTTTGCGTGTGAAAAAGATCTCCTTCGAGCCGGAGTCGAACCAGCGACCTAAGGATTGCTAACTTGCCACCTACAGTACTCCGCTCTACGGGCTGAGCTATCGAAGGCTTACTGGTCAGAGACAGAACCTCAAACTGTCAGGTTGCTGAAGCTCCACCGCTGGCTAAAAGTGCTATTGGCACTGACACACGTGCTGGTTGTTTTTATAAGTGAAGCAAAGACAACCCCAACTTCCCATATCGCGAGTCGAAATCGGGCCACCTGGGTGAGAACCAAGAATCCTGACCGCTAGACCCAATGGGATCTTCCTTCTGCCTGGAGAGGCAGAGACTGGCATGGCATTGCATGGCAACCGTTATCCCACTGAAAAGAAGCCTTTTGTTGGACAGAAAAAATTTAATATTAACCTATCAATCCAATATTAATAATAACAAAAACTATGGGCCAATAAAACAAAATAATAAAAAGGCTATGGGCTGACAGCGAAGCAAAAGGTTAATAACGAGCCAGCCACGAGTCGAACCTAGAATCTTCTGATCCGTAGTCAGACTCGTTGTCCATTGCGCCACTGGCCCACTGGTCCTTGAACTTACTCGGGACATGTTGCTGTTCGACTGGGCAGAGGCTTTTCATGACATCTACTTTTCCTCATGCCATTAACAGGCCTGGAGCCACCGTCAGGAAGGGGTCAGATGAGGGGCCTGCTATAATAACTTTCGAGATGGGTTGCATTGTTTTCATGGCAAGTTGTGTGGTTGTTAGGATATTCCAACAGAGCCTGTGACAGTTTCTCAGCAGAAGAACTGGGATCCAGTGTCAGAGACGTCTCCTCTCCTGGAGAAAAACACAAGCCTGAGTGGTCTTGCTTCAAAATCTGGTAGAGGCCCACAACCAGGCTTGAGGAGTAGGAATCAACAGAACTTCCCTGGTAGTCTAGTGGTTAGGATTCGGCGCTCTCACCGCCGCGGCCCGGACTCGACTCCCGGTCAGGGATTGAACTTTTACCCTCCATCGGTGGTCGTGATTGCAAAATGGCGGACTACGAACTGAAGTGCAGACGGACTCTTCGAGAAGCACGGTCAAGGAAATGTTTGCGTGTGAAAAAGATCTCCTTTGAGCCGGATTCGAACCAGCGACCTAAGGATTGCTAACCTGCCACCTAGAGTCCTTTTTTTTTTTTTTTTTTTTTTTTTTTTCAATCCAAATCACTTCCAGGTACATTCCATTGTAAATCTTTTAAAACTTTAGAAATCCTTGGAGTAAAAATTACATAAAAGCTTTGCAACATGTTTTCATACTTAAAATACCAATACAGTCCTTCAATAAACCTTTCTGTTTTCTTTTTAAGAACATTCCAAACATCAAGCACCACTTTTTCTTTTTTGGCCACATTTCTTCTTTCCCATACTGCATTTTTTATCAACATTACTAACAGGTTCACAAACTTTTTACTTTGACAATTTCCCTCCCATCCAAACATCACTATCCTCTTCCATTCTATTACATCTTCATCCCAGTCCTCAATTAATTCTTTTATCATCTTTTTGCATTTTCTGTAAAAGCCCTCCAACTCTTTACAGTATAAAAACAAGTGTAAAATCCCTTCGTCTTCGTCTTTGCATACTTTACAGGTTGCATTCTGTTCCATTCCAATCTTAGTTAAAATACAATCTGTAAAAATTGCTTTGTGCCTTATTAAATACTCGAAACATTCCAGTTTGGTTTCCACAATCTTTCCCCTCATATTTATCCATATACTTCCTTTTTTCAGATCTTTAAATCTCTGTACCCAAAAATTGTTAGCAACTGGTTCTTTAAAAAAACTCTAAAATAACAATAAAACCGTTTCACATTACACTCCTTAAAATTACATAGTTTCCCCTTCAGCCTGACATAAATGTCTTTCTCTTCCTTCCATTCCTCCATGTTTTCTATTCTTTTAATCCATTCCTTCGGTATTGCGTTTTTGATCATTTCGTATTTATTTTCTATTTCTCTTTCGCTGAATTCCTCTTTTGCTTCCTCCATTGCATCCATTATAAATTGTGATGGTAAAAACCCTTCTTTAAATTCATACAAAACATCTCTTACCCTTGTTATTCCCACCTCCATCCATTTTTTTAAAAAGATCTCTTCCCCATCTCTTAAAATACTTTTGTTTAAGAACAGGGGTTGATTTAAAATGTTTTCTCTTCCTTTCGGATTATACTCTATTACAGTTAAGAAAACCCCCCAAGCACTTAACATTTCCTTATAGAAGTCAGGTAATCCTTCCACCATCCAGTTTTTTGTTTTCATCCATAAAATATCCTCCCCTAAATTAAAATTCCCACATTTGTTTAAAAAATATTTCATAACTTTCTTCCATTCTGTTTCATTTTCTTCTTGCAACAATTTTTGGACTATTTTAACTCTTAAGCAGTTTTTCCTTTGTTTAATATCCATTAACCCCAACCCACCCTCTTCTAATGGTCCTAATAAGGTGTTGTATGCTATTCTTGAGGGTTTACCCTCCCACAAAAAACAGAGAAAACATTTCTTCAACCTCCCTTCTACCCACAAAGGCATTTCTGTCACATATAAAACGTACCACAACTTTGAAGCCATTAAAACATTCAATACTAAAACCTTCCCTTTCAAATTTAAAGCCCTCATTCTCCAGAAATTAAACCTCCGCTCTATTCCTGTTATCAATTCCTCCCACATTTTATCTCTTACTTGCTTCCCATCCTTTCCCATTAATATCCCTAAAATCCTAATTTCTTCAACTTCCTTAAAATTAAAACATTCTGTTAACACTGACGCTGCCCCAAACCTCATATACACTGTCTTGTCCTCATTAATTTTACTTCCTGATCCTTTGCAAAATTCTTGTACATTCTTCATTACTTGTTTTACACCCTCTGTCTCTTTAACTATTATTGTTGTGTCATCCGCATATTGAAAAATGTTCCCTTCTGCTCTGCTTTCCTGTATTTGTATTCCTTTTATTTTCTCTTCTTTTCGTATTGCTAGGCCCAACGGTTCTGCTACAAGCGAGTATAATAAAGCTGAGAGTGGACATCCTTGTCTAATTGATCTAGTTATTTTAAAACATTCCGTTAAAAAACCGTTACATTTTATTTTTGTTAGAGCCCCCTTATATAAAATCTTTATCCATTTCATAAAATTCTCACCAAACCCAAACCTATTTAAAACCCCAAACAAATATTCATGCTCCACTCTATCAAAAGCCTTTTCGAAGTCTAAGCTGATCACATACCCATCATCATTCTTTTCTTTTATGTATTGTATTGTGTCCCTTATACTCATCGTTATGTCTGCTATGTCTCTTCCTTTTACTGCATGTTTGATTTGTTTTATTATTTGTGGCATCACTTCTTTTAACCTATTTGCTAAAATCTTTGCTAATATCTTTAAATCAGTATTTAGCATTGTTATTGGCCTGTAGTTTTTTAAATCAGTTTGTTCACCTTTCCTTTTATATATTAGCTTCACCAGCCCCATTCCCATCCTTTCATTCATCTCTTCCTCTTTAAATATTTCCCTAAAAACCTCCTTTAAAATCTCTATTAAAATGTCCTTAAAACGTATATAAAATTCACTTCCCAAACCATCTATCCCTGGGCTTTTCCTTTTATTTAGTTGATCTATCGCTCTTTCGATCTCCTCATTCTTGATTTCCCCATCACATTCCTTTTTATCCTCTTCACTTAAATTTGTTTCAATATAATTTACCAGTTTCTTTTTTTCCTCTTCTTCCACTCCTCTTGTTTTAAAAAGATCCTCATAAAAAACCTTTATCTCTTCTAGCACTTTTCCATTCCCCTCCACAATCTCTCCACTTCTCCCTTTTATTTCTTTTATTATTCCAACTTGAGCCCTTTTTTTCTCCAAGTCAAAAAAAAACTTTGTGCATTTCTCCCCCTCCACCATATATTTGTTCTTACTTCTTAATCTTGCCCCCTCATATTCTTTTTCTTCTATTTCTTTTAGTTTCTCCTCTATTTCTTTTATCTTTTTTATGTCTTTACGCTCACTATTTAATTCTCTTTCTAGCATCTCCTTTATTTCGTTTTCTTTGTGTCTTTTACTTATTTGTAAGATTCTGCAATACTTTATTGAAAATTTCTTTACTAGATATTTAATATTCTCCCACCACATTCTTTTATCTTCTTCATACATTGCATTGTCCTTCTCTTTCTCTATGATTCCTTTTATCTCTGCAACATAATCTTCATTCTTTAAAATCTCTGTATTTAGAATCCATGTACCCGGTCCCCTTTGCATATTACTCCAATCTACTTTAAAACGTAAAAACTTATGATCACTAAAACTAGTTTCTTCATAGCTAATTTTTTCAATAAAATTCTCCACATTTCTTGTACATAGCACATAATCAATTCTTGTTTTACATATAAAGTTCCCCACTATTTGCTTCCTTGAATAAATCTTTTTCCCTCCATTTCTTTCCCTCCATACATCTATTAAGTTGTTTTCTCTCATCAATTCAGTTAATTCTTTCCTCCCTGTGTCCGATTTAAAAACCATTCCCTCTGCCATGTCGAGTTTGCTAAAAACTGTGTTAAAATCCCCCACCATTATTATATCCTTATATTTCTTTATCACACTCCTTAGACAGTTAAAAAAACCTTTCTTTTCTTTCTCTTCTGTTGGTGCATGCACATTCACTAAAATTAATTCACGTCCTTCATAAATTATTTCCACAGCGATGCATTTTCCCATCTTATCTTTGTACACCACTTTGGTTGTATTAAAAACATCTTTTCTTATTAAAAACGCCACCCCTCTTCCAAGCCTACCATCCCCATTATTATATAAAATATCTCCTTCCCATTTCTTTTTGTATTCCTTCATCACACTCTCTTTCCAATTTGTTTCTTGTAAAACAATGACATCTTCTCCTCTACACTTTTCTTTCACTCTTTCAAATTTTCCCATGTCCATCAGTCCCCTTGCATTAAAAGTAACACAACTTTAAACCATTAAAAGAAATAAAAATACATACTTAAAAACCATTATTCTCCATTTTCTCCCTCCAGGCCCTTTAACACACCACATCTGTTTTCACTTTCATCTTGGACCTTAAACATAGTCTTTTTCCTTGCATTTTCCAGATTCGGTGTTACCTTCAATGATCTCCTTCTTATTTGTCCTCTCTCTTCTCTGTCTTTGTCCATATTGTCCATTGTTATTTCCTCTTCTCTTTCCGTCTCTTTACTTCGATCCTTCCTTCCTTGTCCATCTTTCTCCATGTCATCCTGATAATTTTTAAAACTGTCTGATACTTCCATTGGTGTCCCTTGTGTGTCCTGCTCCTTTGTTTGTTCTTTAACTTTATCATTCTCTTGTTCTCTTTCTCCTTCCTCTCTGTTGTTCACTCCTTCTTCCATTTCTTCTTGTTGTACAATTTCTTCCTCTTTTCCTTCATCGGCTTGTCTTCCATCCCCGTTGTTTCCTTCATGCACCTGTCCGTCCCCCTGATGCTCCCTACCTCCTTCCTCTTCCTCCATCCAACACTCACATTTGTTTAAAATTTCCTGACACTCCGGGCACCTGACTGCATTACAGTCCCTTGCGAAGTGTCCCCTTTCTTCACACTTGTAGCACTTGAAATCTGGGCACTCTTTAAGCAGATGATCCGGGCTCATGCACAGCCGACAGGTCTTTACCTGGTGACTGTGCATCACCCTAAAATACTGCTGCCCTTCTGCTGTTTCCAGCTTTGTGCTGGAGGGCAATGATGCCACCTCTTTAGGGAACCTTACTTTAAGGAACCTCGTTCCATCCTCAATTTCAGTGCCCGGGTAGCATCTCCTTTTAATTTTTGATATGGGATTAACTCCCCATCCCTCCAATTTACCGATAATTTCTCTGTCATCAAGGTAGACGGGCAGGTGCATGAAGGAAACAACATAGTCTCTATTTTGCAGTTTTTTAGTTTCACAATTCACCCCTTTTATATTCAGTCCATCAATCAATTCCTCACATGTTTCCTCATTTTCCATTGTTAGTTCATATTCATGTCCTTGTCTTGGCCTTAACGCCAGCATTTCCCATTTCCACATTTATCCACCACTGCCTTGATAATATCCACCGCTCTCAGCTCATTAACATTCTCCACATTCACAATCATCGTCGCCTCCTTTAAATACTTTCTTCCACTGAACTTGTCTCGCACGTCTTGTTTATTCCCTTGTCCTGCTCGTTGTCGATAATCCAGTCTGGTGTCCTTTGCCATGCGTTTCTCTCCAGCCATTCCAGTGTCGTTTGCCATTCTTGTTCCTCCAGCCAGTCCAGTGTCGTTAGCCATTAATCCGTCCATTTACAAAATAAAATAAAAATAACCACCCTCCAGCCAGCACAAAGCTGCTGTTAGGTGGTTTAAACACTATCAAAAAAAAACCAAACAAACAAAAAAAACTAAAACAAAACCTCAAAAACAAACACAAAAAGATAACACATAATGGCGGAGAGCCTTCCTCTCCAACTGCAGCCAACTCACTTCCTGCTTCCACTAGGGGGTGCTCAAGGTGGTATGGCCGTATGGAAGGATATTCCAACAGAGCCTGTGACAGTTTCTCAGCAGAAGAACTGGGATCCAGTGTCAGAGACGTCTCCTCTCCTGGAGAAAAACACAAGCCTTAGTGGTCTTGCTTCAAAATCTGTTAGAGGCCCAAGGCCAGAATTGAGGGGCAACAATCAACGGAACTTCCCTGGTAGTCTAGTGGTTAGGATTCGGCGCTTTCACCGCCGCGGCCCGGGTTCGACTCCCGGTCAGGGAATGAGCTTTTACCCTCCATCGGTGTTCGTGATTGCAAAATGGCGGACTACGAACTGAAGTGCAGACGGACTCTTCGAGAAGCACGGTCAAGGAAATGTTTGCGTGTGAAAAAGATCTCCTTTGAGCCGGATTCGAACCAGCGACCTAAGGATTGCTAACTTCCCACCGACAGTCCTCCGCTCTACCAGCTGAGCTATCGAAGGCACACTGGTCATGAACAGAACCTCAAAGTTTCAGGATGCTGAAGCTCCGCCACTGGCTAAAAGTGCTATTGGCACAGAAACACGTGCTGGCGGTTTCGATAAGTGAAGCAAAGGCAAAAGATGCAGAGCGAGCCAGCCAAAGGTCTATTGTTTAGGATTTCACACTCTCACCACCGTAGCCCGGGTTAGATTCTCGGTCAGGGAATTAACTTTTACCCTTTATCGGCGGTCGTTATTGCAAATTGGCGGACTACGAACTCAAGCGTAGTAACTCAATACTGTCAAGCAATAAATTGCATGACAGTATTCATGCAATGCATTTGAAAAGAGGCATGGCATTGTATGGTAACCGTTATCCCACTGACAAAGAAGCCTATTGTTGGACTGTCAAATTTTAATATTAATCTACCAATCCAATATTAATAATATCAAAAACGATGGGCCAATAAAACGAAATACTACTTTTACAGAACTTATTTGTACATTAATTTATACATTTATACATGTACATTACAAAATTTATATTTTATTATATTAGTTTTTTTTATTTTTATACTTTTACAGTAAATAAATAAATGGAACTTACTCTTCAACAGGGTCTAGACCATCCTGGTAATCCAGTTCCTCATCAGTCAAAAAGCTCTCTTCTCCAGAAAATCCATCATCGTCCATGGCATCAAAAAAGGCCAGCGCTTGTTTTAGATCCATGTTTCTCTGACGATCCATTATTATCCATGTATTATTCAAAACTCGCGTCTCTCTGTGCGTCTCTCTCTCTCTCTCTCTCCTCGAAACCACTGTGTCGTGCGTCTCTCTCTCTCTCCACAATAGTAGCCTTGGTTCATGCGTAATGACGCACACCAACGTGGTTGACGGTTCAGCCTGTCATTGGTCAACAACCTCACGCAAAGCATGACGTAATATCCAAAATGGCAGCTAGCATCGAGCTAGCGGCAAAAATGACGGAAAATGTATAAATTATGGACATCAAGTGAATAAAACTTGGATATAAGCGTTTGGATTTATTGCTGAAACACTCTGAAAGAACGCACAAGTTCCAGGCTGGGTAGAAAACCTTCTGTAAAGGCTAGACAGACACCAAAGACACCCCCGTGACGGCTAGCTCGTTAGCTTTCTGCTGCAAAAAACGGTAAGAAAATCGATCAAATTTTCATAAAATAAAATAAATATTTATCGGAGGAGTCGTGTGGCGTCGTGGACGATGCCGTCGGTTTTTAAGGGTTAATCTACCAATCCAATATTAATAATAACAAAAACTAAGGGCCAATAAAACGAAATAATAAAACGTCTATGGGCTGACAGCGAAGCAAATGATGCAGAGCGAGCAAGCCAGGAATTGAAGCTAGAATCTCCTGATCCATAGTCAGATGCTTTGTCCATTGCGACTACGAACTCAAGTGCTGACGGCCTCTTCGAGAAGCACGGCCAAGGAAATGTTTGCGTGTGAAAAAGATCTCCTTCGAGCCGGAGTCAAACCAGCGACCTAAGGATTGCTAACTTGCCACCTACAGTCCTCCGCTCTACCAGCTGAGCTATCGAAGGCTCACTGGTCAGGGACAGAACCTCAAACTGTCAGGTTGCTGAAGCTCCACCGCTGGCTAAAAGTGCTATTGGCACTGACACACGTGCTGGCTGTTTTGATAAGTGAAGCAAAGACAACACCAACTTCCCATATCGGGAGTCGAAATCGGGCCACCTGGGTGAGAACCAAGAATCCTGACCGCTAGACCATATGGGATCTTCCTTCCGCCTGGAGCAGGCCCGTTGGCTTTTAGTGTGTGACCGCCCCCTTTAAGAACATGGGAATGATCCGAAGGGATTGTTTACTGAATTCAATTTCATCAGGCTCACCGGAGGGAGCTCTCATTTGCCTCGCCCAGTGGGTTCAGTTTCCTCCCATTCCTGTGATGGTATAATGGACACTATAAACTGGTCGTAACGCAAGGTCCTTGTGACAGTATTCATGCAATGCATTTGAAAAGACGCATGGCATTGTATGGTAACCGTTATCCCACTGACAAAGAAGCCTATTGTTGGACTGTCAGTAGTTATTACCGGACACCATGTGTCAAAATGATTGATGACTTCCGGTTGACCTTTGACCTTTTCCGGTCCCGCCCTTTTCCTGGTGTGCATCCGTTATCTATAGATAAGGATTGACCTATTGACCCCACCCATCCAATCGATGTGTTTTGAGAGATTGTGCATCCGGCGTCTATTGTTAAGGGTCAAGCAGTTGACCCCGCCTATCCGATCAATGAAATGTTTTGACCATCTGGCCTCTATTGATAAGGGTTGTGGTGTTGAGCTATCTGATCAATCAACTGTTTTGGCATTCCAGAGGCCATAGTGGTTTCAATGTGAAGTGGGTAATGTGAGAGGAAAAAAGTCAGTGTCACAGACGCTCCCCCTACCTCTGCTCTGGCCTCTATTGATAAGGGTTGTGGTGTTGAGCTATCTGATCAATCAACTGTTTTGGCATAAGCATTGTGCGTTTTTTTTTTTTAATGGTAGAACGTTTGAGGCGGTTGTTATAGAACATGTAACACCGGCATTCCATAGGGCAGCTCTATATATAAATGGGGTCAGTGTGTTCTACAACCAACAGAACCATGAGCTACATGAGCATGGACGGTTTAGCCTCCCCGCAACCCCCCGAGACGGGGCTGACCAGCATGATGATGGAAAGTCTGACTATGGCTCCGAGAAAACCTTATGGTCATGTTCGTTTGACAAATTTTCTCCATGAAGTTTCGGAATGGACTGAAGCCGAATTTATGATGTGTAGTAATCGTGTATTCGGGTATAAATTTCACAAACCAACACGCGTGGTTATGCTCTACACCACTGACGGCGTCGGCGAGTTTCAGGCTGGGGAAGATCCATGTGTGACATTTCCTGAAAAAGACTGGGGTCTATTTTACAAATTTGTCTGGAAGGATCTGAATGACGCTGGGGAAGAGCCTTTGTATGTGGCGGAGTGGGTCGGGGAGACCCCGAATGTCCAATACCGTGTGGTAGGCGACCATACTAACAAGCCGCCGAATGATTCTGTATACATATTCAGCTGTAAAGACAAGACTAAGCTCACCAACACCCGATCAGGAAGTGTCCTGCCCAAGGATCATCATGACCTGTATGAAATGCAATTTTTGTTCAAGTGGTGTGATCTGAATCTGCTGAATGGTGTTTTTTCAATCATCAACAAAATGTTCAAATGGTGTGACATGCATGACGGATACAACAAGATTAAAGTACAGTTGTTCCACCCTGAGAGATGCGTGCGCAGCGGTATAGACTGTCTACCGTCCTCCACCATTCGCTACAGCCATCATAAACCTCGACGGGGAGACCCTCCCAAGCGTCGTTTATAAATCGGCGTCTCCACCCCTTTACTACAACGACCATAAATTCAGGGACCCAAACCCTCTATGCATCATTTATAAACCATGGGTGAAGATAGGGGTTCAGAAGCCGACCATGTATGCAGCTGCGGAATTTCTTTCGGCAGCATTCTTGACCCTCCCAACGACAACGCCTGTGACCCGCCGGACCACCACAAAGACTGGGGTTTGACTAAAACTATCAAACGTCGCATAGGCTTTGAAACGTGCATTGAAAACGATTGGGGTCCGGCTAACATTATCAACCCTGAACCATTGAACACGCAAAACGACATCGGTCCGGGTAACTGTATCAAGCGCGACAAAGACCAGGATTTGGAGACATTCAAAATTTTCAAGCTCCATAACGATCAGCAATCGTACGACAGATCTAAAATCGACCGACCCCTGCCACGTGCTAATCAAACCTTCGACGTCACAGACGGATGTTTCAATGTGTTGGGGTTCAAACTCATAAAAGCTGCGACTGCGGTTTTGCTCCAACATCTCATCGGAACGAAGCTGAAGAACGAGTGTGAGGGGTGTGAGATTGATCACCCCAGCCAGCTGCAGCATTCCTGTCTGTTTGACCATCCTAACTACTACTTGGACACGCATTTTGATGAACTTTCAACCAAACTGTTTAGACCCTATTTTCATGTCATCATCGCTATCCTGCTAAAACGCTGTGGGTTAAAATCTGACCCTCAACGGATTCAAGGAACAGTCGGGACTATTCTGCACGAATTAAAAGACGAGCCATTCATTGGTGTTAAGCTTGAAGAAATCAGAGTTGGACTTCTGGAGAAACCCTGCGACGAAGTAGTTCACGACGTCGTCGATCTCTGGGAAGGTCTCGCGATCGTGAATGGAGACTGATCAAGACGCCAGCGGTATGGGAGCTGCCTGTACCGTAAAGAACACTATGGAATTCATGTTTAAAAGACATTACAACCGACAGATGACCAAACTGGTGAATAAGATTATTACAGATGCATCGCGCGATGGTCATCCATTTATTGAGGACACTACACGTGAAGCGAATTTCAAGAAACAAATGGTGAATATAAGAGGACTGGCTAATTCCTGGGATGATTTGGTGGGCAAATGCATTCATGGTATCGAAAAACCCGATGTGATGATAAAACAGATTTTGGATATGATGTGTGAATCACAATCCCAGCTCTCGGTCATCGACATGCTCTGTACTTGTACGTATGTGGCAGATGTCTGTACCATGCTAACCTTGAGGTCAGAACAATACGACCCGGATGATGACGATGATGGTATTAAAATTGACGAAATCAGTACCACCATCGACAAAATTGTTGTAATGTATATCGACTACATCCTAGACAAACACATGTTGGCCTGTCGCGATTTTCTTTTCTGGCTCGACTATCAGTGACATCATTATGACTATCCTGCTTTTATCACCCTCCATTATACTTAGACTATGCATGTAACGTCGTTATATCCAATTATTATATATTTTATTATATGCATTTTGTACTAACCTCGTTATATTCAATTTTACTTAGATTTTGTAGTACTAATATTATTCTATTTACCTTCTATTTGATTTTTATTATTATTATTATTATTATTATAATAGCCATGTCTAGTATCATGTATTATATTATTGCCATTTACTTAAATTGTGTATCCTGTAACTTTTTTTTTTAATAAAAGATTGATTCAAACTGCATGTATGAGTTATTCTTTTACAGCGATCGAAACGACAGCATGACGGAGCTCATGAAAAAGGCTTATTATACACCCTCCAACCCCGGTTCTTTAGGGGGTAAAAAACGATTAAAAGAAGCCATCTTAAGAGATAGCGGGGTCCATCTAAGCGATAAAAAGGTTTCAGAATGGGTGTCTGGTGAGGATGCTTACACTTTACACAAAACAGCCCCTATAAAATACAAACGAAATAGAGTAGTTGTGTACGGGGTCGATACGCAGTTTCAGGCCGATCTAGTCGACATGGTCCCGTATGCCCAGGACAATGACGATAATAAATATCTGCTGACCTGTATAGATGTGTTCAGTAAATATTCGTGGGTTCGCGTGTTGAAGAATAAGAGTGGCGTAGAGGTTACTAGAGCGTTCGAGTCTATACTCGAAGAGGGACGTGTGCCACAGAAATTGCAGACGGATCAGGGAAAGGAATTTTTTAACAAACAATTTCAAGATGTAATGAAAAAGCACGATATTAATCATTTCGCTACCGCTAGCGGTTTGAAAGCCAGCGTTGTGGAACGATTTAATAGAACGTTAAAAAGTCGAATGTGGAGATTTTTAACGGCTACAAATTCACGACGATACATAGATGTTTTACAAGACATTATGCAGGGGTACAACGTCAGTTATCACCGAAGTATTAAAATGAGACCCGTGGACGTCAACAAACTAAATGAGGGTCAAGTGTTTCAAAACTTGTACGGGGGTATAAAGAAGACCGAGAGACCCACATTTAATTTCAAAGTCGGCGACATTGTCAGGATTTCTAAAGTGAGAGGCCCATTCGCCAAAGGTTATGAGCAGAACTACACGGAAGAATTTTTCACCGTATCCGATCGCATTCCGCGCAAACCACCTGTCTACAGACTCACAGATTATGACGGCGATGTCATCGAGGGAGTTTTTTATGAAAAAGAGATGCAAAAAATAATTGTGAGTAAAAACAAATCTTTTAAGGTGGAAAAGATTTTAGGTCAGAAAAAACAGGGAAAATCTACGCTTGTTTTAGTGAAATGGGTAGGCTGGCCTTCAAAATTCAATAGTTATATAGATAAAAAAACTCTGGTGGACTTACAATCTCCTTAAAACAAGCCTGCGTGTAACGGATGAGATCATACGAGTGAAGGATTACCATGGACGATCAAGGTTTCTACGTCACGCTACCGTGCAATGCATCTTCGACAGTTTACCCCGGGAATCGTATATCCGCCTACACAACCAGGATAGCAAAAGCTATAGAATTGAAAGGACAATGGGAGGTGGGACTAGCCGAAATCGAATATCCTAGAAGCTGGTATAACTTTAATGATGAAGACGGTTATTTCGTCCTACACACAGCCCCAGGACCTACGAATAACGCCTCCCCTACAGACAGCGGGCCTTTTAAAAAAGACTTATCAGGGTTTTTTGTATCGAGGAAATTACAAATAAGCGGGGGGTACTACGCAAACATTCGTGCAATCATCCGTTTGATAAATCAAGTTCTCGCACCCTTGGCAGTGTTGGATCACGATGAATTAAAAAACAAAGTGTTTCTGGTCGCGAGACCCAACATTTCAGTCAGTTTCCAAGGTAAACTCGCTACTATTTTAGGAATGATACCGGACGATAATCTTGGACGTTCAAACTACCATGAAGCAGCCGATTTTACTAGGAGCGTCACTACGTATGCTCCTCATCAATCCGATATCAACGGTGGGTTCTACACATTGTACGTTTACACCGACATCATCCAATATCAATCGGTCGGCGATTCTTACGTTCCCCTTTTGAGATGCGTACATATATCCGGTAAAAGCAATGACACAGTCATTGCTAGATATGGCTCCCCCCATTACGTATCGATAAACAAGGATCACATCACCAGCATTACCATAGAGTTGAAGGACGACCAAAACCGCGAGATACCATTTTCTTACGGGAAAGTCATCGTAAAACTACACTTTAAACCAGCGAATCATTCTATTCTTTAAAAATGAGTTATTACTATAACCCTAGAGAGCCCCATACAGCCGACTATGTGGACTATTACCGAAATCAGGCCGGAGGGGGTTTGCCAGGCTATTCCGGCGGGTCGGTTATGTACGGAGCTACCCTGGGTGGACTTTTCAGAGGTCTGTTCAGGATGGCCATACCTCTGTTAAAAAGAGGATTTAGCATCGCGAAACCCCATCTAAAATCCGCTGCTAAAAATATAGTATCCGACGTCGTCTCAAACGTATTGACGCGTGCCCATAGCAATAATGCTAATGGTCAAGACGGATCAGGGCTGATGGTCATGGCCCGTAAGAGGATGTCTAAACCACCCGGTGTGAGGAGGCGTGGTCAATGCGGTAAGAAGAAGAAGAAAACAACAAGTGGACCAAAGAAGCGACCAGTCATACGCAGAAAGCGTAAGAAGTCTGTTAGTCGAAAATCATCCGTCAAGAGATTCGTAAAAAACATATTCTAGCATGGCGCTACTGCATCGTATGTCGGGAGAATGCATCAAGTCCGAGTTGGACTTATTTACAGTCCCGCTGACACAGACGGTTATTGAGAAAAACAGTTATTTAGAAGTAGCCCCTTTATCCGCCATATCGGACACCGCCCCATTAGAGTTTTTTATTGCGGGCAACGGCGATGATTATGTAGATCTAAATAACACGATGCTCTACCTACGCCTGAAAATCACAAGACCTAATGGAACCGACATCGTACATCCAGCAAGAGTTGCGTTAATAAATTATCCCGGCGCCACAATATTTTCACAAGTCGATGTGACCCTAGGCGATCGTCTGATATCGCAGAGTTCGAACACCTATCCTTATCGATGCATCATAGAGAGTCTGATCAACTATAGTAAAGATTCGTTGGAATCTCTTTTCTCCGCCGGACTGTTTTACAAAGACACTTCTGGTCATATGGATTCTAACGACCCAGTTGGGCGTAACGCAGGGCTGACGAAGAGATCGATGTACACTAGCGAGAGCAAGGTGGTGGAACTGATGGCCCCTATACATAGCGATATATTCTTTCAAGAAAAACTTTTGTTAAACGGTGTAGACATCAAAATACGCCTAATTAGAGCAAAAGATGAATTCTGTCTGATGAGGTGCGATGATGTGGCTTACAAAATAAAAATAGAGTCAGCATCCCTATTTGTCAAGAAAGTCACTGTAGCACCGCCGGTGAGACTGGGACATGCCCAGGCGTTACTCTCGACAACAGCCAAGTATCCCATAGATAGGGTGGTTCTAAAAAATTTCTCCATACCTGAGGGGACGCGTGTGTCAAATCAAGAAAATCTGTTTTTAGGAACCCTACCAAAATCTATCGTCATAGCTATGGTCGACAATGACGCATTCACGGGTTCCTACGAAAAAAATCCATTTGCATTCAAACATTACGATCTGGAGTTCCTAGCCGTCTACGTCGACGGACAACAATTCCCCGCAAAGCCTCTACAACCTAATTTTGAAGCCGGTACGGCTGTACGCGAATTTTATCAGTTGGCGATGACGACGGGGAGACATCTTAAAAACCAAGCACTCTCCATAGACAGGGGTGATTTCCTGAACGGATACACACTTTACGCATTTAACCTGACGCCTGATGAAGACTGCGGTCAGCACATATCGCTCAAGTCCGGGAATATCAGACTCGAAGCACGATTCAGACACCCATTGCCGAATACCGTTAATTTATTAATTTACTCGGTATTTGACTCGATTATAGAACTGTCTAATCGCAGACAGGTACTAGTCGATTACTACTGAGATGAATACGCTACAGCTCACCGCTGTCATGGATAAAATCACGTGCAGGATTCATTTTCTCGGGGTGCTACCATGCGATCAACTTCCCAAAAAAACGCTGAGGATCTTACCATCGATGGCCATCATAAACACTCACCCTGCACAGCTGCCGGGAGAGCATTGGGTCGCCGTTTATTTAACCCAGGATGGACCGTCTTGTTTTTTCGACAGCTTCGGTAATCCACCCGACAGCCCCCGCTTTCCAATCAGCATCAATAACTTTCTAACAACCAACGATGTTGATGTGTTACATTCCGGCAGACGTGTCCAGGATTTTTCATCGGATACCTGCGGACAGCACTGCGTGTTTTTTCTGTATCATCTAGCTAGAGGCTACGACTATAACCATGTGATGAAATTATACACTGATGATTCTATTAAAAACGATAAAATGGTGTCCCTATTTGTGAAGAGATTAAGACCACATGTTTGTAATGATAAAATGTTATCATGCATTCACTGTGTGCAGACGTGTTTGACGTATAAATGAAAAGCTTTAAATCATTATATATTTGTTTATCGTCTTTTATTTAATGTATACATTGAATGGAAATGTTCATTAAAATTCCAACCATCGCTTTCGTTTGAGAGTCGGCGATTTAAACACACTGTCTTTGGACTCTGGAACCGCGTAAGGCGTATATCTTTGTGTTTTTTTATAAGGTCTAACACGGCGAGGGCTTGGGGTGCCGGGTTTACGCTTTAGAGAGTTAATTTTGTGTCTGACCTGCTGATTCGGCACTGTAGAAAATGGGATGTTTAATTCAGCAAACGCCCGTAGAAACTCTGTCCATCCTATAGGTCTCCGATCATCCCTAACCTTTTGAGGGGCCGTAACATTTTTTAACAAATCTACCATGTGTGACCCTCGTACGGTGTTGCCCCTGAACACAAACTCGCCCGATTCGTTCCATGCGCTTAGACCTTTAGCTTTAGACATCTTGTCTAATATGTATCTGCTGTTTTTCATGCTTCTCGAAGGGATATTCTTCAGAACTTCATCGACAATATCCTCCCCCACAGCTCTGCCGTCTTCAACGATAGCACCAGCAGCACCCCCCTGGGTTTCATCTTTATGACCGGAATCAGTAATAGGTAACGAAAGCGTTAAAACGCTACTCTCACGATCGCCTTGTTTAACGATGTTCAAAAACCTGGTAAGGGTATTGGTGTAAAGTTTGGCTTTTTCGTACGGATTCAAGTCTGTGCGACGTAGAATATCTCTTATGGCGTCATCCAAATCGTTCTCTACGCTCCGTTGAATGTTCTCGCGGGGGGTTTCACTCTTCATCTTATCCAGTTGATGGCGCGGAACTAAATACATCTTCTCTGCATACTCCATCCTATCGATTCGCTATTAAACTTGTAATAAAGGGCACTGCGACGCTTAGGAGTGGCAACAGGAATCCGCCCTTCTGGTTAAAGACTCGTTTCTTAGCAGTTATGCCAATTTTTTTATCGACTATAAATTTGATTTCGGCTTTTCTCTTTTTCAACTTTCGATACTGTTGCTTATTGACCGGGATGGTACCGTAGAGGATTTTAAGAGCCACTTCGCACAGCGCTAAAATGAATTCGTCGGACGCCGATTGTAAAATAAGACGTCTCTGTTTAGGACTGGCTTTATGTAACAGTTTTAACATAGGCAAATGTTTACAAAGTCTGGCAGACATGCTGATTTATAACGTTCTTCTTTTTTTCGGAATATAAACCACTTGACGGTCGGAAAGTAATCCTGTTCTGAGACGGTACTGCTCCGGAGTTTTCGCTTTATAGTCTATCATTAGGTAGCCGAAAGCCCGATCGACAGCATCGTGATAACACTCCATAAAGTATTTTGTATTTCCCGGGTACATTTGACGTCCTAGCATCGCCACTTGATTGACGTCTCGTGGATTTTTAAACAGAATAATATAATTGGCGTTTAAGCTTATGGTTCGGCTGGACTTACCCTGGGCAAATAAATTTTGCACTATA
Organism: Meda fulgida; assembly: GCA_030578275.1. Classification (NCBI taxonomy): domain Eukaryota; kingdom Metazoa; phylum Chordata; class Actinopteri; order Cypriniformes; family Leuciscidae; genus Meda; species Meda fulgida. Next base: position 4,336,704 of record JAROOJ010000031.1, read on the forward strand.
TAGATAGAGCTGAGATTGCGGTGGTGACAGTATTGGGTGAAAACACGTTGAAGTTCCACGTTACCGCTAGCTTGCTCCATTAAATCATCCACCACGAGCAAGTTTGTTTTGGTGACAGGCAGTAAATCATCATCATTCAGAGTCTGGGGTATTCCTTGCACAAATTTAATGTCGTACACCAAACAATGTTTTCAATTTTCATGGAAATGATATTCAAACCTTTTTCCAACAAAAGTTTTACAAAATATGACTTTCCAGAGTTGGAAGGCCCACTCACGACACAACGGAAAGGGTGTTGAAGTCTGAAATCGAAATCGGAAACATCCTGACCCCCTCTATGCATCATCTGATCAGTAGCCATAAGGAAGTGTGGTGAAATCAGACAGAAGCCTACGTTTATTATAGACCACCTTAAACCTTTTAACGACTGATTTGTTGTGCAGTGTGAGAGACTTTTTATTCCTCACAATGTCTTCCGTCTGAGCCAGGATGTATTTGGATCTATCATGCGACGTCACATAGCTGTCAACCAGACCAATCAGGGATTCGAGACAGATAGCTTGGGAATTTTTAGCATTCAGGGTTATCCCCTTAGCCTTCATGCACGATTTACCTTTGACAGTTTCAAAACCATACGATTTAGGCCCGCTCGAGCAAAAGACCGTTATATGGTCATCATCGTCTAATTCGCTAGTAAGATCCCCTAAATAATCCCCCAACGGAGGCTCCCAGTCCCCTTCCCTAGACACGAATACGACACTGTCTGTGTCAGAGTATAACAGTCGGTCGCCGAGTCT